>CM055126.1:81711445-82911445 GCA_029206835.1 Rana muscosa
AAACTCCGGCCCTTTTCTTGAAAATGGTCCAAAATCTAACCCCCGGCCCTTTTGTCCCAAAAATGGTCCACAATCTAACCCCCAGCCTTTATGTCCCCAAAATGGTTTAAAATAGTCCAAAAATCTAACCCCCGGCCCCTTTGCCCCGAAATGGTCCAAAATCTAACCTCCGGCCCTTTTCTTGAAAATGGTCCAAAATCTAACCCCCGGCCCTTTTGTCCCAAAAATGGTCCAAAATCGAACCCCCGGCCTTTATGTCCCCAAAATGGTTTTAAAATAGTCTAAAATCTAATCCCTGGCCCCTTTGCCCCAAAATGGTCCAAAATCTAACCTCCGGCCCTTTTCTTGAAAATGGTCCAAAATCTAACCCCCGGCCCTTTTGTCCCAAAAATGGTCCAAAATCTAACCCCCGGCCTTTATGTCCCCAAAATGGTTTAAAATAGTCCAAAATCTAACCCCCGGCCCCGAAATGGTCCAAAATCTAACCTCTGGCCCTTTTCTTGAAAATGGTCCAAAATCTAACCCCCGGCCCTTTTGTCCCCAAAATGGTCCAAAATCTAACCCCCGGCCTTTATGTCCCCAAAATGGTTTAAAATAGTCTAAAATCTAATCCCTGGCCCCTTTGCCCCAAAATTGTCCAAAATCTAACCCCCGGCCCTTTTGTCCCAAAAATGGTCCAAAATCTAACCCCCAGCCTTTATGTCCCCAAAATGGTTTAAAATAGTCCAAAATCTAACCCCCGACCCCTTTGCCCCAAAATGGTCCAAAATCTAACCTCCGGCCCTTTTCTTGAAAATGGTCCAAAATCTAACCCCCGGCCCTTTTGTCCCAAAATGGTCCAAAATCTAACCCCCGGCCTTTATGTCCCCAAAATAGTTTAAAATTGTCAAAAATCTAACCCCCGGCCCCTTTGCCCCGAAATGGTCCAAAATCTAACCTCCAGCCCTTTTGTTGAAAATGGTCCAAAATCTAACCCCAGGCCCTTTTGTCCCCAAAATGGTCCAAAATTTAACCCCCAGCCTTTATGTCCCCAAAATGGTTTAAAATGGTCAAAAATCTAACCCCCGGCCCCTTTGCCCCAAAATGGTCCAAAACCTAACCTCCGGCCCTTTTCTTGAAAATGGTCCAAAATCTAACCCCCGGCCCTTTTGTCCCAAAAATGGTCCAAAATCTAACCCCCAGCCTTTATGTCCCCAAAATGGTTTAAAATAGTCCAAAATCTAACCCCCAACCCCTTTGCCCCAAAATGGTCCAAAATCTAACCTCCGGCCTTTTTCTTGAAAATGGTCCAAAATCTAACCCCCGGCCCTTTTGTCCCAAAATGGTCCAAAATCTAACCCCCGGCCTTTATGTCCCCAAAATGGTTTAAAATAGTCCAAAATCTAACCCCTGGCCCCTTTGCCCCGAAATGGTACAAAATCTAACCTCCGCCCCTTTTCTTGAAAATGGTCCAAAATCTAACCCCCGACCCTTTTGTCCCAAAATGGTCTGAAATTTAACCCCCGGCCTTTATGTCCCCAAAATGGTTTAAAATGGTCAAAAATCTAACCCCGGCCTTTATGTCCCCAAAATGGTTTAAAATGGTCAAAAATCTAATCCCCGGGTCCTTTGCCCCAAAATGGTCCAAAATCTAACCTCCAGCCCCTTTTCTTGAAAATGGTCCAAAATCTAACCCCCGGCCCTTTTGTCCCCAAAATGGTCCAAAATTTAACCCCCAGTCTTTATGTCCCCAAAATGGTTTAAAATAGTCTAAAATTTAATCCCCGGCCCCTTTGCCCCAAAATGGTCCAAAATCTAACCTCCGGCCCTTTTCTTGAAAATGGTCCAAAATCTAACCCCCGGCCCTTTTGTCCCAAAATGGTCCAAAATCTAACCCCCAGCCTTTATGTCCCCAAAATGGTTTAAAATAGTCCAAAATCTAACCCCCGGCCCCTTTGCCCCGAAATGGTCCAAAATCTAACCTCCGGCCCTTTTCTTGAAAATGGTCCAAAATCTAACCCCCAGCCCTTTTGTCCCAAAAATGGTCCAAAATGGTCCAAAATCTAACCGCTGGCCCCTTTGCCCCAAAATGGTCCAAAATCTAACCTCCGGCCCTTTTGTTGAAAATGGTCCATAATCTAACCCCCAGCCCTTTTGTCCCCAAAATGGTCTGAAATTTAACCCCCGGCCTTTATGTCCCAAAAATGGTTTAAAATGGTCAAAAATCTAACCCCCGGCCTTTATGTCCCCAAAATGGTTTAAAATGGCCAAAAATCTAATCCCCGGCCCCTTTGCCCCAAAATGGTCCAAAATCTAACCTCCAGCCCTTTTCTTGAAAATGGTCCAAAATCTAACCCCCGGCCCTTTTGTCCCCAAAATGGTCCAAAATTTAACCCCTGGCCTTTATGTCCCCAAAATGGTTTAAAATGTTCATAAATCTAAACCCCGGCCCCTTTGCCCCAAAATGGTCCAAAATCTAACCTCCGGCCCTTTTGTTGAAAATGGTCCAAAATCTAACCCCCGGCCCTTTTGTCCCCAAAATGGTCCGAAATTTAACCCCCAGCCTTTATGTCCCCAAAATGGTTTAAAATGGTCAAAAATCTAACCCCCGGCCCCTTTGCCCCGAAATGGTCTAAAATCTAACCTCTGGCCCTTTTGTTGAAAATGGTCCAAAATCTAACCCCCGGCCCTTTTGTCCCCAAAATGGTCCAAAATTTAACCCCCAGTCTTTATGTCCCCAAAATGGTTTAAAATGGTCAAAAAATCTAACCCCCGGCCCCTTTGCCCCAAAATGGTCCAAAATCTAACCTCCGGCCCTTTTCTTGAAAATGGTCCAAAATCTAACTCCCGGCCCCTTTTGTCCCCAAAATGGTCCGAAATCTAACCCCCGGCCTTTATGTCCCTAAAATGGTTTAAAATTGTCCAAAATCTAACCCCCGGCCCCGAAATGGTCCAAAATCTAACCTCCGGCCCTTTTCTTGAAAAATGGTCCAAAATCTAACCCCCGGCCCTTTTGTCCCAAAATGGTCCAAAATCTAACCCCCAGCCTTTATGTCCCCAAAATGGTTTAAAATAGTCCAAAATCTAACCCCCGGCCCCTTTGCCCCGAAATGGTCCAAAATCTAACCTCCGGCCCTTTTCTTGAAAATGGTCCAAAATCTAACCCCCGGCCCTTTTGTCCAAAAATGGTCCAAAATCTAACCCCCGGCCTTTATGTCCCCAAAATGGTTTAAAATAGTCCAAAATCTAACCCCCGGCCCCGAAATGGTCCAAAATCTAACCTCCGGCCCTTTTCTTGAAAATGGTCCAAAATCTAACCCCCGGCCCTTTTGTCCCCAAAATGGTCCAAAATCTAACCCCCGGCCTTTATGTCCCCAAAATGGTTTAAAATAGTCCAAAATCTAACCCCCGACCCCTTTGCCCCAAAATGGTCCAAAATCTAACCTCCGGCCCTTTTCTTGAAAATGGTCCAAAATCTAACCCCCGGCCCTTTTGTCCCAAAATGGTCCAAAATCTAACCCCCGGCCTTTATGTCCCCAAAATGGTTTAAAATGGTCAAAAATCTAACCCCCGGCCCCTTTGCCCCGAAATGGTCCAAAATCTAACCTCCGGCCCTTTTGTTGAAAATGGTCCAAAATCTAACCCCAGGCCCTTTTGTCCCCAAAATGGTCCAAAATTTAACCCCCAGTCTTTATGTCCCCAAAATGGTTTAAAATAGTCTAAAATCTAATCCCCGGCCCCTTTGCCCCAAAATGGTCCAAAATCTAACCTCCGGCCCTTTTCTTGAAAATGGTCCAAAATCTAACCCCCGGCCCTTTTGTCCCAAAATGGTCCAAAATCTAACCCCCAGCCTTTATGTCCCCAAAATGGTTTAAAATAGTCCAAAATCTAACCCCCGGCCCCTTTGCCCCGAAATGGTCCAAAATCTAACCTCCGGCTCTTTTCTTGAAAATGGTCCAAAATCTAACCCCCAGCCCTTTTGTCCCAAAAATGGTCCAAAATGGTCCAAAATCTAACCCGCTGGCCCCTTTGCCCCAAAATGGTCCAAAATCTAACCTCGGGCCCTTTTGTTGAAAATGGTCCAAAATCTAACCCCCGGCCCTTTTGTCCCCAAAATGGTCTGAAATTTAACCCCCGGCCTTTATGTCCCCAAAATGGTTTAAAATGGTCAAAAATCTAACCCCTGGCCCTTTGCCCCGAAATGGTCCAAAATCTAACCTCCGGCCCTTTTCTTGAAAATGGTCCAAAATTTAACCCCTGGCCCTTTTGTCCCAAAAATGGTCTGAAATTTAACCCCCGGCCTTTATGTCCCCAAAATGGTTTAAAATGGTCAAAAATCTAACCCCCGGCCTTTATGTCCCCAAAATGGTTTAAAATGGTCAAAAATCTAATCCCCGGCCCCTTTGCCCCAAAATGGTCCAAAATCTAACCTCCAGCCCTTTTCTTGAAAATGGTCCAAAATCTAACCCCCGGCCCTTTTGTCCCCAAAATGGTCCAAAATTTAACCCCCGGCCTTTATGTCCCCAAAATGGTTTAAAATGTTCAAAATCTAAACCCCGGCCCCTTTGCCCCAAAATGGTCCAAAATCTAACCTCCGGCCCTTTTGTTGAAAATGGTCCAAAATCTAACCCCCAGCCCTTTTGTCCCCAAAAATGGTCCAAAATTTAACCCCCGGCCTTTATGTCCCCAAAATGGTTTAAAATGTTCAAAAATCTAAACCCCGGCCCCTTTGCCCCAAAATGGTCCAAAATCTAACCTCCGGCCCTTTTGTTGAAAATGGTCCAAAATCTAACCCCCGGCCCTTTTGTCCCCAAAATGGTCCAAAATTTAACCCCAGTCTTTATGTCCCCAAAATGGTTTTAAAATGGTCAAAAATCTAACCCCCAGCCCCTTTGCCCCAAAATGGTCCAAAATCTAACCTCCGGCCCTTTTCTTGAAAATGGTCCAAAATCTAACTCCCGGCCCTTTTGTCCCCCAAAATGGTCCGAAATCTAACCCCCGGCCTTTATGTCCCTAAAATGGTTTAAAATAGTCCAAAATCTAACCCCCGGCCCTTTGCCCTGAAATGGTCCAAAATCTAACCTCCGGCCCTTTTCTTGAAAATGGTCCAAAATCTAACCCCCAGCCCTTTTGTCCCAAAAATGGTCCAAAATCTAACCCCCGGCCTTTATGTCCCCAAAATGGTTTAAAATAGTCCAAAATCTAACCCCCGGCCCCAAAATGGTCCAAAATCTAACCTCCGGCCCTTTTCTTGAAAATAGTCCAAAATCGAACCCCCGGCCCCTTTGCCCCGAAATGGTCCAAAATCTAACCTCCGGCCCTTTTCTTGAAAATGGTCCAAAATCTAACCCCCGGCCCTTTTGTCCCCAAAATGGTCCAAAATTTAACCCCCGGCCTTTATGTCCCCAAAATGGTTTAAAATGGTCAAAAATCTAATCCCCGGCCCCTTTGCCCCAAAAATGGTCCAAAATCTAACCCCCGGCCTTTATGTCCCCAAAATGGTTTAAAATAGTCCAAAATCTAACCCCCGGCCCCAAAATGGTCCAAAATCTAACCTCCGGCCCTTTTCTTGAAAATAGTCCCAAAATCTAACCCCCGGCCCCTTTGCCCCAAAATGGTCCAAAATCTAAACTCCGGCCCTTTTCTTGAAAATGGTCCAAAATCTAACTCCCGGCCCTTTTGTCCCCAAAATGGTCCGAAATCTAACCCCCGGCCTTTATGTCCCTAAAATGGTTTAAAATTGTCAAAAATCTATTCCCCGGCCCCTTTGCCCCAAAATGGTCCAAAACCTAACCTCCGGCCCTTTTCTTGAAAATGGTCCAAAATCTAACCCCCGGCCCTTTTGTCCCAAAAATGGCCCACAATCTAACCCCCAGCCTTTATGTCCCCAAAATGGTTTCAAATAGTCTAAAATCTAATCCCTGGCCCCTTTGCCCCGAAATGGTCCAAAATCTAACCCCCGGCCCTTTTTGTCCCCAAAATGGTCCGAAATTTAACCCCCAGCCTTTATGTCCCCAAAATGGTTTAAAATGGTCAAAAATCTAACCCCCGGCCCCTTTGCCCCAAATGGTCCAAAATCTAACCTCCGGCCCTTTTCTTGAAAATGGTCCAAAATCTAACTCCCGGCCCTTTTGTCCCCAAAATGGTCCAAAATCTAACCCCCGGCCTTTATGTCCCTAAAATGGTTTAAAATTGTCAAAAATCTATTCCCTGGCCCCTTTGCCCCAAAATGGTCCAAAACCTAACCTCCGGCCCTTTTCTTGAAAATGGTCCAAAATCTAACCCCCGGCCCTTTTGTCCCAAAAATGGTCCACAATCTAACCCCCAGCCTTTATGTCCCCAAAATGGTTTAAAATAGTCCAAAATCTAACCCCCGGGCCCCTTTGCCCCGAAATGGTCCAAAATCTAACCTCCGGCCCTTTTCTTGAAAATGGTCCAAAATCTAACCCCCGGCCCTTTTGTCCCAAAAATGGTCCAAAATCTAACCCCCGGCCTTTATGTCCCCAAAATGGTTTAAAATAGTCTAAAATCTAATCCCTGGCCCCTTTGCCCCAAAATGGTCCCAAAATCTAACCTCCGGCCCTTTTCTTGAAAATGGTCCAAAATCTAACCCCCGGCCCTTTTGTCCCAAAAATGGTCCAAAATCTAACCCCCGGCCTTTATGTCCCCAAAATGGTTTAAAATAGTCCAAAATCTAACCCCCGGCCCCGAAATGGTCCAAAATCTAACCTCTGGCCCTTTTCTTGAAAATGGTCCAAAATCTAACCCCCGGCCCTTTTGTCCCCAAAATGGTCCAAAATCTAAACCCCCGGCCTTTATGTCCCCAAAATGGTTTAAAATAGTCTAAAATCTAATCCCTGGCCCCTTTGCCCCAAAATGGTCCAAAATCTAACCTCCGGCCCTTTTCTTGAAAATGGTCCAAAATCTAACCCCCGGCCCTTTTGTCCCAAAAATGGTCCAAAATCTAACCCCCGGCCTTTATGTCCCCAAAATGGTTTAAAATAGTCCAAAATCTAACCCCCGGCCCATTTGCCCCAAAATGGTCCAAAATCTAACCTCCGGCCCTTTTCTTGAAAATGGTCCAAAATCTAACCCCCGGCCCTTTTGTCCCCAAAATGGTCCAAAATTTAACCCCCGGCCTTTATGTCCCCAAAATGGTTTAAAAATGGTAAAAAATCTAATCCCCGGCCCCTTTGCCCCAAAATTGTCCAAAATCTAACCTCCGGCCCTTTTCTTGAAAATGGTCCAAAATCTAACCCCCGGCCCTTTTTTTCCCCAAAATGGTCTGAAATCTAACCCCGGCCCTTTTGTCCTCAATATGGTTTAAAATGGTCCAAAATCTAACCACCGGCCCCTTTGCCCTGAACATGGTCCAAAATCTAACCTCCGGCCCTTTTGTTGAAAATGGTCCAAAATCTAACCCCCGGCCCTTTTGTCCCCAAAATGGTCCGAAATTTAACCCCCGGCCTTTATGTCCCCAAAATGGTTTTAAAATGGTAAAAAATCTAATCCCCGGCCCCTTTGCCCCAAAATTGTCCAAAATCTAACCCCGGCCCTTTTGTCCCAAAAATGGTCCAAAATCTAACCCCAGCCTTTATGTCCCCAAAATGGTTTAAAATAGTCCAAAATCTAACCCCCGACCCCTTTGCCCCCAAAATGGTCCAAAATCTAACCTCCGGCCCTTTTCTTGAAAATGGTCCAAAATCTAACCCCCGGCCCTTTTGTCCCAAAATGGTCCAAAATCTAACCCCCGGCCTTTATGTCCCCAAAATAGTTTAAAATTGTCAAAAATCTAACCCCCGGCCCCTTTGCCCCGAAATGGTCCAAAATCTAACCTCCAGCCCTTTTGTTGAAAATGGTCCAAAATCTAACCCCAGGCCCTTTTGTCCCCAAAATGGTCCAAAATTTAACCCCCAGCCTTTATGTCCCCAAAATGGTTTAAAATGGTCAAAAATCTAACCCCCGGCCCCTTTGCCCCAAAATGGTCCAAAACCTAACCTCCGGCCCTTTTCTTGAAAATGGTCCAAAATCTAACCCCCGGCCCTTTTGTCCCAAAAATGGTCCAAAATCTAACCCCCAGCCTTTATGTCCCCAAAATGGTTTAAAATAGTCCAAAATCTAACCCCCAACCCCTTTGCCCCAAAATGGTCCAAAATCTAACCTCCGGCCTTTTTCTTGAAAATGGTCCAAAATCTAACCCCCGGCCCTTTTGTCCCAAAATGGTCCAAAATCTAACCCCCGGCCTTTATGTCCCCAAAATGGTTTAAAATAGTCCAAAATCTAACCCCTGGCCCCTTTGCCCCGAAATGGTACAAAATCTAACCTCCGCCCCTTTTCTTGAAAATGGTCCAAAATCTAACCCCCGACCCTTTTGTCCCAAAAATGGTCTGAAATTTAACCCCCGGCCTTTATGTCCCCAAAATGGTTTAAAATGGTCAAAAATCTAACCCCCGGCCTTTATGTCCCCAAAATGGTTTAAAATGGTCAAAAATCTAATCCCCGGGTCCTTTGCCCCAAAATGGTCCAAAATCTAACCTCCAGCCCTTTTCTTGAAAATGGTCCAAAATCTAACCCCCGGCCCTTTTGTCCCCAAAATGGTCCAAAATTTAACCCCCGGCCTTTATGTCCCCAAAATGGTTTAACATTTTCAAAAATCTAAACCCCGGCCCCTTTGCCCCAAAATGGTCCAAAATCTAACCTTCGGCCCTTTTGTTGAAAATGGTCCAAAATCTAACCCCCAGCCCTTTTGTCCCCAAAATGGTCCGAAATTTAACCCCTAGCCTTTATGTCCCCAAAATGGTTTAAAATGGTCAAAAATCTAACCCCCGGCCCCTTTGCCCCAAAATGGTCCAAAATCTAACCTCCGGCCCTTTTCTTGAAAATGGTCCAAAATCTAACCCCCGGCCCTTTTGTCCCAAAAATGGTCCAAAATCTAACCCCCGGCCTTTATGTCCCCAAAATGGTTTAAAATAGTCCAAAATCTAACCCCCGGCCCCGAAATGGTCCAAAATCTAACCTCCGGCCCTTTTCTTGAAAATAGTCCAAAATCTAACCCCCGGCCCCAATGCCCCGAAATGGTCCAAAATCTAACCTCCGGCCCTTTTCTTGAAAATGGTCCAAAATCTAACCCCCGGCCCTTTTGTCCCCAAAATGGTCCAAAATTTAACCCCCGGCCTTTATGTCCCCAAAATGGTTTAAAATGTTCATAAATCTAAACCCCGGCCCCTTTGCCCCAAAATGGTCCAAAATCTAACCTCCGGCCCTTTTGTTGAAAATGGTCCAAAATCTAACCCCCGGCCCTTTTGTCCCCAAAATGGTCCGAAATTTAACCCCCAGCCTTTATGTCCCCAAAATGGTTTAAAATGGTCAAAAATCTAACCCCCGGCCCCTTTGCCCCGAAATGGTCCAAAATCTAACCTCCGGCCCTTTTGTTGAAAATGGTCCAAAATCTAACCCCCGGCCCTTTTGTCCCCAAAATGGTCCAAAATTTAACCCCCAGTCTTTATGTCCCCAAAATGGTTTAAAATGGTCAAAAATCTAACCCCCGGCCCCTTTGCCCCAAAATGGTCCAAAATCTAACCTCCGGCCCTTTTGTTGAAAATGGTCCAAAATCTAACCCCGGGCCCTTTTGTCCCCAAAATGGTCCGAAATTTAACCAACAGCCTTTATGTGCCCAAAATGGTTTAAAATGGTCAAAAATCTAACCCCCGGCCCCTTTGCCCCGAAATGGTCCAAAATCTAACCTCCGGCCCTTTTGTTGAAAATGGTCCAAAATCTAACCCCCGGCCCTTTTGTCCCCAAAATGGTCCAAAATTTAACCCCCAGTCTTTATGTCCCCAAAATGGTTTAAAATGGTCAAAAATCTAACCCCCGGCCCCTTTGCCCCAAAATGGTCCAAAATCTAACCTCTGGCCCTTTTCTTGAAAATGGTCCAAAATCTAACTCCCGGCCCCTTTGCCCCAAAATGGTCCAAAATCTAACCTCCAGCCCTTTTCTTGAAAATGGTCCAAAATCTAACCCCCGGCCCTTTTGTCCCCAAAATGGTCCAAAATTTAACCCCCGGCCTTTATGTCCCCAAAATGGTTTAAAATGTTCAAAAATCTAAACCCCGGCCCCTTTGCCCCAAAATGGTCCAAAATCTAACCTCCGGCCCTTTTGTTGAAAATGGTCCAAAATCTAACCCCCGGCCCTTTTGTCCCCAAAATGGTCCAATATTTAACCCCCAGTCTTTATGTCCCCAAAATGGTTTAAAATGGTCAAAAATCTAACCCCCGGCCCCTTTGCCCCAAAATGGTCCAAAATCTAACCTCCAGCCCTTTTCTTGAAAATGGTCCAAAATCTAACTCCCGGCCCTTTTGTCCCCAAAATGGTCCAAAATCTAACCCCCGGCCTTTATGTCCCTAAAATGGTTTAAAATTGTCAAAAATCTATTCCCCGGCCCCTTTTCCCCAAAATGGTCCAAAACCTAACCTCCGGCCCTTTTCTTGAAAATGGTCCAAAATCTAACCCCCGGCCCTTTTGTCCCAAAAATGGTCCACAATCTAACCCCCAGCCTTTATGTCCCCAAAATGGTTTAAAATAGTCCAAAATCTAACCCCCGGCCCCTTTGCCCCGAAATGGTCCAAAATCTAACCTCCGGCCCTTTTCTTGAAAATGGTCCAAAATCTAACCCCCGGCCCTTTTGTCCCAAAAATGGTCCAAAATCTAACCCCCGGCCTTTATGTCCCCAAAATGGTTTAAAATAGTCTAAAATCTAATCCCTGGCCCCTTTGCCCCGAAATGGTCCAAAATCTAACCTCCGGCCCTTTTCTTGAAAATTGTCCAAAATCTAACCCCCGGCCCTTTTGTCCCAAAAATGGTCCAAAATCTAACCCCCCGCCTTTATGTCCCCAAAATGGTTTAAAATAATCCAAAATCTAACCCCCGGCCCCGAAATGGTCCAAAATCTAACCTCCGGCCCTTTTCTTGAAAATGGTCCAAAATCTAACCCCCGGCCCTTTTGTCCCCAAAATGGTCCAAAATCTAACCCCCGGCCTTTATGTCCCCAAAATGGTTTAAAATAGTCTAAAATCTAATCCCTGGCCCCTTTGCCCCAAAATGGTCCAAAATCTAACCTCCGGCCCTTTTCTTGAAAATGGTCCAAAATCTAACCCCCGGCCCTTTTGTCCCAAAAATGGTCCAAAATCTAACCCCCGGCCCTTTTGTCCCCAAAATGGTCCAAAATTTAACCCCCAGCCTTTATGTCCCCAAAATGGTTTAAAACGGTCAAAAATCTAATCCCCGGCCCCTTTGCCCCAAAATGGTCCAAAATCTAACCTCCGGCCCTTTTCTTGAAAATGGTCCAAAATATAACCCCTGGCCCTTTTTTTCCCCAAAATGGTCTGAAATCTAACCCCCGGCCCTTTTGTCCTCAATATGGTTTAAAATGGTCCAAAATCTAACCACCGGCCCCTTTGCCCTGAAATGGTCCAAAATCTAACCTCCGGCCCTTTTGTTGAAAATGGTCCAAAATCTAACCCCCGGCCCTTTTGTCCCCAAAATGGTCCGAAATTTAACCCCCGGCCTTTATGTCCCCAAAGTGGTTTAAAATGGTAAAAAATCTAATCCCCGGCCCCTTTGCCCCAAAATTGTCCAAAATCTAACCTCCGGCCCTTTTCTTGAAAATGGTCCAAAATCTAACCCCCGGCCCTTTTGTCCCCAATATGGTTTAAAATGGTCCAAAATCTAACCGCTGGCCCCTTTACCCCAAAATGGTCCAAAATCTAACCTCCGGCCCTTTTGTTGAAAATGGTCCAAAATCTAACCCCCGGCCCTTTTGTCCCCAAAATGGTCTGAAATTTAACCCCCGGCCTTTGACACTCTCCCTACCTACAGTTTTCTGTCCCTAGAAAAAATGTTTTTTTTAAGCACAATATAGCACAAGGAGAATTCACTCACTGTCCTTCCAGGTCCCTGGAAACAAGGACTTGCACAGTGAAATAAACTGACACTCTTCCTACCTACAGTTTTCTGTCCCTAGAAAAAATGTTTTTTTTAAGCACAATATAGCACAAGGAGAATTCACTCACTGTCCTTCCAGGTCCCTGGAAACAAGGACTTGCAGAGTGAAAGAAACTGACACTCTCCCTACCTACAGTTTTCTGTCCCTAGAAAAAATGTTTTTTTAAGCACAATATAGCACAAGGAGAATTCACTCACTGTCCTTCCAGGTCCCTGGAAACAAGGACTTGCACAGTGAAATAAACTGACACTCTCCCTACCTACAGTTTTCTGTCCCTAGAAAAAATGTTTTTTTTAAGCACAATATAGCACAAGGAGAATTCACTCACTGTCCTTCCAGGTCCCTGGAAACAAGGACTTGCAGAGTGAAAGAAACTGACACTCTCCCTACCTACAGTTTTCTGTCCCTAGAATAAATGTTTTTTTTAAGCACACTATAGCACAAGGAGAATTCACTCACTGTCCTTCCAGGTCCCTGGAAACAAGGACTTGCAGAGTGAAAGAAACTGACACTCTCCCTACCTACAGTTTTCTGTCCCTAGAATAAATGTTTTTTTTAAGCACACTATAGCACAAGGAGAATTCACTCACTGTCCTTCCAGGTCCCTGGAAACAAGGACTTGCAGAGTGAAAGAAACTGACACTCTCCCTACCTACAGTTTTCTGTCCCTAGAAAAAATGTTTTTTTTAAGCACAATATAGCACAAGGAGAATTCACTCACTGTCCTTCCAGGTCCCTGGAAACAAGGACTTGCACAGTGAAATAAACTGACACTCTCCCTACCTACAGTTTTCTGTCCCTAGAAAAAATGTTTTTTTTAAGCACAATATAGCACAAGGAGAATTCACTCACTGTCCTTCCAGGTCCCTGGAAACAAGGACTTGCAGAGTGAAAGAAACTGACACTCTCCCTACCTACAGTTTTCTGTCCCTAGAATAAATGTTTTTTTTAAGCACACTATAGCACAAGGAGAATTCACTCACTGTCCTTCCAGGTCCCTGGAAACAAGGACTTGCAGAGTGAAAGAAACTGACACTCTCCCTACCTACAGTTTTCTGTCCCTAGAATAAATGTTTTTTTAAGCACACTATAGCACAAGGAGAATTCACTCACTGTCCTTCCAGGTCCCTGGAAACAAGGACTTGCAGAGTGAAAGAAACTGACACTCTCCCTACCTACAGTTTTCTGTCCCTAGAATAAATGTTTTTTTAAGCACACTATAGCACAAGCACAAAACACACTGACACTCTCCCTACCTATCCTTCTCTTTCCCTAAACTAAAGGAATCCAGGTTAAGCAAGAAAGAAATAAAAGTCACTGTCCCTGCCTATGCTGCTCTATCCCTGCTCCGGAACACACTACACTAGGCCGCCGTGCTGGCGGCCTTTTATAGTGTGGGGCGTGTACTAAACACCCTCAGCAATAATTGGCCACAGGCATCCTGCCTGTGGCCAATCATTGCTCTCCTCGCTGCCGGCGCTGTGATTGGCCAAGCATGCGGGGTCACAGTGCATGCTTGGCCAATCACAGCGCCTGGATGACACTGCGATGGCGTAGTGCATTGTGGGCCGTTCGCGTCACTCGAATTTGGCGCGAACGGCCCAAATCGTTCGATCTTCGTCGAACGATCGAACAGCCGATGTTCGAGTCGAACGTATGTTCGACTCGAACACGAAGCTCATCCCTAATCACCATATATATTGTTTGTATATTTTGTATTTAGATGTGTAGATTTGCAAGTTAAGGTATAATTTATACGGGTGATAGTCTGACACTGTGGAATATTTGTCATTTCCTGTTTTGACTCCGCCCCTTCAGGGCGGGTCAGATATCTTTCAGACCATATATAAGGTTGGCAATGTGGGGGGTACAGCACTATGCCCCTGTTGAAGACTTTGGTAGTCGAAACGCGTAGGGCCTGCTATCGCTGTACCCCACATTGCTTTTAGTACTTTTTACTCTTTTTATTTTGTGATCACTTTTATTTGTCTTTAAGCTTGTTAAGACAAAATTTATTCAATAAACCTTGATTGGTTATATTGACCTGCACTATTTGGAGTTTTCCTTTTCTCCCACCCTTGTGTCTATTTTTGGAACGATTTGGAGCCTGTATGACTGGAGGGATTACCATCGTGTGAGCTGATCATTCATCACCCTGCTGGAATCGGTCCTAGGCATCCAGGATATTCAGTTCCATCTTCTGGTCACGGCGACCACTAAGCTCGATTGACCCACTGTCATACGACAGGTGTGTCCACCGTTTCCGGTAAGAGTACCTGATTGTACCAACTGTGCTCTTCTTTTGTGTTTCCACCATCAACATTTGGGTCCTTTGGCCCTTCCATGCTGTGGCGGTGTTGTCCATGAATAGACATCCTCTTCAACACACACATGTTATTTTGGATTACTTTTTATATATAAATCTTGTATCCACTCTATATTCACCCATAGGGGTATGTTCCTCAGTTCCCATGGAGGATAGCTCACATCAGAAATCACCCATTGGAATGGACTGTTCATGAACTCTATGTATTGATTTATATACTCACTGTGTTCTTCAGTTTATCACACATTTGAGCTACGTCCAGTAGCTATTTTTCAGTATTTAATTTTAGCGCTGCACTATTTTGAATCCATTTTGTTCTTTGCTTTGTTTGTTTGAGTGTCAGCAGCTTTATTATCATTTTAGATTTAGCGCAGTTTTTTCACTTATATATATTACACCTGAAGCTAGCCCTTTGTAAGAAAACCATCCGTTTTTTGTCCAATGGGCATGTGCGTGCGCCAATGCACATGCGCATGCTCAACGGATTGCGTGCACACGCAGGAGCGCGCTCCTAGCGCCAATTGGCGCCAGACAGCCTATTTAAGGAAGTGCCCTGACCCCAGACCCTTTTCGGCTGGTCTTCAGCTGTTTCCTGATACGCTGAACTCTGTTGTTATCCTGCTTGGTACCCGTTGCTGAACCTGGCTTGCCTTGACCCTGCTTCTGGACTCTGCTTCTTGTCTGACTACCGGTTCCGGATCCTGGCAACCCATTTGACCCTGCTTCTGCCTGCTGCCTTGTACCTTGCTGCCCGCCTGTTATCTGACCCGGCTACCCTTGTGACTTGCATCTAATTCCTGTGTGGTTACGCACCGTCCTCCGAGTGTCTGCGACTTCAGTCTTGCGACTCTCAGCAACTTCCTGCAGCAAGTCTTCCTGGAACCCAACACCCTCTGAAGTTCCAGTGCCACTGTTCCAGCGGAGTGCCTCTTTAACCCCGGATGATCCTTGATGCACAGCGACCTTCCGTGATCCGATGGTCCTCCAGCTCATCCAGGCTCGCACCCCCTGCTACTGGTTTCCGGGCCTACATCTGCAGGCGCTCGTGTTCCTCCTGTCCCTCGGTTCCTTCTGTTCCACCTTCAGCGGGACCAGGGCTGGAGATACAAGAGAGGCCGACCTCGTCACTTCAGTCTCCCTTCAGGTACGTGACAGTACCAGTCAGCCAATGATGGAGTCTGAAAGGGAGGTCTCTCTTTCGCTTACCCTATGCCGGACTGTTACCGCACTCTCTCATGCGGTGCAAATGTTACACATTGACTTTTTTCAACTCCACAACCAACTACAGCCTGCACCCAGTCTGGCTTCTACCTCTGAGGGTTCAAGAGTTAAGGATTCTGCTGCTCAAACCATGACTTATACTCCTGTTGAGCTTCCCTGTTCTCCTGAGCCCAGAGTTCCTCTACCTGAGCGTTTTTCTGGAGACCGTAAAAGATTCAGGACTTTTCAGAATGCCTGTGAACTTTACTTTTCTTTACTACCCCGCACCTTTTCTACTGAAGAAGTTAAGGTGGGATTCCTCATCTCTTTACTGCTGGAAGAACCCCAGGCTTGGGCTCACCAGCTTCGGGAGCAACGTGATCCTGTCCTAGTGTCTGCAAGTTCCTTTTTCACCGCCATGGCTCAACTATATGCTGACCCCTTCTGACAGCAGACGGCTGAAACTACTCTGAGCTACCTGCAACAGGGATCCAGACCCGTTGAGGATTATGTATCGGACTTTCGCTTGTGGAGTGCTGATACCAAATGGGATAACTCAGCCTTACGTTTCCACTTCCGTCTCGGCTTGTCGGAAGCTATTAAGGATGAACTTGCCAGGGTGGGCATACCCGCTTCTCTAAATGACCTGATTCATCTCAGTATACAGATTGATCGCCGCCTCCGGGAGAGACAGTCTGAGAAAGCCAGGAATCTCCATCTGTTGCCTGTTTACTCTGAGATCCCTTTACCGGCCTCCTCCACAGCTATGCCTGAACACACCAAGGAGGGTTCACACGCCAGTTTTCCGAGGTCTCCTCTGTCCCAACAGGAACGATCTCATTGCTATCATAATAAACTCTGCCTTTACTGTGGTGATGAAGGACATTTTCTTCGGTCTTGTCCCCGAAGACACCGTAAGAGACCCTCATCTCCGTCACATATGGTTGCCTCTCTAAATCCGGGTCAGAACCACACTTCATTGCCAATCTCTCTTCAGTTTGCAGGAAAAACTCTCACAGTCTCCGCCATCGTGGACTCCGGGGCCTGTAGCTGTTTTGTGGACTCTTCCTTTGCAACCATGCATGAACTGCCCTTGTGTGCCAAGAAAAACAGCTTCTCGGTCCACCTAGCGGATGGTTCAGGTATTAAGTCTGGACCCGTCACTCTAGAGACTGTACCTATTCCCTGTTCTACTGCTTCTGGGCATCGGGAACTTCTACGTCTTGATGTCATCACATCTCCGCTTTTTCCTGTCATCCTTGGGCAACCCTGGTTAAGAGCACATAATCCCCTCATCAATTGGTCCTCTGGGGAAGTGTCTTTTTTTTCTAATTACTGCAAGGAACACTGTCTTCTTCCTACACCCAGTTCTGAAGAATAATTCCTCTGCATCAATGTGGACTCTGAGACTGCTAAACTTGTGCCCTCTGTCTATCATGAATACCTAGATGTTTTCAATAAGAAAAATGCCGACATTCTTCCCCCTCACAGACCGTACGATTGTCCTATCGAACTTTTACCTGGCGCTGAAATTCCCTTTGGCAGAATCTACCCCCTCTCTGAACTTGAACTTGAAGAACTACGGAAGTACATTGATGAAAACCTTGAAAAGGGTTTTATCCGGCCTTCGTCTTCCCCTGTCGCAGCAGGGATATTCTTTGTTGAAAAGAAAGATCACACACTCCGGCCTTGTGTTGACTATCGAGACTTAAATAAAGTAACCATTAAAAATCGTTAGCCCTTACCACTCATCCCTGAATTGTTTCAAAGTCTGCGCGAAGCACGTGTTTTCTCCAAATTGGATTTAAGAGGAGCATACAACCGATCAGAATCAGAGAGGGGGATGAGTGGAAGACAGCCTTTAGGTCTCGTTTTGGGCACTTTGAATACCTGGTGATGCCCTTTGGACTCTGTAATGCGCCAGCTACCTTCCAGCATTTTGTGAACGATGTATTTCGGGACTTTCTTGATGTGCTCACCATCGTCTACTTAGACGACATCTTAATTTTCTCAACTTCCCTTGAGGCTCATCGGGTCCATATTAGGAAAGTACTAGACAGACTAAGGAAACACCATCTCTATGCCAAAGCAGAAAAGTGCGAGTTTGAGAAGTTTGCCATTCAGTTCCTGGGTCTCATTATCTCCGCAGATGGGATTGCTATGGATCCACAGAAGGTATCTGCAGTACTTGACTGGCCAGCACCGACTGATAAGAAATCTGTACAACGGTTTGTGGGATTCTCCAACTTTTATAGGAAATTCATAAAGAACTTTTCAGGTATCATCTCCCCTATTATGCAATTAACCAGACTACGCACAACCTTCACATGGACTTTTGAAGCTCAAGCTGCTTTTGAAAAACTGAAGGGCCTTTTCACATCGGCACCCATTCTGAGACACCCTGACCCTACCTTGCCCTATGTTCTCGAGGTCGATGCCTCTGAAATTGCCTTGGGAGCTATTCTATCCCAACGACAGGGGACAAAGTCCCTACTTCACCCTGTTGCCTTCTTTTCCAGAAAACTACCTCAGAAAGGAACTATGATGTTGGTGATCGGGAATTACTTGCTATCAAATCTGCCTTGGAAGAATGGCGATATCTTCTTGAAGGAGCGGCCCATCCCATTCTCGTGTTCACCGATCACAAGAACCTTGAATATTTAAGGGCAGACAAGAGACTAAGACCCCGCCAGGCTAGATGGGCCCTCTTCTTCGCAAGATTCTGCTTCCACATTACCTATCGGCCCGAATCTAAGAACGGGAAGCCTGACGCCCTCTCCCGTATGTTCCAGGACACGGAGGCTCCCCCTGAACCTGACACTATTTTACCAGCTAAGAACTTTCTTTTGTTACAGATCGATCTCATCCCTCAAATCAAATCAGCAGTCCAGAACCATCCTCTATCCCGGGAACTCCACCTTCAGTTGAAAGAGGGTCTCTATTTTCATGGTGAGCAGATCTTTGTTCCTGAACACTTACGGACAGCAGTTCTTTACATGTGCCATGACCACCCCTTGGCAGGGCACTTCGGAGCTCATAAAACTTCAAATCTGGTTCTTCGCTCCTTCTGGTGGCCCAACCTGGTACAAAACTGCAAGGACTATATTAAATCCTGCACAACCTGTCTTCGAAATAAGTCTGATAAAGGAAGGATTCACCCGGTGTTTCACGTCTCCCTCTTAAAACGATCCATGGCTAACCCCTTCCCTGATCATGAACCCGAAACTCCTGCTCCATTACTTGTTGAAGGAAATGAGGAATTTGTGGTTGAAGCTGTCTTGGATTGCAGGAAGAGAAGAGGTCAAACCCAGTTTTTGATCAAGTGGAAGGGCTATGGCCCTGAAGACAACTCATGGGAACCTTCCTCCAATGTACATGCTCCACAGTTAATTCGGGCCTATCTTCACCTTCACCCGGAGAAGAGTTCCCTGGTGGGCATCCGGAGGCTGCCCGTAAGGGGGGGCAATGTAAGAAAACCATCCGTTTTTCGTCCAATGCGCATGTGCGTGCACGCGCAGGAGCGCGCTCCTAGCGCCAATTGGCGCCAGACAGCCTATTTAAGGAAGTGCCCTGACCCCAGACCCTTGCTGACTGGTCTTCAGCTGTTTCCTGATACCCTGAACTCTGTTGTTATCCTGCTTGGTACCCGTTGCTGAACCTGGCTTGCCTTGACCCTGCTTCTGGACTCTGCTTCTTATCTGACTACCGGTTTCGGATCCTGGCTACCCATTTGACCCTGCTTCTGCCTGATGCCTTGTACCTTGCTGCCCGCCTGTTATCTGACCCAGCTACCCTTGTGACTTGCAACAGCTTCCTGTGTGGTTACGCACCGTCCTCCGAATGTCTGCGACTTCAGTCTTGCGACTCTCAGCGACTTCCTGTGGCAAGTCTTCCTGGAACCCAACACCCTCTGAAGTTCCAGTGCCACTGTTCCAGCGGAGTGCCTCTTTAACCCTGGATGATCCTTGATGCACAGCGACCTTCCGTGATCCGATGGTCCTCCAGTTCATCCAGGCTCGCACCCCCTGCTACTGGTTTCCGAGCCTACATCTGCAGGCGCTCATGTTCCTCCTGTCCCTCGGTTCCTTCTGTTCCACCTTCAGTGGGACCAGGGCTGGAGATATAAGAGAGGCCGACCTCGTCACTTCAGTCTCCCTTCAGGTACGTGACACCCTTATTGCTCATGTTTTTTTTTCTTTTGTGTTACACTTACAGGCATCTGCAGCACTTACAGCGGGCATAGTGTGCTTCCTGCAAAATATACACCTGAAGCTAGCCCTTATTGCTGTGTTTTCCTGTTGTGTAACACAGGCAGGCATCTGCAGCACTTACAGCGGGCATAGTGTGCCTCCTGCACAGTATACACCTGAAGCTACCCCTTATTGCTGGTTTTCCCATCTCCCTGCAGGCCATTAGAATGTCTGGAAGGCAAACAAGGAGAGGCAGACAGTCAGGAGCCAATAAAAGAGGGCAAGCAGGCTCTGTGTCTAGAGACAACAGTGCTGGTCGTGGACGCGGTGCATCGTCATCAGTGCGTGGCCATGGGACACGCTTGTCCTTATTTTCGGCAGCTGGACGTGTTGAGCCGCATCATGCCGAAGACTTGGTAGAGTGGATGACCAAGCCCTCCTCATCCTCCTCATCCTCTCTCACCCAGGCTCAGGGTACTGGCAAAGCAGCTGCCAAATCGTCCTCTTCCCTCGTATCAATGTCATCATCAGTCACTCCTTCCCTAGACCCACCGTGTCCTCCTGAGGAGTCCCCCGAACTGTTTGAGCACAGTGTTGGGTACATGCTCCAGGAGGATGCCCAGCGTTTCGAAGGGTCTGATGATGATACCCAGCTAGAGGAAGGCAGTAGCGTGAGAGCAGAGAGAGGGGATGCTCAAGAAGGACAGCAATCTGGCAGTCATGTTTCAGCAGCTGCAGCATACTGCCAGATTGGCTCCAGTGATAAGAAGGGAGGGGATGATGAGGTCACTGACTCCACGTGGGTGCCTGATAGGAGAGAGGAGGAGGAGGAGGATGAGGAGGAGGCACATCTCTAACGAGGCAGGATGCCCTCGGGGGGCAGCGTAAGGGCAGCGCACCAACTGAATCAAACCCAGAGCTCCGCCTGTGCAGGGCGCTGCCTCTGCCCGTTATTCCAAAAGTTCTTTGGTGTGGGCCTTTTTTGAGTCGAGTGCATCAGATCGCACCGCTGCTGTTTGCAACATATGTCTGAAGCGTATCTCGCGTGGCCAAAACATCAGCCGCTTGGGCACCACATGCTTGACCAGACATATGTTGACCTGCCATGCAGCTCGTTGGCAAGCGTATCTTAAAGACCCACACCAAAGAACAAAGCGGACCTCTCCTTGCTCCTCATCAGCTGGGATCTCCAACCCCACTGTACCTTCAGTTCTCTCTGAAACCTGCACTGAGAGGAATGAAGGTGTAGAATTAGGTGTGTCACAGCCAAGTACTTGCGGGCACTCTGCTAGCAGTACACAAACGTCCGATTCTAGCAGGCAAATTTCCCAGCCCCAGCTGCTGGACCGTCGAAAGAAGTTCACTCCCAGCCATCCACATGCCCAGCGGTTGAAGGCTAGCTTGGCTAAATTGCTAGCAATTCAACTGCTGCCTTTTCAGTTGGTAGACTCGGCCCCCTTCCGTGAGTTTGTGCAATGTGTGGTTCCTCAGTAGCAGGTTCCCAAAAGCCACTTTTTCTCACGGAAGGCAATTCCGGCTCTCTACCGGCATGTGGAAGGCAATGTCCATGCCTCGCTGGACAGGGCGGTCAGCGGTAAGGTGCATATTACCGCTGACTTATGGTCCAGCAGGCATGGACAGGGACGTTACCTTTCTTTCACGGACCATTGGGTCACTCTTTTGGCAGCTGGGAAGCATGCAGGACAAGGTGCAGTAGTGTTGGAGGTTGTTCCGCCGCCACGCCTCCAAAATGCTACTACTGATTGTTGTGACACAGCTCTCTCCTCCACCCCCTCCTCTTCTTCTTCCTCCATGGCCTCTTCCTGTGCTTTGTCCTCGGAACCAGCGGTGCTACGTAGGCGTTCAAGGGGCTACGCAAGTACGCAGGCAAAAAGATGCCATGCCGTGCTTGCGCTGGTGTGTTTGGGGGACAGGAGCCACACTGGGGCAGAGGTTCTGTTTGCTCTGCAGGGGCAGGCTGAGAGGTGGTGGACACCATGCCAGCTTAAGCCAGGAATGGTGGTTTGCGACAATGGCACCAACCTCCTCTCCGCCCTCCGACAGGGACAACTGACCCATGTGCCCTGTGTGGCTCACGTCCTTAATCTGGTGGTGCAGCGGTTCTTGGGCAGGTACCCGGGCTTACAGGATGTCCTGAGGCAGGCCAGGAAAGTCTGTGTGCATTTCCGCATATCATATAATGCCAGTGCTCGGCTGGCTGAGCTGCAAAAGGAGTTGAACCTGCCCAAGAACCGCCTTATATGTGACATGACCACCAGGTGGAACTCAACGTTGGCCCTGCTGCAGCGGCTGCCCGCGCAGCAGAGGGCCATCAATGAGTACCTGTGCGACTACGGCACCAAGACAGGGTCAGGGGAGCTTGGGTTTTTTTCACCACGCTAGTGGGGCATGATCAGGGATGCATGCACTGTCCTGGCACCATTTGAGGAGGCCACGAGGATGGTGAGCAGTGACAGTGCATGCATCAGTGACACTGTACCTCTTGTCCACCTGTTGGAGCATACGCTGCGTGGAATAATGGACAGGGCACTTGAGGCAGAACAGAGGCAGGAAGATGAGGACTTCCTTGCCTCTCAAGGCCCCCTTTACCCAGACAGTGTTCCTTCTGTCCCACCCATCACACAGTAAGAGGACGAGGAGGAGGATTGTGTCAGCATGGAGGTGGAGCATGGCACTCAGCATCAACAGCAGCAGTCTTTTAGGGATGATTTACAGTCCCAACAAACCCGTGGACTTGTACGTGGCTGGGAGGAGGTGGCTGCGGATCATGTCGTCCTTAGTGACCCAGAGGACTCCGGACCGAATGCCTCAGCTAACCTACGCTGCATGGCCTCCCTGATCCTGCAAAGTCTGCGGAAGGATCCTCGTATTCTTCGGATCAAGGAGAGGGACCATTACTGGCTGGCCACTCTCCTTGATCCACGGTACAAGGGTAAGGTTGCGGACCTTATCTTGCCATCGCAGAGGGAGCAGAGGATGAGACATCTCCGGGAGGCCTTGCAGAAAGGTCTGTGCAACGCGTTCCCAGAGACTGGGAGGTTACAAACTCCTGGTCCTGGACAACGAGTTGCTGAGGCTTCGGTCAGTAGCAGAAGGAGCGATGGAGAAGGTGGCCATCTGACCAATGCGTTCAAACAATTTTTTAGTCCGCAGCCCCAAGGTATGATCGGTTCCAGCAACCATCGCCAGCGTCTGATATACATGGTGCAGGAATACCTAGGGACAAGGTCAGACTTGGACACCTTTCCCACCGAAAATCCTCTGGCTTACTGGGTGTTGAGGATGGATCCCTGGCCAGAGCTTGCACAGTATGCAATTGAGCTACTGGCCTGTCCTGCATCCAGCGTTCTTTAAGAACGCACATTCAGTGCTGCTGGAGGCTTTGTCATGGATCACAGGGTGCGCCTGTCCACCGACTCGGTTGATCGACTGACCTCCATAAAGATGAACCAGTCTTGGATCACCACCAGCTACCAAGCACCTGAAGCTGATATAACAGAATAATTTATTTTCAAATGTCACATCCCTTCAAGACTGATGCTGATGCTGAGTGACTGTCCTGTTATGTTGACTGACTATCCTCCTCCTCCTCAATGATCTGATTCTTGATGATAACTTGGAAGAACTTTTTTGTTTCTGGGTGCCGCCACCAGTGGTTAAGGCCCAATTTTTCAGCCCCTGTTTAACAGGGGCATGTAATTACAATTTTTGATGCAATGCTTTGCAGCAGGGCTCATTCCTGCACTCCAACTAGAGTATCTGGGAGAGGTTGCAGTGTCGTGGGACCAGCACCAGTGGCTAAGGCCCAATTTTTCTGCCCCTGTTTAACAGGGGCGTGTAATTAAAATTTTTGATGCAATACTTTGCAACAGGGCTCATTGCTGTGCTCCAAGTTCAGTATCTGTGAGGGGTTGCAGTGTTGTGGCACCAGTGCCTAAGGCCCAATTTTTCTGCCGATGTTTAACAGGGGCGTGTAATTACAATTTTTGATGCAATATTTTGCAACAGGGCTCATTGCTGTGCTCCAAGTACAGTATCTGTGAGGGGTTGCAGTGTTGTGGCACCAGTGCCTAAGGCCCAATTTGTCTGCCCCTGTTTAACAGGGGCATGTAATTACAATTCTTGATCTAATAATTCACAGCAGGGCCCATTCATGCGCCCACCAAGAGTAACTGTGAGGGCTTACAGTGTTGTGGCACCAGCACCACCACCAAAGGCCCAATTTTTCCTACCACTGTTCAACAATGGCATGTAAATACAATTCCTGATATAATAGTTCACAGCAGGGCGTTCCAGCGCCCACCAAGAATAACTGTGAGGGCTCACAGTGTTGTGGCAACACCAACATGTAAGGGGGAAATTTCAGCAGAGTATATATGGCAGGCCCCTACTTTCAAACATCCAACTTACAAACGACTCCTACTTGCAAACGGAAGGAGACAAGAGGAAGTGAGAGGAAATCTACCCCTAGGAAGGGAAATTCTCTCCTGTAAGAGTTAATATGGGAAAAGCGTGTCTCCTCTCTACTGATGCTTTATCACCAATCCTTGTTTCAATAAAAACCCACTTTTCAAAAACATTTGTCATTGGGACGGAAAGTGAGGTGAAATGTTCTGAACAAGGGGCAGACAGCAAAACAAATGTTACAGGGGTGATAACCCTTCCCTATGTTTTCCAAAAAGCTTAAAAATAGATTTTTTGGCTGGAGCTACACTTAAACAATGTACGTGTTCAAAGTTACAAACAGATTCTACTTAAGAACAAACCTACAGTCCCTGTCTTGTTTGCACCGCCTGTATACTGCTGTTCAGAGTATATAGGGCCTTTTTTATTTTGTGTGCGGGGTTCCCCTTAATATGCATACAAGACCCAAAGGGGCTGGTAATGGGCTGGGGTGGGGGGGGCTGTTGGGGTAGCTATGCCATTTTTCTCAAAGATTTTCATCCATATTACCGGGACCAGACATGACATTAAAGCCGCAAGTAGGGAAAACACATGTAAGAGTCGACAGTACTGCATACCCCAAAGGCGTACAAAAGCATGGAAGAAATTTTCCCCAGGGGGTTTTTAGCAGCAAAGTATTTATGAAAAATATGTTCAATTAAAAGTCTTTATTTGGCATAAAATGTATTAATTGTACAAGAAATTACAAATATTAGGTCTGGTCTGTGACACAGATAACAACATATACCATCACCCATGGAAGACAATAAACCAAGGAGACCTGGATTTCCATTACATTGCAAGATTGTAATCCATATGAATACCTATTCAATTGCTCGTCTTCTGCTGCAGACGTCACTGGATTCCAGGACAGGTAAGTGTCCATATATTAAAAGTCCCGCGGGCGCAGTCATGGAGCTTCGGACCGGGTCGTGAGCGCACCGCCGGCAGCGCGCGCGCAACCCATGGACAGGTTCTTAAAAGGGACATACCTGTGAGCCCTTGTGCCTGTCCGTGCCATTCTGTCGACGTACATCGTCATGCGGTGGTCCTTAAAGCGGAGCTCTACCCTAAAGTAGAACTTCCGCTCATCGGAACCCTCCCCACCTTCGGTGTCACATTTGGCACCTTTCAGGGGGATTGGGGTGCAGATACCTGTCTAAGACAGGTATTTGCACCCACTTCTGGGAGTCCTCTCTGCGGGTATTCTGCGGGTAGTGTGTCACTTCCCGCAGAACGCCCGTTGTGTTCTGGGAAACACACGGCTCCCAGAACACAACGGTGACCAGTGAGGATGGCGCTGCGTGACTTGCGCATGCGCCGTAAGGAACCAGGCAGTGAAGCCGGAACGCTTCACTTCCTGATTCCCTCACCGAGGATGGCGGTGGGGGCAGCAGATAGACGAGCAATTGCTCGTCTTCTGCTGCAGACGTCGCTGGACTCCAGGACAGGTAAGTGTCCATATATTAAAAGTCAGCAGCTGCCGTATGTGTAGCTGCTGGCTTTTAATATTTTTTTAATGGTGGAGCTCCGCTTTAAGTGGTTAAGCAGCTGCTGATGTATATTTATTTATGTGAAAGTTATACCATAGTGCTGAGATAGGAGAAGTCGATATCAGTTGCGTTAGTGTGTTTTCCTTTTTGAATATATATTATATACAGACATATAACAATTCCAAAGAAATATGTATCAAGAAATATAATTAAGCCTCTAAATTGCATATATTAGAAGGGTTAAATCATATCTCCTTGCCAACTTAGTGCACCAGCAGGACTCAAAAAATAGTCTGCAAATTCATCCCTTATTGTGAAACCCACTCTAGGACCACGAACATGAGGGAAATCAGCTGGTTCCATATTGTGTGCCAATGTGTCTTCAAATTTTACGCCATCTCTCTCCCGTATCAAATTATGTAACACACATGCTGCCTTTATTACTTTACATGCATTTTCAACTTTTAGGTTTATCGGTTTAAGAAAAATTTGCCATTTGTTAGCTAGTATACCAAAAGCACATTCAACTAGTCTACGTGACCGACAGAGCCTGTAATTGAATATTCTCTTCCGGGTGTCAAGATTTCTTAGCGAGTAGGGCTTCATTAGATGTTCATGGATAGCAAACGCGTCATCAGCCACAAAAAAAAACAGCATATCAGGACCTTCTGTCCCGGGCAATGGTCGGTTATCAGGCAAATCAAGTTGATTAGAAGCAAGAGTGTCACGGAGATCCTGCCAGAAACAGGCGCCCCGGACTTCCTGGTTCCCGATCGCGGGTGCGTTCGCGCATGCGCATGCGCGCGCGCGTTCCGCAGGTGTCCCTGCTGTCTGCTCTACAGCGTTTAGTACCTGAGAACCTGATCCTAAGACTTACCTGCATCTGACCCGGCTTGTCTGTGACCTTTCCAGTTTTCTGCCTGCATCTGACCTCTGGCTTGTTGTGACCTCTCCTCTGCCTGATCCTTCAGTACCTTTGCTACCAGCCAGTGAACCGACCCGGCTTGTCTGACCAATCTTACCACCCCTGGTTACAGTCCTGTCTGCTGTGTTCCTGTGTTCCTGGTTCCAGTTCTGCCTGCTGTGTTCCCGTGTTCCTGGTTCCAGTTCTGCCTGCTGGTTTCCTGTGTTCCTGGTTCCGGTCCGGTCTGCTGTAGCTTTTCCAGTTCCGCTTGCTGTGTTCCTGTATTCCTGGTTCCAGTTCTGTCTGCCGTACTTCCTGTGTGCCTGGATCCAGCCCAGTCTTCGGAATTACCTCCACCTTGGTTGATCCTGCCAGGCACTCGTACCCCTCCTACCTCCGCGCCTTCTGTTACACTACCAGGGGCCGCTGATGGGAGCTGTAAGGGAGGCCTTCCTCTGCAAATCTGGGATCGTCACCGTCAGGTAAGTGACAGTAGCAGACAGCCATGTCTGAGCCCAAGCAGGGAGCCTCACCTATGGAGGAACTTTGCCGGCACCTGGCAGGATTGACTGAAGCAGTCAAGAGCCTTTAACAAGGCTACACCCACCTGGAAGAACAAGTGCGGGCCCTCTCCAATCCCTCTGCTGCCCAAGGGGGCCCTCATGCCTCTACCTCCACAGCCGGGACAGGATCCACACCCACAGTCGTCATGCTTCCTCCTGAACCCAAGGTTCCTACACCTGAAAGATTCTCCGGGGAAAGGAGCAAGCTTAGGGCCTTCCGTAATTCTTGTGAACTGTACTTGCCCTACAGCCCCGCACCTTCTCTTTAGAGGCCACCAAGGTGGGCTTTGTGATTTCCTTGCTCTCCAGAGACCCTCAGAGCTGGGCCCACCATCTCTTGGAACAGAAAAATGTGACTTTAAGCAGCCTTGCTGCCTTCTTTGATGCCATGGCCCAGTTATATGAAGACTCCCAGCTCTCAGTAACCGCAGAAACCGCCTTACGTACCCTTCAGCAGGGGCGCAGAGCGGCAGAGGACTATGTAGCGGAATTCAGGTGGTGGATCGCGGATACCAATTGGAATGATGCCGCCCTCCGCCATCAGTTCCGCATATGACTTTCCCACCCCCTGAAGGACGAGCTTGCTAGAGTCGGTGTACCGCAGACCCTGAACCTGTTAATTGACTTAACTATCCAGATTGACCGACGTCTGAGGGAACGGAGGACTGAGAGGGCTACGGGCTTCTCCCGCCGACCTGGATGCTTCCCCGGGCTCCTAGCCATCTGTACCCGGCTCCTGCTGCACCTCCAGCCCCCACATCTGACGCACCTGAGCCAATGCAGCTCGGAGTCCTTCGTCCATCCCTCACTCCAGAGGAACGCCAGCGTCGCCGAAGGAATAACTTGTGCCTGTACTGCGGGGAACCCGGACACTTCGTTAGAAACTGTCCCCTGAAGCTTCATAAGTGCCTTTCAGTTTCTCCTAACATGACCAACCCACAGGCCAAATCCACATCTCACCTTGATCTTTCTGTCTCGTTACAGCTCCCAGGAAGGACTCTGCAAGTGCCCGCCATTATTGATTCTGGGGCTTGCAGCTGTTTTATGGACTCAGCCTTTTCCGTCAAACACCAGATCCCCCTTCTTACCAAGACCCATGGACTATGTGTTCATCTGGCTGATGGGTCCGTCATAAAGTCTGGACCCATGGTCCAGGAGACTGCCCCTATACCTGTTACCATCTCTACCATCTCTGGAACCCACCAAGAATACCTATGTCTGGACATTATCTCCTCTCCGTTGTTTCCTATGATCCTCGGTATGCCTTGGTTACAAGCCCACAATCCCACCATCAACTGGGCCACGGGGGTGGTTACCTTCCCTTCTCCCTATTGCCAGCAGTCCTGCGGCTCACACGAACCCCCTGGGCCGGCCTCCTTACTGTGCATTGATACAGAAGCTGGAATACGTCAATCCATCCCTGAGGTTTACCATGACTTCCTTGTCACATTCAGCAAACAAGGGGCAGAGACTCTACCACCCCATCGGCCTATGATTGCCCCATCGACCTACTTCCCGGAGCAGAAATTCAGTTCGGCAGAATCTTCCCATTAACAGAGGTAGAACAAGGGGCATTAAAGAACTATGTTGATGAGAACCTGCAAAATGGGTTAATTCGCCCTTCCACATCCCCAGCAGGCGCAGGCATCTTTTTTGTAGAAAAAAAGGACCATACCCTTTGACCCTGTGTGGATTACCATGAACTGAATAAAATGACAGTAAAAAATCGTTACCCTCTCCCCCTGGTACCGGAACTGTTTCAGAGACTGGGGACTGCCATCATTTTAACCAAGCTTGATCTCCGCGGAGCCTACAACCTGGTCCGCATCAAGGAGGGGGATGAGTGGAAGACTGCTTTCCGTACCCGATACGGGCATTTTGAGTACCTGGTAATGCCCTTCGGGTTGTGTAACGCCCCTGCTACATTCCAGTACTTTATTAACGATGTACTTCGGGACTTCCTAGACCTCTTTGTCATTGTTTATCTTGATGATATACTAATCTTTTCTTCCTCCCTTGATTCTCACCGCAGGCATGTCAAAAGTGTGTTGGGTCGGCTTCGCCAGCATGGCCTGTATGCGAAGGCCGAGAAATGTGAATTTGAGCTGGAAAGTATATCATTCCTGGGGTTAATTAACACCAGCAAGGGCATCAAGATGGATCCTCAAAAGATTGCTGCAATCCTGGACTGGCCAGTACCGGCGGACAAGAAGGGAATCCAGCGTTTCGTTGGATTCGCCAACTTCTACCGCAAATTCATCAGGGGGTTCTCGGCCATCATCGCACCCATCACCCAGCTAACTAAACAAGGAACCCACTTCCACTGGTCCCCTGAGGCCCAAAAGGCCTTCGAGGTCCTGAAGGGTCTCTTTACCTCTGCCTCTATCCTGAAACACCCAGATTCCTCGTTGCCATTCGTACTTGAGGTAGATGCCTCCGAAATTGCGGTAGGAGCAATACTGTCCCAAAGACAGGGGGCCAGGGCCTTGCTCCACCCAGTAGCTTTCTTCTCTCGCAAACTATCTGCAGCAGAGAGGAACTACGATGTGGGGGACCGGGAACTACTGGTGATCAAGTCTGCATTGGAGGAATGGCGGTACCTGCTGGGGGGAGCTGCCCACCCGATTCTGATATTTACTGATCACAAGAACCTGGAGTACCTGAAGGCCGCAAGAAGATTGAAACCACGACAAGCCAGGTGGGCGCTCTTCTTCTCCCGGTTCTCTTTTCACGTTACTTACCGTCCTGGTTCCAAGAACATTAAACCCGATGCCCTGTCTCGGGTGTTTCATAAGTCTAAGGAAACCTCTCCGCCAGACACCATCCTTGCCCCTGGAAATTTCCTTCTTCTACAGGAGGACCTATTTACCTGGATCAAACAAGCCTCCACTGGGCAGAGACCCTTCTCCGAGCCGGAATTACAGGCTAAGGATGGGCTGTTGTGGTACCAGAACAGGATCTATGTACCTGAGGAGTTAAGAATAACCGTGCTGGAACTCTGCCACGACCACGCCCTTGCCGGACATTTTGGCGTTGCCAAGACCACTGACCTGGTACAGCGCACCTTCTGGTGGCCTCGGTTTTGTGAAGACTGTAGGAGGTTTGTGGACTCTTGTACAATTTGCACCCGAAACAAGGGTTCCAGATCTAAGGCCTGGGGATTACTGAGACCCTTACCCGTTCCAGATAGGCCCTGGAGAATGTTGTCCATCGACTTCATTGTTGAGTTGCCCCCGGCTGAGAACCATACCACTATCTTCGTGATAGTGGACCGCCTGTCCAAGATGGCACATTTCATTCCTATGAAAGGGAGCTCCTGAAACCGCACAGGTGTTCATCAGAGAGGTCGTCAGACTCCACAGGGTACCAGCCAATATTGTCTCTGATCGGGGGGTACAATTTACCTCCCGGTTCTGGAGATCCCTCTGCAAGACTCTGGAGATAGAATTATAATTTTCCTCTGCTTACCACCCCCAGACCAATGGACAGACGGAGAAGACGAATCAGACCCTCGAGCAGTACCTGCGCTGCTTCTGCTCTTTTGCTCAGGACGACTGGATTTCCCTACTTCCGTTGGCCGAGTTTGCCTATAATAACTCTATCCATTCCGCTACCAGTCAGACTCCATTCTTCACAAACTACGGTTTTCACCCTACATTTCTGCCCAATTCCCTTCCTGAGTGCTCTGTGCCTGCAGTCCAGGAAAAGTTGAATTTTTTTTTCGGCTAACAACCAACTTCTGCAAGAAACCATGACCAAGACTCAGGAACACAACAAAACGATCTACGACAGGAAGAGACGGGGTGAATTAGTGTTGGCACCCGGCGACCAAGTATGGCTATCCACCAAAAACTTAAGGATGGTATGCCCTTCTAAAAAACTGGGCCCCAAATTCTTAGGGCCGTTCCCTGTCAAAAGGAAGATTAATGAAGTGGCTTATGAGCTGGAACTCCCTGACTCTCTTAAAATCCATCCGGTTTGCCATGTCTCTCTGATGAAACCTTCAGTTTCCAACCCGTTCCCAGGTCGAAGCCCGGCTCGCCCTGATCCGATCATTATAGACGGTGAGCAGGAATTTGAAGTGGAAGCTATCATGGACTTCAGGAGAAGAAATAACCGGAACCAAATCCTGATTAAATGGAAGGGCTACGGACCCGAAGAAAACTCTTGGGAACCTGAGGAAAACATCCATGCCAGGAGCCTGGTGCAGTCTTTCAAGAGGTCTCACCCTGAAAGGTTTACCCGGATGGGCATCCGGAGGCTGCCCCTTGGGGGGGGCAATGTCACGGAGATCCTGCCAGAAACAGGCGCCCCGGACTTCCTGATTCGCTATCGCGGGTGCGTTTGCGCATGCGCGTGCGTTCTGCAGGTGCGCGCCTTTCCGCAGGTGGCGCCAGAAGGCCTATTTAAACCTGTCAATGACAGACAGTCCCTGCTGTCTGCTCTACAGCGTTTAGTACCTGAGAACCTGATCCTAAGACTTACCTGCATCTGACCCGGGTTGCCTGTGACCTTTCCAGTTTTCTGCCTGCATCTGACCTCTGGCTTGTTGTGACCTCTCCTCTGCCTGATCCTTCAGTACCTTTGCTGCCAGACAGTTAACCGACCCGGCTTGTCTGACCAATCTTACCACCCCTGGTTCCAGTCCTGTCTGCTGTCTTCCTGTGTTCCTGGTTCCAGTTCTGCCTGCTGTGTTCCCGTGTTCCTGGTTCCAGTTCTGCCTGCTGGTTTCCTGTGTTCCTGGTTCCGGTCCGGTCTGCTGTAGCTGTTCCAGTTCCGCTTGCTGTGTTCCTGTGTTCCTGGTTCCAGTTCTGTCTGCCGTACTTCCTGTGTGCCTGGATCCAGCCCAGTCTTCGGAATTACCTCCACCTTGGTTGATCCTGCCAGGCACTCGTACCCCTCCTACCTCCGCGCCTTCTGTTACACTACCAGGGGCCGCTGGTGGGAGCCGTAAGGGAGGCCTTCCTCTGCAAATCCGGGCTCGTCACCGTCAGGTACGTGACAAAGAGGCTTTCCAAATTTTGAATTCTGGAAAACAGTGGAGTCTGCACAGCTCCCAAACGATCCTATATCGACAAAAATGAATTTATAGTCTGCATCTACCACAGCCATCAAAACAACTGAAAATTGCTTCTTGTAGTTATAGTAATGACTTTCACTATGGCATGGTTTTATTAACTTAATATGTTTGCCATCTATTGCTCCTAGACAGCTAAAGTTAGACTTGCTCAAGAACCGCTGGGCAACATCTTCCCATTTCTCTTTATTTGGAATAGGCATGAATGTATTTTTCAGATTCCAGATTGCATCACATGTTTGTTTCATAATATCACCAATGGTTGACTTTCCAATGCAAAATTCATACTGCAGTGATGTGTTATTTCCTGTGGCAAGATATCTGTAAAAAGAAAACACTTAATTTTATCTTTCAGTACGCATGTTGAAGATTCGTTGGAAGACTAGGCGAGATAATTTTCGTAGAGAATTCTTAAAACAACAAAATATAAGAAGTGGGTCAAGCGGAAAATCAGGAAGAATGTATTGCCATTATTCGGAGCTCAAATTTTTTAAGCCCGCGATGCAGCAGAGACAGTAAGTATACTTAAATATACACTGTTTAATAATGTTTATTCAAGAAATGTATAAAAATAATAGCAATAATCATGTAGCATTGTCTAATTATTTATTTTTTCTCCCGAACAGAAAACAATTTTAGCACAGATTCTGAGAAGGAGGCGAACCAGACACAAGTTGACGAAAACATAGATGATACACAATTACTTTTCATCGAGGAAGATGCAGGACATGCACCAGAGCACACACCGGAGCCACAGATAGAAAAGGACAAATCGAGTTCAAAACCAAAAACAAAGGCACAACAGACTTAAGAATTTATTGATGTTGTGAAGAACCTTATTACCTCACAAAAAAATGAATTAGATGAAATTGCCTCCTTCACAAGGAGTTTAATCCCCCAAATGGAGAAGGTTGATCAAGGGTTGCAATGTGACCTAAGAATTGATATGATGAGACTCATAAAGTCATATCAGCAGAGATCAGGGTCTACATCTGCCTGCTCTATGACATACGATATTCCTAACCCACACCATCATGGAGGGTATGGCAATCAAGCACCGGGAACATCATACGAAACTCGAGGCATGTCCTACCCACCTATACCAGGACCAAATCAGATGTCCATACCTCCCCACTACAATAATGCCCGTTTTCAGGCTGGGCCATATGACATGCCCCTTTATCGTCCCCCAACCCAAAATCCTCCTCCTCCTCCCCCTCGAGAGGATTCACACCCTCTACCACTGTGTTACCAAGAGCTATAGTTTTTAGTTTTTGGTTAGATATCGAAGTTACACTGCAATTTATAGTTTTTTATATGTTTTGAATAAACTTTTCATAAAATTTTATTATTAAAGTATTAAAAAGTTTCTGATCGAAGTTTGATCATACTAATACATAGATTATATATAAGAAGAGTTTATCAAGTAAAGTTCATTATATATATATATATTGTGAGGGAGTTAGCTCGGCAGCGGGTGTGTGTGACCCCCGGGATGGGCTCCCCACACAAAACAGGCCCAGCAAACGGAGGTTGTGGTTTTCAAAATCAAAAAGGTGCGGTTTATTTTCTATTTACAGTGACAAAACACAGCAAAGCAAAAGAAACATAACCAAAATAAATCCTGGTCAAGTTGACCTCTGACTAAACATACATGTTTCCTAACTAACAACTGGGATCAGCCTAGTGCTGTCCTAGTCCCTAAGTCCCTGGTTTTAAATGTCCAAGCAAATAGCCACACAGGCTTTTTCTCACCGCACAGGGGTTCACTCTCCCTAGACAGTCCACACAGGTCTGGTTCCAGGCATGAGCTAACATCTAATGAAGCTGGGAGTTCTTATAGAGGCCTAAATGAGCTGACAAGCTTCAGCTGGCCTCATCAACTCCCTGTCTGCACGACGCCCAGCCCTCTCCCTAGAGGTATGAGTCATCCATGAGCCCACTAGCCTTATACAACTCTCCACCTAGTTGTATAAGTCGGCGTAAAGCCTGAATCTGGGCGAAATATATCTACCCCCCTGGATGCAACCAGGTGACTTTACCTTCCTGCTGTCACATACCCCCCCCTCTTGTTTTAACCTCGGGGTTGGAACACCAGCAATCAGGCATTCATGTACTCGAGACAAAGCATCCACATTCCCCATTTGAACGCCAGGGCGATGCTTTACTGTGAAGTTGAATTCCTGGAGGGCCAGGAACCACCTATTCACTCTTCTATTTGTTTCCTTGTTTTGAGCCATCCACTTTAACGGAGCGTGATCCGTAACCATGTCAAAGTGCCTACCTAGCAGGTAGTACCGAAGGGAATCTAGAGCCCACTTCACCGCTAAACACTCCTTTTCAACGGTGGCGTAATTTACCTCATGGGACTTCAACTTCCTGCTGAGGTAAATGACTGGGTGCTCTTCCCCGTTCCAGACCTGGGACAATACTGCTCCTAACCCCACATCTGACGCATCACTTTGTACGACAAAGTCTTTAGAGAAGTCGGGTGAGTACAACACTGGCTGGCTACATAAGGCTTGTTTCAAGAATTGGAATGCTGCCTCAGCCTCGGGGGTCCATTTAATCATGACCGACCCTTTCCCCTTCGTCAGGTTGGTTAGGGGCACAGCCTTAGAAGCAAAGTGGGGAATGAATCGCCGATAATACCCAGCGATTCCCAGAAAGGCTCGTACCTGCTTCTTGCTGTTGGGACGTGGCCAACTCTGGATGGCCTCGACTTTGTTGAGTTGGGGTTTTATTACTCCCCTCCCAATGGTGTACCCAAGATATTTGGCCTCCTCCTGCCCAATGGTACACTTCTTGGGGTTAGCCGTAAACCCCGCTTCCCGAACAGAGTCCAGGACTGCTTGCACTTTTGGCAGATGTGAGGCCCAATCTGTGCTATGGACAATTACGTCATCCAGGTAAGCCGCAGCATACTTCCGATGGGGCCTCAGCATCTGGTCCATTTTCCGCTGGAATGTGGCCGGCGCATTCTGTAACCCGAACGGCATTCTTTTATATTGGAACGCCCCGTCTGGGGTTACAAATGCGGTTTTCTCTTTGGCCGACTTGGCCAGGGGGATTTGCCAATACCCTTTTGTGAGGTCAAGAGTCGTCATGTATCGGGCTGTTCCCAGCCGGTCGATCAACTCATCTATACGTGGCATGGGGTAGGTGTCAAATTTTGTAACTTTGTTCAACTGACGAAAATCGTTACAAAATCGCCAGCTCCCATCCGGTTTAGGCACCAACACGATGGGACTAGACCAATCACTTTGGGACTCCTCTATCACCCCTAAGTTCAGCATTTTCTGTACTTCCTCCCGTATTGCCTCCCGTCGAGCCTCTGGGATCCGATAGGGTTTTAACTTCACCCTTTCACCGGGCGGGGTAATGATGTCATGCTCTACCCCAGATGTTTGTCCCGGCAGCTCAGAGAATACCTCCTTGTTGCGAAGCACAAACTCCTTAACCCCCTGTTGTTGGGGTTGTGACAAGGTGGCTGCTATTCCAACCTCAGGAATCACGCAACCAGTTTGAGCTGGTGACCAAGTGTCTGCGACTAGGGACTCTCTATCCCTCCAGGCTTTCAACAGATTAACGTGATAGATCTGTTCGGGCTTTCGCCTTCCTGGTTGTCTGACCTTGTAATTCACTTCGCTCACTTTTTCCATTATCTCGTAGGGGCCTTGCCATTTGGCAAGGAATTTACTTTCAACCGTAGGGACAAGTACCAATATCCTATCCCCCGGGGAAAAGGTACGGGTCTTGGCTCCACGGTTGTACACTCTCTGCTGTGCCAACTGCGCTTGGGCCAAATGTTCCTTCACGATGGGCATTACCTGTGCAATTCGATCTTGCATCAGGGCGACATGCTCAATCACACTCCTGTGGGGAGAACTCTCACTTTCCCAAGTTTCCTTGGCAATATCCAACAGCCCTCTTGGGTGTCTCCCATACAGTAACTCAAAGGGGGAGAATCCCGTAGAGGATTGGGGCACCTCCCTAATAGCAAACATCAAATAAGGAAGTAAACAGTCCCAATCCTTTCCATCTCTATCCACCACTTTCTTCAACATTTGTTTTAGGGTTTTGTTGAATCTTTCAACCAGCCCATCGGTTTGGGGGTGATACACAGACGTACGCAATTGCGTCACTTTGAACAATTTACACAGCTCTTTCATAACCCGGGACATAAAGGGTGTACCTTGGTCCGTAAGCAGTTCTTTACAAATACCCACCCGGCTAAAAACAAGAGATAGCTCTTTGGCTATGGTTTTGGCCGAGGTATTTCGGAGAGGGATCGCTTCTGGATAACGGGTGGCATAGTCCATTATAACTAATATGTACTGGTGCCCCCTAGCGGACTTGATTATAGGACCTACCAAATCCATGGCGATCCTCTCAAACGGGACCTCAATGATGGGTAGAGGGACCAGCGGGCTACGGAAATGTGGCATCGGGGCCAACCTCTGACACACAGGGCAGGAGGAACAATAATTTTCTACGTCCTTCATCACCCCCGGCCAATAGAATCTCTGTAATACCCTCTCTCGAGTTTTCTCTGTCCCCAGATGACCTCCAAGAATGTGCCCATGGGCCAACTCCAACACCAACTTCCTGTAAGGTTTGGGCACCACAAGCTGCTCAACGGTTTCTTCTGCCCTTTTTGCCACCCGATACAGTAGGTCCTTCTCTACGCTGAAGTATGGGTAAGTGCAGGTATTATCTGGGTTCACTAACTCGCCATCTATTTTCACTACGTTTTCCCGTGCCTTTATTAGGGCGGGGTCTTTCAACTGTTCTGTGGCAAAGTTTTCCCTGTGAACCTCAAGATCAGAAAACTCCACAGACGGTAGGTTTTCGTCTGAGGAGGTGGGCTCCTCTCCAGTTTCTTGAGTCTCCCCTGCCAATACTGATAAGGGAAATTCCGGAGAGTCCTCACCACTCTCAGGGGAGTTCTGGCTATCACATTCCTGGTACATAGGGGCACCAGTGAGGGGCTCAGGATCATCCCACAGTTCCCAGAACTTCGGAAAATCCCTTCCCACAATGGCGTCATACGGTAACTGAGATACTAAGCCCACTGGATGAGAGAGGGTACCTTTGGGGGTCTCGAAACACACTGTAGTCACTGGATACTCTCGGGTGTCCCCATGCACACAAATAACAGCTACCTTGCTATTCCCAGAGACCTCTGTTTTAACTAACTCAGCCTTTATCAGGGTCACAAGGCTACCTGAATCCAGCAATACCACAACATTTCTACCATTAACACACATTTTGCATAAATGTTTCTCAGTTCCTCGAATGGCAGTGCATGCGACTGTCGCACACAGCGACTGACGTCTGCCCGTCAGAAAGTCACACTGCATGGGTTCCTCCACAACCGGGCAATTGGCTGCAATATGTCCCGCTTGCCGGCAGCGGTAGCAAACGATCCTTCTTGCCGCCTCTTGAGCCGCTGATTTCCCAGGCTGTTCTCGCCAAACTTGGGGTAGAGCTCCCACCCTCTCACTCTCTCCACCCTCACCCCTTGGAATCCTCTTATCCGCCCCTGGGGATGGTCTGGTCTTAGGGTGGAAAGTCCGAGAGTCTCTGGAAGAGGCCGTCAGGTTCTCTGTAGCCAAGTATTTCTCTACACGATCCACAAGACCACCGGCCGTCTCTGGGTCTCCATGGCTTACCCACTTTTGGATGGCAGTAGGAAGAGCTCTCAAAAACCGATCCATTACAACACGTTCCACAATCTCTGGTGCGGACAAAGTCTCTGGCTGTAGCCACTTCCTGCTCAGGTGAATGAGATCATACATTTGAGACCTGGGGGGTTTTCCAAGCTGGAAAGTCCAGTTATGCACACGCTGAGCCCGGACAGCCAGGGTGACACCCAGCCTTGCCAATATTTCAGCTTTTAGCATCACATAGTCTTTTGCTTGGTCAGGCTCTAGGTCATAGTAAGCCTTCTGCGATTCACCAGTTAACAGAGGAGCCACCAGTCCAGCCCACTGCTCCTCAGGCCACTTTTCTCTTTCAGCAGTCCTTTCAAATGTGGTCAAAAATACCTCTGGATCATCCTCTCCAGTCATTTTTGTCAATAAACGACTCACCCCAAAGGACGCGGTATTAGTGGGACGGCTTTCCTCACTGGTCTGCGGACGTTGCTGCATTACTGCTTCCATTTGTTGTAGTCTCTGCTCTTGCTTCTGTAACAGGTCTATGAAGCGGGCCTCAGATTGCTGCTGGGCTTGTTGATGAGCTTGCTGCTGGGCTGCAAGGCTCCTTTGCAAACCTGCATTTGTCTGCTGTTGATTGGCATTTGCTAGAGCCAGCTGTTTCAGTATCTCCTCCATGCTGGCTTAAAAAAAACTGCCACTGGTTCTCCACCAACTGTGAGGGAGTTAGCTCGGCAGCGGGTGTGTGTGACCCCCGGGATGGGCTCCCCACACAAAACAGGCCCAGCAAACGGAGGTTGTGGTTTTCAAAATCAAAAAGGTGCGGTTTATTTTCTATTTACAGTGACAAAACACAGCAAAGCAAAAGAAACATAACCAAAATAAATCCTGGTCAAGTTGACCTCTGACTAAACATACAGGTTTCCTAACTAACAACTGGGATCAGCCTAGTGCTGTCCTAGTCCCTAAGTCCCTGGTTTTAAATGTCCAAGCAAATAGCCACACAGGCTTTTTCTCACCGCACAGGGGTTCACTCTCCCTAGACAGTCCACACAGGTCTGGTTCCAGGCATGAGCTAACATCTAATGAAGCTGGGAGTTCTTATAGAGGCCTAAATGAGCTGACAAGCTTCAGCTGGCCTCATCAACTCCCTGTCTGCACGACGCCCAGCCCTCTCCCTAGAGGTATGAGTCATCCATGAGCCCACTAGCCTTATACAACTCTCCACCTAGTTGTATAAGTCGGCGTAAAGCCTGAATCTGGGCGAAATATATCTACCCCCCTGGATGCAACCAGGTGACTTTACCTTCCTGCTGTCACAATATATATATATATATATATATATATATATATATATATATATATATTGAATAAATCGTTTTCTAATGTTATAATATATTTTTTATTTATGCACATGTTGTGCAATTGTAATTTCGGAACAGGAATACAGTTAATAAATGTTTATAGTTGATCAAAAAAGTTTTGTGTTTATGTGTATGTATTAAAAGTTTACATATAAACGTGTTTATTCATAATATAAAGTACCTCAGCATTATAAGTAAGTGTTTGCCTGGTGTTATTGCATCCCTGCAATTGGTATCCTGTCTCAACAAGGCTGGTGTCAACAGATCAAGAAGAAAGTCAAAATCTAGTGAAAGAAGTAGATCTGTTGTTAACACTACTAAACGGTTGACCCATTTTATCCTATGCTAGGGTTTGGTATTAGGGACCATCAGGATGGGGTTAGGGTTGGGTATTAGGGACCATCAGGGGTGGGATGGGGGTTAGGGTTGGGTATTAGGGACCATCAGGGGTGGGATTAGGGTTAGGGTTGGGTATTAGGGACCATCAGGAGTGGGATTACGGTTAGGGTTGGGTATTAGGGACCATCAGGGGTGGGATTAGGGTTGGGTATTAGAGACCATCAGGACTGGGATTAGGGTTAGGGTTGGTATTAGGGACCATCAGGACTGGAATTAGGGTTAGGGTTGGGTATTAGGGACCATCAGGGGTGGGATTAGGGTTAGGGACTATGGGGACTGGGATTAGGGTTAGTGTTAGGGGTTTGGGACTATGAGGAGTGGGATTAGGGTTAGGGGTTTGGGACTATAGGGACTGGGATTAGGGTTAGGGGTTTGGGACTATGAGGACTGGGATTAGAGTTAGGGTTAGGGGTTTGGGACTATGAGGAGTGGGATTAGGGTTAGGGGTTTGGGACTATGAGGAGTGGGATTAGGGTTAGGGGTTTGGGACTATAGGGACTGGGATTAAGGTTATGGGTTTGGGACTATGAGGAGTGGGATTAGGGTTGGGGTTGGATATTAGGGACCATCAGGGGTGGGATTAGGGTTAGGGTTGGGTATTAGGGACCATCAGGGGTGGGATTATGGTTAGGGTTTTGGGACTATGAGGAGTGAGGTTAGGGTTAGGGGTTTGGGGCTATAGGGACTGGGATTAGGATTAGGGTTAGGGACTTTAGAGACTGGGATTAGGGGTTTGGGATTATGAGGACTGGGATTAGGGTTAGGGGTTTGGGATTATGAGGAGTGGGATTATGGTTAGGGGTTTGGGACTATGAGGAGTGGAATTAGGGGTTTGGGACTATAAGGACTGGGATTAGGGGTTTGGGACTATGAGGTGTGGGATTAGGGTTAGCGGTTTGGGACTATAGGGACTGGGATTAGGGTTAGGGGTTTGGGACTATAGGGATTAAGGTTAGGGGTTTGGGACCAGGAGGAGTGGGATTAGGGTTAGGGACTATAGGGACTGGGATTAGGGTTAGGGGTTTGGGACTATAGGGACTGGAATTAGGGTTATGGGTTTGGGACTATGAGGACTGGGATTAGGGTTAGGGGTTTGGGACTAGGGGTTTTGGACTACCGGGGCTGGGATTAGGGTTTGGGTTAGGGGTTTGGGACTACCGGGACTGGGTTTAGAGAACTGGGATATTGTGATTTACGCTGCGATGCTCATCCGAGTGTAATTGCGAAACTTATCAGGGTGCACTCTCAGGTCATGATAGAGCAACACAAATTGTCCTCTGTCAGAGTGCATTTGTTGGATGGGATAAACCCAAAAGCGACGTTGCGGTTTCTGTTAGAGAATATGTTCCCAAGCAAGTAGCACAAACATCAACAGCAGCTCAAAATAAAACTCTTTTATTGTATTGAACCAATTTGCCATTGTTATTCTGCCTATATGATATCACTACAAACTTTGGTCTACATACCATAGGTCTGCTACTATGTATTATGTTGAGACAACTGTGTACCCCCATTTATTGTCTAGACCCCTTTTACTATGACCTATTATTACTATAAAATGCTATTATTTTACATGTGTATGTATGCCCTTTGTTTGTATCAATAAAACAATAGATATATTAATTGGCTCTTTCAATTAGCTGAGTGCTTCATATAAAGTCCCACCCTTTAGCCTATATTGATCAACCATACCAGGGATGGAGGTTTATATAGCTATTGCCTCACACAAAGTCCCAACCTTAGCTTTAGCCCTAGCTGTTCTTTTTCTTAGCAGCTCAAAATACTCCATCTTCTCCCTGTTCTATTTCTTCTCTCATGAAATAACAGGAAGTGCACAGGATGTGATATAAGGGGGTGGGGTTGTTTGCTGACGCCAAGGCTTCAAAAGCGATTTAAAAGCGCTATTAAAACGCATGGGCATTAGCGCTAAAATGGCTAAAACGCTAATAGCGCTAGGCGTTTTTATCACGGTTTTGCAATGCCTCAGTGTGAAAGGGGCCTTAGTGAATATGGCTTAATTAGATAAATTTCTCATATTGGGGCAACAAATCTGGTAAGGCCCCTTTCACACTGAGGCATATTTTAGGCGTTTTAGCGCTAAAAATAGCGCATAAATAACACCTGAAATACTCCTGCCCCAGTATTCTCAATGTGAAAGCCCGAGGGCTTTCACACTGAGTCGATGCGCTGGTAGGAGGAAAAAAATCTCCTGCAAGCCGCATCTTTGGAGCGGTGAAAGGAGCGATGTGTATACCGCTCCTTTACCGCTTCTTCCCATTGAAATCAATAGGACACCTCGGTAACACCGCCCGCAAACCGCAGCTGTAGCCGTGGTTTGCGGGCGGCATTTTTTTTTAAATTTTCATATCTTTATTAAACATTTTCCATTTTCCAACAATACATACATTCCCTCCTTCCCTCCCCCCTGTCTCCCATACAAAAAAAAAAAATTAATAATAATAATTAATCAAAACATCATTTCACATTAAAACCATTTCAATCCAAAACTCCTCTACCCCGATACTTCTTCTCTCACTCTCCCTTCTACATCTCTCATCCAGCCACTAATTGACCTAGATCACCCTCATACTTCCTTCCTCCACAACATCCATTCCCTTCTACGACTACTTTACTTATTATATACAATTTTCTTTCCTCTTTTTTTCTTGCCACGGTTTCCAAATCTTATCAAATTTTTTTAGGGCTCCTTGTCTAACGTAGGTTGTTCTTTCCTTTAGGATAGTTATGTTCATGTTTTGCTCCCAGTCCTTGCTAAGGGGAGGGGAGATTGATTGCCATCTTTGTGCAATCAGCCTCCTTACTTGAAATAAGCATCTTGTTATTGCTAACTGGGTGTAGGTATTTATCCCCTCGCCCTTTATCCAGCCCAGAACACATTGTAGGGGTTCCAGCTCTATGTCAACCTCAAAAACTTGCTCAATTGTTCTCACTACCTCCCTCCAATACCGGAATAACTTTGGGCATCGCCAGAACATATGGATTATATCACCGCTTACTCCACCACATCTGGGACAACTGGCGTCTCTTCTACAGCCAAAGCGGAAAAGTTTATACGGAGTATAATATGCTCTATTTAGCAAAAACAGGTGAGACATCCTCTGCGAGGGAGACAGTGAGACTGACGAAGCAAGTTCCAAAATTATTTTCCACTGTTCGTTAGATAAGTTAGCAATATCTCTTTCCCACTTCCTCTTTTGTACCTGGCCCTGGGATTCCCTTAGGCTCCCCTTATGTAAATTTGAGTATATTTTTGTTATTGAGCCCTTAGTTGTTTTAGTGTTGATGATTTCTTTTAACAGGGGGGTCTTGCTCCAGGTCATTACTATTCCTTTATATTGTTTTCTTAAGGCATGTCTGATCTGCAAATATTTATAAAAGGATTTGTTTGAAAGATTATATTGTTCTTTTAATGTCTGAAAGGTTTTTAGTGTGCCATCTTGATACATCTGGGAGATATATTTAATCCCCTGTCTTTGCCATTCCTTAACTGTCCCCATCTTCTGTACCTCCTTTAACTTGTCATTCTCCCATAGGGGGGTATACTCCGTGATGCCATCATATCCCAACGCTATCTTCACTGCTTTCCATATTCTGATCATAAGGTCAAGGGTAGGTAATTTCCGTGGGAGAGAACCTGCTTCCATGGCTTCTACTATAGAGTCATGTTTAGTATGTTGTAATAATATTCTCTTCCTTATCTCTTCTCCCTGCATGTTACTACCCTTCATATATTGAATCTGTGCCGCCAAAAAGTAACTAAATGGATGTGGGAGTGCCACTCCCCCCTCTTGTTTTGTCCTCTGTAAGGTATTTAATTTTATTCTAGCTACACCTCCTTTCCAAATCAACTCCCTAAACGTAGTGTCTATTTTCTGGAACCATTTGTTGTATATCCAAACTGGTGAGTTTTGTAAGACATATAGGAGCTGTGGCATCCACACCATTTTTATTAAATTGCAGCGGCCTGCTACTGACAATGGGAGGGATTTCCACACCTTGATTTTCCCTTTGTATTTTTTAAGCAGAGGAATCAGATTATCTGAAATATAATGGTTAGGGTCTCTAGATATATACACCCCCAAATATTTAATTTGTGCTGTTATTTGAATTTGAGAAGCCTCTTGCGGGAGTTGGTTTAATAAAGGGTCCACCGGTAGCAGCATAGATTTTCCCCAGTTTATATTAAGGCCTGAAAAGCGTCTAAAAATCTCTATTTGTTTCATGGCCTTACCAAGAGAATGCTGTGTATCTCCCAGTAACAAGAGGAGATCATCCGCATATAATACCACTTTCTCCTCTACCTCACCTCTTATAAATCCTCTTATCTCAGAGTCCGACCTAAGTGCAATCGCAAGGGGCTCGATTGCGAGGGCGAAGAGAAGGGGGGACAAAGGGCACCCCTGTCTCGTACCCCTCTGCAACCTGAACCTCTCGGAATACACATTGTTCACTTTTACTCTGGCCTCTGGGGTGCTATACAGCATCTTGACCCATTTCATAAAAATAGGGCCAACCCCAAACTCTTTTAAGACTCTCCATAGATATTGCCACTCTATACTGTCGAAGGCCTTGGCAGCATCCAGCGAAACAATTGCTCTTTTTCCATCTTCCTCAGTTGGAATCTGGAGGTTCAGAAAAACTCTTCTTATATTTGTGGAGGTGGCCCTACCTGGTATAAAACCCGATTGATCGGGGTGTACCAGTTTCTCAACTATTTTGTTTAATCTGGCTGCCAAGAGCTTCGACAGTATTTTTATGTCAGTGTTGAGTAAGGAGATCGGTCTATACGAGGCGGTTTCAAGTGGGTCCTTACCCTCTTTGTGAATAACTATTATTGTGGAGTCCATCATGGACATAGGGAGTTCTCCTTTAGCTAGTGAGCAATTTAGAACCCTAGTGAGTTCCGGGAGTAACTCCTTCCCGAAATACCGGTAGGTCTCTGCTGGGAGGCCGTCCGGGCCTGGGGTTTTATGCCCCGCCATCTCCTGTACGGTCAACTGTAGTTCTTCTAAGGTCAGGGGTTTGTCTAGATCCTGTCTATCCAGCTCCGAGAGCGAGGGCAACACTAGACTACCAAAGAATGTGTCCAGTTCTTCTCTCCTTTCCTCTTGACTTGAACTATACAAGTCTGCATAGAAATCACGGAATCTTTGTGCTATTTCTGATGTTTGGTGGGCCACCCTATCTACATTTACCCTTATTGCTGGCACCCCTGAGCTAGGTGTGTTAGTTTTAATTAAATGAGCTAGCATCCTGCCTGCACTTTCCCCCTCCGCAAACGCTACTTGGCTTTGAAAAATTTGCTTGTTTTCTACTTTCTTTAGCATTATTAGGCGGTAGTTCTGTTGTGCTTGCATCCATACACTGGATTTTTTAGGTGTTGGGTCTTTAATATATTGCGCTTCTTTTTCGCTTACTAATTCACTAGCGGTTCTCTCTTCCTGACTGGATTGTCTTTTTAATCTAGATATTTTTTGTATCATTATGCCCCTGAAAAAGGCTTTCAGTGTGTCCCATACCACTTGTTCTGAGGCAGTACCTTGATTTATTTCTATAAATTCCCTAATCTCCCCCGATATCTCTTGTGTGTCATTCATTAATTCCATCCAATGCGGGTTGATTCTCCCCTCTCTCTGGTACCTTACTACTCCTGTATCAAGAACAACCAGCATTGGGGAATGGTCAGAGAGGCTTCTCGGCATATAGTTCACCTTTTTTATTATTGGTATTGCTTCCTCATTGCCCAATACTAAATCTATTCTCGAGAGCGTGGAGTGTGTCCTGGAGAGGCAGGAGTATTGCCGGGCTGAAGGGTTGTGTAATCTCCATATATCCCTTAACCCTATTTCTTCCAAAAATTTAACTAGTCTAGCATCTCTTGTTTTACCCTGAAGCAACTGACTAGGAAATCTATCTTTATCCCAATCTAGGACCATATTAAAATCGCCCATTACAAGCACCGGGACTCCCGGCCTCTCCAGAACGAACTCCATCAGACTGCCCAATATCGAGGTGTTAAAGGGGGGGGGGAATATACAGATTAGCCAAGATACAAGTTCTATCTTCTACCTTACAGTGTAAAAAGACATAGCGCCCTAGTTCGTCGCACCTACTCTGAATACAATTAAACCTTATACCAGTTTTAATGAATATGCCTACCCCTCTAGAGTATGAGGTATGGACCGAATGAAATTGTGTTTGATAATCTCGCCACCCCAGTTGGGGTATAGATATAGTCGAGAGATGGGTCTCCTGGAGACATATTATTGAAGAACCATATGTTCTCATCAGTGAGATTACTGCTGCTCTTTTCCCTGGTTCTCCCAATCCCCGGACATTCCATGAACATATTGTCAAATTTTTCACTTGTGCTCTACTATTCATTCATATACAGTAAAAAAATACCCGAATTTTATAGTGGATCCTTTAGTTACTAAAACGTGCTTATTTACTTCTTCTTTTAATTTTTTCTTTATGTGATTTATGTGATTTCTTTGTGTAAGTGTCATCGTAGTTCTACCACTCCATATCCCCCATACATACCCACACCCTCTCTCAAATACCCTTCTCACCGCCTTCCGTGGCTTGGGTTGGGGCTTCCTATTGTGACCCTCACTCCCTTCTTTCAACAACCATTCACCCTGCCAGTGTTTGAAATCTTTCTCACTCCCTCTCCCACCCTCCCTCCCACCCTCCCCTCCAAAACAAAATACATCTATAGCCCTATGGGGGTTTCTCATACCCCTATACCTCATACAGTCAGTACTTAATAAAATACTTTGCTTGCCCTTTAACTTAAGGAGTTCCACGCATCTCCCCCTTATAAAAGGGGGCAATATGCGTCTCCCTCCCTTCAGTTTGATCTCTCCCCTTACCCCCTCTCCCCCACCCCCCCGTATCTCCCTCATGCCGTCCCCAAAAAAAAAAAAATTTCATGCATTTTAAATTGTGTTACTTATTCCCAATTACTTCTATACGTGTCTATTCGTCTCTTCCCCTTCACCTCCCTTACAACCACTGGGGTTACTGGGGTTACCCCCAAAGTGGGAGAGGGGGAGAGAGGGCAAAAAAAAATAAAAAAAAAAAATAAAAGGGAAAAGTATTCCAAAATTTTCTAAAAAAAAAAAAAGGAAAAAACCCGTGTTTAAAATGTGAAACACAGAAAAAAGAAAATTTTTTTTTTTTCCTTTTTTTTTGGTGAAAAATGTAACAAACAACTATCCATGTCCTGTCTTCTATGTGGATTCTTTATAAGATTGTAACCACTCCGTTGCTTCCTCAGGCGTATCAAAAAACGTTATTCCTTCTGTTGCATTCACCCTTAGTCTTGCTGGGTATAATAGTGCGTATGTAATTTTTATCTGTTGTAACTTGCGCTTTATTTCTCCGAATCTGGCTCTTTTCTTTTGTAATTCCGGTGAGAAGTCGGGATATATAGATATCCTGGATCCATTGTATAAAACAGAGGGGTGTGACCAGGATGTGAGAGTGGTAGGCGGACGTCTCTCCCCCTCCGCTCGTGTCTCATGTTCATCATGCCGAAAAAAGCAGCAGAAGCGCGCGATGTGTAATGCGGTCAGAGAGACTGCTCCTGTCTGCTGGATGTGACGAGACGTGATTCCTCTGCCTACATCCCCCAGAACCGCCAGCGTGGAAACACATGACGTCCTAACCAGGAAGTGAAGGCGGCCCGAGACGCGGAAGAACTGAGGCACGGGAGCGGTGCGACGTTTTTGTGTATCAACGTGGGGGGTGAGTGAGGTCGGGGCTGAGCCGTAATAGTTTGCCATCTCATACTGAGGAGTCTGAGGAGCCCATTGGCAGTCGAGGGGCGGACGCCGGGGTGAGAGGTCCCCCCCCCCCGCAGGAAAAGCAGCAAGCAGCCTAGAGGAACTCCCTGCCTCTCTAGCCCCCCCCGCATCAAGGGTCTATCTGTGCCAGCCAGCTCTGTGGGAGCTCTGTGGGAGCTTCAAGTAACCCTCCCCCACACACCGACTCCAGAGGCCAGAGAGATCTCCTGCTTTCTATCTTTTTACAACTGCCACCTCCATATCCTGGGAGAGTAATCCGTCGGATGGGTGAGAGACTTCCAATATGTTATTATTGTTTATTCTCACATTGACATTTAATCCTATTAAGGGGGATATAGCATTCGGCTAGAGAACTTTCTTAAAGGAAAGGGGAGAATTTTTCCTTTTTTTTTTTTCCTTTCCTCTACAATCTAGCTGTGATATAGCGGGTAGGGTAAAAACAGCAGGAAAATATAAAACCTGTGGTAGCAATCCAGGCCCTATAATGGCAACACAAAGGACTACAAAAGCAAGTATAGCAGCAAGCCAGGCGGCAGCAAAGCTAGGAAGATACTCCCACAATCCAGACCATCCCGTAGTTCAGACCCCCCCAAAAAATAATCAGCAATCACAACCTAAGCAACAACCTGGTGCCACGGGGTCAAGGAAAAGCCAGGGACAAGTACAGACACTCTTGGAAACAAGTGAGACGGAGAGGAGACTCTCGGGGACCAACGAGAAAAAAGGGACACTTGGACTCCTTGCTGAGGGTGGAAGGGAGGGGGACACAGAGCCATCATTAAAGGAGGTGTTGGCAGCAATTAATTTTTGCAAAACCTCTTTATGCGCAGTAACTACCCAGCTTAGCTCCATACAGGAAGAACTCTCTTTGGTTAGATGTGACTTGCAAAAAGCAAATGAGAGAACAACAGCCTTGGAGGTGAGGGTCAGCCTCGTGGAGGATGAACTAGCCCCCCTCAGAAGAGAAATGAGAGAGATGAGGGAACAAATAGCCAAACAAGAGTTGAAGATGGATGAAATCGAAAATAGAATGAGGAGGAAGAATATTAGAATTGTGGGTCTTCCGGAGCAGAGCGAGGGAGCAGACCCAGTAGCATTTGTGGAAAAATGGCTTAGAGAAACATTTGGCCAGGAAGTCTTCTCCCCGTTTCTAGCGATTGAAAGAGCGCATAGGGTTCCAGCTAGACCTCTCAGATCGGGTGGTCCACCCCGACCCCTTCTAGTTAAAATGTTTTACTATAAAGACAAAATGTTAATCATCCAGAAATCCAGAGAACTGGGCAACATTTTGCGGGCGGCATTAACCCTTTTTCGGCCGCTAGCGGGGGTTAAAACCACACCGCTAGCGGCCGAATATCACGGTAAATACGATGGTATAGCGGCACTGAAAATCGCGCCGCTATACCGCCACCGCACCTGCCCGTCCCAGTGTGAAAGGGGCCTAAGAGTCTGGGAGACAGAAGTTCACTTACAGTAGGTGCCGCCGATATTGTATATCTATCGCGCGCCCATCGCCGAGATTCTGGGCGACAGGAGTGCCGAGATCTCGGCAACAGGGTGGCGACACGTGTCGCGCTCGCTGCAATAGCAAGAGGGAGACGCGACACTGTATTGAACGGGATCCGACGTGGATTCCCACCAATACCAGGCACTGCGTTTGGTATGAATCCTGAGCGGGAACTCCACGCCAATTTTTAAAGAAAAAAACGGCATGGGTTCCCCCTCCAGGAGCATACCAGGCCCTTGGGTCTGGTCTGGATTTGAAGGGGAACCCTACGCCGAAAAAACGGCGTGGGGGTCCCCCTCAAAATCCAAACCAGACCCTTATCCGAGCACGCAACCTGGCAGGCTGCAGGGGAAGAGGGGGGGACGAGAGAGCGGCCCCCCCTCCCTCCTGAACCGTACCAGGCCACATGCCCTCAACATGGGGGGTTTGGTGCTCTGGGGCAGGGGGGTGAACTGCGGCCCCCCACCCCAGAGCACCCTGCCCCCATGTTGATGAGGACAGGGCCTCTTCTCGACAACCCTGGCCGTTGGTTGTCGGGGTCTGCGGGCGGGGGGCTTATCGGAATCCAGGAGCTTCCTTTAATAAGGGGGCCCCCAGATCCCGGCCCCCCCACCCTATGTGAATGAGTATGGGGTACATCATACCCCTACCCATTCACCTGGTGGAAAAAAATGGCAATAAAAACACAACACAGTTTTTTAAAGTATTTTATTGCACAGCTCCGGGGGTCTTCTTCCGACTTCGGGGGTCTCCGGTGTCGTCGCCGCACTCTCCGGTTCTTTCTTCTGCCGGGCCACCGCTCTCTTCTTCCAACTCTTTTGCTAGCGGGGCCCGGTCTTCTCCGTCGCCTTCTCCCCTCTTCTCCTCTCCGGTTCTTTCTTTCTTCCGCCGGGCCTCCGCTAACTTCTTTTAGCTCTTTTGCTAGCGGGGCCTCGCGACGACGGGGCTCTCGCGACGGAGCTAATAGGGTGTCAATCTTGCCGCTAGAAGCGGCGAGATTGACACAATATCGGCGGCACCTACTGTACCTGTTGGAGAATTAAAGCTGGATGAGTAAAGCACTGGACTCTTAAACTGACACCATTAAAAATTTGCCAGGGAGCATTAATACATTGTCTGGCAGCTGGGATATTTTTCTGGGATGTTTGTGCACTAAGGAATATTTTAAACCAACACTGCTGCCATGACTCTAAATAGGCTGCCCACACAATGTGGGACATTGATCTTGGAAAGTGTAATTCTAAGGGTGCATCTGTATTTCTAGGAACTGAGCCACAAGCTGCTGTCCCTGCAATAAGTTTTTCTTGTCAAATATCTTTATTGAGATTTCAAAAGGGGAACAGAAGTTGGAGAGGGGAAAAAAATAAATAAATAAATGAAAATAAGAATACAAGGAAAATACTAAAATACAGAAGCCTAGATAAATCTGGGTTACATTAACAGTACCAGGTATAACATATTGAGTCCATACAGACATAGTTAACTATTCACTATGATACATAAATGCACACAGATAATTAAGTGAATATTTTCAAAAATGTGAGATTAAAAAATTTAAAATTAATTGGCAGATGTGTTGATCTGACTATTTATCAAGATAACATACTAATGTAATAAGGCATAATGCCGTATTAAAGTTAGAGATTAGTAACCTTAAGGTAAAAACTTGTTAAATCGCTTCACGATTTAATAATCAGAAATCAGGAGGAAGGAAAAAACAAAAAACAAATTCAAGACAGAGTACAGGATAGAAATAAGATAAGAATATGAGGAAAGGGAGAAAAAAAAAAAAGTAAATAAATAAATAAAAATAAAATCGAAAAGAATAAAGAAAAACATATATAAGTAAAGATAAACAAAAATAAATACCAGGGATGGTGACCTGACTCCTGATATACATGTATCTATACTTAGAGAGATTGTATAGATATTAGTTTGGTAACATCAAAGATTGGTCAAAGTCGGTTGGAAAGTAATGTTTCACCCAGGGCTGCCAAATTTCATGAAATTAGATTTTTTTATTTTCTTCAATAGCTGTAATTTTTGCAAATAACAGTGCTCTATTCATTCTGTGTTTGGTTTCCGCTAAAATGAGAGAGTTTGTTTTCCAGGCTTTGGCAATAGTTTGTTTGGCAGCTGTGGTTAAATAAATTAGTAATTGAAATTGGGTTTGGGTAAGTGTGGAAGGTTTAAGATTTAGTAAAGCAGTAGCAGGGTCTGGACGAATTGGAATTTCAAGACTTTTAGATGCCATTGAGAATATTTTTGTCCAAAATTCTTGGACAACTGGGCATTGCCACCAAATGTGGAAATGAGTGCCTGGTAAATGGCATCCTCTAAAACAATTTGGCGAAGATGAGGGGACACATTTTGCAACTCTTGCTGGGACTAGGTACCAGCTTGCTAGAACTTTATAATTAGTCTCCACTGCATAGCAATTTGGGGAAGAATTTTTAGTAGCTAGCCATATACTTGACCAATCTTTGATATCAAAAGAACGATTCATATCTTGTGCCCATTTAGTTGCGTATAAAGGTAATGTATCGCTGGGGTTAGTAGTGAGTAGGGATGAGCCGAACACCCCCGAGTTCGGTTCGCACCAGAACCCGCAAACGGACCGAAAGTTCGCACGAACGTTAGAACCCTATTAAATACAATGGATGCGAACGTTCGAAATCTAAAGTGCTAATTATATTGACTAATATGCATGTTATTGTCCTAAAAAGGGTTTGGGAACCCGGGTTCTGCACCAGGGGACATGTATCAATGCAAAAAGAAGTTTTAAAAACTGCAGTTTTTCGGGAGCAGTCATTTTAATGATGCATAAAGTGAAAAAAAAAAAGTCAAATATTCCTTTACATATCTTACCTGGGGGGTGTCTAAAGTATGCCTGTGAAGTGCCACGTGTTTCCCGTGTTTAGAACTGTGCCTGCACAAAATGACATTTCTAAAGGAAAAAAAAGCCATTTAAAACTGCTTGCGGCTTTAATGTAATGTCTGGTCCCGATAATATGGATGAAAATTTTTGAGAAAAATGGCATAGCTACCCCATCACCCCCCACCCCAGCCCATTACCAGCCCCTTTGGGTCTTGTATGGATATTAAGGGGAACCCCGCACATAAAAAAGGCCCTATATACTCTGAACAGCCGTATACAGGCGGTGCATACAAGACAGGGACTGTAGGTTTGATCTTATGTAGAATCTGTTTGTAATTTTGAACAGGTACATTGTTTAAGTGTAGCTCCAGCCAAAAAATCTATTTTTAAGCTTTTTGGAAAACATAGGGAAGGGTTATCACCCCTGTAACATTTGTTTTGCTGTCTGTGTCCCTGTTCAGAACATTTCACCTCACTTTCCGTCCCAATGACAAATGTTTTTGAAAAGTGGGGTTTTTATTGAAACAAGGATTGGTGATAAAGCATCAGTAGAGAGGAGACACCTTTTTCCCATATTAACTCTTACAGGAGAGAATTTCCCTTCCTATGGGTAGATTTCCTCTCACTTCCTGTTGTCTCCTTTCGTTTGCAAGTAGGAGTCGTTTGTAAGTTGGATGTTTGAAAGTAGGGGCCTGACGTATATACTCTGCGGAAATTTGCCCCTTACATGTTGGTGTTGCCACAACACTGTAAGCCCTCACAGTTACTCTTGGTGGGCGCATGAATGGGCCCTGCTGTGAATTATTAGATCAAGAATTGTAATTGCATGCCCCTGTTGAACAGGGGCTGAAAAATTGGGCCTTTGGTGGTGGTGGTGGTGGTGTTGACACAACACTGTAAGGCCTCACAGTTACTCTTGGTGGGCACAGAAATGGGCTCTGCTGTGAATTATTAGATCAAGAATTGTAATTACATGCCCCTGTTAAACAGGGGCAGAAAAATTGGGCCTTAGGCACTGGTGCCACAACACTGCAACCCCTCACAGATACTGTACTTGGAGCACAGCAATGAGCCCTGTTGCAAAGTATTGCATCAAAAATTGTAATTACACGCCCCTGTTAAACAGGGGCTGAAAAATTGGGCCTTAGGCACTGGTGCTGGTCCCACGACACTGCAACCTCTCCCAGATACTCTAATTGGAGTGCAGGAATGAGCCCTGCTGCAAAGCATTGCATAAAAAATTGTAATTACATGCCCCTGTTAAACAGGGGCTGAAAAATTGGGCCTTAGGCACTGGTGCTGGTGCCACGACACTGCAACCTCTCCCAGATACTCTAGTTGGAGTGCAGGAATGAGCCCTGCTGCAAAGCATTGCATAAAATATTGTAATTACATGCCCCTGTTAAACAGGGGCTGAAAAATTGGGCCTTAGGCACTGGTGCTGGTCCCACGACACTGCAACCTCTCCCAGATACTCTAGTTGGAGTGCAGGAATGAGCCCTGCTGCAAAGCATTGCATAAAAAAATTGTAATTACATGCCCCTGTTAAATAGGGGCTGAAAAATTGGGCCTTAGCCACTGGTGGCGGCACCCAGAAACAAAAATGTTCTTCCAAGCTATCATCATCAATCGGATCATTGAGGAGGAGGAGGATAGTCAGTCAACATAACAGGACAGTCACTCAGCATCAGCATCAGTCTTGAAGGGATGTGACATTTGAAAATAAATTAGTCTGTTATATCAGCTTCAGGTGTTTGGTAGCTGGTGGTGATCCAAGACTGGTTCATCTTTATGAAGGTCAGTCGATCAACCGAGTCGGTGGACAGGCGCACCCTGTGATCCGTGACAAATCCTCCAGCAGCACTGAATGTGCGTTCTGAAAGAACGCTGGATGCAGGACAGGCCAGTAGCTCAATTGCATACTGTGCAAGCTCTGGCCAGTGATCCATCCTCAAGACCCAGTAAGCCAGAGGATTTTCGGTGGGGAAGGTGTCCGAGTCTGACCTTGCCCCTAGGTATTCCTGCACCATGTTTATCAGACGCTGGCGATGGTTGCTGGAACCGATCATACCTTGGGGCTGCGGACTAAAGAATTGTCTGAACGCATCGGTCAGACGGCCACCTTCCCCACCACTCCTTCTTTGACTGACCGAAGCCTCAGCAACTCGTTGTCCAGGACCAGGAGTTTGTAACCTCCCAGTCTCTGGGAACGCGTTGCACAGACCTTTCTGCAAGGCCTCCCGGAGTTGTCTCATCCTCTGCTCCCTCTGCAATGGTAAGATAAGGTCCGCAACCTTACCCTTGTACCGTGGATCAAGGAGAGTGGCCAGCCAGTAATGGTCCCTCTCCTTGATCCGAAGAATACGAGGATCCTTCCGCAGACTTTGCAGGATCAGGGAGGCCATGCAGCGTAGGTTAGCTGGGGCATTCGGTCCGGAGTCCCCTGGGTCACTAAGGACGACATGATCCGCAGTCACCTCCTCCCAGCCACGTACAAGTCCACGGGTTTCTTGGGACTGTAAATCATCCCTAAAAGACTGCTGTTGATGATGCTGAGTGTCAGGCTCCACCTCCATGCTGACACAATCCTCCTCCTCCTCTTCCTGTGCAATGTGTGGGACAGAAGGAATACTGTCTGGGTAAAGGGGGCCTTGAGAGGCAAGGAAGTCCTCCTCTTCCTGCCTCTGTTCTGCCTCAAGTGCCCTGTCCATTATTCCACGCAGCGTATGTTCCAACAGGTGGACAAGAGGTACAGTGTCACTGATGCATGCACTGTCACTGCTCACCATCCTCGTGGCCTCCTCAAATGGTGCCAGGACAGTGCATGCATTCCTGATCATGCCCCACTGGTGTGGTAAAAAAAAACCGAGCTCCCCTGACCCTGTCCTGGTGCCGTAGTCGCACAGGTACTCATTGATGCCCCTCTGCTGCGTGTGCAGCCGCTGCAGCATGGCCAACGTTGAGTTCCACCTGGTGGGCATGTCACATATAAGGCGGTTCTTGGGCAGGTTCAACTCCTTTTGCAGCTCAGCCAGGCGAGCACTGGCATTATAAGATCTGCGGAAATGGACACAGACTTTCCTGGCCTGCCTCAGGACATCCTGTAAGCCCGGGTACCTGCCCAAGAACCGCTGCACCACCAGGTTAAGGACGTGAGCCACACAGGGCACATGGGTCAGTTGTCCCTGTCGGAGGGCGGAGAAGAGGTTGGTGCCATTGTCGCAAACCACCATTCCTGGCTTAAGCTGGCATGGCGTCAACCACCTCTCGGCCTGCCCCTGGAGGTCCGCTTTGTTCTTTGGTGTGGGTCTTTAAGGTAGGCTTGCTAACGAGCTGCATGGCAGGTCAACATATGTCTGGTCAAGCATGTGGTGCCCAAGCGGCTGATGTTTTGGCCACGCGATATACGCTTCAGACATATGTTGCAAACAGCAGCTGTGCGATCTGATGCACTCGACTCAAAAAAGGCCCACACCAAAGAACTTTTTGAATAACGGGCAGAGGCAGCGCCCTGCACAGGCGGAGCTCTGTGGTGTGATTCAGTCGGTGTGCTGCCCTTACGCTGGCCCCCCGAGGGAATCCTGCCTCATTGGAGATGTGCCTCCTCCTCATCCTCCTCCTCCTCTCTCCTATTAGGCACCCACGTGGAGTCGGTGATCCCATCATCCCCTCCCTCCTCATCACTGGAGCCAATCTGGCAGTATGCTGCAGCTGCTGGAACATGACTGCCAGATTGGTGTCCATCTTGAGCATCCCCTCTCTCTGCTCTCACGCTACTGCCTTCCTCTAGCTGGGTATCATCATCAGACCCTTCGAAACACTGGGCATCCTCCTGGAGCATGTACCCAACACTGTGCTCAAACAGTTCGGGGGACTCCTCAGGAGGACATGGTGGGTCTAGGGAAGGAGTGACTGATGATGACATTGATACCAGGGAAGAGGACGCTTTGGCAGCTGCTTTGCCCGTACCCTGAGCATGGGTGAGAGAGGATGAGGAGGATGAGGAGGGCTTGGTCATCCACTCTACCAAGTCTTCGGCATGATGCGGCTCAACACGTCCAGCTGCCGAAAAGAAGGACAAGCGTGTCCCATGGCCATGTGCTGATGACAATGCACCGCGTCCACGACCAGCACTGTTGCCCCCAGACACAGAGCCTGCTTGCCCTCTTTTATTGGCTCGTGACTGTCTGCCTCTCTTTGTTGGCCTTCCAGACATAGCAATGGACTGCAGAGAGATGGGAAAACCAGCAATAAGGGGTAGCTTCAGGTGTATATTTTGCAGGAAGCACACAACGCCCGCTGTAAGTGCTGCAGATGACTGCCTGTGTTACACAACAGGAAAAAACAGCAATAAGGGCTAGCTTCAGGTGTTTATTTTGCAGGAAGCACACTCCGCCCGCTGTAAGTGCTGCAAATGCCTGTTAGTGTAACACAAAAGAAAAAAAGCTCCAGCAATAAGGGCTAGCTTCAGGTGTATAATGTGCAGGAGGCACACTCCGCCCGCTGTAAGTGCTGCAAATGCCTCTTAGTGTAACACACCAGGAAAACACAGCAATAAGGGCTAGCTTCAGGTGTATATTTAGCAGGAAGCACACTCCGCCCGCTGTAAGTGCTGCAAATGCCTGTTAGTGTAACACACCAGGAAAACACAGAATACGGGCTAGCTTCAGGTGTATAATGTGCAGGAGGCACACTCCGCCCGCTGTAAGTGCTGCAAATGCCTGTTAGTGTAACACACCAGGAAAACACAGCAATACGGGCTAGCTTCAGGTGTATAATGTGCAGGAGGCACACTCCGCCCACTGTAAGTGCTGCAAATGCCTGTTAGTGTAACACACCAGGAAAACACAGCAATACGGGCTAGCTTCAGGTGTATAATGTGCAGGAGGCACACTCCACCCGCTGTAAGTGCTGCAAATGCCTGTTAGTGTAACACACCAGGAAAACACAGCAATAAGGGCTAGCTTCAGGTGTATATTTAGCAGGAAGCACACTCCGCCCGCTGTAAGTGCTGCAAATGCCTGTTAGTGTAACACACCAGGAAAACACAGCAATACGGGCTAGCTTCAGGTGTATAATGTGCAGGAGGCACACTCCGCCCGCTGTAAGTGCTGCAAATGCCTGTTAGTGTAACACACCAGGAAAACACAGCAATACGGGCTGGCTTCAGGTGTATAATGTGCAGGAGGCACACTCCGCCCGCTGTAAGTGCTGCAAATGCCTGTTAGTGTAACACACCAGGAAAACACAGCAATACGGGCTAGCTTCAGGTGTATATTTAGCAGGAAGCACACTCCGCCCGCTGTAAGTGCTGCAAATGCCTGTTAGTGTAACACACCAGGAAAACACAGCAATATGGGCTAGCTTCAGGTGTATATTTAGCAGGAAGCACACTCCGCCCGCTGTAAGTGCTGCAAATGCCTGTTAGTGTAACACACCAGGAAAACACAGCAATACGGGCTAGTTTCAGGTGTATATTTAGCAGGAAGTACACTCCGCCCATTGTAAGTGCTGCAAATGCCTGTTAGTGTAACACACCAGGAAAACACAGCAATACGGGCTAGCTTCAGGTATATATTTAGCAGGAAGCACACTCCACCCGCTGTAAGTGCTGCAAATGCCTGTTAGTGTAACACACCAGGAAAACACAGCAATACGGGCTAGCTTCAGGTGTATATTTAGCAGGAGGCACATTGCTATTCCCGGCTATCATACCGGCTTTTATCTAGGCGCAGAGCGCCAATGCTGGTTTTTTATCATTGACTTTCAATAAATTTACGGAGTGCACTTAGGCTGTCTCCCTTCCCTTTTTTTCTGGTGACTATTGGATACTATACCATTGCATCCAGTACCATACTTAGAAGAATTTATTACACCACCTTCTGGCCACATATTTCGGCTATCTGCGGAAGGACCTTGGCTGCAGTCACTCGATTCCATTATCCCTGGGTGGATACACGCCTGTATGACCTTCTCTTAGCGGAAAGGTCCATCGTATCTGGTAAGCTCAACATTTTTACGGTGGAGGATTACATCAGCACATTTTGGGCAGAGGATTGCATCTTCCTTCTTTTCATCACATGTGGAATCTCATCCCTTTTTCCTGCTATACCATTCTGGGAATCTATGAGGACTTTTCTCTCTCAGTGATAGAACTGTATTTGATCTGATAGTGTTGACCACTCATTTGATGCTGTTTTATATTCACCATTTTAATTTTCTTATGCGCTGCACATACCCTTGTTTTGCTATTTACTTATAGGTTTGTGATGACCCTAATGTGTACAGCTGCTTAACGTTTCCATTTTTATATTTTTGTTTGCGCTGATTGCTTTATCTTTTACATTAAGAGCCCATTCACACAGGGGCGTCTTTGGATCCGACTCCAAATCGCCCCAGGTCGCCCCTAGTCGCCTCAGGTCGCGCTGGCTGAAGAAATCAATGTAAGTTAATGGAGCCGTCCTTATGCACACTACTGCAGTCGCTCCGACTTCAAAAAAGGTCCCTGTACTACTTCAATCCGACTCCTAGGCGACCTGTACCCATTCATTTCAATGGGAGTCGCCTCTCACTGTCTTAATAGGAGCGACTCTCCAGGAAGATAACATACATTTATCAGGCAAAGCTCTCCCTCCCCCTCCCTCCCACAGAGCTGATTCTTGTTTGATTGGCCACTGGAATGTCTCCTGTCCTGCAGGCAACTTGGAGTTGCCTTGTAAATAGCTCCAGGTCGCGCTGAGTTGCCTCATAAAATCGTGTCTGAGTTGCCTCATAAAATCGCGCTGGAAGTCGTGTTGCCCCAGTGTGAATGGGCTCTGACTTGCTTTATCACATTACTCTCAGCCGCATTCATGGAAGTGTTCTCATTTTTAGCACACAGAGAGGTCAGACTTAATGAAGTCTTCTCTAATATCCAATCCTCTAGTGCTTCAGATGATTTATCGACTTGCTTTAGAAAATTGGGATATGTATTTGAAAAGAAAATCAAAGCTTGGTGGGACATCGCATCTTTTGAGCAATACAAAAAATCTAATTTGGTGCCCAGAAGATTGCGATGGGATCTCCCACCAAACGATGGACTCACTGATGATGAGTCCCTACAAGAATGGTATAATTTTTTTGACAAAAAGGGTCATGAATTAATGGATTTCCTATTGCTCAGAAAGCAGAGAAAAATGAAATCATTAGATAAACAAATTACAGAGTTTAAGAATAAAATAGAACCGTTCCAGGATTCACAAGATTTTTCTAAATTATCCAGTGAAATGAAGAACAAAATGATTAAATGGGATAAGGATATACAAGAGAAGAAAAAATCCAAATTCATTAGGGATTCAGGGGATTTCTCTAGAGGTGAAGTCTTTAAATGGCAATCTAAGGTATCCACTCCTGAAGCCACACCTTCTAATATCATTCCATCATTGCCCCCTAATAGAATATACCCTACCACCCCAGTGGCTCATTCCCGTCCTCTGTCTTCCCAGGGAGCACACCCAAAAGTTTCTACACACTCTACCCACAGAGGAAAAGGGGCTTCCACTAAATCAGGGAATGACAGGGGTAATCATCAACAATATCCACCACCCTATAACTCAGGTTATAGGGAAGACTCTTGGGGTCCTCCACGCCCTTATAGAGGGAAAACATCTGATCAAGGGCCTAATAGGGGTAATTACCCTCAAAACAGTTACAACCATTATTCGGGAGATCATGATTATCAATATGATCAACAAGGCAGAGCTACTACGTCTACTTATAACAGATTCACTCCTCTATACCATGACGATTCACATCAGGGGGGTGGTTTTTTAGGGAACCCTCAGCCACCTTGGCAAATTCCATGGGGCAATACCCCAGTTGGAAACAAACAGGGGGGCAAAAGAAGGGAAAGAGAGGAAGACGAGGAGGAAGAAGATTTAAAAAGAGTAAAATCCCATTAGGTGCAGGCATTTATAACATTAGTGGCACGTCATTGTCTGATGATGAATTGAAGGTCCTTGATAAAGGACTAAAATTCGCACCAGTACGCAATTTTAACAAATTCCAGACGTATATTAGCCTACAGAAGTTTGTTAGAACCCTTAATATTAAGAGGTATTTCCTTTCCAAACCTGGAGAGAGATCAACCCAGGGATTTCCTAGTACTATATCTAACATCCATTCTAATTTGGCTAACAAGTCAGTTTTCAACCCTCCTAAAAATGACCATAGACACATTGAGGTCTTTAAAAACATGGTCTCCAGTGATCTGGAAACAATGAAAATTAGAAAAGTGGGGGATCCCTCATATCTTAAAAAAGGTATTAGTACATTGGAAAAAAACAAAGAAGTTGTAGTCCGCCCCGCAGACAAGGGGGGGGGGACTTGTGATTATGAGTAAAACCTATTACAAAGGGGAAATGGAAAGATTGTTGTCAGATACTAACACTTATCAAGTTTTAGGACATGATCCTGTGTTTCAGTTTAAAAGTGAACTTCAGGAGCTAATCTCCATGGGGAAGACGGATGATGTTCTTACTAAAAAAGAAACATTATACTTAGACCCTAGTGCTTGCCGGAGACCAATAATATATTTTTTACCGAAAATTCATAAAGACTCTCGGTCTCCTCCGGGTAGACCGATTGTCAACGGTATTGATTCGGTCTCATCCAGACTAGGTCAGTACATTGATCATTTTTTGAAACCATTAGTCACCACCACTACAGCGTATCTTAAAGATACAAAACATATCATCCAAATCTTGCAGGACATTCCCTGTAAAGATAATAGTTTGTTGGTGACAGCTGATGTTAGTTCTCTGTATACCATCATAGGTATACCATCATAGGGCATAGAGACGCCATAGTATCAGTTGAACGGGCTTTAAATAGATCTGATCTCCCACCTCATTTAAAAAATTTCCTTATTTAAGGCTTTGGAATTTTGCCTAGCCAGGAATTATTTTTGGCATGATGGGAAGTACTATTTGCAGATACTCGGGGTTGCCATAGGAGCTCGGTTTGCACCAAGTGTAGCCAATCTCTTCATGGCACTATGGGAAGAGAATTTTGTTTTTAGTGATCGACCTACTCAGCTTGTATGTTACTAACGATACATAGACAATTTAATTATGATCTGGGAAGGTGACCTTATCAGTTTGCAGATGTTCATGTCTAGGCTGAATGGGAACACCAAAAATATACGTCTTACTTGGAATGCGGATGTTTCCAATATGTCATTTTTAGACTTGGAGATATTTAGGGATGGAGATTCTTTTAAAACCCAATTTTTTTTTAAACCTACTGATCGGAATGGGTTTATACCATTGGACAGCTGCCACCATCAATCATGGCTATGCAACATTCCCAAGGGGCAATTTATACGTCTACGACGAAATTGCACCCTAGATTCAGATTTTTTCACACAAGCCAACATATTGGCAGACCGTTTTGTTCAAAAAGGATATACTAGGGATCATATCCTAGGGGATATCCAATCAGTGGGGAATATGGATCGCACCATTCTCACTTCTGATTCCAAGAAAAAAGAAGAAAAAAACTTTATAGCTAATAGTAATTTCGAGTATAAGATCATATTAGATTATAACATCCAATATAAAAAATTTGAACAAATAATTATGCGCCACTGGGATATTCTAAGAAAAGACAATGTTTTGGGTGCAGTGTTGCCTTCACGCCCCAAATTTATTTATAAAAGGCCTCCTACCCTTAGAGATATCCTTGCCCCAAGTGTCATAGATCCCCCAGTGATTAGAGAAAATAGAATTTTCAATTTTCCGTCTGGCTTTTATGCTTGCGGTAAATGTCCAACATGCAGGCAATGCAAATTTAATCAAAAGAAAAAGAAAGATTTTACAGCTTTTGCCACCAAGAAAAACTACCAGATAAAAAATCTCATCACATGCGACACTGTTGGGGTTGTATACATGTTGGAATGCGATTGCGGACTCCAATATGTGGGAAGAACATCTAGACCCATGGGAGTACGCATAGCAGAACATGTAGGCAATATCAGGAGGGGGGTAAAAACCCATAATGTATCCAAACACTTTAGGATCTTTCACGATAGGAACCCGCAATGCCTCAAATTTTGGGGCATTGAGAAGGTTACCCATCATTGGAGAGGGGGTAATTTTATTAGACAGTTGAGTCAGCGTGAATCCCTGTGGATACATGAGACCAAGGTTTCTGTACCCAGGGGGTTAAATGTGGAATTTGACCTCAACTGCTTCATTTCTGATAAATGATAATATGCATATTAATTTTTGTTGCAGCGGTAGTTCTATGGAGGTTTCATTATTTTTTTTTATTTTGTCGTTTTTTTTTTATAAATAGGAGATGGCCGCGGGCAGTTTTAACGTTCTGTGTTTTTTATTAAACTTTTATGTATATTTCCAACCATGGGGAAAAGTTGATCACTTTGACAGTTTTCAACTTGTTTTTCATTATTAGCAAGGGCTGGTAAGTGGGTGACACTTTCAGGGAGAGCAGCCGGCGAGTGTCTCTGACTTCCGGTTTTTGCGTCTGGCTTCCCTGTCACCATGACGACTGCCTTGCTATTTCTATCAGCCGGGTGACACCATAGCTCCACCCTCGCTGACGAAGTCCTGCTGGACGTAACGCCGCGTACGGGGGGAGGAGCTCACGCACGGACGTCACCCGCTGCCATCTCCATGCTGGACGGATGTCCACAGTGTTTATTCACATTGCTATTCCCGGCTATCATACCGGCTTTTATCTAGGCGCAGAGCGCCAATGCTGTTTTTTTATCATTGACTTTCAATAAATTTACGGAGTGCACTTAGGCTGTCTCCCTTCCCTTTTTTTCTGGTGACTATTGGATACTATACCATTGCATCCAGTACCATACTTAGGAGGATTTATTACACCACCTTCTGGCCACATATTTCGGCTATCTGTGGAAGGACCTTTGCTGCAGTCACTCGATTCCATTATCCCTGGGTGGATTCACACCTGTATGACCTTCTCTTAGCGGAAAGGTCCATCGTATCTGGTAAGCTCAACATTTTTACGGTGGAGGATTACATCAGCACATTTTGGGCAGAGGATTGCATCTTCCTTCTTTTCATCACATGAGGAATCTCATCCCTTTTTCCTGCTATACCATTCTGGGAATCTATGAGGACTTTTCTCTCTCAGTGATAGAACTGTATTTGATCTGATAGTGTTGACCACTCATTTGATGCTGTTTTATATTCACCATTTTAATTTTCTTATGCGCTGCACATTCCCTTGTTTTGCCTGTTAGTGTAACACACCAGGAAAACACAGCAATACGGGCTAGCTTCAGGTGTATATTTAGCAGGAAGCACACTCCGCCCGCTGTAAGTGCTGCAAATGCCTGTTAGTGTAACACACCAGGAAAACATAGCAATACGGGCTAGCTTCAGGTGTATATTTAGCAGGAAGCACACTCCGCCCGCTGTAAGTGCTGCAAATGCCTGTTAGTGTAACACACCAGCAAAACACAGCAATACGGGCTAGCTTCAGGTGTAGAATGTGCAGGAAGCACACTATGCCTGCTGTAAGTGCTGCAAATGCCTGTTAGTGTAGCACACCAGGAAAACACAGCAATACGGGCTAGCTTCAGGTGTATATTTAGCAGGAAGCACACTCCGCCCGCTGTAAGTGCTGCAAATGCCTGTTAGTGTAACACACCAGGAAAACACAGCAATACGGGCTAGCTTCAGGTGTATAATGTGCAGGAGGCACACTCCGCCCGCTGTAAGTGCTGCAAATGCCTGTTAGTGTAACACACCAGGAAAACACAGCAATAAGGGCTAGCTTCAGGTGTATACTGTGCAGGAGGCTTAGCAACAATGACACTGACACTGTCCCCTGCCTATCCTTCTCTCTCCCTGCACACAAGGTTTATCAAAGAATATGACACTGACACTCTCCCTGCCTATCCTTCTCTCTCCCTGCACACAAGGTTTAGCAAAGAATATGACACTGACACTGTCCCCTGCCTATCTTTCTCTCTCCCTGCACACAAGGTTTAGCAAAGAATATGACACTGACACTCTCCCTGCCTTTCCTTCTCTCTCCCTACACACAAGAATATCACAAAGAATAGCACAATGACACTGTCCCTGCCTATCCTTCTCTTTCCCTGCGCCGGAACACACTACACAAGACCGCCGCGCTGGCGGCCTTTTATAGTGTGGGGCGTGTGCTAAACCCCCTGAGCTATAATTGGCCACAGGCAACCTGCCTGTGGCCAATTATGGCTCTCCTAGCTGCCGGCGCTGTGATTGGCCAAGCATGCGGGGTCACAGTGCATGCTTGGCCAATCACAGCGCCGGGATTGCACTGCGATGGCGCAGTGTATTGTGGGCCGATCGCGTCACTCGAATTTAGCGCAAACGGGCCAAATAGTTCGATCTTCGTCGAACGATCGAACAGCCGATGTTCGAGACGAACGTATGTTCGACTCGAACACCGAGCTCATCCCTAGTAGTGAGTGATTGATATAGAGTTGAAATGAGGCCTCTTGTATGTGGGTTGCTTATACATATCCGTTCAAACTGAGACATTTGGGTAAGCGATGAATTCATATCAATAAAAGGTCTGTAGAAATTGTTAATTTGTAAATAGCGGAAATATTCAGTTCTGGGAAGCCCAAACGTTTCAGATAGTACTGAGAAAATGTGAAATTTTGTATTAGACGTTAGTTTGTGTAGACGAATCCAGTTTACAGAGGACCAAGCTGAAAATTAATTTGGATATTTCCAGGCCGGATAAAAGGCAGGGTTCTTGAGGAACAAAAACAGCACACCAACACTCCTGCGCACAAGTGGATCATCCAGCAGTCAATCTTGCACGATGCTAACACCGGCTTTGCAGCCCTTCATGGACAGGGGTGTCCTAATACAAAATAGAAGAAAAGAAACAAGGGCGCAGCAGCCTAGTGTATTATCATTTAGGATAGATTTTATTAAAAGAGCATCAATACTACTCACAAGTGTAGCAGAAAAAGTTGCAGTACAATGACGTTTCAGGTAGATGGCAGCTGAAAGTTGAGCTCGAAACCGCACTCCACAAAGGCACCGCGGATATGATGAGGGCCACTGCCGGCTTACGTGTTACACTTCTTCCTCAGAGCCCAGCAGTGCTTTCAACCTATGTAACACTCTATTTATAGACACATGGACATGTGAGCTCAAGCACAGGCAGAGGGCGGACCCACCCGGGGCCAGGGAAACAAACTCCTCCCACCCCACTACAGATATCTAAAACAGCTGATAGACAACACCCACAGGGTGGCAGAAAAGGAACTGACCAGACACGATGCTCCCACACTGGGCGTTGTTAAACCCATCAACAACTAAACACTGGGACCATGGCACACACACTGGGTGCCACCACAAACACTCCAGATTGTCAACTCAAGCCAGAGCCATCACACAGGCCATGCAGCCACATATCTGCACAGCTCCAATCAGCACTTGGGGCCACCACATAGCAGACACATAGAGAGCACAAGCGCAGAATGCGAGCACAGGGTGCGACCAGGGTGTAACCAGCATACAATGCGGCCATGATGCAAAGGGTCACCTCCAAGCACTTGAACACCAAGGATGGGCCAAAAATATAAATAATGAAATGAACGTGCATACACAAAAAAATCATAATAGCAGACAACAGACAGTGTACACAAGTGTCGATGAATACCTTGTCACATTACTAACTAATTCATTGGGCTGGCGGCGCTGTGTTGCTTGCTGCTGGCTCAAACGATATTTCCCCTCCCACTGCCAGGCAGCGCCTGGAGCGCAAACAGACCTGTCTGCGTTCCAAGAGAACCGGAAGTGGGCGAGCCCGGTCACTTCCTGTGCGTCGGCCGTCACCTAACTATTGGTTCGGCGGCCGAGAGGTGACGCCGACATTGAGGGGGAGTCTAGACGGAGAGGCCGCTTGATGACCCCGGCCATCATTTGACGAAATAGGTCCACTCACAAAATGAAAAAAAGTGTTTGATTAATAAACTCAATAATATTGGGATAAGAACGAATTTGGAAATGGACAGTAAATAATCAAATTGACCACTGACTCTCTGAAAAAAGGGGGGGGGGCCACCACCAGTAGCACTGAAGCTGCACACGTCCATGCACCTGACAAACCACATGTGGACACTAGAGGGGGGACAGATGTGGCCGCGGGATTTCCGACACAACTAACGTGTATACATGCGTAATGAACGCATTAATGTCACAATAAATTGGAAAAAGTATGTGAATATAAGAATCGCAGACCAAATGTATATAAAAATAAATAAGTAAAAAAAAAATATATATATATATATATATATATACATATCCATATATATATATATATAAATACATAAAAATATATATGTGTATAAGTAAAAACAAACTGCATTATGAAACCACATTCAAAGGTATATAGAGGATAATACAGAAATTGGTCATAATAACAAACGCCCGTGGCACCATCATAGCCTCCCTCACACATATCCATACACCAGCTAACCTGCTGGTGTAGAATACAGTGTCCACACCTAAGCACTAGGGATGAGCTTCGTGTTCGAGTCGAACATACGTTCGACTCGAACATCGGCTGTTCGATCGTTCGACGAAGATCGAACGATTTGGGCCGTTCGCGCCAAATTCGAGTGACGCGAACGGCCCACAATGCACTACGCCATCGCAGTGTCATCCAGGCGCTGTGATTGGCCAAGCATGCACTGTGACCCCGCATGCTTGGCCAATCACAGCGCCGGCAGCGAGGAGAGCAATGATTGGCCACAGGCAGGATGCCTGTGGCCAATTATTGCTGAGGGTGTTTAGTACACGCCCCACACTATAAAAGGCCGCCAGCACGGCGGCCTAGTGTAGTGTGTTCCGGAGCAGGGATAGAGCAGCATAGGCAGGGACAGTGACTGTTATTTCTTTCTTGCTTAACCTGGATTCCTTTAGTTTAGGGAAAGAGAAGGATAGGTAGGGAGAGTGTCAGTGTGTTTTGTGCTTGTGCTATAGTGTGCTTAAAAAAAACATTTATTCTAGGGACAGAAAACTGTAGGTAGGGACAGTGTCAGTTTCTTTCACTCTGCAAGTCCTTGTTTCCAGGGACCTGGAAGGACAGTGAGTGAATTGTCCTTGTGCTATATTGTGCTTAAAAAAACATTTATTCTAGGGACAGAAAACTGTAGGTAGGGAGAGTGTCAGTTTCTTTCACTCTGCAAGTCCTTGTTTCCAGGGACCTGTAAGGACAGTGAGTGAATTGTCCTTGTGCTATATTGTGCTTAAAAAAAACATTTATTCTAGGGACAGAAAACTGTAGGTAGGGAGAGTGTCAGTTTATTTCACTCTGCAAGTCCTTGTTTCCAGGGACCTGGAAGGACAGTGAGTGAATTCTCCTTGTGCTATATTGTGCTTAAAAAAAACATTTATTCTAGGGACAGAAAACTGTAGGTAGGGACAGTGTCAGTTTCTTTCACTCTGCAAGTCCTTGTTTCCAGGGACCTGTAAGGACAGTGAGTGAATTGTCCTTGTGCTATATTGTGATTAAAAAAAACATTTTTTCTAGGGACAGAAAACTGTAGGTAGGGAGAGTGTTTTTTTTCTTTCACTCTGCAAGTCCTTGTTTCCAGGGACCTGTAAGGACAGTGAGTGAATTGTCCTTGTGCTATATTGTGCTTAAAAAAAAACATTTTTTCTAGGGACAGAAAACTGTAGGTAGGGAGAGTGTTTTTTTTCTTTCACTCTGCAAGTCCTTGTTTCCAGGGACCTGTAAGGACAGTGAGTGAATTGTCCTTGTGCTATATTGTGCTTAAAAAAAACATTTATTCTAGGGACAGAAAACTGTAGGTAGGGAGAGTGTCAGTTTATTTCACTCTGCAAGTCCTTGTTTCCAGGGACCTGGAAGGACAGTGAGTGAATTGTCCTTGTGCTATATTGTGATTAAAAAAAACATTTATTCTAGGGACAGAAAACTGTAGGTAGGGAGAGTGTCAGTTTATTTCACTCTGCAAGTCCTTGTTTCCAGGGACCTGTAAGGACAGTGAGTGAATTGTCCTTGTGCTATATTGTGATTAAAAAAAACATTTTTTCTAGGGACAGAAAACTGTAGGTAGGGAGAGTGTTTTTTTTCTTTCACTCTGCAAGTCCTTGTTTCCAGGGACCTGTAAGGACAGTGAGTGAATTGTCCTTGTGCTATATTGTGCTTAAAAAAACATTTATTCTAGGGACAGAAAACTGTAGGTAGGGAGAGTGTCAGTTTATTTCACTCTGCAAGTCCTTGTTTCCAGGGACCTGGAAGGACAGTGAGTGAATTGTCCTTGTGTTATATTGTGATTAAAAAAAACATTTTTTCTAGGGACAGAAAACTGTAGGTAGGGAGAGTGTTTTTTTTCTTTCACTCTGCAAGTCCTTGTTTCCAGGGACCTGTAAGGACAGTGAGTGAATTGTCCTTGTGCTATATTGTGATTAAAAAAAACATTTTTTCTAGGGACAGAAAACTGTAGGTAGGGAGAGTGTTTTTTTTCTTTCACTCTGCAAGTCCTTGTTTCCAGGGACCTGTAAGGACAGTGAGTGAATTGTCCTTGTGCTATATTGTGCTTAAAAAAAACATTTATTCTAGGGACAGAAAACTGTAGGTAGGGAGAGTGTCAGTTTATTTCACTCTGCAAGTCCTTGTTTCCAGGGACCTGGAAGGACAGTGAGTGAATTGTCCTTGTGCTATATTGTGATTAAAAAAAACATTTTTTCTAGGGACAGAAAACTGTAGGTAGGGAGAGTGTTTTTTTTCTTTCACTCTGCAAGTCCTTGTTTCCAGGGACCTGTAAGGACAGTGAGTGAATTGTCCTTGTGCTATATTGTGCTTAAAAAAAACATTTATTCTAGGGACAGAAAACTGTAGGTAGGGAGAGTGTCAGTTTATTTCACTCTGCAAGTCCTTGTTTCCAGGGACCTGGAAGGACAGTGAGTGAATTGTCCTTGTGCTATATTGTGATTAAAAAAAACATTTTTTCTAGGGACAGAAAACTGTAGGTAGGGAGAGTGTTTTTTTTCTTTCACTCTGCAAGTCCTTGTTTCCAGGGACCTGGAAGGACAGTGAGTGAATTCTCCTTGTGCTATATTGTGCTTAAAAAAAACATTTATTCTAGGGACAGAAAACTGTAGGTAGGGAGAGTGTCAGTTTATTTCACTCTGCAAGTCCTTGTTTCCAGGGACCTGGAAGGACAGTGAGTGAATTGTCCTTGTGCTATATTGTGATTAAAAAAAACATTTTTTCTAGGGACAGAAAACTGTAGGTAGGGAGAGTGTTTTTTTTCTTTCACTCTGCAAGTCCTTGTTTCCAGGGACCTGTAAGGACAGTGAGTGAATTGTCCTTGTGCTATATTGTGCTTAAAAAAAACATTTATTCTAGGGACAGAAAACTGTAGGTAGGGAGAGTGTCAGTTTATTTCACTCTGCAAGTCCTTGTTTCCAGGGACCTGGAAGGACAGTGAGTGAATTCTCCTTGTGCTATATTGTGCTTAAAAAAAACATTTATTCTAGGGACAGAAAACTGTAGGTAGGGAGAGTGTCAGTTTATTTCACTCTGCAAGTCCTTGTTTCCAGGGACCTGTAAGGACAGTGAGTGAATTGTCCTTGTGCTATATTGTGATTAAAAAAAACATTTTTTCTAGGGACAGAAAACTGTAGGTAGGGAGAGTGTCAGTTTCTTTCACTGTGAAAGTCCTTGTTTCAAGGGACAGAGAAGGACACCTGAAGGTAGCCCTTATTGCTTTTTTCCCATCTCCCTGCAGGCCATCTATTAGAATGTCTGGAAGGCAAACAAGGAGAGGCAGACAGTCAGGAGGCAATAAAAGAGGGCAAGCAGGCTCTGTGTCTGGGGGCAACAGTGCTGGTCGTGGACGCGGTGCATTGTCATCAGCACATGGCCATGGGACACGCTTGTCCTTCTTTTCGGCAGCTGGACATGTTGAGCCACATCATGCCGAAGACTTGGTAGAGTGGATGACCAAGCCCTCCTCCTCCTCCTCATCCTCTCTCACCCAGGCTCAGGGTACTGGAAAAGCAGCTGCCAAAGCGTCGTCTTCCCTGGTATCAATGTCAGACAAATCATCAGTCACTCCTTCCCTAGACCCACCATGTCCTCCTCCTGAGGAGTCCCCCGAACTGTTTCAGCACAGTGTTGGGTACATGCTCCAGGAGGATGCCCAGCGTTTCGAAGGGTCTGATGATGAAACCCAGCTAGAGGAAGGCAGTAGCGTGAGAGCAGACAGAGGGGATGCTCAAGAAGGACACCAATCTGGCAGTCATGTTCCAGCAGCTGCAGCATACTGCCAGATTGGCTCCAGTGATGAGGAGGGAGGGGATGATGAGGTCACTGACTCCACGTGGGTGCCTAATAGGAGAGAGGAGGAGGAGGAGGATGAGGAGGAGGCACATCTCCAACGAGGCAGGATGCCCTTTGGTGGCCAGCGTAAGGGCAGTACACCGACGGAATCACACCGCAGAGCTCCGCCTGTGCAGGGCGCTGCCTCTGCCCGTCATTCAAAAAGTTCTTTGGTGTGGGCCTTTTTTGAGGCTAGTGCATCAGATCGCACAGCTGCTGTTTGCAACATATGTCTCAAGCGTATATCGCGTGGCCAAAACATCAGCCGCTTGGGTACCACATGCCTGACCAGACATATGTTGACCTGCCATGCAGCTCGTTGGCAAGCCTACCTCAAAGACCCACACCAAAGAACAAAGCGGACCTCTCCTTGCACCGCATCAGCTGGGATCTCCAACCCCACTATAACTTCAGTCCTCTCTGAAACATGCACTGAGAGGAATGAAGGTGTAGAATTAGGTGTGTCACAGCCAAGTACTTGCGCCCACTCTGCTAGCAGTACACCGACGTCCGATTCTAGCAGGCAAATTTCCCTGCCCCAGCTGCTGGACCGTCAAAAGAAGTTCACTCCCAGCCATCCACATGCCCAGCGGTTGAATGCTAGCTTGGCTAAATTGCTAGCGCTTCAACTGCTGCCTTTTCAGTTGGTAGACTCGGCCCCCTTCCGTGAGTTTGTGCAATGTGCAGTTCCTCAGTGGCAGGTTCCCAAACGCCACTTTTTCTCACGGAAGGCTATTCCGGCTCTCTACCGGCATGTGGAAGGCAATGTCTTGGCCTCGCTGGACAGGGCGGTCAGCGGTAAGGTGCATATTACCGCTGACTCATGGTCCAGCAGGCATGGACAGGGACGTTACCTTTCTTTCACGGCCCATTGGGTCACTCTTTTGGCAGCTGGGAAGGATTCAGGACAAGGTGCAGTAGTGTTGGAGGTTGTCCCACCGCCACGCCTCCAAAATGCTACTACTGGTTGTGACACACCTCTCTCCTCCACCCCCTCCTCTTCTTCTTCCTCCATGGCCTCTTCCTGTGGTTTGTCCTATGAACCAGCGGTGCTCCGTAGCCGTTCACGGGGCTACGCAAGTACGCAGGCAAAAAGATGCCATGCCGTGCTTGCGCTGGTGTGTTTGGGGGACAGAAGCCACACTGGGGCAGAGGTCCTGTCTGCTCTGCAGGGCCAGGCCGAGAGGTGGTTGACGCCACGCCAGCTTAAGCCAGGAATGGTGGTTTGCGACAATGGCACCAACCTCCTCTCCGCCCTCCGACAGGGACAACTGACCCATGTGCCCTGTGTGGCTCACGTCCTTAACCTGGTGGTGCAGCGCTTCTTGGGCAGGTACCCGGGCTTACAGGATGTCCTGAGGCAGGCCAGGAAAGTCTGTGTGCATTTCCGCAGATCTTATAATGCCAGTGCTCGCCTGGCTGAGCTTCAAAAGGAGTTGAACCTGCCCAAGAACCGCCTTATATGTGACATGCCCACCAGGTGGAACTCAACGTTGGCCATGCTGCAGCGGCTGCACACGCAGCAGAGGGCCATCAATGAGTACCTGTGCGACTACGGCACCAGGACAGGGTCAGGGGAGCTTGGTTTTTTTTCTCCACGCCAGTGGGGCATGATCAGGGATGCATGCACTGTCCTGGCACCATTTGAGGAGGCCACGAGGATGGTGAGCAGTGACAGTGCATGCATCAGTGACACTGTACCTCTTGTCCACCTGTTGGAGCACACGCTGCGTGGAATAATGGACAGGCACTTGAGGCAGAACAGAGGCAGGAAGAGGAGGACTTCCTTGCCTCTCAAGGCCCCCTTTACCCAGACAGTGTTCCTTCTGTCCCACCCATCGCACAGGAAGAGGAGGAGGAGGAGGAGGAGGAGGAGGATTGTGTCAGCATGGAGGTGGAGGCTGGCACTCAGCATCATCAGCAGCAGTCTTTTAGGGATGATTTACAGTCCCAAGAAACCAGTGGACTTGTACGTGGCTGGGAGGAGGTGGCTGCGGATCATGTCGTCCTTAGTGACCCAGAGGACTCCGGAGCGAATGCCTCAGCAAAACTACGCTGCATGGCCTCCCTGATCCTGCAAAGTCTGCGGAAGGATCCTCGTATTCTTCGGATCAAGGAGAGGGACCATTACTGGCTGGCCACTCTCCTTGATCCACGGTACAAGGGTAAGGTTGCGGACCTTATGTTACCGTCGCAGAGGGAGCAGAGGATGAGACAACTCCGGGAGGCCTTGCAGAAAGGTCTGTGCAACGCGTTCCCAGAGACTGGGAGGTTGCAAACTCCTGGTCCTGGACAACGAGTTGCTGAGGCTTCGGCCAGTCAAAGAAGGAGCGGTGGGGAAGGTGGCCGTCTGACCGATGCGTTCAGACAATTCTTTAGTCCGCAGCCCCAAAGTATGATCGGTTCCAGCAACCATCGCCAGCGTCTGATAAACATGGTGCAGGAATATCTAGGGGCAAGGTCAGACTTGGACACCTTCCCCACCGAAAATCCTCTGGCTTACTGGGTCTTGAGGATGGATCACTGGCCAGAGCTTGCACAGTATGCAATTGAGCTACTGGCCTGTCCTGCATCCAGCGTTCTTTCGGAACGCACATTCAGTGCTGCTGGAGGATTTGTCACGGATCACAGGGTGCGCCTGTCCACCGACTCGGTTGATCGACTGACTTTCATCAAGATGAACCAGTCTTGGATCACCACCAGCTACCACACACCTGATGCTGATATAACAGACTAATTGATTTTAACATGTCACATCCCTTCAAGACTGATGCTGATGCTGAGTGCCTGTGCTGTTATGTTGACTGGCTATCCTCCTCCTCCGAGTCCTCAATGATACGATTGATGATGATAGCTTGTAAGATCATTTTTGTTTATGGGTGCCGCCACCAGTGCCTAACGCCCAATTTTTCAGCCCCTGTTTAACAGGGGCGTGTAATTACAATTTTTGAAGCAATACTTTGCAACAGGGCTCATTGCTGTGCTCCAAGTACAGTATCTGTGAGGAGTTGCAGTGTTGTGCCACCAGTGCCTAAGGCCCAATTTTTCAGCCCCTGTTTAACAGGGGCGTGTCATTACAATTTTTGAAGCAATACTTTGCAACAGGGCTCATTGGTGTGCTCCAAGTACAGTATCTGTGAGGAGTTGCAGTGTTGTGCCACCAGTGCCTAAGGCCCAATTTTTCAGCCCCTGTTTAACAGGGGCGTGTCATTACAATTTTTGAAGCAATACTTTGCAACAGGGCTCATTGCTGTGCTCCAAGTACAGTATCTGTGAGGAGTTGCAGTGTTGTGCCACCAGTGCCTAAGGCCCAATTTTTCAGCCCCTGTTTAACAGGGGCGTGTCATTACAATTTTTGAAGCAATACTTTGCAACAGGGCTCATTGGTGTGCTCCAAGTACAGTATCTGTGAGGAGTTGCAGTGTTGTGCCACCAGTGCCTAAGGCCCAATTTTTCAGCCCCTGTTTAACAGGGGCGTGTCATTACAATTTTTGAAGCAATACTTTGCAACAGGGCTCATTGCTGTGCTCCAAGTACAGTATCTGTGAGGAGTTGCAGTGTTGTGCCACCAGTGCCTAAGGCCCAATTTTTCAGCCCCTGTTTAACAGGGGCGTGTCATTACAATTTTTGAAGCAATACTTTGCAACAGGGCTCATTGGTGTGCTCCAAGTACAGTATCTGTGAGGAGTTGCAGTGTTGTGCCACCAGTGCCTAAGGCCCAATTTTTCAGCCCCTGTTTAACAGGGGCGTGTCATTACAATTTTTGAAGCAATACTTTGCAACAGGGCTCATTGCTGTGCTCCAAGTACAGTATCTGTGAGGAGTTGCAGTGTTGTGCCACCAGTGCCTAAGGCCCAATTTTTCAGCCCCTGTTTAACAGGGGCGTGTCATTACAATTTTTGAAGCAATACTTTGCAACAGGGCTCATTGGTGTGCTCCAAGTACAGTATCTGTGAGGAGTTGCAGTGTTGTGCCACCAGTGCCTAAGGCCCAATTTTTCAGCCCCTGTTTAACAGGGGCGTGTCATTACAATTTTTGAAGCAATACTTTGCAACAGGGCTCATTGCTGTGCTCCAAGTACAGTATCTGTGAGGAGTTGCAGTGTTGTGCCACCAGTGCCTAAGGCCCAATTTTTCAGCCCCTGTTTAACAGGGGCGTGTCATTACAATTTTTGAAGCAATACTTTGCAACAGGGCTCATTGGTGTGCTCCAAGTACAGTATCTGTGAGGAGTTGCAGTGTTGTGCCACCAGTGCCTAAGGCCCAATTTTTCAGCCCCTGTTTAACAGGGGCGTGTCATTACAATTTTTGAAGCAATACTTTGCAACAGGGCTCATTGCTGTGCTCCAAGTACAGTATCTGTGAGGGGTTGCAGTGTTGTGCCACCAGTGCCTAAGGCCCAATTTTTCAGCCCCTGTTCAACAGGGGCATGTAATTACAATTCTTGATCTAATAATTCACAGCAGGGCCCATTGCTGCACCCACCAAGAGTAACTGTCAGGGCTTACAGTGTTGTGGCACCAGCACCACCATCAAAGGCCCAATTTTTACTACCACTGTTCAACAATTATATGTAATTAAAATTCCTGATATAATAGTTGACAGCAGGGCGTTCCAGCACCAACCAAGAGTAACTGTGAGTGCTTACAGTGTTGTGCCAACACCAACAACTAAGGGGCCTATTTCTGCAGAGTATATACGGCAGGTCCCTACTTTCAAACATCCAACTTACAAACGACTCCTACTTGCAAACGCAAGAAGACAACAGGAAGTGAGAGGAAATCTACCACTAGGAAGGAAAATTCTCTCCTGTAAGAATAAATATGGGAGAAAGGTGTCTCCTCTGTACTGATGCTTTATCAGCAATCCTTGTTTCAAGAAAAACACCACATTTCAAAAACAGTTGTCATTGGGACGGAAAGTGAGGTGAAATGTTCTGAACAGGGGCACAGACAGCAAAACAAATGTTACAGGGGTGATAACCCTTACCTATGTTTTCCAAAAAGTTTAAAAATAGATTTTTGGTCTGGAGCTACACTTCAACAATGTACCTGTTCAAAATTACAAACAGACTCTACATAAGAACAAACCTACAGTCCCTGTCTTGTATGCACCGCCTGTATAGGGCTGTTCAGAGTATATAGGGCCTTTTTTATTTTATGTGCGGGGTTCCCCTTAATATCCATACAAGACCCAAAGGGGCTGGTAATGGGCTGGGGTAGGGGGGGGGGTCATGGGGTAGCTATGCCATTTTTCTTAAAGAATTTCATCCATATTACCGGGACCAGACATTACATTAAAGCCGCAAGCAGTTTTAAATGGCTTTTTTTTCCTTTAGAAGTGTCATTTTGTGCAGGGACAGTTCTAAACACGGGAAACACGTGGCACTTCACAGGCATACTTTAGACACCCCCCAGGTACGATATTTAAAGGAATATTTGACTTTTTTTTTTTCACTTTATGCATCATTAAAATGACTGCTCCCGAAAAACGACCGTTTTTAAAACTTCTTTTTGCATTGATACATGTCCCCTGGTGCAGAACCCGGGTTCCCAAACCCTTTTTAGGACAATAACATGCATAATAGTTGTTATAATTAGCACTTTAGAATTCGAACGTTCGCATCCATTGTATTTAATAGGGTTCTAATGTTCGTTCGAACTTTCGGTCCGTTCGCGGGTTCTGGTGCGAACCGAACCCGGGGGTGTTCGGCTCATCACTACTAAGCACTACACAGTATGAATACCAACCCGTTCTACATAAGCCATTGCAAAGATCGTAGCCGCAATGGATCTAAATATTAGAGAATCATATTTGTAAAAGACAGCATAAATATAACCAGACAATACGTAGAAAAAGAAGAAATACTTCACATGGTACATTCATACATGTAGAACGGGAGGATTGTAAAAGACTTAAATTGTCATATATATCACTTCGATGTAAAATAGATTAAAAACAACATTAAAATTAAATAGACTTAAATAGACGGATGTCATAAATCATATTGGATGTAAACTAGAGACCTGGACTAAAAGAGGCCAAAAGAAGGCCTAAAGGCATGTTAAATCACTGCCACTACGCTAAAACAAGGGAATGGGGAGGGGCCCAGGACTAACCTAAAGGAATGGAATGATGAGGAGATTTTGTGGGGTATAAGTGACCAAATTGACCGATTTTAATCGATGACTAGACCAGTCAATTAATTAATTTGATGTATCTCAGAATCCTCATTCAACCCCCCAGGGGTATGACTTCCAAGGGTGAAGATCCAGTAGGCCTCACATTTACAGAGCCTCTGGTGTCTCCTCCCCCTATCAAGATCTCCTCCAATGGACTCAATCCCGAAGACTTTCATACCAGATGGGTCACCCTGGTGTACTTCTTCAAAATGCCTAGGGACCGGATTTTTCGTTCTAGTGTTAATAATGTTGCACTTGTGTTCGCCTATCCGTATTCTCATAGGACGAGAAGTACGGCCTATATAGAGATGTCCACAAGGGCACATGATCCCATAGACAACAAACTCTGTCCCACAGTTGATAAATTGCTTAAGCTTATGTACCTTCCCATCTATACCGACCACTGTTTTCTTTCTATGACACATGAATGAACAAGTGCCACAGTTTCTAACACTGCATTTATAGCTTCCTTTCTGGTCAAAAATAGTTGACCAAGCATTGGTAGTAACACTAGTGGGCTTTTTAACCCTGCTTGGAGCAACAATACTTCTCAGGTCCCGCGGCCTCCTAAACACTATATTGGGTCTGTCAGGAAGGTGATCACACAGCACGGGATCATGTTTCAGAATACCCCAATTTTTCTTAAGGATATTCTGTATCTCAAAAGCCTTGTTTGTATACTGTGTGGAGAAGCGAGCATGAGAGGTGTCAGGGCTTAGAGCCAGGACTGACTGTCGAGTACCCTCTGATGGATTGTCATAGAGATCGGCATATTTTTTGTATGCGGTCTCTATGAGTATAGGATCATATTCTTTCTCCTGAAATTTCTTTTTAAGGAGCTCGCTCTGAGCAAGGTAGTCCTCCTTCCTGGTACATGTACGTTTCAGTCTACAAAACTGCCCATATGGGATGTTTTTTATCCATCTGGGATGGTGGTTGCTCTTAGCATGCAGAAAAGAGTTCCCCCCACTAGGCTTAAAATGTGTCCTAGAGAAGATATTACCATCCATGTCGCTCCTGAGTTCAAGATCCAAAAAGACCAAAGAATCGTCATTGATGACATGAGTAAATTTAATACCAAACGGATTGGACCCACAGTAATCTAGAAAGTTGTTCAATTCAGAATCCGTGCCTTCCCAGATGATAAGTATATCATCTATATTGCGTGAGAACAGGACCAAGTTTGCCCCAAATGGATTGTTGTTCCAAATGAAGTCTTTCTCCCAAAACCCCATAAAGAGGTTTGCATAGCTTGGGGCAAACCTGGCTCCCATAGCTGTACCCTTAATCTGCAAGAAGTGTTCCCCTAAGAAGGAGAAATGGTTATGTGTAAGGGCAAACTCAACACTATCACATATGAACTTGGCCTGTAGAGGGTTCAGCTCATTTGCCTCCAGCAAATAATATCCTAACGCCCTCAGGCCAAATCTGTGTTCAATAGATATATACAACGAAGCCACATCGAGCGAGAGCCATCTATAATTAGGCTGCCACTCGTAATCTGACAGAGTCGCCAGCATATGGCCGGAGTCTCTAACAAAAGATGGAAGTCTCGTCTCCAAATCTTGTAAGAAATTATCGATATAGCATCCCAAATTACTAGTGATACTGTCGATGCCAGCAATGATGGGTCTGCCTGGCGGGTTCGCTTCGCTCTTGTGCACCTTCGGGATATGGTAGAAGTGCGGAGTAGCTGCGTGCCTATTAAAGAGGAAAAAGTACTCGTTCTTAGTGAGCACTGCATCTAAAAGAGCCTGATCCAAGAGCACCTTAAGATCTTTGGTATACTCAATAGCGGGATCTTTTTTCAGTCTCCTATAAGTATCCACATCCCCCAGTAGTCTCGTAACCTCTGCGATATAGTCCACCCTATTCTGAATGACAAGACTTCCACCCTCGTCAGCTTTTCTTATAATGACATCTTGATTCTGTTTCAAACTGTCGACGGTCCTCCCTAAATTATCAGGATATTTTGCAAACTGATTCTTACTCATTACATCATGACGAAACTTGGTCTTGAAAGATTCAAACACCACGTCATAGAAGGTAGAGATAAATCTACCCTTAGCCCAGTGGGGGAAGAAAGATGACTTAGGTTTAAACGAGGTGTGGGACATGGCGTTCTCAATAAAGATGCCTGATTCGACCCCTGGCATCTCGGCTGACTGGGCCTCTAAAAGGAGGTCCTCAAGCATATTAAGGGCCAAATCATTCTCCACACTAGCGTCAAGGGAGACTGGGTGGGTCAATTCCACCTCACTATTAACCACGGCACCTCTACCCCTTTCTTTGAGGATATAGTACCGCTGGATAGTGAGCTTCCTTATATACTTATTAAGATCTATAAACAATTCAAATAGATTAGGTGTACTGGATGGAGCAAAGTTCAAGCCCTTTCGTAAAAGATCAAGCTCAGTGTCAGTAAACACGGAGCACGATAAATTATAGATCTTAATAGTGGAGTGAGAAGTCTCTACAGCCTGCCTCTTTTTATGTCCCTTTCCTCCTCTCTTTCCTCGTCTGGTTCTTCCCCTCTCTTCCTCGCTTTTTTGGATATTGGAGTGGCCAACTGGGGATTCACCATCACATTCTCCGTTGCTTCCACCCCTACGGCCGCAACTTCCATCCCTAAAAAAATGTTGTTTGAAGACGTATCATTAACTACACTGATACTATTGGAATCAGTGGTAAGGTTTTCTAGGATGCTAAAGGGGTTGTGGGTCAAAATCCCACCTACGGACTCAAGGCTAAGTTGAGTGTTGATACTGGCAAGAGTGTCAGTCTCCTCCTTCCTAAAGGGGGGCTGATTGAACTGGGGGGGTAGCCGATCTGGCTCCTGTAGGTGACTGATACTGATGTTTAGACTTGTTCTGCCAAACTTTATACTTCCCTTTATGCCTGACCTGGTTTTTATACAACTGGTTGGAGTTGTTGTAATTGTTGGTGGAATGACCGGAGCTATCAGTCCGGATGTTTGAGTGGGGCTTGGAAGGGCAAGGAGCTTGTGATAGGGCAATAAGACGTGACGTCACAGTAGTAGCAGCAGATGAATTGCTAACATCAGACTTGGATTTAAAGTTAGAATTAATGGTGCCTCTTGCAGTTGATTTAGGTTTTTTCCAATTGAACTCCTGATTGTTCAGGTAGTCCAATCGGTCCCTTTCAAACTTCCCTGATTTTTTACTAATGAGGTCTGTCTCATACTTCATCATTTGCTCATTGGTTTTCAAATCCCAACTTTCAAATGATGTAACATCAGAAAGCAGAGATAGTTCATCCTGCAACGAGATAATATCAGCACGAATCTTAATGAGGTTGTGTTCTCTTTGAGTGATGATAAACTGCAACCACATTTGATTACAATCGTGCAGGCAGGATATCCATTTGTCGTTAAGGTTTCCATCAAGAAATGAGCATAGCTTAGTAATCCTTAAACCTCTAGGTATCCTTTTAAATTCCAAATACTTCTGCAGCAATAAAATATCCCACCACTGTAGCATCTCTTTTTCTAGTGCATCCTTAAGTCTATGGAATAATAATACCATTTTGTCCTCTCTCGATGGAGTGGGTTCATCCTTGACTATAACGTCATTGGCTTCATTAGTCGCGTTTTCGGACTCAAACTTATCAATACTGTTTGTGAATCCTCTAGCCAATGAAGACCTTCTCAGCTGCCTTTCATCAATTGACTTGACCATTTTCACTTAAGAAGATAACTATCCAAGGACTGCTGGTAAAATGCACACTCTGCTGCCGGAGACCCCAAACAAAGTATTTTTAGAAAACAGCACACCAACACTCCTGCGCACAAGTGGATCATCCAGCAGTCAATCTTGCACGATGCTAACACCGGCTTTGCAGCCCTTCATGGACAGGGGTGTCCTAATACAAAATAGAAGAAAAGAAACAAGGGTGAAGCAGCCTAGTGTATTATCATTTAGGATAGATTTTATTAAAAGAGCATCAATACTACTCACAAGTGTAGCAGAAAAAGTTGCAGTACAATGACGTTTCAGGTAGATGGCAGCTGAAAGTTGAGCTCGAAACCGCACTCCACAAAGGCACCGCGGATATGATGAGGGCCACTGCCGGCTTACGCGTTTCGAAGCATTACACTTCTTCCTCAGAGCCCAGCAGTGCTTTCACCCTATGTAACACTCTATTTATAGACACATGGACATGTGAGCTCAAGCACAGGCAGAGGGCGGACCCACCCGGGGCCAGGGAAACAAACTCCTCCCACCCCACTACAGATATCTAAGACAGCTGATAGACAACACCCACAGGGTGGCAGCAAAGCAACTGTCCAGACACAATGCTCCCACACTGGGCGTTGTTAAACCCATCAACAACTAAACACTGGGACCATGGCACACACACTGGGTGCCACCACAAACACTCACAGATCGTCAACTCAAGCCAGAGCCATCACACAGGCCATGCAGCCACATATCTGCACAGCTCCAATTAGCACTTGGGGCCACCACATAGCAGACACATAGAGAGCACGAGCGCAGAATGCGAGCACAGGGTGCGACCAGGGTGTAACCAGCATACAATGCGGCCATGATGCAAAGGGTCACCTCCAAGCACTTGAACACCAAGGATGGGCCAAAAATATAAATAATGAAATGAACGTGCATACACAAAAAAATCATAATAGCAGACAACAGACAGTGTACACAAGTGTCGATGAATACCTTGTCACATTACTTACTAATTCATTGGGCTGGCGGCGCTGTGTTGCTTGCCGCTGGCTTAAACAATATTTCCCCTCCCACTGCCAGGCCGCGCCTGGAGTGCAAACAGACCTGTCTGCGTTCCAAGAGAACCGGAAGTGGGCGAGCCCGGTCACTTCCTGTGCGTCGGCCGTCACCTAACTATTGGTTCCGTCGGCCGGGAGGTGACGCCGACATTGAGGGGGAGTCCAGACGGAGAGGCCGCTTAATGACCACGGCCATCATTTGACGAAATAGGTCCACTCACAAAATGAAAAAAAGTGTTTGATTAATAAACTCAATAATATTGGGATAAGAACGAATTTGGAAATGGACAGTAAATAATTAAATTGACCACTGACTCTCTGAAAAAAGGGGGGGGGCCACCACCAGTAGCACTGAAGCTGCACACGTCCATGCGCCTGACAAACCACATGTGGACACTAGAGGGGGGACAGATGTGGCCGCGGGATTTCCGACACAACTAACGTGTGTACATGCGTAATGAACGCATTAATGTCACAATAAATTGGAAAAAGTATGTGAATATAAGAATCGCAGACCAAATGTATATAAAAATAAATAAGTAAAAATATATATATATACATATCCATATATATATATATATATATATATATATATATATATAAATACATAAAAATATATATGTGTATAAGTAAAAACAAACTGCATTATGAAACCACATTCAAAGGTATATAGAGGATAATCCAGAAATTGGTCATAATAACATACGCCCGCGGCACCATCATAGCCTCCCTCACACATATCCATACACCAGCTAACCTGCTGGTGTAGAATACAGTGTCCACACCTAAGCACTACACAGTATGAATACCAACCCATTCTACATAAGCCATTGCAAAGATCGTAGCCGCAATGGATCTAAATATTAGAGAATCATATTTGTAAAAGACAGCATAAATATAACCAGACAATACGTAGAAAAAGAAGAAATACTTCACATGGTACATTCATACATGTAGAACGGGAGGATTGTAAAAGACTTAAATTGTCATATATATCACTTCGATGTAAAATAGATTAAAAACAACATTAAAATTAAATAGACTTAAATAGACGGATGTCATAAATCATATTGGATGTAAACTAGAGACCTGGACTAAAAGAGGCCAAAAGAAGGCCTAAAGGCATGTTAAATCACTGCCACTACGCTAAAACAAGGGAATGGGGAGGGGGCCCAGGACTAACCTAAAGGAATGGAATGATGAGGAGATTTTGTGGGGTATAAGTGACCAAATTGACAGATTTTAATCGATGACTAGACCAGTCAATTAATTAATTTTATGTATCTCAGGATCCTCATTCAACCCCCCAGGGGTAAGACTTCCAAGGGTGAAGATCCAGTAGGCCTCACGTTTACAGAGCCTCTGGTGTCTCCTCCCCCTATCAAGATCTCCTCCAATGGACTCAATCCCGAAGACTTTCATACCAGATGGGTCACCCTGGTGTACTTCTTCAAAATGCCTAGGGACCGGATATTTCGTTCTAGTGTTAATAATGTTGCACTTGTGTTCGCCTATCCGTACTCTCATAGGACGAGAAGTACGGCCTATATAGAGACGTCCACAAGGGCACATGATCCCATAGACAACAAACTCTGTCCCACAGTTGATAAATTGCTTAAGCTTATGTACCTTCCCATCTATACCGACCACTGTTTTCTTTCTATGACACATGAATGAACAAGTGCCACAGTTTCTAACACTGCATTTATAGCTTCCTTTCTGGTCAAAAATAGTTGACCAAGCATTGGTAGTAACACTAGTGGGCTTTTTAACCCTGCTTGGAGCAACAATACTTCTCAGGTCCCGCGGCCTCCTAAACACTATATTGGGTCTGTCAGGAAGGTGATCACACAGCACGGGATCATGTTTCAGAATACCCCAATTTTTCTTAAGGATATCCTGTATCTCAAAAGCCTTGTTTGTATACTGTGTGGAGAAGCGAGCATGAGAGGTGTCAGGGCTTAGAGCCAGGACTGACTGTTGAGTACCCTCTGATGGATTGTCATAGAGATCGGCATATTTTTTGTATGCGGTCTCTATGAGTATAGGATCATATTCTTTCTCCTGAAATTTCTTTTTAAGGAGCTCGCTCTGAGCAAGGTAGTCCTCCTTCCTGGTACATGTACGTTTCAGTCTACAAAACTGCCCATATGGGATGTTTTTTATCCATCTGGGATGGTGGTTGCTCTTAGCATGCAGAAAAGAGTTCCCCCCACTAGGCTTAAAATGTGTCCTAGAGAAGATATTACCATCCATGTCGCTCCTGAGTTTAAGATCCAAAAAGACCAAAGAATCGTCATTGATGACATGAGTAAATTTAATACCAAACGGATTGGACCCACAGTAATCTAGAAAGTTGTTCAATTCAGAATCCGTGCCTTCCCAGATGATAAGTATATCATCTATATAGCGTGAGAACAGGACCAGGTTTGCCCCAAATGGATTGTTGTTCCAAATAAAGTCTTTCTCCCAAAACCCCATAAAGAGGTTTGCATAGCTTGGGGCAAACCTGGCTCCCATAGCTGTACCCTTAATCTGCAAGAAGTGTTCCCCTAAGAAGGAGAAATGGTTATGTGTAAGGGCAAACTCAACACTATCACATATGAACTTGGCCTGTAGGGGGTTCAGCTCATTTGCCTCCAGCAAATAATATCCTAACGCCCTCAGGCCAAATCTGTGTTCAATAGATGTATACAACGAAGCCACATCGAGCGAGAGCCATCTATAATTAGGCTGCCACTCGTAATCTGACAGAGTCGCCAGCATATGGCCGGAGTCTCTAACAAAAGATGGAAGTCTCGTCTCCAAATCTTGTAAGAAATTATCGATATAGCATCCCAAATTACTAGTGATACTGTCGATGCCAGCAATGATGGGTCTGCCTGGCGGGTTCGCTTCGCTCTTGTGCACCTTCGGGATATGGTAGAAGTGCGGAGTAGCTGCGTGCCTATTAAAGAGGAAAAAATACTCGTTCTTAGTGAGCACTGCATCTAAAAGAGCCTGATCCAAGAGCACCTTAAGATCTTTGGTATACTCAATAGCGGGATCTTTTTTCAGTCTCCTATAAGTATCCACATCCCCCAGTAGTCTCGTAACCTCTGCGATATAGTCCACCCTATTCTGAATGACAAGACTTCCACCCTTGTCAGCTTTTCTTATAATGACATCTTGATTCTGTTTCAAACTGTCAACGGTCCTCCCTAAATTATCAGGATATTTTGCAAACTGATTCTTACTCATTACATCATGACGAAACTTGGTCTTGAAAGATTCAAACACCACGTCATAGAAGGTAGAGATAAATCTACCCTTAGCCCAGTGGGGGAAGAAAGATGACTTAGGTTTAAACGAGGTGTGGGACATGGCGTTCTCAATAAAGATGCCTGATTCGACCCCTGGCATCTCGGCTGACTGGGCCTCTAAAAGGAGGTCCTCAAGCATATTAAGGGCCAAATTCTCCTCCACACTAGCATCAAGGGAGACTGGGTGGGTCAATTCCACCTCACTATTAACCACGGCACCTCTACCCCTTTCTTTGAGGATATAGTACCGCTGGATAGTGAGCTTCCTTATATACTTATTAAGATCTATAAACAATTCAAATAGATTAGGTGTACTGGGTGGAGCAAAGTTCAAGCCCTTTCGTAAAAGATCAAGCTCAGTGTCAGTAAACACGGAGCACGATAAATTATAGATCTTAATAGTGGAGTGAGAAGTCTCTACAGCCTGCCTCTTTTTATGTCCCTTTCCTCCTCTCTTTCCTCGTCTGGTTCTTCCCCTCTCTTCCTCGCTTTTTTGGATATTGGAGTGGCCAACTGGGGATTCACCATCACATTCTCCGTTGCTTCCACCACTACGGCCGCAACTTCCATCCCTAAAAAAATGTTGTTTGAAGACGTATCAATAACTACACTGATACTATTGGAATCAGTGATAAGGTTTTCTAGGATGCTAAAGGGGTTGTGGGTCAAAATCCCACCTACGGACTCAAGGCTAAGTTGAGTGTTGATACTGGCAAGAGTGTCAGTCTCCTCCTTCCAGGCTCCTGTAGGTGACTGATACTGATGTTTAGACTTGTTCTGTCAAACTTTATACTTCCCTTTATGCCTGACCTGGTTTTTATACAACTGGTTGAAGTTGTTGTAATTGTTGGTGGAATGACCGTGTCACGATCAGGCGTCGGGCTTGAAGACCAATTGCAATAGCAGTGGCAGGACAGGCATACAGGCAGTCACTTCTGGTAGATGACACAGGCTCACCTGAGGTGCGGAGTCTAAGTACTAGCTGGTTTTCCCCAGAGCTCCGGGTGGTGGAGATGGATTTGGCTGCAAGCTAGTACCAGGTCGCAGTCCTCAAGTTTGCCCCACCAGGGTGTGAGCAAGCAGGGGTCCAATAGCGGATAAACAGACAAGGATGAAACAGCAACGTGGTCAAAGAACAGGCCGAGGGTCAAACACGGATAGTTGCAGATAGGGATCAGGCAGTAGAGAAGTCCAGGAACAAGCCAAAGGTCAATCAAGAGTGGTTGTAGGTACAGATGGCAACAGGAAAACCAACAGCAAGGCACTGGCAGGGAAATCACAATAACCTGGCAAAGAGGAAGTGCTGAGACAAGGCTTATATAGGAAGTTCATGGGAGGAGCAAGGAGTTCAAGGTTCATCGGTAATCAAGACTCAAGGCAGGGTTGTCCATTGGATCAGATAGGTTTGTCTAGCAGATCAGGCAAGGAGCTGTCCAGCATCCCAGATAGCTCAGTGGGAAGAGTAAACGCCAGACACAGATGAGGTCCCAGGTTCAAGCCCAGGTCCTGACAGTACTCCCCTCCTCTCAGGACGTCCTCTGGACGTCCTAGGGCTGGGTTTGTGAGGAAACCTCTGGTGGCATTCTCTTGTCAATCTAGGGGAGTGAACCTTATCCATCTTTGGGCATCTTTTTCTTTAGAAGTTTCTGCTGGGGAGATTCTCCTCACTTGCAAGGCTTTTTCAAACATCTCCAGCTCCTGCTTACGGATAAGGGTGCCATTCGAGGCATACATACAGTCAGGTGGTAGAACTTCTTTGGCAGGACAGGAATCTGTGATGGAGCCAGACTTTACGGAAGTGGTGACGGTATCAAGAACAGGTGTTTTCTTAGGATGTAGCAAAGGCGTCTCTGGAGCAGGAGGTGGTTCTTTGGTCGGACAGGGTGATGTTACTGCATTTACCACTGTGGAACGTGGGATGACTACTGGACCTGGTCTGTTGTCGGTAGGTTGCATAGTTGCCTCTAGGCCAGATGGTAGGAGTTTCACAGGGGTATTGGTTGCGGGTTCAAGAGGGGCACTGGTATCGTTGACCACCGTAGTCTGGGAACCTACTTGTGTCATTGAACATGGACAGGCCTTACGGCAACCTTGGCAGTTCACAGGCCGAACAGCAGCGATAGCAGAATGAATCCCAGTAGTACCCACTTGAAGAACCTTTGGCCGAGGTGGACGAGTTGGGCAGAGAGAGATTAAGTGCTCTCTTTCTCCACAATAGAAACAAAGCCTCTCCTCCGCTCTCTTTCAGCTTTAGACAGCGTGGTCTGGATGACCCCGATCTCCATAGGTTCCATATCTTCCAGGGTAGGTGTGTGTATATCCACAGGAACGTCAAGGCTTTGTGGTGTTAGGGCTTCATGGCTTGGCACGTACTGGGGTGGCTTGAAGTCATACCTGTACAGGGTATTCCTGTCCCTGGGTCCTCGAAGGCCAGATGAGCTAGGAGCAGACTTGGGAACCCTGGTTTTCTTGGAAACTGTACAGTGAGAGTCCAGGGCTAACATAAAAGCTTCCCAGCTGTCCAAGACTGGACTCCTTTCCTGTAATACCTGGTGAGCCCATGTTTTGATGGGTCCAGTGAGCAGGTTGATAGTAGCGAGAACCTTTATATAATCTGTGGCATAGGTCCTAGGCTTAAAGGAGTTGTAAAGGTACATTTTTTATTTTCTAAATAGGTTCCTTTAAGCTAGTGCATTGTTGCTTCACTTACCTTTTCCTTTGATTTACCTTCTAAAGGTTTGTTTTCTTTGTCTGAATTTCTCACTTCCTGTTTCTCCTCACTGAACTCCACACCATCATCCGAGTGGTGTGGAGTCATCCAGAACAGCTTACTGAACAGCTTACTGAGGATAAACAAGAAGTGAGAAATTCAGACAAAGAAAACAAAGAAAAAAAATATTTAGAAGGGAAATCTAAGGAAAAGGTAAGTGAACCAACAATGCACTAGCTTAAAGGAACCTATTTAGAAAATAAAAAACGAACCTTTACAACTCCTTTAAGAGCAAACAACAGCTCGCAATCCATCTTAAAGGATGAAAGAGATGCACGGCTACCGTCAAACCTCTCGGGCATCACAACAAATGGCTCAGGACAGGCTGGTTCCGGGCCTGGGCGTACTGTACCTTTCAGTAACAGAACTTCTTGCTGCAGGTCTGAGATTTGCTGTCTGACAGGAGTCAGAGCATCTGCTATAGCGGCCTTCATGTTTATGGCCAGGTTATTCTGTCACGATCAGGCGTCGGGCTTGAAGACCAATTGCAATAGCAGTGGCAGGACAGGCATACAGGCAGTCACTTCTGGTAGATGACACAGGCTCACCTGAGGTGCGGAGTCTAAGTACTAGCTGGTTTTCCCCAGAGCTCCGGGTGGTGGAGATGGATTTGGCTGCAAGCTAGTACCAGGTCGCAGTCCTCAAGTTTGCCCCACCAGGGTGTGAGCAAGCCAGGGTCCAATAGCGGATAAACAGACAAGGATGAAACAGCAACGTGGTCAAAGAACAGGCCGAGGGTCAAACACGGATAGTTGCAGATAGGGATCAGGCAGTAGAGAAGTCCAGGAACAAGCCAAAGGTCAATCACGAGTGGTTGTAGGTACAGATGGCAAGAGGAAAACCAACAGCAAGGCACTGGCAGGGAAGGCACAATAACCTGGCAAAGAGGAAGTGCTGAGACAAGGCTTATATAGGAAGTTCATGGGAGGAGCAAGGAGTTCAAGGTTCATTGGTAATCAAGACTCAAGGCAGGGTTGTCCATTGGATCAGATAGGTTTGTCCAGCAGATCAGGCAAGGAGCTGTCCAGCATCCCAGATAGCTCAGTGGGAAGAGTCAACGCCAGACACAGATGAGGTCCCAGGTTCAAGCCCAGGTCCTGACAGACCGGAGCTATCAGTCCAGATGTTTGAGTGGGGCTTGGAAGGGCGAGGAGCTTGTGATAGGGCAATAAGACGTGACATCACAGTAGTAGCAGCAGATGAATTGCTAACATCAGACTTGGATTTAAAATTAGAATTAATGGTGCCTCTTGCAGTTGATTTAGGTTTTTTCCAATTGAACTCCTGATTGTTCAGGTAGTCCAATCGGTCCCTTTCAAACTTCCCTGATTTTTTACTAATGAGGTCTGTCTCATACTTCTTCATTTGCTCATTGGTTTTCAAATCCCAACTTTCAAATGATGTAACATCAGAAAGCAAAGATAGTTCATCCTGCAAAGAGATAATATCAGCACGAATCTTAATGAGGTTGCGTTCTCTTTGAGTGATGATAAACTGCAACCACATTTGATTACAATCGTGCAGGCAGGATATCCATTTGTCGTTAAGGTCTCCATCAAGAAATGAGCATAGCTTAGTAATCCTTAAACCTCTAGGTATCCTTTTAAATTCCAAATACTTCCGCAGCAATAAAATATACCACCACTGTAGCATCTCTTTTTCTAGTGCATCCTTAAGTCTATGGAATAATAATACCATTTTGTCCTCTCTCGATGGAGTGGGTTCATCCTTGACTATAACTTCATTGGCTTCATTAGTCGCGTTTTCAGACTCAAACGTATCAATACTGTTTGTGAATCCTCTAGCCAATGAAGACCTTCTCAGCTGCCTTTCATCAATTGACTTGACCATTTTCACTTAAGAAGATAACTATCCAAGGACTGCTGGTAAAATGCACACTCTGCTGCCGGAGACCCCAAACAAAGTATTTTTAGAAAACAGCACACCAACACTCCTGCGCACAAGTGGATCATCCAGCAGTCAATCTTGCACGATGCTAACACCGGCTTTGCAGCCCTTCATGGACAGGGGTGTCCTAATACAAAATAGAAGAAAAGAAACAAGGGTGCACCAGCCTAGTGTATTATCATTTAGGATAGATTTTATTAAAAGAGCATCAATACTACTCGCGTTTACAGAGCCTCTGGTGTCTCCTCCCCCTATCAAGATCTCCTCCAATGGACTCAATCCCGAAGACTTTCATACCAGATGGGTCACCCTGGTGTACTTCTTCAAAATGCCTAGGGACCGGATATTTCGTTCTAGTGTTAATAATGTTGCACTTGTGTTCGCCTATCCGTACTCTCATAGGACGAGAAGTACGGCCTATATAGAGACGTCCACAAGGGCACATGATCCCATAGACAACAAACTCTGTCCCACAGTTGATAAATTGCTTAAGCTTATGTACCTTCCCATCTATACCGACCACTGTTTTCTTTCTATGACACATGAATGAACAAGTGTCACAGTTTCTAACATTGCATTTATAGCTTCCTTTCTGGTCAAACATAGTTGACCAAGCGTTGGTAGTAACACTAGTGGGCTTTTCTTGAGGAACAAAAGTAAGGGATTATGTGGGGATTGGAGTTTATGTGAGTTTCTAAATTTATCCCATATTGCTAAGGAATGTTTCATTATGGGGTTGGAAAAATTAGATCTGTCTGTGGGTTTGAGCCATAGCATGTTAGCCACCGAAATAGGATCAGTATCTATTGATTCAACTGCAACCCATAGAGGTGTTTCTACTGCAGTGTGGTATTTAGAAAGGGATGCGATTTGAGAAGCATTATAATAAGAAGAGAAATTAGGTAAACCCAGTCCACCATTCATTTTATGGAGATAAAGCGTGGATTTAGAAATCCGCGGTTTAGTCAAGCCCCAGATAAAGGACATAACTCTATTTTTGATAAGTCTTAGGAAGTAAGATGGTAATGGAATGGGAAGCACCCTAAATAAATATAAAAATTTAGGTAATATGGACATTTTTATAGCGTTAATCCTACCAATCCATGACAGTGGTATAGTAGTCCATAATTTCATTAAACCTGAAGTTTGTTTCAGTAGAGGTAAATAATTAGTGGTAAAAATATCTTTAAAAGAGATTGTGAGTTGAACTCCTAAATAAGGTAATTGTTTTGGAACCCAATTGAATGGTAAAGAGGTTTGAGCGAGTCGGAGCTCTGATTGTGGTAGGGAAATGTTTAATGCATTTGATTTTGTATGGTTAACATGAAGTCCTGATATTTGGGCAAAATTATCCAATAATTTCAATAAATTTGGTGCTGATATGTGAGGATGCGACAGGAAGATGAGAATATCGTCTGCAAACAGACATAATTTATGGTGATGACCTCCCAATTCTATGCCCTTTACATTAGTTCTAATTAATTGTGCAAGGGGTTCAATTAATAATGCAAAAAGTAATGGAGAAAGGGGACATCCCTGTCTAGTACCTCTTTGAATACCGAACATTGGCGATTTAAAACCAGCATATTTAATATAGGCTTTCGGGTTATTGTATAATGAAGAGACCCAGGTCAGGAAATGATCACCAAAACCCAATTTTTGAAGAATGTATTGCATATATGGCCATGAGACAGAATCAAATGCCTTTTTTAGATCTGAGGACACTAGACAAGCCGGGATTCGTCTGGTTTTGGCTGCATGGATGAGTAGGAGTGCTCGTCTAATGTTATCACCGGCTTGGCGTTTCAGTATAAAACCTGTTTGGTCTCTGTGTATTAAGCGGCCAATAATATTATTTAATCTAGTGGCCATAATTTTAGCTATTAATTTAATATCTAAGTTTAGTAGGGAAATGGGTCGATAATTGGCCCAAGAAGTAGAATCGGAGTGTGGTTTAGGTATCATAGCTATAATAGAAGTCAAAGTTTCCGTTTTGAATGAATGTCCAGTCAGGATCGAGTTAAAGGCTCTGGTCAAGACTGGCGCTAAGATGCGTGAAAATTTCCTATAATAAGCTGCTGAGAATCCACCAGGACCCGGTCTCTTGTGAGGTTTTAGAGTTTTTATGGCATTTAAGACTTCTGTGTAGGGATGAGCTTCGAGTTCGAGTCGAACTCATGTTCGACTCGAACATTGCCTCTTCGCCCGTTCGCCGAACAGCGAACAAATTGGGGTGTTCGCGGCAAATTCGAAAAATCTATGGGAGAAATCTAAAGTGCTAATTATAAAGGCTTATATGCAAGTTATTGTCCTAAAAAGTGTTTGGGGACCTGGGTCCTGCCCCAGGGGACATGTATCAATGCAAAAAGAAGTTTTAAAAACGGCAGTTTTTTCGGGAGCAGTGATTTTAATAATGCTTAACCACTTGACAACTGGGCACTTAAACCCCCTTCCTAACCAGACGAATTTTCAGCTTTCGGTGCTCTCACATTTTGAATGACAATTACTCAGTCATGCAACACTGTACCCATATGAAATTTTCGTCCTTTTTTTCACACAAATAGAGCTTTCTTTTGGTGGTATTTGATTGCCTCTGGGTTTTTTTTGTGTGCTATAAATGAAAATAGACCGAAAATTTTGTAAAAAAATGAATTTTTCTTAATTTCTATTATAAAATTTTGCAAATAAGTAATTTTTCTTCATAAATTTGGGAAAAAATGTATACTGCTACATATCTTTGGTAAAAATAACCGAAATTAGTGGATATTATTTAGTCTGGGTGAAAGTTATAGGGTCTACAAGCTATGGTGCCAATCACTGAAAATGTATCAATTTGATTACACCTGATGTACTGACAGCCTATCTCATTTCTTGAGACCCTAACAAGCCAGAAAAGAACAATTACCCCCCAAATGACCCCTTTTTGGAAAGTAGACATTCCAAGGTAGTTAGTAAGAGGCATAGTTAGTTTTTTGAGGTTGTCATTTTTTCTCACAATTCTTTGCAAAATGAAGATTTTTTTTATTTTTATTTTTTTTCACACCAAATTGTCATTATAACAGGTTATTTCTCTCACATGGCATGTACATTCCACAAATAACACCACAAAATATATTCTGCTACTCCTCCTGAGTATGGCGGTACCACATGTGTGAGACTTTTATACAGCCTGCCCACATACAGAGGCCCAACATTGAAGTAGCCCCTTCAGGCGTTCTAGGAGCATAAATTACACATCTAATCTCTCAACCACCTATTACACTTTTGAAGGCCCTGGAGCACCAGGACAATGGAAACGCCAACAAAGTGACCCAATTTTGGAAAGCAAACACCCCAACGTATAATCTATGAGGCATTATGAGTCTTTTGAACTGTTCATTTTTTTCCAGAAGTTTTTGGAAAATGTGGAAAAAAAATGAAAACGCATTTTTTTTACACAAAGTTGTCCATTTATAAGATATTTCCAACACATAGCATGTACATAGCAAAAATTACACCCCAAAATATATTCTCCTACTCCTCCTGAGTATGGCGGTACCACATATGTGAGACTTTTACACAGCCTGGCCACATACAGAGGCCCAACATTGAAGTAGCAACTTCAGGCGTTCTAGGAGCATAAATTACACATCTAATCTCTCAAACACCTATTACACTTTTGAAGGCCCTGGAGCACCAGGACAATGGAAACGCCAACAAAGTGACCCCATTTTGGAAAGCAAACACCCCAACGTATAATCTATGAGGCATTATGAGTCTTTTGAACTGTTCATTTTTTTCCAGAAGTTTTTGGAATATGTGGAAAAAAATGAAAACGCATTTTTTTTACACAAAGTTGTCCATTTATAAGATATTTCCAACACATAGCATGTACATAGCAAAAATTACACCCCAAAATATATTCTCCTACTCCTCCTGAGTATGGCGGTACCACATATGTGAGACTTTTACACAGCCTGGCCACATACAGAGGCCCAACATTGAAGTAGCAACTTCAGGCGTTCTAGGAGCATAAATTACACATCTAATCTCTCAAACACCTATTACACTTTTGAAGGCCCTGGAGCACCAGGACAATGGAAACGCCAACAAAGTGACCCCATTTTGGAAAGCAAACACCCCAACGTATAATCTATGAGGCATTATGAGTCTTTTGAACTGTTCATTTTTTTCCAGAAGTTTTTGGAAAATGTGGAAAAAAAATAAAAACACATTTTTTTTACACAAAGTTGCCCATTTATAAGATATTTCCAACACATAGCATGTACATAGCAAAAATGACACCCCATAATATATTCTCTTACTCCTCCTGAGTATGGCGATACCACATGTGTGAGACTTTTACACAGCCTGGCCACATAGAGGCCCAATATCCAGGAAGCACCATCAGGTGACCTAGGGACATAAATTACGCATCTAATTTCCTTACAATCTATCACATTTTTGAAGGCCCTTCATATTTCTAGCATATAGCATGTACATACCAAGAATTACACCCTGAACTACATTCTGCTGAGTAAATGGTAAACAAAAGATTACCTGTGGTTTTAGTAGTGCAATTGTCCACAGAAGGAGAGCCCTGATCCAGGCAGCAGGCAGGGACGTGGTCAGCGTCAGTGAATGTAATTGTCCAGGCAGCAGGCAGGAATATTGTCCATAGTCAGTACAGGCAGAGATACTGTCCATATACAGTCCAAGGTCAGTGCAAGTAGAGACATTGCCAGCAGTGCCAAAATATTGGTCCTGGTAGTAAGCAGCCAGGAACATGGTCCAAGTAGCAGGCCAGGAAAGAATGGGGACAGGGGTAGAGGCTTCTCCCACCCAAATCTCTTTGAAGCCTCCGAGTCTCCAGACCCTAATCCGGGAATGAGAAAACTAAAAAATTAGTTTTCTTCATCCAGAAAAACAATTCTGGAGCCCCTCACATATGTGAGACCCCTGTGTCCCCATTAGCATAGCAGGGTAAAAGATCAATCCAAGAGGCAGGCAAAAAACGTGGTCAAACAGTCCAGGGTCAGTTCCAGAGCAGGCAGAGGTAGGTACAGTTTAGGGTTAGGCAGAAGCGTGGTCCTATAACAAGCCAGGGTCAGTTCCAGAGCAGGCAGAGGTAGGTACAGTTTAGGGTTAGGCAGAAGCGTGGTCGTATAACAGGCCAGGGTCAGTTCCAGGGCAGGCAGAGGTAGGTACAGTTTAGCGTTAGGCAGAGGCGTGGTCGTTTAGCAGGTCAGGGTCAGTTCCGGAGAAGGCAGCGGTATGTACAGTGGCATAAGGGGTGTGGCGGTAAATGACAATTAGGTTTACCATACTTTCCTAATAATGTAGAAAAGTATGGTAACGACGGAAACATCGACCAAAACAAAGGCCTGGTTGGGAAGGACAATCGGGACAATAATACACAGTGTCTCTTCTAGTTCCTTCTTTGGAGCACACCCGGCATCTCTTCTGACGTTTTCGGCCTGTTTCATGGAGGGGGAGTTTATCAGGAAAGTGGCGTTCATGGAGTCTGCTCACTGAATCTGAGCGAATGCTTTCTGGTGGGTCTTCAGGGTACAAAAGGGCTTCAATAATTTCTTCTTGGTACTGAAAATAAGATAAGGGGGTCCTTGTAGATTTACGGTAAATTACATAAGTATTGTAAAGGGCCATACTGAAAAGATATATGGAGACCTTTTTATACCAATAGCGGCTTTTTCTTGTGGGAAGATAGGGTTCAATCATCTGATCATTAAAATCGACTCCCCCCATGAACAAATTATAATCATGAACACATGCTGGTTTTTGGATAGGGCCGTTTCTTTTGGGGATTTCCACGTAGGTGTCGTTATGTATCGTTGAGAGCATGTGGACATTTCTTTTGTCCCTCCACCTGATAGCCAATAGCTCTTCATTCCGCAAAGACGCCGTCTCCCCTTTTCGTAGTCTTTCAGTAACGAGTCTTTGCGGGAAACCCTTCCTGTTGGCTCGCACTGTACCACACGCTGGAGTGCCCTTCCGGTAAAGGTTGCGGAAGAGGGGGATGCTGGTATAGTAATTATCCACATAAAGGTGGTAACCCTTTTCAAGGAGTGGATATATAAGCTCCCAAACAACCTTTCCGCTGGCACCGATGTACTCAGGACATTCAGGGGGATGCAGTTGGGAGTCCTTCCCTTCATACACCAGGAAGGCGTAAATGTAGCCAGTGACCCGGTCACATAGCTTGTAGATTTTAACCCCATATCGGGTCCTTTTGCTTGGAATAAACTGCATGATGCCAAGCCTGCCTGTGAAGTGGACCAATGACACATCCACGGATATATTTTGGTCGGGGATATATAACTGGGGGAATTTCTCAGAGAAAAAATTTAGAAGTGGCCGAATTTTAAATAATTTGTCATGTGATGGGTCATTTCGGGGAGGGCACTGGGTATTGTCATTGTAATGGAGAAAGCGCATTATCATGAGGTATCTGGATCTTGACATAATGGATGAAAAGACTGGCATGTGCTGGATGGGTTTGGAGGACCAATAGGAGTATACTTCATTTTTTTTTGAGAGCCCCATGTTGAACGTTAGGCCTAAAAATAATTTAAATTCCTCCACTGTCAATTCTCTCCACACATAGGGACGGGCATAACTTGAATCAGGGTTGTTAGTTATGAATTGTTGTGCAAAGAGGTTGCACTGGGTCACGATGGAGGATAATAGGTCTTGGGTAAAAATTAAATTAAAAAAATCAATAGGGGCAAAATTCTCTGTGTTCACCTGAACACCTGGCTGGGCGGTGAAAGGGGGGATGTTTGCTGCTCCTGAATTGGGGGGAAGCCACAGAGGGTTTTCAAGGGCATAGGGAAGGCTGGCATGGGTCCTAACCCTTTGGGGCTGAGATGACACCCCGCTAGTTCTTGGCCTTTGCTGTAGTGGTACTTCATTTCTTGTGGATGGCACTGTGCTACTGGTGGATGGCACTGAGCTGCTGGTTGATGCCACAGCGCTACTTGTGGTAGCCTGCTGATCCATGTCAGAACGCCTTCGTTTCCTGGGCACACTTTCCTCTTCCTCTGAATCTGTAGAAGACCCACTGCTTATAACAGGTTCATATTCTGAACCAGAATCAGACTCAGAGAGCTCGTCGCTGCTCTCGTCAGTCAAGCAAAGCTGTTGGTATGCCTCCTCAGCGGAAAACATTTTTTTCGCCATACTGGTGACTGTGGGCTGTGGTGACAAACTGTGGTAGGAAAACTGGAACAGATATGGCTGCACTGATGGGTGCTGATGAGGCTGGTCTAATGAGGCTGCACTGCTGGGTTCTGATGAGGGTGCTGCTGGGTTCTGAGGAGGGTGCTTCTGGGTTCTGATGAGGATGCACTGCTGGTAACTTATGAGGGTGCAGATGAGCACTATAGTGGCGCTGATGTGGTACTGATGGCACCGATGGGGCACTGTAGTGGCACTGGGCACTGTAGTGGCACTGGTGGAGCACTGGCGGCACCGATGGGCACTGAAGTGGCAGAGGTGGCACTGATGAGCACTGGTGGCACTGATGAGCTTTGTAGTGACACTGATCAGCCTTGTAGTGACACTGATCAGCCTTGTAGTGACACTGATCAGCCTTGTGGTGGCACTGATCAGCCTTGTGGTGGCACTGATGGACACTAGTGGCACTGATGGGTACTCTGGTGGCACTGATGGGCACTGTAGTGGCACTGATGAGTATTTTTGTGGCACTGCTTACACAGATGGGTACTGTAGGGGAGCTGTAGGGGCGCTGATGGGTAGTGTGGGGCACAGATTGGCACTTGTGTGGCACTGTGTGGCACTGTGTGGCACTTAAGGGCACTGCTGAATATATATGAGACACTCACTGTTAAAAGGATCTCTCCTCTCCTCACACGCTGTATCGGTGTGAGGAGAGAAGAGAGCTGGACCTCTGTTTGACCCCAGTTTGTTTACATTCTGATCGCTCCCTCATTGGAGGGAGCGATCAGGTGGTAAAGAGCCGCTATCATTGGCTCTTCACCGCGATCCTTGTTGCAGTGGGAGCCGTGAACTCAGCGAGCACGGACACTTCCGCGGGCGCGGGAAGCGCGAATGCACGAGGACGTCCCAGGGACGTGAGCTCAGGATAACTCGACCACTCTGTGGACGTCTTTTGTCCATGACGCGGTCGGGAAGTGGTTAAAGTGAAAAAATAAAAGTGAAATATTCCTTTAAATTTCGTACCTGGGGGGTGTGTATGATATGCATGTAAAGTGGCGCATGTTTCCCGTGCTTAGAACTGTCCCTGCAAAAAATGTCATTTTTGAAAGAAAAAAATGCATTTAAAACTGACTCGCGGCTATTAATGAATTGTCGGCTCCCGGCAATACATACAAAAGTCATTGATAAAAAAAATAAAAAAAAGCGTGGGGGTTCCCCAGAATTCAATTACCAGGCCCTTCAGGTCTGGAATGGATGTTAAGGGGAACCCCGCCGCAAATTTAAAAAAAAATTGACGTGGGGTTCCCCCAAATATCCATTCCAGGCCCTTCAGATCTGGCATTGATTTTAAGGGGAACTCCGCCCCAAATTTTTTTTAAAAATGGCGTGGAGTCCCCCTAAAAATCCATACCAGACCCCTTATCCGAGCACGCAACCTGGCCGGCCGCAGGGTAAAAGGGGGCGACGAGAGAGCGGCCCCCCCTCCCTCCTGAACCGTACCAGGCCACATGCCCTCAACATGGGGAGGATGTCCCCATGTTGATGGGGACAAGGGCCTCATCCCCACAACCCTTGCCCGGTGGTTGTGGGGGTCTGCGGGCGGGGGGCTTATCGGAATCTGGAAGACCCCTTTAACAAAGGGGACCCCCAGATCCCGGCCCCCCCTATGTGAATTGGTAAGGGGTACATTGTACCCCTACCATTTCACGAAGACAGCGTAAAAAAATGTTTAAAAAAACACACAAACACCTTGAAAAAGTCCTTTATTTAAAAAAATAAAAAATAAAAACATTCCAGCGGTGAAATCCAGTGTCCCGCGGCGATCCCCATGTCCAGCGCTGTCCTTCATTGGTTGTGCCTGAGCGGACCTGATGGGGAACTCCCTCTCAGTATTTTAAATGTATAGACACGCCCCTTCTAAAGTTCCCCATCAGGTCCGCTCAGCGGACCAGATGCGGAACATGAGAAGGGGCGGGTCTATACATGTATTACCAAAGTGAGAGCAGTTCCCCATCAGGTCCGCCCCCTCGGTATGTCGGACCCGCCTACGTCATTGGCTTGAGCGGGGAACTTCCTTCACTGTGTAATTTAAATTTACATAGTGAAGGAAGTTCCCCGCTCAAGCCAATGACGTAGGCGGGTCCGACATACCGAGGGGGCGGACCTGATGGGGGACTGCTCTCACTTTGGTAATACATGTATAGACCCGCCCCTTCTCATGTTCCGCATCTCGTCCGCTGAGCGGACCTGATGGGGAACTTTAGAAGGGGCGGGTCTATACATTTAAAATACTGAGAGGGAGTTCCCCATCAGGTCCGCTCAGGCACAACCAATGACGGACAGCGCTGGACATCGGGATCGCCGCGGGACACTGTATTTCACCGCTGGAATGTTTTTGTTTTTTTTTTAAATAAAGGACTTTTTCAAGGTGTTTGTGTGTTTTTTTCAACATTTTTTTACGCTTTCTTCGTGAAATGGTAGGGGTACAATGTACCCCTTACCAATTCACATAGGGGGGGGCCGGGATCTGGGGGTCCCCTTTGTTAAAGGGGTCTTCCAGATTCCGATAAGCCCCCCGCCCGCAGACCCCCACAACCACCGGGCAAGGGTTGTGGGGATGAGGCCCTTGTCCCCATCAACATGGGGACATCCTCCCCATGTTGAGGGCATGTGGCCTGGTACGGTTCAGGAGGGAGGGGGGCCGCTCTCTCGTCCCCCCCTTTTCCCCTGCGGCCGGCCAGGTTGCGTGCTCGGATAAAGGGTCTGGTATGGATTTTTAGGGGGACTCCACGCCATTTTTTTTTTAAATTTGGGGTGGAGTTCCCCTTAAAATCCATTTCAGATCTGAAGGGCCTGGAATGGATATTTGGGGGAACCCCACGTCGATTTTTTTTTTAATTTGCGGCGGGGTTCCCCTTAATATCCATTCCAGACCTGAAGGGCCTGGTAATTGAATTCTGGGGAACCCCCACGCTTTTTTTTTTTTTTATCAATGACTTTTGTATGTATTGCCGGGAGCCGACAATTCATTAATAGCCGCGAGTGAGTTTTAAATGCATTTTTTTCTTTCAAAAATGACATTTTTTGCAGGGACAGTTCTAAGCACGGGAAACATGCGCCACTTTACATGCATATCATACACACCCCCCAGGTACGAAATTTAAAGGAATATTTCACTTTTATTTTTTCATTTTAAGCATTATTAAAATCACTGCTCCCAAAAAAACGGCCGTTTTTAAAACTTCTTTTTGCATTGATACATGTCCCCTGGGGCAGGACCCCGGTCCCCAAACACTTTTTAGGACAATAACTTACATATTAGCCTTTATAATTAACACTTTAGATTTCGAACGTTCGAGTCCATTGTATTTAATAGGGTTCTAAAGTTTACACAAACATTTTGTCTGTTCGCAGGTTCTGGTGCGAACCGAACAGGGGGGTGTTCGGCTCATCCCTGCTTCTGTGTCTGTTATAGAACTTTCAAGGAGCTCACGTTGTTCTTGGTCAAGAGTTGGAAGGTTGATACTAGAAAATAGAGCATCAGCTTTTGTAGTATCAAAGTTCTGGGCTGGGGAGTATAACTTAGCTAAATTAGAACGGAAAATCTCTATAATCTTACCTGGGTTACTGGTATATTCTTCCCGGGATACTTTCAATCTAATGGGTACCTGAGTATGTTGTGTGGATCTAAGACCTCGGGCCATGGGAGTATCGGGTTTGTTAGCTTTAAGATATTGTATATCGTTTGCGTATAAGTTTATCAGCTGAATCTGTCAAGAAGAGATCGAGATCAAGACGGGCTTTTTCAAGTTTGGAATTATTATTGGCATTTGGGGTTGTTTGAAAAGCCAAGTGGCATGAGTTGAAAATAGACTCGAGCTTGGCAAATAATAGTTTAAGTTCTCTTTTAAGCTTAGATGCTTGTTGTATCAAACCTCCCCTAATGACCGTTTTATGAGCTTCCCATAGTGTGAGATCAGAAATGTCATCTGTATCATTCGTTTTCAAGTAGTCGGTAATCATCTTCTCGATTTCAATGCTATGGGATGGATGAGTCAAAATGGAATCATTAATACACCAAGTTTTATCATGAGCTCTAGGGATAGTGGAGGCCATGGTTGTAAATACTGCACAATGGTCAGTCCATGGAAAGGGGATGATTTTGGAAGTAATGATTTCAGGTAACATACTAGATAGGATTAGGATGTGATCAATGCGTGAAAAGGATTTGTGTGGATAGGAGTAGTGGGTATAGCACCTACTGGTAGGATTTATTTCTCGCCATGTGTCAACTAAATTGTGTGTTGTAAGTAAATGTTGAAATGTACGTTTAGACAAATTATCGGTTGGACCTGACGGAGACTTATCATGAAAAGGGAAAACAGTTGAATTAGAATCACCACATAGAATAACAGTACCAAACTTATGAGCTTCTACCACCTGGAAGGGATGAGAAAGAAAAGCAATTGGACGTTTTTTGGGGGCGTAATAAGATACAATTGTGATGGGATTATCAGAAATGTACCCAGTAAGGAGAATATATCTACCCTCAGGATCCGTAATTTGTGATATAAGGTTAAACGGAGTGGAACGTCGAAAACCAATAAGAGTTCCGCGCTGTTTAACCGTCGTTGATGCAGAAGAAAATTGTGGATAGGAGGTTGAAAGAAATTTAGGGTGGGATTTATCTGTAAAATTTGTTTCCTGGAGACAAATAATATGGGCTTTTTTAGTCATAAAAGATCGAAGAGCCTTAGTTCGTTTGTGAGGAATATTAAACCCCTGTACATTTAAAGACAATATATTTATAGGAGCCATAAGACCAATGAGACAAGCAGTAATTCATTACAATCATAGCACTTACCAGGAGCCAGAGTCACCGACCGGGGGAAAAAGAAAGAGGAAGAATAGATAAGGAAAAAAGAGAAAAAAATAAGTACCAAATAAAATAATGTTTCAAACCCATTATAACGACTCAGGCCTCGTACACACGACCGATTTTCTCGGCACGACCGAGTAAATCGGTCGTGTGTACGCTGCTATCGGGTTTCTCGTCGAGAAAACCGACAAGAAACCTCGACGAGAAAATAGAGAACCTGCTCTCTATTTTCTCGTCGAGATTCTCGTCGGCATGTTTCTCGACGAGAAAAGTGAGTGTGTGTACACTTACCTGTCCTCCCGGAAGCCCGCGCATGTTCGAAATGAATTCGACGCATGCGCGGTAGCTTCCTAGGCATACGTAGGGTATACCAAGATGGCGGCGACGGCATCGAATGTGACGAGCGCATGCTCGACGTAGTCGATGACGTCACCGCATACGCTCCTTTCAAAGAACCGCGGGTTCTTTGAAACGAGCGTGTGTACACTCGGCCGGGACAAGTTTCTTGTCCAAGAATCTCGTCGAAAAAAACGACATGTTTTTTTCAACGAGAATCTCGGCCGTGTGTACGAGGCCTCAGTATCATAAAATTAAGGAAGAACCATAGGGTGTAGGAACGTCTCAGAAGAGTAATCAAAACCCTCTGAGAAGGTCCAGGTCCATCAGGAAAGTCCCACATAACTATGTCAGGAGTCTCCTGGTGGTGTAGGGGGCAGCAAGAAATTCCTACGGGAAGAGCAACACCAGAGAACAACAGGAACCTTCAAAAATATTAACTTAAGAGTATAGTACCGAAAAATATGGTAAGAAAAAGAACAAAAATAAATTTGCTCTATATCACATACTGTGAACACGCTTCAAAAATCATAAACCATTTCAGTCCAAGAAATATTTTAGCAAACAGGTAGCAAGACCATTCAGTAATGCTGGAGACCTGTTAGAAGAGAAAAAAGGAGAAAGAAAAATATCTCTAGTTGAAAAAAAAAGAAAAAAATAGTTCAGTCCATAGTGTCCTCATTGACAGGTGATATTGCATCAAAGCGACCTCGCTTATGAAGATTGTGAGGAGTGATGGAGGATGATCCAGGACCTGATTTGAATCGTTGCTGGGAAGATCGAGAGGCTGAACGTCTGCGAGGTTGGTCCACATTTCTGTCTTTTACTGCAAGACCCATGTCAATCAATGCCGATTGCAAATCCTCAGAGGAGCGACATACATATTTAGTTTCCAGATGGGTGAATCGGAGGCAAAAGGGAAATCCCCAGTGGTAGGAGATTTGGTTATGCTGGAGCACTTTCAATTGTGGTTTAAGTGCACGTCTCTTGGCAACTGTAAGTGGAGACAGGTCAGTGAACAATTGAAAGGTGTTACCCTGGAAGCTGAGAGTTTCTTTGTCTCTAGCAGCTGCTAGAAGCTGTTCTTTGGTGTGGTAGAAGTGCAGCTTGGCAATAATGTTCCTAGGGGGACCATTTGGTTTTCGTGGAGCTAAAGCTCTGTGCACTCTGTCCATTTCAAGTCTATCAATAGGGGTACCAGGTATCAGTTCCTGGAAAAGCGCTGTTATGGTAGCCTGTAAGTCAAGGACAGTTTCAGGGATACCTCTGATCCTTAAATTTGACCTGCGGTCCCTATTTTCCTGATCTTCTAAATGTGTTTGTAGAAGTAAATTCTCTTCTTTAATAGAGGAGAGTTCAAAGCTGTGGTGTTGTGTATAGTTATCAATTACATCAACTCTCTGTTCAAGTTCAGCAGTTCTCTGACCAAGTTCTCTAATCTCCCTTGTCAGTTTATTTGTAATATGGTCAGAGGTCTCTTTAAGTGCTTTCTGTAGCATTAATTCAAATTGTTTAAACATGTCAGGCAGTTTGTATAGGTGAGTTTTCACCGTCAGTCACATCAACTTTATGAGGTGTTGTTTGACTGAGAGACTGTGTCTTCACTGAGGTGTTTGAAGAGCGCTGTGAGGGGGAGGGAGAAGCTGCCATGTCAGCTGCCAGCACATAGACCGTTCTTCTAGGTCTGCTCGGTTTAAATTGTAATTTTTTACCTTTCAACACCATACCAGGAGGACTGGTGTGCTGTTCTGAGCTTCCACAGCAAATTTGAAGGAATGGGACCCGTAGTTCTCCGGTATTTCTCCCGTGGAGCGGAGCTCTAAGAAGACATTACTTTCTCCTCAGGCAGCCGCGCATGCGCCCCCTGCAATACGTTTTTCCAGCATGGTGATGAGTTCACAGACAGTAAAAAAAAAATTCTCACTACATCAAGGTCAAGGTAATAATGATTGTGCTGGGACATGCTCTAGAAGGAAAAAGGAAGCTTGGAAGTAAATTTGGGTAATGTCTGCTGAGTTGGACTGCTCAAGTAGATCAGGTGAATCATTGGCAAAGCAGGTAGCTAATTCAGCTCACCTTCATATACCCACTACTAGGTGAGCCCATCAAATGGATTACTAAGTTGAAGAATGATCTGGATCTACTGGTTGTGACAATTCTTGGTGACTTTTACAGTCATAGTTTCTAATAGTAATTATAGGCTTTGTCACGTACCTAGTGGACGAGCCCGGATTGCAGGGGATGGCCTCTCTTGCGGCTCCGACTCGTGGCCCCTGGTAGGGTGAACAGGAAGCACAGGAGTCAGGAGTGGCACGAGTGCATGGCAGGATCAACAGCAGGAGGTTGGTCTGAAGTCCAGGTGGAGCTGTACAGAGGAATCGCAGGTGCGACTGAGCAGGGGCAGGAACCAGGAACAAGCTGGAACGGCCGGCAGATGCAGCAGACTGGAACTGGACAGCTGACTGGAAGGACCGTAGACAGGAACCTGGAACAGGCTGGATCAGCAGGCAGATGCAGCAGACTGTAACTGGATAGGTCAAACGAGCCGGGTTTGGATATCAGGCGGACAGCAGCAGGACCAGAGGAGCAGGCAGAAGGATGGTCAGGCAGATGCAGGCAGATAGCGGGGTTGGTCAGAAGCAAGCCAGGTCATACTGGATACTGGAGTGAACTGGAACAGGTTTCAGAGGTCAGGACACACGTAACGCTGTAGATCAGACAGCAAGATCACAGTGTGTCAGTCTGGTTTAAATAGCCCGCCTGGTGCTAGTGGGGGCACGCGCATTCCCGCGCACGCGCATGCGCAATGGCACCCGCGATCGCGCACCAGGAAGTTCAGAGCGCCTGTTACTGGCAGGATCTTCCTGACAGGCTTTCTGGTCTGTCTAACCTAGTCAAGCACCCTTTACAATTTTAACAGACAGAACTGCTATTTCCCTTTCACAGATTGTAAATAAATTTTCCTCAGCACAATACCTCATCAGGGGCGGATCAAAGGGGGGGGGCAACTGCCCCTTCCCCAGAAAAGATCTGACTCCAAGGCTTTCTCCCTCCGCCACCTCACCATATTTACGCGGCAGGGACTTTATTTCTGCTTCCCCCGCTCCTCGCGGCTCCCAGCTGGCTTAAGATATATTCACTGGGTCCCATCAGTTCATTTAGAGGGGCCCAGGTGGTGGCCTTGCTATGGGGGTACAGACCGCGGTGATACTGGGGCCGCCGCTACACACTGTGTAGTATTATTGGCAGAGCTGCAGCAGAGCGGTGCGCGTGTGCCCAACGTGCTTCTGGCTTTCTAAGCAGTTACTGTACTTCCCTGTCAGGCGGAGTGATCTTCACCCGACAGAAGCTCTCTAATCCCGGCTGGCGTGACGTCACGACTCAGAGGCCGGGAGCGCGAGATTGAAGACAAGATGCTGCCGACCTGTAGCCAGAGCCCATCTGCCCTGTCTGCAAGTGAGTGATCACTTAACTGCCTTAACTCTTAACTTAACTGCCTTAACAACAGTGCCTTTGCTGTCTTAGCTGTGAGAACTGATGAAAGGGTTAACACTTGGAGGGGAGGGGGGGTTAATTCAGTTACAATGGTAATTGTAATATGCACCATGGAGGGGGTTAATGTACTCACTGACGCATTAGTGACCAATGGTAATAATTAGGGATGAGCTTTGAGTTCGAGTCGAACTCATGTTCGACTCAAACTTTGCCTGTTCGCACGTTCGCGGAACAGCGAACAATTTGGGGTGTTCGCGGCAAATTCGAAAAGCCGCAGAACACCCTGTAAAAGTCAATGTTAGAAATCTAAAGTGCTAATTTTAAAGGCTTATATGCAAGTTATTGTCATAAAAAGTGTTTGGGGACCCGGGTCCTGCTCCAGGGGACATGTATCAATGCAAAAAAAAGTTTTAAAAACTGCCGTTTTTTCGGGAGCAGTGATTTTACTAATGCATAAAGTGAAACAATAAGGCCTCATACACACGGACGTTTTGAAAAATGGGCTGTAAACCTAGTAACGACACCTGGAAAAAAGTGGCATTAAAAACGCGATTTTATAAGCGTTTTGACTTGGCGTCAATGCGCGTTAAACGTCGTTTGTAAGCGTTATCGCCAAGGTGCGTTTTTTCAAAAAATATATCCCTCTGCTATTTTCCACTCCCAAATTACTGCGATATCACAATTTACAGCTTAAAAACGCTGACGCTAAAAAACTTTGGTATAGCGCTAATTCACGTTTCTGAGCTTTTTTCGGCGTCAGCGTCAAAACAGCTCTAGCGCTTGAGCCTCAGAACGCGCTGGTCCTTGTTTTTTTTTGGAGCTTAAAAACGACCATGTCTGTTACAGCTTAAAAAACGCCATGGTGTGTATGAGCCCATTGAATAACATAGAGTGGCGTTCTTAAGCAGCAAAAAAAGCTCAAAAAAGCCGCTGTTAAAACGTTCGTGTGTATGAGGCCTAAAAGTGAAATATTCCTTTAAATTTCGTACCGGGGGGGGGGGGGGGTGTATAGTATGCCTGTAAAGCAGCACTTGTTTCCCATGCTTTGAACTGTCCCTGTACAAAGTGTAATTTCTGAAGGAAAAAAAGTAATTTAAAAGCACTCGCAGCTATAATGAATTGTCGGCTCCTGGCAATACAGAGAAAAGTCATTGATAAAAAAATTCAATTAGCAGGCCCTTCAGGGGAACCCTGCGTCAAATTAAAAACAAAAATTACGTGGGGTTTCCCCCAAATATCCATACCAGACCCTTCAGGTCTGGTATGGATTTTAAGGGGAACTTCACGCCAAATTTAAAAAAAAAATGGCGTGGAGTTCCCCCCAAAAATCCATACCAGACCCTTTATCCGAGCGCGCAACCTGGCAGGCCACAGGAAAAGAGGGGGGGTCGAGAGAGCGCCCCCCCTCCTGAACCGTACCAGGCCACATGCCCTCAACATGGGGAGGATGCTTTGGGGGTCTGTGACTCCTCAAAGCACCATGTCACCATGTTGATGGGGACAAGGGCCTCATCCCCACAACCCTTGCCCGGTGGTTGTGGGGGTCTGCGGGCAGGGGGCTTATCGGAATCTGGAAGACCCCTTTAACAAAGGGGACCCCCAGATCCCGCCCTCCCCTATGTGAATTGGTAAGGGGTACATTGTACCCCTACCATTTCACAAAGAAAGTGTAAAAAAAAAGTTAAAAAACACACAGACACCGTTGGGAAAAGTCCTTTATTAAAAAAATAAAAAACCATTTCAGCAATGTAATCCAGTGTCCCGCGGTGATCCGATGTCCAGCGCTGCAGTCTCCACTCCACACGAAACGTCATTGGCTGAGCGGACCTACACTGCGGAGGAAGTTCCCCATCAGGTCCGCTTAGCCAATGACGTAGGCGGGGTCTGAGGTACGAAGGGGCCTATGTCATTGGCTGAGCGGACTTGATGGGGAACTTCCACCGCAGTGTAAAAAATGAATAGACCCGCCCCTTTTCACGTTCCCCATCAGGTCCGCTCAGCCAATGACTTTTTTTTGCATTGATACATGTCCCCTGAGGCAGGACCCGGGTCCCCAAACCCTTTTTAGGACAATAACTTGCATATTAGCCTTGATAATGAGCACTTTTGATTTCGAACGTTTGAGTCCATTGTATTTAATAGGGTTCTAAAGTTTGCGCGAACTTTAGGTCTGTTCACAGGTTCTGGTGCGAACCAAACAGGGGGGTGTTCGGCTCATCCCTAGTAATATTTAACCCCTTAGTGCTGCATTACAGGCAGTGGCACCATCAGTGTTAATTAACCCCTTTTTATGCTGCAGCATGAATGGGTTGAAAAAAACACTGCCACTAATGCAGCACAAAGGGGTTAATTAATTACCATTGGTCACTAATGCGTTAGTGAGTACATTAACCCCATCAATGCTGCGTATTACAATTACCAATCATCATTATCATCATGAGCCACAGCACCTGTATTGTGTGATTATCATGATGATAATGATGATATAGAATGACAGTAAAATTAATCTTTAGGCCTCATTCACACAGGGCGTGCTGCAGACATGCGTCTAACATGCGGGCTGTCTTTTACTGGCATGGGGATGAAAAAAGTGTTGCCCTGTGCCGGCATCCCATTTATTTCTACTTACACACACAGCTATTGTGTCCCAATATGTTGTGTGTGGGTCCCAGAATGCATGCAGGAAGCCATGTGTCAGAATACAAATAAATGGGATGCCGGCATGGGGATGCATGTAACACTTTTAAACAGTGTCACTGTTTTAAACAAGGTTAGGACTGTACGATATGTTAAATAAATGTATGTTAATACAAATATGTTCTGTAAGCAACACCTTATTTTCTGGCAGTGCCCCTCCTGAGTCTAGACTCTGGATATTGTCGGGTAAATACAGGTTCCATGCAGAGCATACAGCCTACTATATTTCCTGTGCTTACCTAAGCACACTTCAGATTTCATCTTTTTGCAATAATGTTGTCTTTAGCTAAGTTCCACTCACCGTTCATCCCATCATTCATTCAAGGAAAGTAGCATCATCACATAGGTCTTATCGTCAGGCCATCCCAGAGCAGAGTGCCTAGCGACGCCTCCTCAAAGACTTTTATTAGACTCCAAAGATCTCACCAGCAGGTAATCACCTCCCCCATGGGAGTGGTCATTACAGCATGTGACCTCCATGGGAGTGGTCATCACATGATGTCCTCTTTACACAGTAAAAGTCCATATAAGGACATCCCTCTAACAAGACGTCCTATTACATGAATACCACAGAAGAAATATATACAATTCAATACAATAATACAATAATACAAAATAACATAATGGCTAAAGTCCTATGGGCGTGTCCAGGCAGGGAGAGCGCGCATGCTCCCAGCAAACTAAGCCGTATTGCTTTAAAACGTGGATGCTCTCCCCGGCTCTGACAACGCTCTCATATTACCGTAGATAGGAATCCTTATTCTGCGCTATTCCATAGAATAATGCATATTCAAATTATACTATTATTGAATGGGGGAGGGAGGCTATCTGCAGACGCGCGCTACGAATCCCAATCAATGTTGATCAGACACAGCAGAGACAAGAGCACGCATCTGCCTATAACCAATGATGTCGTTGCAGAGCGAGCATATCCCCTCCTCAACGATCGTCCGTGCTAATGCACAGAGGGCCCCCGTCGGTGGACATATCCGTACCCTGCAAACATCACACTCCAACCTCAAGACATTTTCCCCTACCAGACAGGATTCAACCAGCCTCAGACTGCCCCAGTCAGCTCTTTAGAGCGGGTTGCGGAAGTACTAACACTGGGTGACACTATGACAATACATATTAAATACATCTTCATAAAAATCTCCACAACAGTCCTCCCTTTTTTGTCATATGCACCCCATGTGTCCATCGATGAAACTTGATCTGCTTCTTATACCTGGAAATGAATCAGTCCTTAGTCCATAAAAAGGAAAACACGGCTTGACATGTAGACTCCACTCTTCAGGGGCATGACTTATAAAGGAGGACACGACATGGTGAACTGTAGTAATCGCTGATCCGTCTGTGATCCTCTGTGTCTTGTATGTGGGCCTGGTTTCGGGGCGTCTCATCAAGGAAACTCTGGTCACGCATCAAATCAGGCAACAGGAGCACCTCGTCACGACATAGAAAGAATAGAAATAAAAACGACATGAGTATATATATTCCCACTTCCTTTAACCACGATCTGCTGTAAAAATAAAAATTAGATCCCCAAAGATCCCCAGACCCTTAAAAGGACTCCCAACCTTCACTTAGCTACAGCTCTGGCTTCAACAGTTACATGAAGAACCCTATCCTTAACGGATGAGAATTGTTCAATCGTATCCCAAGCTCGAGCCCCCCCCCACCTTGTACATGCAGGACACCATGCCCAGACCTGGTCGGGGTTGGTGAACAAATCCCTTCTAGCTGTCCCTGCCATTCTTCATTTCTCGCGCCATCAGATCCTCGCGATCGGCCACGAGATAAGATGCTGGGACAGCTTCACCATCACGCATGAACCTCTTGCTTTGGGGGGAATTACCTTATAAGCTGCAGATCCACATAAACACCAAACTAAAGTTCAAACACACTTGTAGCCTAACTAGATACCCAAACCGACAAGAGACAGAGCTATTAAAACTATAACCAATTTTACCCTCTAAAAATGCATCGTTTGATTCCATTGACAAGTGTCTGTTTGGAGTCTTCACCAGTTTGTCAAAACTCCTCATACCCATAATAACATCATAAATGGCATGTACCGCTGTCATCGCTGGGGACTAAAACTCGGTGCAGACGCAGAACAGACCTAGCAATCGGTCCTGTTCACTTTCTGAGCTAGTCAGGAAATACACTTTAAAATAATAACTTGGGATGCTTTTCATCGTTACCCTTGCTAAAATTTACTAAACAACAAAAATATAAATAGACGAAGATACCACTCAATTCTTTGGTGTGGTTGAGCCGCTTCTTGCAGTGGCTGGCGTGGTCTCATCCCTCAAGCTTCTTTACAACGACCCAGTCACCTGGTTGTAAAGAATGTAAACTGGTTATTGTGTCAGGGTCCAGGAGGGACTCGTGAACCCTGTGGTGGACCTTTTGAAGTTCATGTCACAGCGATCGCACCTCCCCCATCAGCCGAGAATATAAGTGACAGCTAATGAGGAAAGTACGACTCTGGTCTTGATTGACCTCCAAACAACCCTCAAATGACAATAACCCAGACATCGGGACTGTGGTCACTGCATAACCTGTGCGTGGCTTACAATACCTGGAACCATTGACAAAAGGTTCTTAGCATCTGGGATGGGGACCTACTTCACTTGACTGCTGCTCGCCGATTCAAATTCTATCAAAAAAAGACAGTCTTGGCACAAACTTGGTTAGAATTACAGAGGTTAACATTATTTGTTTGACAAAAAAACTGTCACTCTTACATTTATCATTCTCCCCCCTTTTCTTCCTCATTACAGACTGAAGGAAGAAATGTGTGGTGCAGGAAAAAAATAAACAATGAAATAGCCCATGATACTTTTACCTCCTTAGACTCATATTTATCCATATGTACCGCTGTCTACATACACCTGTTCTCTATGCACAAACTGCTTGGACCTGAAAAATACTTATAAGCAAAATCATTACTCTTTCCTTCCTATTTAACCTGCAAAGAATGGTAAACAATAATGACATTCCTGTACATTGGTAAATTGTCAATGACATTCTTTCAAAACCGATTCAAACAAAACCATCTGTAACCCTTACTTTTCCCGTTCCTACAAAAATACAACAGCCGAGACGCATCGAAGGATCGCCGCGGTAAGTTTGAACATATTCACGTTACTACATACAAACATTCAGATACAAACGTGGGGGAGATACTTCAGTTTCCAAAACCAAAAATGAAAAAAAAAAAAAACAGCCAGAATTCTCCCTTCACTCTTTCAGAAATAGAAGAAAACACAATGGGAACATGAGAGCAGCTCGAGAACCTTGCATGGACCAGCCATACAAAGTTCAAACAAACGGGCATGAGAATTTAACCACCGTTCCTCCTCTGAGAATCACAAAAGCGTGAACTACACCTCCATCAACACTCATCATTACAGATTTCTGAAGCCGCAGCTGAACTACATCCACTCCAGAGGGATACTCAAAATAGTATCCTTGGACCACCTATGTTAATCTTTTTGGGTTCAAAGGCCTTTGCCCCAAAACTAGGCTTCGTGCACCGTGTGACCGTCTGACTGTGGGAAGCCTCCATTCCTTCCCTTTGCACAGACCTCCTTGTGTCCATGGCGATTCGAAATGGCTTATCGTCTTAAACCTGCGTCCAGGTTAAACCGTTGCACCCATTTCGGAGAGCACCGCCCGGTGTCTTCTTATACGGTGGATTGAAGAACTACAACCACTATCTGGTCCAGTCCCCCAACTAGAAACCCTAACCGAGGCGTCAACTCTATGGCTTGTTGTCCCAACACTTTTGGAACTACAGCAACAACCACAGATCAACCCCCGAATTAGGCCTCTACCCCTCACAGTGCATGCATACACAAGCATTTTCCGCTATACACCCATACACTGCGTTGCCAGACTAAACCACACAGAACACTTATGCCAGTTTACCACCTGCAGAACAATGTGGCTTCTCTCTGTATCTAGATGATACAATAATGGTGATGCCCCCTGTTTGCTCTCTACCCAAAACTGTATTACAGTACAAAACTTCACAAAACTGGAACAAAATATAAAACACTTTTAAACACAAAAATGCTTTCCTTTTTCCTTCCAAACACAAATCTCATTGCCCAACCTTTCAGACAACCCCAAGCTCCTCCCACCAACTTCCCTCTGATAAATAAAATGCTGAAAAGAAACTTCCGGTTACATGCTCAGCTCTCAAAAAAACCAAACTGGTTTATTTACATATCAATTGTTCAGGAAGAGGGAGGGGGAGGGGGAGGGGGGAGCCTAGCCCCAATCGCCTTGTCTATCAAGACTCCAAAAAATCCATGGCTAAATATAATTTATATTTCAACAATTTAAAAAAGAAAACCTTTGTCAAGGAAACGATGGAATAAACCCCCCTTTGCAAATGGGAGGGAATCCCCCCCTGACCCACACATCCCCATGAAGAAAAACCACAAGTTGAGACTCAAATACAAACTCCTGCCAAAAGATGGCTATAACGTACAAGCTTCAAAACATATGAATTGCCTTCTGGGAAACTCCCAAATATTTAAACATAAAAACACACATCATTGTACAAAAACTCTGTTAGTCTTACAATCTATCAAAATTCAGTGTAAAATTTAGTTTTTACTTAAAAACGAAATCCAATACAAAAACCGCCGCTCATATACTGCAAAGTCAGCTGACCCTGCAATAGCTTACATTCACTTAAATGAAAACAGAGAAATCCCCATCCTAACACTATCTGCATGGAGTTTGCATGTTCTCCATGTGTCTGCGTTGGCCTCCCCCCACACTCCAAATGCTGGTAGGTCAACCAGATCCCATCCATAAATAGGCCCCAGCATGTGTGTGTGTCCGCAAGCGCGTTGTGGCCCCTCGGGGTAAGACCGCGCTATTTTAAGATACCACTCTACTCACCTCAAAAGGCGATGCTTAGAAAAACAATTTAAACCAGCGAATTCATTATTAAACAAAAACAGCCACTCAGTATGTCACCCCTGTGTCTCACTACTCTCCCCAGCAGTGCACAGGTCAAACTGCAAACGCATAAAACAGGACAAAACTGCGCCAATCAACAAATGCCAATACAACATATCCAGGGGCCGTGTTTGCTAAACTGGAACTTCCTATCTCAAACTGTAAACGTCTCTCAAAATGTCCGACAAGCCAGGACAACAAAATGGTGGATGACCACCGCACACCTCATGGACAACAACAAAAATTGCGCCATTAACGCATGCAATTTTTCCCGCCAAAATCAGCATGGGACATCACAATGAACACCACATGGGTTTCCCCACACAAAGGAAAACAAAAATGGCCTCCAGATTCCAACGCAGAAAAGACCGCACCAAATTCGCACCAAACATCAAAATCTGCCCCAAAGGCTGAGAAATTCCACCAGCGAAATAGCCGACGAATGCCACATGGTATAGCGCCCAAAAGAAAGGTGGCTGCACCTTCCCTTATATGATGCCCACAGGCCAAGGAGAAACTGCACCTCAAAATGGTAGACAAACCGCAAGGCCAGCAACAAAAGCCAGGAATGGCGCCATTAACGCATGTATTTTTTTTCCCGCCAAAACCAGCATCTCTTTAAAAGAAAATCAAAAATGTTTTTCTCCACAAAGACAGACTACACAATTGAGATTTTTCTAAATTATCATCAAAATCCACTGAAAAATGTGTCAGCTGGAGGCGCATGCGCGGAGTCTAGCGGTGCGGTAATGCAGAGCTAAAGCTCCGTACCGTTCGTGGGGAGAGCCGGTATCCAGCGTTAACCTGCAAGTATAATTACATACCAGAGGGGTAGAACAAGTACCAGAGACCCTGTAGTCCATTTTGTGGGCAGAATTATGGCTCAGAGAGGGAGCGGTACCAAGTTAAAAAATCCTGTCATGAAAGCTCCTAAGGGGAGAACCATGACTAAAGGGGCACAATCCTCTGCCTCATTCACAGCTTCTATGCGCTCACACCAGTTAAACCTGTCACAGCCTATATTCTCAGCTGACTCTGACAATGATTTATTTACCATACAAGACTCTCCTCAGACCTCACAAATAACTCCAGCCATATTTAAACAATTTGAAAATATGCTCCATAAAGCACTAAAGCAGACATCTGACCAAATTACCTCAAACCTCACAAGAGAGATAAGGGAAATTGGTAAGCGTACAGCTGCCTTAGAGATAAAAACTGAGGACTTAGAAAATATTTTTCTGGAACATTCAATGGAACTTGAAAATCTCAAAGAGGAAAATATCTTGCTTCACAACAAGCTAGAAGACCATGAGAATAGGGACAGGAGGTCCAATTTGCGAATCAGGGGTATCCCTGAGGCAATTCTTGACCTGCAATCTACAATTACTGCACTGTTCCAGGAACTGCAACCAGCCATTCCCATTGAAAGAATGGAATTTGACAGAATTCATCGAGCACTTGCTGCTAAAAAACCTGACGGTCCTCCACGGGACATCATAGTGAAACTACACTACTACCGCACAAAAGAAATGCTTCTGTCATCAGCCAGAGATAAAAAACAGTTAAATTTTCAAGGACATGAATACCAACTGTTTGCTGATTTGTCCCAAACTACAATTTCTAAGAGAAGAGCATTAAAACCCCTTCTTCAGGAACTCCAAAGACATGATATCCCATATCAATGGAGATTCCCATTCTCTTTACGATTCGCCTATAAAGGGAAAAGATACACTTGCAGAACCTATGAAGAACTTCAACAAACACTCATAGATCTACATTTAATGGATCCAGATCCAAGAAATACCTCTCTGCAGAGTAGAGCAATGCCCCTTTCATCCAAAGGGCATCACTCCCAACCCAATTTGGAAAACGGAAATCATCCATCCCACAAGAGAAGTCGTCATACATCTCCTCCTCAGGAAAGAGAAGATTCAATGGACTGACAGAAACCTCAAAGAAATCAACCTGTTCGCTTTTACCCTGCTATGGACCTTTTGAAGACATATTGTGCAACACATAGCACTCATTAACAAACTAATGCACAATAATAAGTGTTGCCCCAGATGCAGTTCCTTTTCTCTTATACTGATTGCTCATAGTTTTCCAGTTAAGCTTAAATACTAAGCTTAAATACTAAAAATGCTAACCAGCATACGGTTGAAGTTTTTTTCTATCTTTTTTTGTCTTTTTTGATCTAATTTTTTTTTTCTTTTTTTAGCATAACTTAGGGTAAGCAAAAGTCCTGCTATCCTAGATTTTCTGGTTCTTGAAGAAGAACATTATATAATTTCTCCTGACGTTCATTAGACTATTGAAGAACATAGGTCATACTTATTTTACCAGTCCCCCCTCTTTGTAAGTCAAATGATTGATCTTATATTACTGAATGGGAACTAATAGAACAACAGTATTATTTACCTTTGGGGATCTTTTTTATTATTTCCCCTAGCCGACAGTTTAGTTATTACTCCTAGTGTGTAAAGGAGGACCCCCAATTCCTGCTCTATCCTCACCCTTTATTACCACCCCTCTAGTTTAGGTAGCTTCCTCACCAGGAGATCCTGGAGCAATCAGCAGATTTTCTTAAATTTTTGTCACCCCTATAGTCCCTCCCCTGGAGTATTTACCTATAATCTTAACAGTTTTCATATGCATTATTAGGTTAACGAATTATTCTTTATCGTATTTTTCTTTTCAGATGGCTCTCCCCCCCTTTGAACGGGAGATCCGTGCGCCCTACTTTGCCTCCCTCATTCGACCACATAAAACATGTGGAAGTCTGACGGAGGCGCTATTTCCCCAGTGGGGGATTTTTGCCCCCACTTGCGGAAAACACTTAAATGTGTCTTTATGTTAGTATATGTATTATTTTGTCTAATCAGTCAAATTTTATTCCATTCTATCACTCTAGTATTCATCTTCTATCTGCTTTCCTTCCCCCTCTTCGAGTCCACTCGGATCGCATTGAGTAACACGAATAACTTGGCAACAGGTAAGTCCTCCTTACCCACCCTACTACCATGGCACCATTAAACATTTTGTCCCTGAATGTTCAGGGACTGAAAACTCCTCAAAAACGAACCAAGGCCTTCCGCGTATTTCATGCCAAAAAGGCACACATAGTTTGTTTACAAGAAACTCACTTCACAAAAACCACCACACCCAAATTTATATCCCATTTCTATCCGCAAACCTACACGGCCTCGGCTGCCTCCAAGCAACGGGGTACTCTCATAGTCTTCCATCGTTCTACCCCATTTACACTCCAATCACAAATAAAAGATCCTGAAGGACGATACTTAATTCTTACGGGCCACATAGTGGATACCGCAATAACTGTAGTTTCTTATTATGCACCAAATAAACAACCCAATCCATTTATGTCACATTTATTACAAGTAGTGAATGATCATAAAATAGGAACAGTTATGCTATGTGGTGACTCCAACCAGGTCCTCCTCCCGTTTCTGGATAAATCCCCGTACACACCATCACAAACAAATGTCAAGAAGTCCTTCTCACAAATCCTATCCAAACATAATTTAGTAGATTCATGGAGAGAAGCCAACCCCACTACACGGAAATACACATACTATTCCCATCCCCACAAAACATTTTCAAGGATTGATCATATATTTCTAACTATAGGCATGCTCCCTGAAATCATTGCTGCAGACATAGTCCCCATTCCATGGTCCGACCATAATGCTGTACTCACCTCCATTAAATCATTATTACCCAAAGGCCAGGATCGTACTTGGAATCTCCCAGACATTCTACTCAAACACCCAGCTTATCGCCAAACTATTGAACAAGACATAAAAGAATACATTACCCTTAACTCTAGCCCAGAAATTAGTATGCTAACTCTATGGGAAGCCCATAAACCTGTGATACGCAACACAATCCAGAAACAATCAGCTATATTTAAACGAGAATGGAAAACCCTTGCCCGTAAACTGGAAATGGATTTTAACACGGCCTTTATATCCCATCAAGAAAATCCATCCACATTAACTAAATCCCGATTAGACAAGACCCGTACTGCATACAACTTATTTCTCACAGAAGCCGTAGAAAAATCCTATAAACACTCAAGATTTAACCGCTTCATGAAAGCTAATAAGCCCGGGACATACCTTGCAAGAACACTCAACTCCCTAAACAAACCCTTTAAACCAATTTGTCTAAAACTAGCAAAGGAAGTATACACATGCAACCCTCACAAAATAGTCAAAAAATTTCATTCCCACCTGTCCTCATTATATACTTCATCTAATAACTTTGACCCGCTAGCTGCAGATACATTTTTCTCCGACTTACATTTGCCAGGACTTTCCCCTGACCAAAATAAAATCCTAGAAGAAATTATTTCACCAGAAGATGTCGCCAAGGCTATTAAAGAATTAAAAATAAACAAGAGACCAGGCCCAGATGGCTACTCAGCTTTATATTACAGAACCTATACAGACATATTATCACCAATCTTAGCAGACGCCTTCAATGTACTATTGAAAGGAGAATCCTTTAGACAGGAAACCCTGACCGCCATTATTTGTATGATCCCAAAACCTCTCACGGATGATACCCTATGTACAAACTTTCGCCCAATTTCCCTTCTGAACCTAGATATCAAACTCTTAGCCAAAATATTGGCCAAAAGACTAAATAGAATAATAGACAAGCTCATCCATAAGGATCAAGTAGGATTCATGCCAAAGCGGCAGGCGGGAGACAATGTCCGTCGGGCCGTATTGCTAGCCCACATAGCCAAAAAACGACGTATACCCTCCTGTTTTCTGTCCCTAGATATAAAAAAGGCCTTTGACTCCATAGCCTGGCCGTACCTTAATTACACATTACAAAAATGGGGTTTTGGCCCTCACTTCCTAACATGGATAGAAGCACTCTATAACAAACCAATTGCATATATAAAATACGCAGGCTATAAATCGAATTCCTTTAATATAGAAAGAGGAACGCGCCAGGGATGTCCACTCTCCCCCCTCCTATTCGCCCTCCTAATAGAACCCCTAGCTCAATGAATCCGCACAGATCCGACAATCACAGGCATCGAATTAGCTGGATACCATCATAAATTATGCCTATTTGCGGATGACATACTCCTATTTCTATCATCCCCACAAGTCTCTGGACCTAATCTTCTATCCGTTTTAGATAAATTTGCAGTGATTTCGGGACTTACAATAAACCCCAAAAAATCCATGGCCCTAGATATATCCCTCACTAAAGTAGAATCAGACTCGGCCAAAACTGCACTTCCTTTCATATGGACTGAGAGGTCAATCCCATATTTAGGGATTCACCTAACAGCCTCATACTTAGATCTCTTTGCAGCAAACTATCCCCCACTCCTCAAACAAATAACAACTCTTTTACAACAATGGACACATCTCCCAATTTCATGGATAGGTAAAATTAACGCAATCAAAATGACAATTCTCCCTAAAATACTCTACTTATTTAGAGTCTTACCAATCCCTATCCCATCTTATTATCTTAGAATACTCCAAAGAAAAACATCAAATTATGTCTGGGGCTCCAAAAAACCCCGTGTATCGTTACATACACTTTATTTACCGAAACTTAAGGGAGGCCTTGGGTTCCCTAATTTTGCTAATTATTATAGAGCGGCACATATTGCCAGCCTCACTAAATATCACACTAATGATGATATACCTATATGGGTAATAATAGAAGCAGCAGAATGTGACCCTCTATCTATATACAATGTACTATGGCTCCTCCCTAAAGAAAGGAAAACCCTAAGTAACCCTATTATAAAACACTTTTTAGCCGTATGGGATAACCTTAGATTTAAACATCAGCTACAATCACCTCACAACCCTCTCTTATCATTCCTTAAAAACCCTGCTTTTTACCCAGCATGGGTCTCACCCAAGTCATTTAGGGTATGGAATTCATTGAATATTACTCGGCTTAATAACCTAACCTCTACATCATCTTTTCATACGTTTCCTACCCTTTGCGACACCTATAACTTGCCGAACTCTGAACTTTTCAGATATCTCCAAATTAAAAACTTTTACGCACCTTTGTTAATTACTGACACCCCTTTATCCCAACTTACAATATTTGAATCTGCATGTTTAAAAGACCCCCATTCAAGAGGACTAATATCGTCAATATACACCCACATTACAATTTACCCAGGTTTAGACAAACCACCTTATGCACGTAAATGGGAGGAGGACCTGGAAAGAGAATTTGATGTGGCTGATTGGTCCAAAATATGGTCTATAACAAAATCTTCTTCACCAAATGTTTTGGCGGTAGAAACCAACTATAAAGTTCTAACCCGTTGGTACCTCGTTCCCTATAGATTGGCGAAATTTACGCCAAACCAAACAGGCCAATGCTTCCGGGGCTGTCCCGACCCGGGCACCCACCTAAACATTTGGTGGTCTTGCCCGTTGATACAATTATACTGGGAACAGATATTTGAAACTGCCTCCAGAATATTTGGCTTCACTATACATCCTGACCCAGCCACGGCCTTGCTAAATTTAAAACCAGATTACATCACATATAAACAATTTAAACTTCTCACTCAATTGTTTACGGCAGCCAAACAAACAATTGCAAAAGCATGGAAGACCCCTAAACTGGAAATAGCCGAGACTATACGTAGAGTCAATGGATTTATGGCTCACGCCAAAATGCTGGCCATAGAAAGAGATCAAATTCCAATCTTTGAAAAGTTATGGAACCCATGGATTAAATATCACCTATCTTCATTCCGCGGAGACTTGATTCTCATGCCATGGTAGCAGGTGGATCATATCGTGAACACGCTATTATCCTGTTGTAATACACAGGTCAAAGTCCAATGAACTCGAGCCATCCGAGTGGACTCCTATACCCCCCCCCCCCCTCTACTTTCCTACTATCCTATTCTACTCATTTTTAGGTTACCTACTTATCCATTTCTATTTTCATGTCATTTTTACGCTATCTTTTACGTCCATTTAAAGTTTATTTTTATTTGAAAAGCATTATCTAAGCGGCATTATAATATTGCACTATGTAATTAGTTCTTAATTGTACTAAACCAAATAATATTTGTTTATTCGTTATCTTACCAACTACTGTAACATACATCTAGTGCGTGGATGTATCCATCGTTGATTTCTGCTTAGCCCTTAGAAACTATACAGCAATATGCACATTGTAGACCATGAATTTACTACGTATTCTTTATAATAGAAATATGTAATCAATGTTCTACAATCATTATAAATGTATGTTCTGTACATTTCTGTTATATCTCTTTCAATAAAATACTTTAACAAGGAAAAATGTGTCAGCTACACTCTACAAGGACCACATGTACACTTACAAACTTTTTTTTTTTTTTTTTTAAACCTTTGGCCACTAAACAGCACATTCAATAAATGTAAGTTACATAAACAATATTAAAATAACAACATTCTTTTCTCTAAGTTCATATACTCTGAGATATTCACCACACACATACAGTACAATGTTGCCTGCATGCCTGCTCAGAGTTCCCTTCCCTCAGGGCATAGCCCCTGCAACACAAAACATTCTTCATTGCAAAGCAGTGGGCAAGCCCTTCCCCCATTCAAGCACATCGCTGCTCTGACATGCCAAACACACACATTGCAGGCTGAATAATCCCACATCTATACCTACATTTCATACAAAATATACAGTTTCCATCAGATCATCTCTCAGGGTGTAGCCCTCCCCCAACACAAAACTCCTCCATGCTATTTACAGAGAGTCACCAACTTTCACCATTGTAACTGATGGCTATGCTGCCTTCCCCACCCCCGCTAAACCTCATGGGGGCAGCCATTTTCAGCTTCTGTATGCAATTTACTTGTTCCATACATTCACACACACACACATCTCTCAGACATACACACACACACACACACATCTTTCATAGACAGACCTACAGCATTATTTCAAAAAGACGAAAAATGTGTTCTTTTACAGAGCAGAGCCCCCACACATCGGAACGTAGATCCACTCTCCCCCCATTTCGATCAGATGACCAAAGGGACTCCATCTATTCCCAAAGGTCCTGGCCCGCCATTTAACTGTCGGGTAAATATAGTTCCATGCAGAGCATACAGCCTATATTTCCTGTGCTTACCTAAGCACACTTCAGATTTCATCTTTTTTGCAATAATGTTGTCTTTAGCTAAGTTCCACTCACCGTTCATCCCATCATTCATTCAAGGAAAGTAGCATCATCACATAGGTCTTATCGTCAGGCCATCCCAGAGCAGAGTGCCTAGCCGACGCCTCCTCAAAGACTTTTATTAGACTCCAAAGATCTCACCAGCAGGTAATCACCTCCCCCATGGGAGTGGTCATTACAGCATGTGACCTCCATGGGAGTGGTCATCACATGATGTCCTCTTTACACAGCAAAAGTCCATATAAGGACATCCCTCTAACAAGACGTCCCATTACATGAATACCACACAAGAAATATATACAATTCAATACAATAATACAATAATACAAAATAACATAATGGCTAAAGTCCTATGGGCGTGTCCAGGCAGGGAGAGCGCGCTTGCTCCCAGCAAACTAAGCCGTATTGCTTTAAAACGTGGACGCTCTCCCCGGCTCTGACAACGCTCTCATATTACCATTGATAGGAATCCTTATTCTGCGCTATTCCATAGAATAATGCATATTCAGATTATACTATTATTGAATGGGGGAGGGAGGCTATCTGCAGACGCGCGCTACGAATCCCAATCAATGTTGATCAGACACAGCAGAGACAAGAGCACGCATCTGCCTATAACCAATGATGTCTTTGCAGAGCGAGCATATCCCCTCCTCAACGATCGTCCGTGCTAATGCACAGAGGGCCCTCGTCGGTGGACATATCCGCACCCTGCAAACATCACACTCCAACCTCAAGACGTTTTCCCCTACCAGACGGGATTCAACCAGCCTCAGACTGCTCCAGTCAGCTCTTTAGAGCGGGTTGCGGAAGTACTAACACTGGGTGACACTATGACAATACATATTAAATACATCTTCATAAAAATCTCCACAACAATCCGCCCCTGTACCTCATGCTAGGGAAACATTCATTTATGTTTTGGTTTGAAATTGTAAGCCTAGGGTATTGTTTTTACCAGCATAGATATGTTGGCAGTGTGAAAAGAGTCTATTTTGTTTGATCAGTGAAGAAAAAAAAGAATAATAATTATATCCCCTATGATTCAATGTTCTGTAATAATAAAGCATGTAAACCTCCAAATAATAGGTATATAGACACGATATCTCTAGTTAATAATAAACATTGTAACCACCTTATAAGTAAAGAACAAAGTCTAAGAAATGTTATGACTTATATACAGTATACAGTGTGATAGACAAACTTTCTTTTTTTCCTACATCTATCTTTATAACTAGTACCTATTTAGCATACCTCTCTAACATCCTAGAGGGAACATACTGAACTGTCTCTACATTATATGATATATGTGGAACTGTACAGTATTTTAGCTGATAAGGGCACTATTTTCATTATTTTCATTTATTATTGTTTGTTTCATTTTTTTTCCTTTCTCCAACTGAAATTTGGACCTTGGAATCCAAGTACAGACTCCTTTTAGGAAGCGTTTAGTTTAGGTTTCAGTGAATGTGGATGACTCCAGTTTCTGGGTTGCAAATTAAGGTTTATTGATTTCTGATACTCAAGAACAAAGTAAGTACCTATTATTTTTGTTAAATTTTAAACACATTTTATTCCTTGGACCATTCAAATTGTCAATATGCTCTAAATCCCCTTTGGATGAAAGTGCAAGCTTTTTAGCAAACTTTTTGCATCTCTGTATCTTTCTCTTCTCTGAAAATACTGCAATTTGTTTTACCATGGTCCATCTGAACCTGATTTTTGAATAGGAGAGTCAGTCTTCATGATAACCACTAAAGTGCACAATGTAATGAGAAAACCTGCAATGTCTGCTTCCCTGAACCCTAAAATGTATCTTACTAAAAAATAAAACTCCTTCTGGGAAAAAACACCACAAGCAGAAAATTAAAAATCTGAGGAAATTCTGTAGATTGATGATTTACAGCATGCCCTTGGTTTGCCGTATTGCTAGGAAGTGACATCTGAATTTTTTTCCAAATTTAAGGAAAGTCTTTTGAAGTGGGAATACCTGCTAATGTGAAAATCCACAAATTTCCTAAATCCATCATCCTAAGTAATCTTTCTGCATCTGCCCTGCTTAAAGTGGTTGTAAACCCACTTATGCAATTTGCACCTACAGGTAAGCCTAGATTAAAGCTTACCTGTAGGTGCAAGAAATATCTCCTAAACCTACACGGTTTAGAAGATATTTGCAAAAAATGACATGCATCAGTGTCTACGGCGCATGCGCGCCGTAGACAATGGCACATTCACATGGTCAATCCCATTCATAAATCCGGCTTAGCCGGATTTGACGGCTCCCGCGCGCAAGCGCGGAGTGACGTCTTCGCCGCTCCAGCCAATCACAGCGCCGGAGCGGCGCTGTGATTGGCTGGAGCGGCGATACCCGGAAGTAACCTTCCGGGTATCACCGCAGCGATGGCTGCGGCTGGAGAGGGAGACGAGGATGGCTTTGGGGGCCCTGATCTAAGGTAAGTGATGCATAATGAGCTAGTATGCTAGTCATACTAGCTCATTATGGCTTTGTCTTGCAGGTGGGATTTAAAAAAAAAATGTTTCCAGGGTTTACAACCACTTTTATGGTCATTGACATTTAGTCTGAGGCTAAAGTTACAGGCACCACAGTGATTGAAAACTCACATAACAATTTATTTAGAAAATTTGGCATTTTTGTGTAACCTATTGTGGCCTTCAGGTTCTTTATGTACATCTGGTACATTTTTTTACTTTTTTAATATCTCTTGGACAGTAGATCTTGCACCCTGATCCAGAACCCTTCATCCTTTTTCTTTCCTTCTACTCTTATTTTACTCTACCCCATGGTTTACCCTTCTTTTTTCTTCCCTTTCATTGTCCCTTTTCTCCCCCATCCTACTCTTAGGCTGGGTTCACACTATGTGCGGCCGTAGGGCACAGCAGGAGGTCCAGTGTGTCCCCGTTCGCCGTTTCCATTCTGAATTAGGTCTGAATTTTTGCCTGAATTCGGACTTGAAACAGAGCCAAAGATGCACAGGACCAGGGCCGTCTTTACCGCAGGGCAAAACGGGGCAGCTGCCCAGGGCCCTGTCACTGTTAGGGGCCCAAAGCAGAGCCGCCCGTTATGCCCACATGCTGCCCGCAAAACGGCGCAGAAAATCCCCAAACAGACAGACAGTGTCTGTTATCAGTTGGCGCGCCGCGCTCAGCCAGTGTCAGGTCTTGTTTTTTTTTTTTTAGATAGAAGCTGGAGCGGCCTGGGCTGCGGGTGGGCGGGGCCTTGAGTTTCACTGACGCTCTGGCCCCGCCCCTTGCTATGCGTGCAGCGTGCCGTGCGCAGTGTTTAGTGACCACAGTCACCAGTGAGTGTACCTGATCGGAGGAGCCGGGAAGGAGCCAGAGGAGTGAGAGATCAGAGCCTGCGGAGTGGAGTGCAGCTGCCTGGTGGCTAAGCTAGCACTAGCAGTGTGTGTCAGGCACTGTGGAGAATTGAGGCTGGAGCTGAGCTTGCCAGGACACTAGGACAGGACAGGGTAAGGGGGTCTTCTTTCTCCTCCCCTGGCTCCCGCTCCCTATCCTATTTCCATGCCATGCCATCTGTGTAAAATAGAACTTCAGTGTTTTAAAAAGTTCTTCTATTTTACACATGGCATGCATGTCTGGTCAGTGTTTTAAAAACTTCTTCTATTTTACACATGGCATGGCATGGGGACCACATGCCATGCCATGTGTAAAATGGAAGAACTTTTTAAAACACTGACCAGACCTGCATGCCATGTCACATGGCATGCATTGCAGGTGCAGGTTTGGTCAGTGTTTTTTTTAGATAATTCTATGTGTGTGTCTGTTTTTTCAGATGTTGGGGTAAAGAGCACAATTGCATTGGGGGGGCCCAAAAAAAATTTTGCCCAGGGCCCAAACCACATTAAAGACGGCCCTGCACAGGACCCTTCTGCTGTGCGCTCCACGGCCACCCCGGAGATGTGTGAACTGGCTCCATTGAGAGCCAGTCACTCTCTCCTGTCATGCAAATTGGATGCAGTGAAACCTGCATCCAATTCGCAATAGTGTGAGCCTGGCCTTAACCATACTTGAGCACTAGATCACCTATTTATTCATTCTTGAAGATACCTCTCCCCTCTACTTGAATCTCAACTGACACCTGTATAATACCTCCACATATTTCTATATTGATGTTAGAGACACTTCTCAAGGAGAAGGGGGTGTATATTGTTATTATGATGTTTTATTTACCTCACTTGTCTTTGACTTCTCAATATGCATCTTTTTAAGCTAGGATTGCAAATCTTACTGATTTTTGGATGTTCTATTTTATGTATTGTGTAAACTGCTGATAGACTCATTGTTACTCTGTCACTGAGATGTTTCCCTGGAAGACCAATAAAAATTTAGTAAAAGAGATTAATGCTGCGTACACATGATTGTAAATTCCTAAAGTCCGATGTGAGCTTTTAGTCGGAAATTCCGACCATGTGTAGGCTTCATCGGAATTTTTCTGTCGGAATATCCGCCAAGAAAAATTTGAGAGTTGGTCCTCAAATTTTCCGACAAGAAAAGTTCTTGGAGGAAATTCTGATTGTCTGTATGCAATTCCGACGCACCAAAAACCACGCATGCTCGGAATCAAGTCGACGCATGCTCAGAAGCATTGAACTTAATTTTTCTTGGCTCATCGTAGTGTTGTAGTAGTAGTAGTCACAGCGTTCTTGACGATCGGAATTTGGTGTGACCGTGTGTATGCAAGACAAGTTTGAGTGAAGATTTAGTCGGAAAAAAATCCACGGTTTTCTTGTCGGATTTTCCGATCGTGTGTACGTGGCATCAGTCTAAGGCATTACTGATAACTATGTAGTATAAAAGAAAGGAAGGTCATAATTATGCTGACCTCGTGAATAGTAATTTTCACGCAGAGTGGGGGTTTTTTTCTTCTTAAATTGTGGTCAGTTTTAATTATGAGGTCAATTTAAATGCATATACTGCTTTGTGATTTTTTTTTTTTTGAATGATGTATTTCTGTTAAGAAAGAGAAAATGGAGTACTGTCCGTGATACTTTTTTTATTTGCACTAACATAAATTTTCATGGACGAGCTTTCGGGGTGTGTCCCCTTCTTCAAGGTAATACGGCTACAATCACCTCAAGTATGTTAAGAAAGAGAAACTTAAGTATTTCAACCATTTCAGTGGAAAAGGGCAATCATAGCCTTTTTACTCAAAATAATGTGTATTGTTAATGCAGGCATGTGCTTAATTGACTTGAATAATTTACTGAATATGGCATTATAAATTTAATGATAGATCCACTTTAAAGTGCACCCGTGCCCAGGTTTTGGACATTAAACTATTTACTTATACTTAAAGAGGAGCTACAGTCCCCATCATGTTTGCCCCACTCCATCTCACATGAGCAGCCATCTTTGAATGCCTCATGCATGCACAGCTGTGCCAGTTCTTCAGGACTCAGCAGAAACCTGCAGCACATCTGCACATGTACGAATTTTCACTTGCACATGCATACACATTTCTGGTATCTGGAACCTTGATACCTGTGTTGTCTGTGAGCATATATGGAAAATCCCTGAATGTGTGTAGATACTCCACGGGTCTCTGCAGGGTCCTAAAGACCTGTAGCACTTCTGTGCACATGTGGAATCCCATGGCATGCACGTGTCCATCAGTAAAACCGCCTCCTAGGATTTGTGACACTGAAATAAGTTGTGTTATTAAGTGAAGGCCTGCTTTTACAATTACTGAAAAATCTTTAAAACAAGCCATCCTTCAGCTCTCTAGCTGGCTCTCTTGATTAGTCATTCTTATTGGAGGAAGGCTTTTCAGAAAATAAAGAATAAATATGCATATAGAATGAGGAGTATTTTTTACATTGTATCAATGCAACTTAAGGTCAGAAAGAAGGGAAAGTAGGGTGAGGAGAAAAGGAAAAGTAAGTGGGGGGGGGGAGAGAGTGGCCAGGAGGTGCAGGTCAGTTAAGTCCTTTGAATAAGGGGTACAGTGCCAATATTAAAGTTCAAGAAGGTGCCAGTCAAAGTCTGCTGGCAAGAAATATATGACCCAAGGCTCCATTACTTTTTTTAATTTGGACATAGGGCACAAAAGCTTTGTGATCACCTTCCTGTTAACCAGGGTCCAATGCAGCCTGGTTTTGACCTCAGCTATATCAAGAGTTCCAGACATCCATTCTTTGGCAATCATTCATTTTGTGGCTGTTAATCCGTGGACCAGATTTTTTGTTGGGTTTCAGAGATTTGATTGCTGGTAGGATTTCAGGTTTCATAATTGGTGAGTCTAGAGACACAAACAAATTGAAGCCAAATTCGATCTCACACAAGTTAAAATAAAATATTGTATATGGTGATTGTGTCTCATTTTACACAGATGGGTATCCATCTCAGAATGCATTTTATTGTGTTAGCAAATCAAAGAAACCTGTGGGCCTGAGGTTGGATTTACAGTATTTTGTTTTCTCATTGACTTGAGGTGCATTATAGCAGGCCATTCATTTTGAAAGAGCTGTCAGTGTATCTCAACACATAAATAAATAAGCACAAATTTTGGCATCACAACACACAGAATATTCACATTTTGGTGTGTGGTAAAACAGGTGCATTTTTTTTACTGTATATGTACGTTGTGGTAATATTCAAAATGAATGACACATTACATGTGTGTTAGCATGATGGTAATGCATGGTAAAATAGGTTTTACTGTGCATTGATGCAATGCAGCGATGTGAATGGTCTTTGTACACATGACTGCTGAAAAGTATAGGCTACAGTAACTCAAGACCAACTAAAAACGATACCTTGCCCAAAAACGACACAGAGGCTGATTAAGTTGGAGAAGGGAAAGGCCACAGCTTTATTGAAATGTTCAAACATAACAAATAACCAGTGCACAAGTTTACTGTGAGTACACGTAAACAATAACCTGACATAGTGCAAGAGGCCTATCCTTACCATCAGTTCCAGACAGGCATTGACTGACCCAAAATTCAACTTGAGGGCACAATCCATTAAACCAATGTTAGTTGTTGGTAAGGTCCAACTGCCAATAAAGCTGTGACAACTTATTAAAGAGCTGGTGGTTAGGCAGGCAAGACTGAAGGATGAGTTTCCTTGGTCAGTGGGATGCGATAGCATAGCCTTTTTCTAGAGTTCAACCACTGCCCCTTCACTTCACATCCTTGTAGCCAATTCTGATGGAGCTACCGGTACTTAACTTCCCTGTATTAGCTCAATGCCCACTGTATAGCCTTGCTTCCATCAGTCAAGGCTCCCTCTCCCTATCGGGTTAGAGGGGCCTTCATTAGTGCAGTTCCTGTGCACATCTAATTGCATGGTATGGTGATGTCCCCATTGGCATTAGAAACAAAGGGCATTCTGTGCTTGAGCTAGCATTTCAGGCTGCCCAGATGTCCCTTCTCTAACACAGCTGAGCATTCTGGTTGTCATAGCCTGATGCAGTGTCCAAGTGCACACATTCTTACCTGGTGATTGGTAGAAGTATGTGTGTTTTTTTCCACACATGCCTTGACCTATTATATGCTGTTAACAGAATTATATAGAAACATGCTAAAAACACATGAACGTTTTTGTCAAGCCCAAAACATTTTTTTGTTTTGGATAGTTACGGGAAGAGTTTAAAATGCAATCAGGTTTTACTGCTATCTGGGATCCTAGTTGGAGAGGGAACATCTGCAAAAGGGACTGTCTGTGTTGCTCCTGGAATCCCTCACTTTCTGTATAAAAAAACATTGTGAGGAGGACAGGAAGATTTCCGAAAGCAACTGATACAGAGATAAAATGCTTTTCTTTATTATTGTAGGAGAAGGCTCACATATCAGTTAGATTGTATTTCTGTTTGTGACCCTGTTGCAGATTTTCCCTCACTTCCTGTCTTCATTGTCAGCAGGACAGGAAGTGACTGTAAATTTCTTCAACAAAGCCATGAATAGCAGATTTGGGTTTCACATACACTTTAATTATACTTTGAAAAAATACTGAAATGTGTACATGCCCTACGTGTTACTTCAAATTGATTTTACAGTTAGTGAACAATGTATCCAAAGATGTGCATGCTATTGATGATTCCTTTGTATTATTATGTTACAGAATGATGCTGTTGCGTTTCGTCATCCCAATCTTCTACCTAAACTTTGATCTGTCTTTTGGAGGTGAGACAATCTACATCTTTTCTTTTCATTTTTAGACAAATGTAAATGTGATAAATTGGTGCATTCTATGTCAAAATACATATTCCTTTATATGATTCCTAATTATACATCAACATGCAGGGCTGAGACAAGGGGGGGCAGCTGGGTGCAATGTTTTCATGTTGGGCTAGGGGTCCTGCGTGACTGCCCTGCCTTTCTCTGTACTGATTTTGTTATGTAGAAGCTAGCCATTATAGTATGACACACTGACATACACATAGCCACTACAAAAATAACTAACACATATGTATGTGAAAAATAATAATGAAATACAGTGGCATTGTTTCTATAGGACAGAAATAGGTTTTAAACTCAGCTGAGCTCTAAAGTGAGTCAGGCTATGGGAGACTAGGTACAGGCATTGTATCTTTTCACTGTTACCCCGAAAACCCTGACATTCTATTATAAAAACACATGACTGATCTCTTCCTTATAACTGCTATTTTCTACAGAATGACATGGGATTTTTGTTGGTACTGGCACACTTTGAAAATAGGCAAAAACTTTTGATATGGTCTCCTGCCTTTGAAAAATGTGCAACCCAACTCTAGTCAACTGTTTAAGTGACACCAGGGCAAGAAAATAGGGGCATTGAGGATAGGAAGACATAGGCCCCTTTCTTATGCAGAGCTGACACGGACACAGACTGCTCTCCTCTATGGCCAACCGGATGTAAATGGACCGCCTGTCCATTTACATCAGATTGCCATTCGATCTGATCCGCTGGAAGGAAGGGGAACGGATCACCATCCACCTCTTTTTGGCAGATAGGATTGGATGTAGGCAGGTGTAAACGGACACATCTCCATTTTCACCCGCTGTGGAGGTTTTTATTGGGTCCGCCTGAAAAACAGACAGGCGGACCCAATCGGCAGGTGTGTGTGAAAAGAAAAAAAAAACACATAAAGGTCCCAAATCTCTACTAGTAAGTGAATGTTTGTCACTGTCTCTTTTCACTTTTCAGATTGGTCTTATCACTACTCTCTTAGACAGCCTCTAAGAACATACACTATATTGCCAAAAGTATTGAGATGCCTGCCTTTACACGCACATGAACTTTAATGGCATCCCAGTCTTAGTCCGTAGGGTTCAATATTGAGTTGGCCCACCATTTGCAGCTCTAACAGCTTCAACACTTCTGAGAAGACTGTCCACAAGGTTTAGGAGTGTGGACCATTCCTCCAGAAGCACATTTGGATGAGAAGGCCTGGCTGGCAGTCTCCACTCTAATTCATCCCAAAGATGTTCTATCTGGTGGAAGTCAGGACTCTGCAGACCACTCAAGTTCCTCCACCCCAAACTCGCTCACCCATGTCTTTATGGACCTTGCTTTGTTCACTGGTGCGCAGTCATATTGGAACAGGAACGGGCAATCCCCGAACTGTTTCCCAGTCAAAGTTGGGAGCATGAAATTGTCCAAAATGTCTTGGTATGCTAACGCCTTAAGATTTCCCTTCACTGGAATTAAGGGGCCAAGCCTAACTCCTGAAAAACAACCTCACACCACAATCCCCCTGATTGGACCAGTGCACTAAGCTCCTGACCTCAACCCGATAGAACACCTTTGGAATGAATTAGAGTGGAAACTGCCAGCCAGGCCTTCTCGTCCAACATCAGTGCCTGGCCTCACAAATGCGCTTCTGAAAGAATGGTCAAATATTCCCATAGACACACTTCTAAACCTTGTGGACAAAAGAGTTGAAGCTGTTATAGCTGCAAAGGGTGGGCCAACTCAATATTGAACCCTACAGACTAAGACTGGGATGCCATTAAAGTTCATGTGCGTGTAAAGGCAGGTGTCCCAATACTTTTGACAATATAGTGTATATGATCCTTGTTTATACAGTACCTGTTGCCGATATTGTGTCAATCTCGCCTCTGCTAGCGGCGAGATTAACACTCGCGAGCCCCGTCATGGGAGCCAGCGCCGAGCTATGTCGCTCCTCCTGCTCGCCGCCCCCAATGTATTCCTATGGATGCGCGGCATCTCGGGCGGGCGGCGAGCGCGAGAAGCACAGCTCGCAGCGGTGATTTCCAGCGCGATCCCATCGCGCTGGAAGCACAAAATCACCGGCACCTACTGTATTTGCAATACATGCACAGTTCCCCATGTTTTATCCCTTTAAACATGCTGCAAGTACCGAAAAAATTACTGTTAGTGTGCCAGAAATAAAGTTAGCATGATTTCAAACCAGCATTTCAGTCCGACTTTGGGGGCAATTTGAGAGACATCTGTTCATGCACAGATGTCTATTGAAATCGCCCCCAAAGTTCCCAAAAGTGGTGCAGGAACTACTTTTGGGAATCAGTGTGGCCCCGCAAAGTCGGTGTTGCATCGATTTGGATGGTGGCGGTGCCGTTGCCGGCAATAGGCTCCGATTTGGCATGTCAAATCAGCCCGATGTGAACGGGGGCTAAAAGCCAGGAAAATCCTTCTCTGGGTGCAATTAGAATGAAATGTCTCCATAGAAGGAATCTGTGCAAGTTACAGGATTTGGTATCTTAAGCCCAGTACACACTGGCTGAATGCTTCTCTAATGGCAGCCCTACCTGCTGTCTTGGCTCACTCTACAATCTTTATTACTATAATTAGGTAAGTGGAATTGAAACTTCATCAGGTATACAACACAAGTTGTTCCTGCAGACCTCTGATCAGGGCTGCAATTATCAGGTATATGTTCTGGGTAACATTCACAGAAGGAGTGAAAGTGATTGCAAAGTGTCTGAAAATAATCATGGAATATCATACAGCTCGTAGAGCTGTGTTGTATTTTTTAAGATTTTCAGAGGTGTAAAATCAAAATTGAAAAATCTGCATCCATGGTCCTATGTATAGACCGTAAAATATGCTGTATGCAAGTAATTGTTTGTGCAAACATTTACATGTGTACAGCACACATGTACTCTATTAGAATACAAGAGGCATCTGCGTCCTAGTAACAAATAATTCTGCAAATCAATAGCCACCTGCATTCTAGCAACGAAGGGCGGTAGGTGGCAGGAGCTGCCTGTGTCCTAGCAACAAGGGATTCTGGATGCAATTGCCTTCTGAATACTAGCAGGGAAGGGTGTTACATGGCAATAGCCACCTGTGTCTTAACAACGAAGGATGCTAGACAGTAATAACCACATGTGTCCAAGCAATGGAGGACACTAGGCGGCAATAGCCACCTTCATCCTAGCAATGAAGGGCCCTAGGCAGAAATAGTCATCTCCATCGTAGCAATGAAGGAGGCAACCATGGCTATTCTGACTCCAATTGTTGTAATAGTAACTATCCCTTCCTGAGACCTCGATGCCTGGCCTGAATATAGGAGACATTTACTGCAGACAGTCTTCGTCAGAGGGCTGAACTCACTAAACACTTGGTATTCATGAATATCTTTGTGTGAGAATGATGAATATCAAGGTCTTCCACATCTTGTTGTATTGCCTCAAGAAACTAAGGTGGTCAAAATAAGCATTGGCTTTCCTAGCCCCAATATGTGTCTTGAAGAGAGGATACAGTAACCCACAAACAGGGAAAAGTAAATTTTACATATGGGATTGCAAATAGCACCAAATAAACCTCAATAATAAACAATGATAATTAAATAAAACAAACCAAAAGCACATTAAATGTGGATAGTATGGGCCACAGCACTTTATTGGTTAACCATAAATAAATGTATAATAAATAATGTTACGCAAGCAATCACCAATTAAACAAGAACAAAAAGAAAGTCCACACGAGCCCGATAAACATCTTGTCTTTACAAGCCTGGCATACCTCCCTCAATGTCAACATACCTAAAAGAAAAACACCCTAGCAATGTCATAAATTTCTTCATAGATTTATTAGTCCCAAGCCCACATTTTTTTTTCCAGGAAAAAGAAGCCATTCCAATCTAGGAATCATGTCACTTACTTGCCAAAGTCAGTAAGTTTCCTTTGTTGGTCAGGTCCAAGCACGCTCATGTTTATATTTGCAATTACTAAGCCATTTACATTAACCTTTATTGAACAAACACCTTTTTTTTTAAACTCACAGGAAGGGAAGAAGAATTAATTTGTTTAATATGAACTGACCTGTGAAGCACATGTAGCGATACCCCCAAAGGAGCTGCTTAAGTTTGTTCAGTCCGTTACTCTGCCTATCAACCCTAATAACAGCCTCAGCCCCCTCTGGCACACCTGGCAATAGTGTAAGTGCAATGACCAATGAGAAACACACACATTATGATAAAACACAGAAATTGTCTTTACTGCAATATTTCTGTGGAAGGATAACAGACAGTAACAGTATATATTCAAGTAATCAGCTAGAGAGCAATAACTGAGATTAAGAGCAATATAGCTCTCAATCCTATGTTCGAGCTGCTTTCAGGGGATTCCAAACCTGAGAATGTCCCCAAGAGCAGAGGCACATTTAAATTGTAAATAAAGCAAAATATGACACTTTAAATTGGATTGGTTACCTTTACACAGGTTGGCTCTATGAGTTCAGGCAGGGGGAGAGCAGAGGAATGACTCCCTTTGGTCAGGTCTCTCTCTTCTGTCCCCTGACACCACAGGCCCAACTTTAAACACTTATTCAAGTCAACAAGTAATGGTTTAACTTTCTAGATAAACTGTCCCACACACCCAATGCATATGCAGATCCCTGAATATGTGTGTGTGGATCCATATGGCACTAGTCTCCAGCTAGCCACTCTCGTTGGTGCACTTAAACTCCTGTATAGTGGGCCCAAACAACACAACTGGCACAGCTTATCAAGTGAAAAAGTTGGCCTGGTGTGATGAATCATGTTATCTTTTACATTATGTGGTTGGCCAGGTGTGTGAGTGTCACTTATATGGGTAAGGGATGGCACCAGGATGCAGTATGGGAAGAAGGAAAGCCGGCAGAGGCAGTGTGACGCTTTGGGCAATGTTTTGTTGGGAAACCTTATGCCGCGTACACACGACCGTTTTTAATGTCATTGAATAAAACTGCATTTTTCTCGACGTGATTCTTCTCAAGCCTTCCTTGCCTACACACTATCGTTGAAAAAAATGCTTGACGGCACTATAAAGGGGAAGTTCCATTCGGATGGCGCCACCCTTCCTGTTAGTAAAGTTTGTTGAGAGACGATTCGCGCTTTTCAGCCTCGTGCTTTCAGTCCGATACAGCGTGACGAATGTGCTATCTCCATTAGGAACGCTAGTTTTACCAGAACAAGCGCTCCCTTCTCATACTTGTGTAGCGGGGCCGCTCCCTCCTCTCTCTATCTTCATCGGTTATATGGCTGTTGTCTAGGGGTACCTGGGAGAGAGGGATAAGACACACCACGGCCCATGTCCTCCATAGCTAAGAGGTGAAGGCCAGCAAATTGGGTTTTGTGTAGGTGTCCTAGAGTCAAGTCCAGTACTTCGTCCCTGACTCCTTTGCTTCTAGTAACCAGAGTTCCACACAGTGAATAGGTCCAACTCAGTTTTATTCTTCATGCCAAGCAATAAAACAGTCTCTTTACTTTGGAAAATGGGGACAGATCGAGGCACAATCCTTTCCCTTCTGATGCTGACCACTGTGCTGTCACCAGTGGTGAATAGTCACTGCCACTGACTAGGTGATATAGAACGTGAATTACCTTTGCTCACTTTGCCCCTGTCAGAGGAAGAAATCCGTCCAAGGGAGAAATGGAGGCCTCTCCATCACCAGCGATGCTGCGCGGGACTCTTCAGAGAAGTTACTGCGCACCAGTCCTCACGAACTCAGACACAGGCACCCAAGGAGTTAGGGCCCCCTCAGATTCCTCCACCCTCGCAGAACTCAGTCGAAGGTACTGAGCCCCAGGCATCCGCCATAGTACCTCACCCCAGTCTAAAGGTGCCTGAGATGGACTCCATCTCTGCTCCAGCTAGGTCAAGAGAACCTAGGCCCGGAACACCAGAACGCCAGCACCCAGGCCGAAGGTGCCTGGGTGCGGCCGCATCTTCTGACTCCGGACTCCAACCCCGTGACCAGGGCGTCCGTCCCTTTTATGACCTCTCCCTTTGCGCCACAACGGGTTCCCCGCCCCGCTGTACCAGCTCCAGGGGAGGACAAAAAGGCACAGTCTTGCGGTGCGAGTTCAGCCTCAGTCCAAGGCAACAATGCCACCTATAGGCCGGCGGGAACTTCACACCACCAGAGTCCTCCAAGACCCACAACGGGAACCTTGAATTTCCTAACAATCAAGGCATCTGGCTTACACTACCACCCAGATGCTTCCCCTAAATTCAAGTACCCGCTACACTTGATTCTGAGCATGCGCATTTTTTTCACATCGTTAAAGCCTACACACAGCCGTTTTTCATGACGAGAAAAACAACAAGGTGAAAAACGACGAGAAAAATTAGAGCATGTTCCAATTTTTTCATGGCCATTTTTCACATCGTGAAAAATGCTCTGAAGCCCACACACGATCATTTTTAATGACCATTTAAAAAAATTGCATTTTTCTCGTCATCAAAAACGGTTGTGTGTACGTGGCATTAGGTCCTGCTATTCATGTTGATGTTACTTATTACATATTACCTACCTAAACATTATTGCTGACCAAGTACACCCCTTCATGGAAACAATATTCCTGGATGGCAGTGGTATCTTTCAGCAGGATAAAGCACCCTGGCACACTGCACAAATGGTTCAATATTGGTTTGACTAACACAGCAAGTTTGAGGATCTGGGTATGGTACTGGAAAAACAAGTCCGATCCATGTAGACACCTTAAAACTTACAGGACTGCTACTGATGGCATATGCCAGATACCACAGCATATCTTCAGGTCTAGTGGCCTCAATATCTTGATGGGTTATGGCTGTTTTGGGGACAAAAGTGGGACCTACTCAATATTAGATGAATGGTCATAAAGTTATGGCTGATCAATGTAGAATTGCTCATGGTTTGTGTGGAGCTTTTAGATGGGGTCCCTAGAGAGGCTGTTGAGATGAATTAAACAGAAAATATGTGAGCATGTGAGGATAAGGCAGATCCAGTAATCCTTCTCTTCTCGGGTCCCTCGCCTGCACTCCTGGCCCCTCCCTCCTGCCAAGTGCCCCCACAGCAAACAGCTTGCTATGGGCCGAGCCGAGCCGCTGCTCTGTGTCCATTCAGACACAGATCCATTGTTAAGCCCCACCCCCACTCTCTCCTCATTGGCTCACTAATTTTGATAAGCAAATGGGGCCACACTGCTGTCTCAGCCAATAAGGAGGGAGAGTATCGGGCAGGCGAGACACTTCTGCAACATCTCTATATTAAGATGGGCTCAGGTAAGTATTAGGGGGACTGCTGCACACAGAAGGTTTTTTATCTTAATGTATTGAATGCATTAAGATAAAAACTGACCTTCTGACTTTATAACCACTTTAAGGGCTAGTGAGGTTGCAGTTGACACTGACCTTGATCCCCTATAAAGTCTGTAGTCTAGAAGAGTTGATATCAGATTCACAATGAGATTCCAAAATGTTTACTAGTTACAGTTATCTCTGCCTTTGTGCACCAAGCAGCATTTGTTTAGCTGTTCGGGCTGCTGGATGTTTCCGCAACACAGGCTAGTCCTCTTATCTGTCAGACCTAGTGAGCACAAAGGGATTGATTTACTAAAACTGAAAATCTGGTGCAACTCTGCATAGAAACCAATCAGCTTCCAGGTTCTTTTGTCAAAGCTTAATTACTTAAGGACCGCCGCACGCACTTATACGTAGACAAACTGGCACGGCTGGGCAGATGGGCGTATAGGTACGTCCCTTTTAAGATTTGGCATTTTGGGCGTGCGCACTCCGTGAGTTTGACCCCACAGATTAGATGGTCGCGGGGATACCCGCGATTGTCTCACGGTGAGGAAGAACGGGGAAATGCTAATGTAAACAAGCATTTTCCAATTGTTCCCAGTGACAGGACACTGATCACCGCTTCCTGTAATCGGGAGCGGTGATCAGTGTCTTGTCACACATAGCCCATCCCCCCTACAGTTAGAACACATCCCTAGGACACACTTAACCCCTTCAGCAGCCCCCCCTGGTTAACCCCTTCACTGCCAGTGTAATTTTTACAGTAATCAGCACTGATTTTTATAGCACTGATCGCTGTAAAAATGACAATGGTCCCAAAAATGTGTCAAAAGTGTCCGATGTGTCCGCCATAATGTCACAGTCACGATAAAAATTGCTGATCGCTGCCATTACTAGTAAAAAAAAAATATTAATAAAAATGCCATAATTCTATCCCCTATTTTGTAGACGCTATAACTTTTGCGCAAACCAATCAATAAACGCTTATTATGATTTTTTTTTACCAAAAATATGTAGAAGAATATGTATCGGCCTAAACTGAGGAAAACAATGTTTTTTTTAGGGCTGTTACTGATTAAAATTTTCGTGTTCGATTAATCGATTTTTTTTAAATCGATTAATCGACTAATTTCGATTAATTATAACGCACAGTTTTTACAAGATTTTTTTTTTATTAAACTTTAAGAAAAATGTAGAAAGTTAGTTTGTTAGTTGTCCACATCTCCCCCCCATTCTGTAATGTCCACATCTCCCCCGTAAGGTCCACATCTCCCCCCCATACTGCAATGCCCACATGTGTCCCCATACCGTAATGTCCACATGTGCCCCCATACCGTAATGTCCGCATCTCCCCCGTAATGTCCGCATCTCCCCCGTAATGTCCGCATCTCCCCCGTAATGTCTGCATCTCCCCCCCATACTGTAATGTCCACATGTGCCCCCATTCTGTAATGTCCACATGTGCCCCCATACTGTAATGTCCACATCTCCCCCGTAATGTCCACATCTCCCCCCATAATGTAATGCTCACATGTGCTCCCACTGTAATGTCATTGTCCATATCTCCCCCGTAATGTCCACATCTCCCCCATACCTTAAGATCCAGGTAGAACCGTCCGCAGAGTAGACGGCACAAGCAGGCGGCTGATGATGACGTCAGCGCGCCGCTACTAGGCTGCCGCAGGGTGGACCAAGATGGCCGCCGCGCTCCGGAGCTAGGCCGAAGCCGCGGCCTTTCCTATGGACGAGACCGCGGAGCTAACTCCGCGGATCGTCATCGATCAAAAAAATTAACGATTAATCGAACAATTAATCGTTAATTTCTGCACCCCTATTTTTTTTATATATTTTTGGGGGATATTTATTATAGCAAAAAGTAAAAAATATTGTTGTCGCTTTATTTTTTTTATAGCGCAAAAAGTAAAAACCGCAGAGGTGATCAAATACCACCAAAACAAAGCTTTACTTGTGCGAAAAAAAGTACGTCAATTTTGTTTGGGAGCCACGTCGCACGACCGCGCAATTGTCAGTTAAACCGACGCAGTGCCGAATCGCAAAAAGTGCTCTGGTCTTTGGCCAGCCAATTGGTCCGGGGCTTAAGTGGTTAGTTCAACAAGCTAAATTTAGACGCTGATTGGCTACCATGCACAGCTTCACCAGATTGTGCACTCTCCAGCTGTAGTAAAACAACCCAAAAGTAGCTAGTTAAAATATAATGCTAAAAGGTTAATACTCGCACTGCTTCTCACTCTTAATGGCAATTTCCTTTCATGGTACCACGCCCTAGTATTGTACATATGATTAGGTTGGCAGCACCACTGCTACCTGTCTTCGATTTAAGCACAATTTGTGTTAAGTTCAATTAAATTATTGTGGATACTGATAAGTGCTACAGGGAGAAGTTGCTGGAGGGGTGTGGGGAGGGGTGGGGGTTAAGGTTAGGCAGCTGGACATAGGCATATTCTGTAGTTTAAACCCTGTGGACAACTAATAAAAGGAGCATGGCAATGAAAGCCTAGATAATTATCTCAGCACATATTTTCTGTAAGTGGTGTGGTGGGGCTTGGCAGGATACAAGTGGAAGCTACAGTGATAGTCTAAGCTTCCTTAAATGACTGTGTGCACACTGGACAATTTGGAGGTTTGGAGTATTTAATGTACAGCTCAGGTGTCAGAAATATGTAAAGTACAGACCAGTTTACAGAGTGCCGGGATTAGAATTTTGAAATGCATAATGTGATCTGGAGTATGTCACACATAGTGCAGGGGTCAGGAGTATGCAAAGTACACATACTCCTCCACCCCATTGCCAAGCACACACGTCCTCCTTGTCTTATTTGTACAAAAAAAATCCCCATCCTCCCTAGACACTCACCTGTGCCCTGCAGCATAGTGGTTTATTTCATGGGCTTCTCCTCTCATCCTTGGTTCTCTGTGGTGCAGGAGCAATGGTAGCTAGGGCATGTATTCTGCATAGCTGTGGTCAAGATGACATTATTATTATTATTATTATACACGATTTATATAGCGCCAACAGTTTACGCAGAGCTTTACAATGTATAGGGGGGACAGCACAATTACAGTACAATTCAATACAAACGGTACAGGAGGTCCCTGCTCGTAGAGCTTACATTCTAAAGGTGGTGGCTCAGGGACAGTTGTTAGGTGGGTGTGGAATAGGCTTCCCTGAATAAATGAATTTTCAGGGATCTTCTAAAGGTGGACAGGGTAGGGGCTGATCGGACATACTAGGGCAGGGAGTTCCAGAGGATGGGAGAGGCTCTGGAGAAGTCCTGAAGGCGAGCATGGGAGGAGGTAACAAGGGAGCTAGAGAGCAGGAGGTCCTGGGAGGAGCGGAGGGGACGATGAGGTTGGTGATGTAGATGGGGGTGATGTTGTGAATGGCCTTGTATGTTATGGTTAGCATTTTGAAATTTACATGGTGGGGTAGGGGAAGCCAGTGAAGGGATTGGCAGAGGGGAGCAGCATTCACGGATCGGTTGGTGAGGTGTATTAGTCTAGCAGCAGAATTCATAATAGACTGAAGGGGGAATAGCCTGCTTAAGGGTAGGCCATTAAGGAGAGAGTTGCAGTAGTCAAGGCGGGAAATAATCAAGGAGTGAATAAGTTGCTTTGTGGTGTCATTATTCAGGAAGGGTCGAATTCTGGAGATGTTGTGGAGGTTAAGGCGGCAGGATTTAGCCAGTGATTGCATATGGGGGCTGAAGGAGAGGTCAGAGTCAAGGATTACACCCAGGACCCTGGCATGTGTGGAGGGACCAATGGTTGTGTTGTTGATATTAATGGTGAAGTCATAGGGGGTGATTGTAAATGAGGAAATATAACAAGCTCAGATTTAGAAAGATTGAGTTTGAGGAAGTGGTATGACATCCATACCGATATGTCATTCAGTAAGTTTGAGATCCGTGAGGAGGTCGAGGGGGTGAGTTGAGGATTGGAGAGATAGATCTGGGTGTCGTCGGCATAGAGGTGGTATTGGAAGCCATGTGAGGTTATCAACTGGCCCAGGGAAGAGGTATAGAGTGAGACTAAGGAGAGGCCCAAAGATGGAGCCTTGGGGTACCCCAACAGAAACAGGAAGAGGAGCGGAGGAGATGGAGTTGTAAGTGACACAGAAAGTGCGCTGAGATAGGTAGGAGGAGAACCAGGATAAAGCAGAATCACGGAGGCCAAGGGAGTGTAATTTGCTGAGGAGGAGCAGGTGGTCAACTGTGTCAAAGGCAGAAGAGAGGTCTAAAAGTATGAGTATGGAGTAATGGCCATAGGTTTTAGCAGTTAGTAGGTCATTGGTGAGTTTTAGTAGGGCAGTTTCAGTAGAATGTTGTGGGCGGAAGCCAGACTATAGGGGGTCGAGAAGGTTGTTGTCCGTGAGGTAGCGACTCAGTCGGTCATGGACAAGGCGTTCGATGGGCTTGGAGGCAAATGGGAGCAGGGAGATGGGTCTTAAGTTATTCAAAAAGGTGGGGTCTAGTGAGGGTTTTTTAAGTATGGGGGTAACATGGCCCTGCAGAGACCCTGCAGAAGACTGACTGAGAGTTGCCCCTTGGATTTCGGGCATTGGGCAGATGCCACAGATGTCCTTCTTGTTCAGGTAGCCCTGATTATACGACTCAACATGATGTTTAGGTGAAGTAGAAAGTGGAAAATTATTGATTTTCCTGATTTGATCATGAGTTTTGATTCCCCCCCCCCCTCCAACAAAACAAACAAACAAAACAACTACAATGGAAACCTAATATGCAAATATGTCATGACACCTTGAGCTACTACTGTATATGTAAATATATTAATATTTTTTTCCTCTTTAAAGAAATTGGCACAGGGCCGGAGTTCCAAATTGAATACTATTCAAATGTCAAAATGAAAGTTTCATGTTTCTCTTCTCATTGGTATCCAAAACCAGAAGCATATTGGATAGACAACAACAATAACAGACTGAAGGAAAATTCAATTTCAGTGACTCCTAATGAGGCCAATATGTACAATGTTAAGACATCTATATATTTTAACAAAACTGCAAAAAAGATATCTTGCTTGATTCAGAATGCACAACCAGGAGGCCTAAGAGTAGCTGCCATTCATATTGCTGGTGAGGTATTTATTTATTTCGTTTTTCAGTGAAAATGTATTATTGAAATTTGTTGGAAACCACAATCTATTTTACCTATGGGTGGAGAATGGGACAAATCACACTCTGGTTTGTGTATCACTTGTTGAAACCCAGCACCATAGTGCTCACTGTTCCTACTGTTGTTGGATTAATTTTACAATTCCTGCTGCATTCTCTAGATTAAGTGACACCCCTTATAAAATGACCTAGCAGATTACTGCCTTGAACATGACAAAAATAAAATAAAAATCCCACAGATTCTACCAAAAATGTAAATATACATTTCTTGTTCATTGTAAGACATAGCTCTGCTTTAGATAATCACCAAGCACTACCTGCAGGTGTAGGACACTACAAGTACTAAAAACAAAGGCATGGCCTTTACTGTGGCCAAAACACCCTTCACAACTGTAAACATCTCAGAAGGTCACAAGTCTTTCATCAAATATGTCAATACTGGGAGATCCCAGATATCAATCTTCTTGCATTGTACTTTTACTTGGAAAGTGGACAAGCAAGGACAAATAAGCCTTAGGCAGATGCATTGTTAGCTCCATCGGATTGCTACACCCTGTTTTATGCTTGTCAGTGAAACTCCAGAGTGGCCCAGCAGGTCATGATATATGGATCTCCTTTATCTGGTAGTGGATACCAGATAGGACCTGCTGTCTCAAATGGTCCATTTACCACCCTGCTTTACAATTTCTGGCTTTAATCTCTTGGCTGTTGAAAGCCAAGTACTTGAGGCCAGAGGGTCATTGAATACAGTCCTCCATACTCAAGGCTTGCAAAACCGCATCCCGTAAAATATACCATCCTATGTGGAAGTTGAATTTGGCATGGTGTGAACTCCTAGGGGTATGCCCTTGTTCTTTTTTGGTTGTCCATCTTCTAGCCTTTTCCCAATGTGAAGTTGAGTATTGGCGGGCCTTAAAGTGTATTTCTACTTTTGCAAGCAAATTGCAATACCACTTATTGTTATATTTCTATATCTGTGTTGTAAAGCTCTGCGCAAACTGTTGGCGCTATATAAATAATGTATAATAATATTAATAAATTATAAATAGACCTGAATACTGTCTGTCCTGACAAAGGGTTTAGAGATTAGGCTTCCTGCATTATATGTTAATGAGGAAAAACTTAAAACAGACCCAATCTGACTGTTCAGTCAGCCATGAAACCTTCTCCTAAGAAACATGGGGGGAGGGGGGTTCAAATTTGACTGCAAAGAATGGGAATACGAATTAAGCACAGTCATGGATCAGGTGCTAGGGTGCTTTCATTTCTACATCCACTGGCATCTCTGCCACTTGTTTAAACTTTAATTTAGAGAGTTAAGCCGTGTACACATGATAGGTTTTACCGATGAAAACAGTCCGATGGACTTTTTTCATCAGACAAACCGATCGTGTATGGGCCCCATCGGTCTTTTTTCCATCGGTGTTTAAAAATAGAACATGTTTTAAATTTATCCGATGGTTAAAAAACCGATAGCAAATTACTATCGTCTGTGGGGAACTCCATCGGATAAAAACCCACGCATGCTCAGAATCAAGTCGACGCATGCTCAGAAGCATTTAACTTTATTTTTCTCGGCTGATCGGAGTGTTTTACGTCACCGCGTTTGGAACGGTCGGTTTTTTGACTGATGGTGTGTAGGCAAGACTGATGGACAGCTTCATCGGTTTTCCGATGGAAAAATCCATCGGTTTAAAAACCATAGGAAATCCGATCGTGTATACAGGGCTTAACGCATGTCAGGCCACATGTATAACAGTGGAACCTTAATCTAGCATTGTCATTTAGCAAAAGCCAACCTTTGAAAAACATCAGAGGGATCTTCTGAGATTATCCCAGAAAGTCGTATTTATAGGCATGCAGCACGCAGGGTATCTAGACTGGCAGCATTGTCCTGTAAGCCTCAATATTTGGTGCTTCATATAGATAACGTTTTCCTGCATTCTCCTATTTCCCAAAAGTGGTCAGTCTTTCACTTGAATTAGGACATTGTGGTGTCCATCATTGTGTCCTAAACGTATCCACGCTAAAATGGCTGCCCTACAAGCCTTGGATGTAGTTGGGGTGATTTGAGTGTACTCAAATTCTACAGCTGGGTTTCGTAGGACAGACTCCCTACTCATGGTTGTAGCAGTATCACATAAAAACCTTGCAGTGGAGATTACTATGATCTCATGCTGGATCGAATTAAATCAAATCATTGTACAAGCATATGCCGTCATACACCACCAGTTTGACTGGCCTGTATCATTTTTCCTTAAGACGGTTAGTCTGACTTTCTGTTCTACCTATGTGCCTATGCTATTGTGACATTGCTTTGGGACATCACATTTTGTAATTATCTAAAGCAGATTTGTATCTTTCAATCCCTCAGAGAGAAAGTAGGATTTTTTGTTCTCGCCATGTAATCATTTTCTCTGCATTAATTGGATGCATTGCTAGCTCCACCGGATTGCTACACTCGTTTTTATGTATAATTGTCAATGAAACTCCAGAGTGGCCCAGCAGGTCTTTATCTGGTAGTGGATGCTTCATGGCATCTATTGCTCTGCGAGGACCTGCTGTCTCAAATGTTCCATGTACCACCCTGCTTTACAATTTCTGGCTTTAATCCCTTGGCTGTTGAAAGCCAAGTAGGATTTTTTGTACTCGCCATGTAATATTTTTCTCTGCATTAATTGGAAGATAGCACCAGCTCCCCTGGCTTGCTGCCATTGTATGTGTAAATGCTTTTGTTTTGTAGTTTGCTCTGCTATGCCATGTAACTGAGTTGTTCACAGCTGTGGGGAAGTTTTTGGCCACCAGCAGGAGCTGTACCTTGGCCTGTGGGCTGTCCTTTATTTCTAAGTGCATGTAGTGTCCTACTCCTACAGGTGACACTATACCCATTGGTGATTATCTAAAGCAGGGATGTGTCCTAAAAGGATTTTAAAGTGAGTATAAAAAGTTCTGTTTTTTTGTGACCTGCAGTGGAATGGCTTTTGCCCAAAAAAACTCTAGACCATCGACATCTAGGCCTGCAACAAGTGCCAGCATTTCAGCACATGTAGTTTCAAAAGCAACTAAAAAGAAAAACCTAACATTAAAGAGTAAAGCAAATTGATTTATTGATCTGTGCATAGGACTGTCAGACACCATTTAGAATGTAAGGCAGCAAACAAATTCGTTTTTTGCAGCTCGTAATAAAAACAAATATGCAGTGATACTAAGTTATGTTTTGACTGTATCCAGCACAGAGTATTTTGCAGCTACCTCAAATTTAGTAGAGAGGCCAGCTTTGGTTGCCAATTCAAGGACACCTAGTGATACAGTATGTCGCTGGTCATATACATTGCCTTCTGATTGTTCAGTCTCTGTAAAATCTCCTTTAAATTTACCAAAACTATGCAAAGTGCGGGCCTATCTAAACAATTAATTTACATTGTATCCAGTCTTACAGTCCTTTACACTAAATAGCTGTTGGTAGGTCTAAATAACAAGATTATTCATTAGTAGAATAACCTCAAGCTCTTTAATAGTATCTGGGTGAAAAATCAGAAGCCATGATCAGTAAAGGTGTGTCCTGTGGCCATGTTTTGAGGAGAGTTTATCATTTCTCTTTTCAATTTTGTTTGCTTTGATTCTTTTGCTATTTGTGTAAGCAAGTTTTATTCTACTAAAGATTTCCTAAATATGCAAATAATTGAATAATTTGCCTCCAAACATACCAAGTGAGTGAGCTAAACATAAAAGTTGGGAGCTAGAATTTAGCGATTGAAAATTAAATAACGCAGAAGAAACTACTCAAAGTAAAAAATAAATGTTCTGTTCTTAAAGTAGAACTATAGGCAACATTTTTTTTCACTTTGGATAGAGTAAGGGAGGGTTATAACCCCTGTCAGATTATTTGTTGCCATCTGAGTCGCATTGTGGAGATTTACCTTCACTTCCTGTCCCATAGCCAAAACAGGAAGTGAGAGGAAATCCCTTCAAATTAAGGGAATTCCTTGGGGACCCCCAGGTCACCAGACCTAGTGGCTCCATTGGAAAATTTCTCCTCTATTACATTTCTAGGGACAGCCCAAAATGTGTTTTTTTCTTTTACTTTCACTTTCGATGATAATGGTTAACAGGACAAATAGAGAGGGTGAATCTCGCTAACTGGGGCACAGACAGCAATAAAAACATAATAGGTGTTCTAATCCCTCTCCACTCTATCCAAAATAAAAAGTTTTGCCTTTACTTGCACTTGAATTTTTACCCTTTTTTGTTTATCTCTGATAAAAACTTGCACTTATTGTAGAGAGTGTAAAAAAATATCGAATCACAGAGGTTGATTTTCTAAAGGAGTTTGTTCACTTTGAAAACGAAAACTAAGGCAGGCCATAGATTATGCAATTTTCTTTCCTTCCACAAAAATTGCTTGAATGCCTCCTAGAGATCAATTATCTTCTTCCGGCAGAACACAATGATTAGTGTTTGCTGGCACTAATCGTTTGGGACCACCGTGACAGGCTGGTTGTACATAAGTTAATAGATTGGCTTGAGTGCAACCAGGGTTGCCCATGCATGCATTGAAATTTGTCCGGTCCCCGCTGAACTGGCAGAATTTCGATTCATGTATGGCTGGCTTTAGTTTAGTGAATGCATTGAAACTGTGCTGACTTCAATTATCCAATTATGTGCAAGCAAAAATCCTGTTTCTTTAATTTTCTTTGGACATGATTGGGTATAAATTTATTAAAGTGGAGTTCTACCCTGAAAAAAAAAATTACACCAAAATGCAGCAAAAAACTTGAAAAAAAAACATTGAAAAAAAAAATGTTTACTCACCCGAAATAGCGCTTGCTATGCGGAAGTCCCTAATCTGCCTCTTCCTTATCCGCGGTGGGTCTCCTTCTGCATCCTCTTCTAGTGAATGGTGCGCGTTGCCTTCTGGGAACTGTGTGTAATCCCAGAGAGCAGCTGCCCATTCACAAATGGGCGCGAGACTCGCGCATGCGCAGTAGGAAACGGGCAGTGAAGCCGTAAGGCTTCACTGCCTGTTTCCCTTAGTGAGGATGGCGGCGCAGGACCTGCAGTGATCGAGGGATCGGAGGGTCCATCATGGCAGGCGAGTAGGACAGGTAAGTGTCCTTATTAAAAGTCAGCAGCTACAGTGTTTGTAGCTGCTGACTTTAGAAAAAAAAATTGCGTGTGGAATCTCACTTTAAATGTCACTTATTCAAATGTTGCAAAATAAGCTTGCACTAGTAGCTCCTAGTATATACTGTATATCAAAATTGACCTTCTGATATGTGAAAGTCTATATAGATGTATTAATAATTCAAACTTTACTTTGAGATAAGAAAAAAAATACATTGTAAATGCACACTTACTGTATTTATCAAAGTTTTTACCTCTATACTAAATAACATCCAACAAACTCATGTTTTTTCAGACTCAGTTTTTTCTGAGACTTCAGGATTTATTGCATCCATCAGCATAAATGTCCTACTCCCAATAATATTAGTAGTAATTTTGTATGTAAGAGATGCCTTACACCAAAGGAAACGTAAAAAGGGTAAGTAGTTACTATTAATTATTTTCCACCGAAAGCTGATGGTGAATACTGTATATTCAATTAATAGAGAAGACAAGAGTCTTCAGAAATTTGTGTAGCCAGGCTCTGGTTAATATTGCCTGCAGTTCCAGGAGACACTCTGCAAAATTGCTGCAGTAAGACTGTTTTCCTCTAGTCTTCAGCTAAGATTATGTGTCATCACATCATGCCAGCAGAGTAATTAACACCAGGGAGTAAAGCAAAGCATCTTGGGAGCTGTAGTCCCAGGACTCAGGTTTCGCACTCAGGCCGGACTGTAATGGACTACAAGTACCAGCTGCCTGGAGAATATAATGCTGGGAGAGGTAATATAAAGCCTGTGTTGCACCAGGATTGCTCTCTTGGGACCCCAGCCTGGATCTGAAAGCAAGTGACTCAGCCACAGCACCGTCTGACATTGAGTCGCATCCTGTGCTAGAGTCATCACATGAGTGTACAGGGGCGACCACTGCCAGCTACTTCTAGTCATCAAGTGGTAGCCTGGAGGCTGCTTTTATCACTTCTATGCCAGATCCAGCTGGGCCACGGCACAGTGCAACACAAGGTTAAGCGCCATCCCTTGAGCCAGGACCTTACTGGAGTTTGCTGCAGAGCTTTACACCTTTCTTCAATACGACAAGTCACAGGAATTGGTGATCAGGCACTTGCCCACCTTCTTATGACAAGGGACACTGCATGCAGACAATGTTGTCTTTCTCTTTGCCTTCACCTGTAGAACGCTGTGCTACACTCACTCCCTGCCAAGCAGTGACAGTGTTCATCCTGCTTCAGGATAGGCACACTTTGCATCCCCTGCTTACCAGGACACATCAGCCTAAATTACTTCACTCTGCTTATCAGGATATCTCCAGTATATCACCATAGAGCTAGCTGAAGACTCAAGGCTTTCTTTCTTTTAAAGGGACTACACCTTACCCCCCTGGTGCCATAAAGGCCCTACTTTCATCTATGAATCTATTTATTATGTAAGCAGGTTAAAAGAGAAGTAAAACCTTTTTTTCCTGATTAATACTTACCTTGGTGGATGCAGCATTGGTGCCCTGGCGCCTCTACACTGATAACCGAGCGATCAAACATAGCCGATTGCTCGGTTTTCACAGCTCCATGAGCACAGAGCTGCAGACTGTCAGTCACAGCTCTCTGCTCTTCTCTCTCCTCACTCATTGGAGCGCTGAGCTGTGGAGGGGGCGGAGTGGCTGTCTCAGGCTCTCAGCGGCTCGCTGAGAGACTATGCAAGGTGTCAGTCCAGGCACCTGGCAAATCCATGACATTGGTGACGTCAGCAGAGAGCGAACTTCAGTCAACTCTCTGCTGAAAACGGATCACAGGAGTGCAAAACTAATTGCAAGCAAGCAAAAAGCAAGCCTGTGTCTCCAGTGCCATTCAGACAAGAAGGCGGTGCAGGAAAACCGCATTCTGTGCGTATTTTCTGCATTACATTCAAAATGCACTGCAAGTGGGATTGTTCGATTAATTATACCCCAAACGCTGGTCAAAAATGTCGTGCTTTTCCTACACCGGATAACATGGTACAGCTGTTTTCGAATTGTGGCAGTGGATGCGGGGAGAGGATCCTCTGCCTGCTGTCACAGAGAGGGGAGCACTGGCAGCGGGAGATGCGTGGATAGGAGCATGTTATATGTTACACCTTAAATATGGGTGCAACATGTAACATGCTCCTAAAAGTGAACTTATCCTGAACAGATTTTTGGTTGATTTTCAAAAAAGGCTAAAAACTTGTCCAATGTATCATTGCACAACCACTACAACATTTCCTCACCTCTTGTTGATGTGAGCACAAAAATTTCACTTATAGATATCTGGTAGAAATTGCATATTCTAAGTATAAAAATATGCACATAGAGAATCAGGGTACAGTGGTATTATATAACATTTCAGTATCAAAAATAAAAGTGAATTTTTTCTTTTCCTTTCAGAAAGAGCACAATATGGTAAGGCCAAAATTTTTTTTTGTTCTATTAAAAAAAATAAAAAAAGAGCATGTTTATTTAAAATATAGTTGCTGGTAGTTTACATTTATTTTGCTAATGCCAGCATTGCATTTCGTAGAGCAAGCTAAGAATTGTGGTGCAAGTCATTTAGGATTGTTTCTGTCTCTTCTGTAGTAATCATTTAGGTTCCAGTAACTGAAAGTGATGGATGGGAAGAAGGAATGTGAAATTTTGAGTACATGGCTTAGGTAAAGACAAAAACTAGGATCAAAGCATATTAATACAGAACAGGGTATTATGAGATTGAGGTTTGAGAATTACCGTATATACTCAAATATAAGCCGAGTTTTTCAGCACATTTTTTTGTGCTGAAAATGCCCCCCTCGGCTTATACTCGAGTCACCTTTTTGCGCCTGATCTCCCGGACAATAGTGTGAAACGCGTTAGACAGATGTAACCAGTTTGCTGTGTTGTGCAGTGTGGTTTGGTTTCCTGAACCTTTTTTGGAATAAAGGCCTTTTAACCGGAGTGCTGCTTCCAGAAGACTTTTCTTTCTTTCCATTGATTGCATTTGCATTTGCGTGCACCCTCGGCTGCTGGGAGGAGGTAATTTCAGGGATTTCCACACCTGAGCGGCTCCCTTTCTCCTGATTTAATATGTGCATTGACATCTATGTAAATTAAATGGATTAGAACACCTGTCAGTTTTTATTGATGTCTGTGCCCCCATTTATAGAGATTCACCCTCTCTATTTGTCTTGTTTAAAGCGGAAAAAAAAATATTAAAAGCCAGCAGCTACAGCTACGGCTTTTAATATTTGGACACTTACCTGTCCTGGAGTCCAGCGACGTCCGCAGCAGAGGACGAGCGACCGCTCGTCGCTCTGCTGCTCCCTCCGCCATCCTCGCTGAGGGAACCAGGAAGTGAAGCCCTGCGGCTTCATGCCCGGTTCCCTACGGCGCATGCGCGAGTCGCGCTGCACCGTTCTGATTGGTGCTCCTGTGTTCTGGGAGCCGAGTGTCTCCCAGAACACCAAGGGAAGTCTGCGGGAAGTGACGTAACTCCCGCAGATTCCCGGAGAGAGGACTCCCGGATGTGGGTGAAAATACCTGTCTTAGACAGGTATCTTCACCCCCCTCCCCCCTGAAAGGTGTCAATTGTGACACCGGAGGGGGGGAGGGTTCCAAATAGCAAAAGTTGCTATTTAGGGTGGAGCTCCACTTTAAGTAAAAGAAAATCCCAAATTTTGAGTTGTCCCCAGAAAAGTAATAGGACACTAGTTCTGGTGACCTGGGGGTCCCCAAGAGATTCCCTTAATTTGCATTGATTTTCTCTCATTTCCATATTGGCTACGGGACAGGAGGACATAAAGTGAAGGGAAATCTCCACAATAAGATAATAATTAATAAAAAAAAATCTGACAGGGGTTATAACCCCCCCTTACACTATTAAAAATGAAAATAAAAAGTTTTGCCTATAGTTCTACTTTAAAGGAGTTGTAAAGGCAGAAGGTTTTTTATTTTAATGCAGATAAAAAAAACTTCTGTGTGTATCAGCCCCCCCCCCCAGCACACCCCAATTACCTACCTGATCTCCTTCTCTCTCCAGCAATGTCCACGATTTACTCAGCCATTCAGTACACTCCTCCTGATTGGCTGAGACAGAGCAGCGGCGTTATTGGCTCCCGCGGCTGTCAGTCAGTCAGCCAATCAGGGGAGAGAGGGGGCGAGGCCAGGTCAGGGCTCTGTGTCTGAATGGATACACGGAGCACTGACTGGGCTTGGGTGACAACCTATAACAAGCGTCTGGCTGAGGGGCACTCAAAGGAGGGAGGGACTAAGAGGAGCAAAGAGGGACCGAGAAGAGGAGGGTCTGGGCTGCTTTGTGCAAAGCCAACTGCACAGAGGAGGTAAGTTGTTGTTATTTTTTATTTATTTTTTAAAGCGAGCCTTTACAATCACTTTAAGCTCTGGCCAAGACTTGATTAAGATCAATGCAGAATACCCCTCTAATGGGACCAGTGGTGTCTTCACTTAAAATGCATCCACTTATAGGTCCCACCCTATGAGTGTGCTCCTCTCTCTTGTGCTTCCTTATCCTTCTGCCAATCCCCCCTTTTCTGATCTTGGGTAAGACATGTTTTCCTTCAAGTTTTCAAGACAGACCCTTCCCTTCCACACCTTACTTGAATCTTGGTACTTTCAGGTTTCTCATTTCCTTACTGTGTCCACCTGGCCCACTATTCAGACATATGATGACCTGACAGGGCATTTTGGCTTAGACTTCTGGAGAACATTACAACTCTTACATTACTTCTTGCTCTTTTAAGTAGTTATTGTCATCGGTTGACTACTTTTGAAGAATTTTGCACTGACCTTACCTCACACTCTATCTAAAATGTATTTCCTGTTACCATCAAAAGAGAAATATCATCCGATTTGCCTTGGAATTATCTATCTGTAGGCAAATACAGGAAAATTATTTCAAGATTCTAACCAGATGATATCATACTTCATCTGTCCTACAAAAATATTTCCCGACTACTACAGATTGCTGCTGGAGATGCCGGAATGAACAGGGGATGCTGCTGCATATATTTTGGTCCTGCCCCAAGCTCAATTACGTCTGAAACTAGGTGCACAGAATATCACAAAAATGTACAGACTATTAGATTCCAGAAGACCCCTCTTTTTTCTTTCTGCGTTTCTCAAACAATCTGGCCAAAACTTAAAAGGAATCCATCCTACGCCACTTTCTTAACACATCCAAGCTATGCATTGCTCTTAGATGGAAAGACCCACAGCCCCATTCCATCAAGATTTGGCTTAATAGAGTAGAAGAGTTAAACCAGATGGTGGACCTTGTGCTTTTCACTCAAGAAAACGCGAGCTGCATTCCAAAACCTGGCTTCACTGGAATATGTTTATCTTTTCTGAGGGGGGTAAGACTCTTTTCGAGACAGGCCCTAGCGGACAGTGAGCTTCTACCTTGACTTCTGCCCTTTGCTCCATTGCTATTTTTTGTATTATCCCATTCTTGTCCCTCCCTGACCCCCCCCCTTTTTTAATCCAACATCCCACCACCCCACCCCTCTTTTTTTCCCATTGTTCTCTCTTTTTTTCTCCGTCCTCCCCTTATTTTTTCACACATTAACCATGAAACCTTATGGACCACTTTGCAAATGGAAACAGAGATATGAGTAATACCATGGCTTTGGTGTTTCAGTCTAAGTTTATTTCTACTCTATTGTACAGAGTTTTACCCTGTTAATATATCGGATCCCTACCAATAGCATAGTTCTCCTTTTTTATATCAGTTGGGTTGTATTGTTACCTGACAATGTCCTGTATATAACAGATTGCATGGTTTATGCTGCCATTATTCATGTGACATGTTGGATAATGCAATTCCTAAAAAATGAATTTGAAAAAAATCTACTGTATATACTCGAGTATAAGCCGACCCGAATATAAGCCGAGGCACCTAATTTTACCACAAAAAACTGGGAAAACGTATTGACTCGAGTATAAGCCATATACATGCCTGTCCATGCCTCACTGTGCCCGTGCCTCACTGTATCCATGACTAGACTGATGTTTAACATGGGAGTCTATGGAAGGGGTGCCCGGATTTGAAAAATCGGTGCTCCCCACCCGTAGTTTTCCCCAGACAAAAAACTTTGCACACTTATAGAGAAGAAATGGGGCTACATGAGTGCCAAGTTTTGGGTCCAGTGGACCTACGACAGGCCATTACTGGGTCCCCAAAGTTACCAGATAAATTATTGTTTAACGTGGGAGTCTATGGAAGGGGTGCCCAGCTTTGAAAAATCGGTGCTCCCCGGCCGTAGGTCCTCTGGACAAAAAACTTTGCACACTTGTAGAGAAAGAGTGGGGCAACATGTGTGCCAAGTACCGGTACCGGTTTGGTTTCCTGAACCTTTTTTGGAATAAAGGCCTTTTAACCGGAGTGCTGCTTCCAGAAGACTTTTCTTTCTTCCTATTGATCACATAATAAATCACACAGGAATAGTGCAGGAACCTGTTTTTAAAGTCACTGAGACTTTGCGGCTATTTGAAAGATTCCATTGCTGAAAATGGGGTGCAACTTGTCATGCAACTTTGAGCTGTCAAGTCGCATGACAAGCTGCACTGGTGTGAACCAGGGCTCAGGTCAAAAAACAAGAAGGAGACTAATGCATGAAGGTAAGGGTGATACAAACTAAACAATAAACACTGCAAACAATATAAACACAACAGTAAACTAAATAGCTTAGCAGATCATAAAAGAGAATGGGAAACAAATAAGTCAAATAAAACAAATATCTAGAGAAAAAGTTTAGAGCTAAAAAAAAGGTTGCAGAACAATAATAGGTTTGAGAGAGAAAGAAGGGCTTGCACAGGTTAAAACATAATTTGCAGATGGTTATAATATTTGGGGTGGTTGTATTCTGCAAGGTTTCATGACTTAGACCTAAACAGAAAAGGGGAGATGTAGTGAGGGTTTCAGTTTAAGCTTAGTAAATACAATATATAGATTAAATCAAGTAAAAAAAACATTGTGAAAAAAGATAAGTCCATCTAAGAGGAGAAAAGCACTCAACAGAAGTGAAAAACCATGTAAAAAATCGAATTCATAAAGATTATATACATAAAGTTCAAATACAGTACAGTATGTAATAAATCCAAACAGGAAAAGAGTTCCATTTAAAAAATTCCAGCAATTTTCTGAAAGTCTTCCAAATGAAATTCTCTGCCAGCAAGCAAAGTGAGATAACCCTCCACCACACAAAACGTGCTCTAATTAATGCACCTTACCGGAATGTTTGACCACCTATAACCAGGGCTTTTTTCAGGGGGAACTTGGTGGAACTCAGTTCCACCACCTCTGGCTCAGACCCTTGGGGGGGGGGGGGGGGAGCCTGCTCACCACAATCACTTGTAAACACAGAAGTCCGGTTTCTGTGTTTACAAGTGACAGCTCTGCACTCTGTGTGTAACCCCCCTGAACTCTGCACCCTGTATGTAATATAATCCTCTTATTTAATGCCCCTTTAAGACCCTTCTACTGTTTGTGAAATTTGACTGGCCACACCCACTATTTGAAGTGATTTGGAGGGTGTGTGTGGAGGGGCTTTGGGGGGTTGTGGTTGAGTTCCAGCACCTATTGTTTAAAAAAAAGCCCTGCCTATAACAGATGGCCAAACAAGCTTTGTATATATTCCAAGTGGTAGGGAATCATCCGCCTTCCGGACAACAGCTCTCCGCATAAACACGCCAAAAAGAATCCATCCAGGTTAAAAGAAAAGCCAGAAGGCTCTCATGATGTAGTATTTGGTTAAAATCAATTTAATGTAAAGATTAAAACATACTCACAAGACCATCATAATAAAGGAGCAATATAAAGTATCAGAATATAGGCATCCTAATTCCTTGATCGTGTTGTGCATCTAACTTCCGGGTCCCGGCTGGCGTGATCGCGTCTGGATCTATTCCTACGGCTATTTCAGCAGAATGGTACCTGGACCCCGCTCCAAACATAAGGGACGTTGATGGCTTGTAATATTGTCGGTTGGCACTGTATTCTGTGTCTCCTCCTGATCATATAGGTTCACTGTCTGAATTGGCCCTAGTACCTGTATATGTACTGTATGTATGTGAGACAGGGACCTTAGATTGTAAGAATGTGCAATATATGTAGAACACTGTGTAAATTGTTGGCACACAATAAAAACCTTTAATAATTAATGACAAGGTTAAATATAGTTCTCAGCTGGCTAGCTAAGCCTCCTATTACTACCCTCAACCATGTCTGCTTTGTTGAAGAAAAGGCATGGCATGCATGCCTAAATTTATGTGAAAATAATTTTAGATGGAATACATGCTTTTGGAAATCAGGTATAATTTATTGGGTGACCTAAGGTGACTTTTTTGTTTTACTTGTGTGGTCAGATGAACAAGTTCCACCATTTTTTTTACTTACCTTCCATTGTGTTAATGCATGTTTTTTAAAGTATGGCGACTTCACATTTTTTATTGTTACTTTAACTGCTTTATGTTATCAACTTTATGTTTAACTCAATGTTTTTATCTTGCCCATAGAATTTTTGAAAGCCTTACAAAATACAGGTATGAAATCATATTTCTATAAGATTCAAAATAGTATAAAATTGTTGCACCACATCACCACCTTATTAAAAAAAAAATCGCACACACACAGAAATATGGGCTCGTTGATGGAGCACTGTAATCCAGTCTGATTGGGACAGTCAATAATGTCAATCCCATACAGGGAAGCAAGTACACTGATAAGAAGAATCAATTAACTACCACAGCGCTCCACAGCGCAGTGATAGCTCATTATGAACTACAAGCCGACATCTGCAAAGGATGTCAGGACTTGTAACTCATTCATACAAATAGCTGTGTGTATGAATGACGCAGCCGTGTGGGTAGAGCCCCACATGGCGGTGCTGATTTAAAAAACCAACAGCTAGCAAAAGGAACTTCTCCCCACACTGCTGTCCGGGGGGAGGGGGGCGGAATCGTGCAGCAACTGCAGCATTGGGTACATGTTTCATCCTAAAAACGGGTGGAACATGTAACATGTTCCCAGAGGTGAACTTATCCTTTAATGAACAAGACTAGGGCCTAATGTACTAGAGACATAGGGCACAGGCAGGTGTTTTCATTCAATGATTAGGAGACAGCAGATGATAAAGCAGTGTAAAATTGTCCAGTAGACAAAAAGAGAAAAGTGTGCAGACTAAAGTCAGCTGGTTGTAGGAAAGAAAATCACTTGTTTCTCCCATCAACACAGCCAGTGTTGATGGGGAAAACCGTCCTGCAGAGTCATTGTATTCTCCTTGCGGGCAGGGGGGTGCGAAGGTAGTGGGGTGCGGGTAGCTGTCCCAGCAAGGAGAACACAGTTATTATTGCTAGAGGCTATAGCTTCTGGCAATTATCGCATCCTAGAAATCCGACATGCTGGTTGTACCCAAGTCGATCCATCGTTGGGTACAACCTGCATGGCAGATTTTCTAGGATGCAATTATTACAATCAACCCACCATACATGGTTCAAATCCATACTGAACTGGCCAAGATTCAAACTGTCTATGGCCAGCTTAAGTGTATAAACATTTTTTGAAGGAAGACAATTAGCAACCCCTATGAAGTTGGGGGGATGGAAGTTCTGACACTATGGTCCTCTGACACCATAGCTCTCTGAGCCCCCCTTTTTATAGTGAGGGGGTAGTTTATTCAAGGACCTCATTATTGGCCATTCTTAGCCTGCTGGCCATGGTTCAAAGACCATGAAAAGCATTATGGGTTGGGCATTGGATGTGGCTGCTGATTCCCCCTGCTGCCCGCCAGAAACAAAGTATGCTGTATTATTTGCAGCTTCCTAATTCTTAATTTATCTGCTTGTGTCGTGTATCACATTTTGTCCTAGTCTTTCTGATTAAAACTGTCCTGCTTCTGATTGATTTTTACACAGCTTTATAATCTAAGGTCTTTAAAATTGATATTAAAGATAGATTTTTTTCTTAAATAACGATCTTACCTGCTCTTTTTCATTCTTACCTGCTCTGTTCAGTGGTTTTGCACAGAGCAGCCCGGATCCTCCTCTTCTTGGGTCCCCCGCCGGCGCTCCAGGCCCCTCCCTCCTGCTGAGTGCCCCCATAGCAAGCAGCTTTGTGTGTCTATTCACACACGGAGCACTGCTCAGCCCCGCCCAAGCTCTCTCCTCATTGGCTCACTGGCAATGATTGACAGTAGTGGGAGCCAATGACTCCCGCTGCTGTCTCAGCCAATGGTGAGGAAGAGACCCAGGAGAGCTGCTGCACTCGTGAACACTGCTGAATGGATATGGGGCACAGGTAAGTACTGGGGGAGGGGGTGCTGCACACATAAGTTCTTTTAGGATGCATGAAGGTAAAAAACCTTGAGCCTTTACAACAACTTTACATTCTTAATAAGTGTTTGATAAAAACTGGCCAGCAGCAGTATAGTTTTGAATTAGTGAGAACAAGAAAAGGCTCAGAGAACTGCTGACCAATTTTTTATCTCTGTTCAAAGTAGGCCTATTACTATTTATTGAAAAAGCATGTTAAAACTACCTGTAATAAAGTAATTTTTTTAAATGAGTTAGGGTGCTGATGATGTATGTATATATGTATGTACTGTATGTATGCATGCAGAGCTAATTATAACCGGGCAAGGGTTGTGGGGATGAGGCCCTTGTCCCCATCAACATGGAGGCAAGGTGCTTTGGGGTGGGGAGCGCAGAGCCCACCCTGCCCCAAAGCACCCATCCCCCCATGTTGAGGGCATGTGGCCTGGTACGGTTCAGGGGGGGCGCTCTCTTGTCCCCCCCCCTCTTTTCCTGCGGGCTTACAGGTTGCATGCTCAGATAAGGGTCTAGTATGGATTTTTGGGGGGAACCCTACGCTATTTTTTTAATTTGGCGCAGGGTTCCCATTAAAATCCATACCAGACCTGAAGGGCCTGGTATGGAATTTGGGGGGACCCCCACGCATTTTTTTTTATTGTGGTTCGGGGTTCCCCTTAATATTCATACAAGACCAAAATGGCCTTGTAATGGACTGGGGGGGAACCAATGCCATTTTTTTCAATGAGTTTTATCTGTATTGCCGAGACCTGACAATTCATTACAGCCGCGATCAGTTTTAAATGACTTTTTTTCCTTTAGAAATGTCATTTTGCTGCGGGACTGTTCTAAACACGGGAAAAATGTGCCACTTTACAGGCATACTATAGGCACCTCTCAGGCACAAAATTTAAAGGAATATTTCACTTTTATTGTTTCACTTTAGGCATTATTAAAATCACTGCTCCCAAAAAAACTGCCTTTTTTAAAACTTTTTTTGCATTGATAAATGGCAGGACTGGGTCCCCAAACACTTTTTCTGACAATACCATTCATATAAGCCTTTAAAATTAGCACTTTTGGTTTTTTATGTTCGTGTCCCATAGACATGGGATGTTCGCTTGTTCGATTGAATGTTTTGCCTGTTCGCAAGATCTGCTGTGAACCGAACTGGGGGGTGTTTGGCTCATCCTTATTTCTTAGATATTCTTTCATTCACTTATTGCACAGTATTTTTTTTTAATGAGGTGTTAGAGCGCCCCCTATAATCAATTCACTTTCTTCTACCAGCGTCTGGCTTTACGGGAAATTAACTATGGCTCCATCGTTTGGTAATTGAAGCCCACGCCTCCATGTTAAAAGGTTGTTGTCGTTTGTACAGAGAGGTTTCTCAAAAACACCAGTCGTCGTCGTAATTTGGACTGTCGTATCAACCTGGCAATTAGGTTGCACGGTGCCACAGAAGCCAATTTTTAATTCAAAAAGATGTCTAAAAAGTGGCACGCTTGTATAAAAATTGTCCATGTACAAGTAGTACCCCTTTCGGAATAAGAGTGACACCAAGTCCCAAACAATCTTGCCACTGCTCCCTATGTCGTCTGGGCAGTTGCGAGGCTCCACATAACTATCTTTTCACTTGTAAATCAGGAAACTCCACGTATAGCATGTTGCCCTCTAACAGAACTTATACATTTTGACCCTATATCTGGCACACTTGCTGGGATAAAACTGTTTGAAAGCAAGGTGGCCAGAAAAATTTATGAGGGACTCATCTTGTTGGGGCATATACAAGTCTGCAAATTTTTGGTTAAAGTGATTCACAAGGGGCCAAATTTTGTGGAGCCGATCATATTCAGGGTCACCCCGAGGACGAGAGTTCATTGTCGCTGAAATGCCCTTATTAGCATTATATTCTCGTATCCACCCCTGGTCATGGCAGCAGAGAACATGGACATATAATGAATTGGGTCTGTGGACCAATATGACGGCAACTCATTCTTTTTAGTAATGCCCATGTTAAGGGTTAGGCCCAAGAAAGTTTTAAATTCGGAAACGCTTCCATGCAAATTGTCTGGCAAGGTTTGAATTTGGGTTTGCAGTGATAAATTGCTCGGCATATAAATTGCCTTGGTCCACAATCGATCCGTACAGAGATTCCGTGAAAAATAGCTCCAAAAAACCAAGGGAAGTTAAATCTGCTGTTTTCACCTGAATTCCAGGTTGGGCAGTGAATGGGGAAAGTACGGGCACTGCAGAATCTGTGGGCTACCAATCAGGACTTGCAAGGGAATCAGGAAGGACACTATGGGCTCTACGGCCTGTGTTTGAATTCTTGGTGGCTGCGGAACACTACTTGTGCTAGCCACCGCACCAGCTTGAACTGCACTTATGGGACGCGTCTCATCACCAAGTGTTACTGCAGTGCTGGTGTGCCTAAGACCAAGCTGTACTAGGCCTCTGGTGCTCCCCAGTTCACCAAAAGGTAGAGCGGCACTAGTACTGGCACCCTTCTGCATAATGCAATTGTACCATCTCAGCAACGTGGGCATGGGGTTGGGTACGCCTGACCTTAGCAGGGACCACTACTCCATCGTCAGAGCTATCTGTCAGGGTGATGCTGCTCTCTACAGGTTCATATTCTGTGCCTGATTCTGTCAGTGAGGCTTCCCCAATGCTCTCATCTAACATGCTCAGAATCCTGTAGGCCTCTTCACTAGTGTACCTTTCGTTGGACATTTTGCCCACTAAACTTACAGGTACCTAGCGCAACTCAAAGGTAAAAAAGCACCTGGCTGTCAGGGACTGTTTAACTGCTACAAATACAATTTATCTGCTAGTGCTAGCATAGATCTGCTAACACTATGGTTTTGTGTACTGTGTATCAGAAGTGACAGTGATCTACTAACACTGAACTTGTTGGGGGGGGGGGGGCTAAACACAGGTGCTGGCAATTGCCGGTGCTAATCCTACTAATGCTACATTTTTGGGGACACTAGTATAGTTCTGATCTGATCAAAGATATTGATCCGTTTAGACACTGTACTAATAATGGAGGTGTACAGTGTGTGTGAGTGTTACTGGCAATCAAAGGGTTAAATGTGATAATGAATATGTGGAGGGCAATCTAATGCTGTCTGGGATTGACGCTAACGCTATCTGGCATCACCCATGACACTAATACAGTGATACAGTGATCAAAAATAGTAAAGCGTATTTGTACGCTGTACTAATGATACTGTGACAGGGCAGCGAAAGGGTTAACTGAGGGGGGGTTAAACTTTATTATGGAATATGTGGTAGGCAAACTGACGCTATCTGGGACTGATGCTAATGTTACCAGTGACACTAATACAGTGATCAGCAAAAAAATCTGTAAACCTAATGACATTGTGACAGGGAGTGAAAGGGTTAACGGGGGGTGATCAGGAGGTTAAATGTGCCTAACTATGTGATATAGTGTCAGTGTAGTGCTTTTACTCACAGTAGCTGTTGTCTCTTCTCACGCTGGAACCGAAAAGGGCTCCAGGAGAGAATAGACCGTCATTTCCCGTGCCTGTTTTGTAAACACAAGTGCATGCGCTTCTGTGATTCTTCAGAACCGATTAGCAGGTCCAGGCCAAAGATCATTGGCCTGGACCTGAAGACTGATTGGCGCTGGATCGAATCACAGCACCGCCAGGCCAGTGGGCACACAAGTGGAGTGCGGATCACCTACTAGGTACCTAAACCTGCGCTGAAAAGCCGCCTTGCCGCCATATGTATACAGTATATGGTCAGCAAGCAGTTAAAGTGGTCCCACAGGAGCCAGGTGTCCATATCCAAATTTATTTTTTGACTAGTGAACAAGTTGTTGTTTTTTATGAACATTTAATAATACATTTTAAAAGCCTTTTATTATTTATTGTTTATGTTTTCGTAATTTTTACTTTTAACATATTTGTTTCTATTCTAAGTTGAAGTTAATCTTGATCCAGACACTGCACATCCAGACCTAGAAGTGTCAGAGGACCTTAAACGATTGTCTCATACACCCATTAGAAAAGATGTACAGATGAATGACAAAAGATTTGACACACAACTTTATGTGCTAGGAGCTGAGCCTTTGAGAAAAGGTAAATGCTATTGGCAGGTGAATGTGCAAAATGCAGCTCACTGGACTATTGGTGTTGCCCGTGATAATGTAACCAGGATAGGGAAGATTAATCTATTACCAAAGGAAGGATTTTGGACAATAGAAAGAGTACATAATGACTACAAAGCACTTGCTAATATAAATGTCCCAATCCAAATCTTTGGAAAACTACAAACAGTCGGGGTCTACGTAAATGTGAAAAAGTGTAAACTCATCTTCTTTAATAATGGTAATGGCCACATACTCTACAAATATGAAGATAAATCACTAAATAAAGTGCCTTTATTACCATTTTTCTCCACTTGGACTCTTGATGAAAGTATTCATCTATGTTCTAAAGATTGTCCTCACTGTGTACCTAATGTAGGCAATAAAACAACAAACATGCTACCACAAAACTATAATCAAAACAATTTGGACCAAGTCTAAATTAAAAAGATACTGCATGAATAGATAAAAATGAAACAACAAACATGTTACCACACAAATTTAATCAGAACAATTTTGATCAAGTTTGGGTCCCTGCCTAAATGGATAAAAAAATTGGACATATTTACTGGACCTACAACCATGGAAACACAGAATCTCAATTTTGACAACTAGAAGTTTTAGGTAATCCAGAGTTATGTGCATGTTAGAATTTTCCAGGACCATCAAGGTCCTCTGTAGAAATAAACTCACCAGAGCCTCTACATTTCTGTTTCAATTATTTTTTTGAAAATTGCAAAACATTCCTGATATTTTGGTGTAAACTGTTTGCCATACCTTAATATGACTATACAGTGTGATCTTAACAGAAAAGTAAACCATTTTCTTCCGGCCTGCACATCTAGTGTCATATAATTACAATTCCAAAAAGAACAAAACGCTGACACAACCAGTCAACATTACTGTAGTCTAGAAGGGAAATACGAACAGTCCCAGTCCCCCGGAGGGGGGGGGACCACATTCAATGTTCAGAAGAAAAAAGAAAGGAATAGAAGTGGTAAGAAAGGAATAACAAAGATGAGAGTGCACTCCTTAAGATTAGGTTAACCCCTGATGTCTCACAGGGGGTCAAACAAGTATTTAACCCACGGTTCCCAAATCTTGCCAAATAGGGTCCGTTTGTCCTGTAAGATCGCCGAGAGGCGTTCATTCACCATGATCCATGTCAATTTATTTTTTACCAGATCAAATGGGATCGTGGGTGTCTTCCATGATCTGGCAATTGATATTCTGGCTGCTGTGAAGATAAAGGCTACCAGTTTACCTGCCTGTTTAGGTGTACCCTCTACCGGGCGTCCCAGAAGAGCTTGTTGCAGTGATTTAATTAAGTTCACCTGTGTTAGTGAGAAGATAAAATTGTAAAGGCGGATCCAAAAATGTTTGACCTTGGGACAGGACCACCATACATGAAACATCGTTCCTTCCATTCCGCACCCTCGGAAGCAGGAGGGAGAGGCCCCTGGAACGAACGAGGCTATTCTTGTTGGTACCATGTACCATCTAAGCAAAACCTTGTAGTTTGCTTCGATCAATGAGGTATTTATGTATATTTTTGACGCACACTGAGACGTTGTGGACCATTCGGCAAATGTGAGTGTGAGCCTCTACATTTCAACCACCAACACAAGTTCTGAGCCATATCTTCATACCAAGACTTTTGCAAATTGAACCTGCATGTACACTTGCCAGTGAATGCTGATGTCATGACTCCACATACTTAGAATAAAGATCTTTGAATATGTTACATGAAAAGGAGGCAGACTTTAATCAATGTAAAGGAATTAAGATTATTGACAGGGTTAAAATGTATATAATATATACTGTGGATGTATATATATATATATATATACACACACACACACAGTATATTACTTTTCTATAGTTTATTCAGCATTGGGACCCATTACTGTAACTAAAGGCAAAACTTGTCAAGCGTTTATTGCCATCTGTGCCCTGTTAGAGTAGGGTAATCAGACATCGGGGACAGTCCCCGGATTGAGGACACTGTCCCCGGACCAAGTCTGTCCCCAGTTTTGGCCCTGGATTGGATCTAAACAGGGGCTGGGGCAATTTCAAAGACAGTCAGTGCAAAATAAAAATAAACACAATTCTGAATTACACCCCCCCCCCCCGCTCCGTCGCTCCTACTAGCTTAGGGAAGTGTATTTTGTCCATTATCTGTGCCCCTTTCTGATGATCATGTGCGGGTCGGAGCGGAGGGAATATTTCTTCAGTTTCGGGCGCATGCCCATCCAGCTCCGCTCGCATGTTCTTCTGCCTTGGCTCAAGACCTTCCTCTGCTCCCCACCCAATAGTAGCCGGGGCCCGGAGAGTTGAGACTTGAGAGGCTGTGAGGTGGGCGGCGGTGGCGACGGACAGAGAGGGGCAGCTGAGCTCAGCTGACGGTGTCCAGCAGCAGGAACAGAGGGGAAGAGGATCCGATCGTGGGGCTGCCAGTGCCTTTAAGGCTTCAACACAGGTGTGCTTTGGGGGTGTCTGTGAATAGACGACATTACACTTTGTCTGTCTCTCTGGCATATTGGTCATAAGTTAACAAAATCAGCACCCAGCAGCCATGTTATGTGACACACTGTGTCAGAGCCATCCAGAGCCATGATAGAGTGCCTGCTGCCTGTGAGTTATCATAATGCTGATGATCTTAACCAGTTGCTGATCACCCAATAGCAGATTTACTGCTACAGGGCGGTCGCTTTGCAAAGGATCACGTATATATGTGATCCTGCATTTCTGGGTCCACGGGTACCTGCTGATCATTATGTACACAGACAGAACGGTGGTCTGCCTATGTAAACAAGGCAGATTGCCGTTCTGTCAGTATGGAAGACATTGATCCTGTGTTCCTGTAAAGCAGGTACAGGGATCTATACCTTCCCTTAGTAAAAGCACCTCCCCACAGTGAGAAAACACTTGTTAGGTACACATTTAGCCCTTTGATTGCCCTAGATGTTATCCCCTTCCCAGCCAGTGTCATTAGTACAGTGACAGTGCATATTTTTAGCACTGATCACTGTACTATTATCACTGGTTCCCACAAAGCATCAAAAGTGCCACTAATGCCGTGTACACACGGTCGGAATTTCTGCCAGCAAAAGTCCGATGTGAGCTTTTGGTCGGAAATTCCGACCGTGTGTATGCTCCATCTGACTTTTGCTGTCTGAATTTCCGCCAGCAAAAGATTAAGAGCAGGTTCTCAATTTTTCAGACGGAAACAATTCTGACGCATGCTCGGAAACAATTTGACGCATGCTCGGAAGCATTGAACTTAATTTTTTCGGCTCGTCGTAGTGTTGTACTTCACCGTGTTCTTGACGGTCGAAAGTTCAGAGAACTTTTGTGTGACCGTGTGTATGCAAGCCAAGCTTGAGCGGAATTCCATCGGAAAAACCATCCAAGGTTTTTCCGACGGAATTTCCGCTCGTGTGTACGGGGCATTAGTGTCCGAATTGTCTGCCGCAATATCGCAGTCCCGCTATGAGTCGCTGATTGCCACCATTACTAGTAAAAAAAAAATATGTCCCCGGATTTCATTTAAAAAATCTGGTCACCTTTTGTTAGAGAGATTCAGTCTCTCAAACCTTCCTGTTTACTGTTATCATAGAAAGTGAAAGTGAAAGTAAACCCCAAATAGTGGGTTATCACCAGAACAGGAATAGAGGGGAAATTTTCTAACACAAACACTAGCTCTGGTATCCCTGCTTACAACCAGGGATTTCCTCACTTTGAAAGAACTTTCTCTTACTTCCTGTTTTGGCTATGGGACATCTCCTCAATGGGACACAGATGGCAAAAAATAACTGACTAGGGTTATAACTACTGTAACTTCATTGATACACTTTTTTTTGCTTATACCCAGAAAGAGAGCAATTGTGCTGCAAAAATGATTTGCTAAGCTATTGCTAGACTTGCCAGGCTTCACAAGTTTGTTACACAATTGCAGCAAGTCCGCATTGCATGACTCCAGATCAACTTTCTTGGTAAACATTCTGTATTCTGCAAGTCTGCTACAAGTTCTAGTTTAAACAGAAAAACAAACAAGGCGCCTCTAAGTGCAGAAGTATAAAACTTTTAATATCCCCTAAAAGGGTTAAAAACACTTACAAGATAGTGGATGAAACAGGCATGTAGTAGGTAAGTGCATCCAGGAGATGTTCCAGTGGCAGGGCAGTCCCAGTCTCTGATGTTAAAACTTCCAGGAAAGTCCACGAGATAACAGCTGATTGTGCTGTGAATGTTCAGAGGAGACAGTAACGCTGGAGCCTGGGGATGATGTCAGAGGAAGCGAGACAGAAACCAGCATGGAACACGAACAGGAAGTGGACAGGAAGTGTGTCATGGAGGCGGGACGCGTTTCGGAACAGCTCATTGGTTCCTTCTTCAGCCAGTGACGATGGTTCCATAAGGGCTAGACTTCTTATAGTCTATGTGTTGTAATGGGGGCGGGACTAGTGGACGTCAATCAAATAAAAAGCAACACAGTGTTTTAGCAGCAGAATGCTGCCAAATGACTATACACTGTTTACACACACAAATAAAAATAATAATAAAATAATAATAAAAATAAAAATAAAAACAACAATAGGAGGAGGACCATAGCTGGACAGCATAATAGGACAAAATCTGCATACTACTTATTGCTCAGTTTGCATACTAATTTTTTGTTGCGGGAAAAAAATGATGTATGACATAAATATTTAAACATTTATATTTAAACATACAACATAATCTATTTTTTACGATATTAAAGTCCATATAAATTACAGTTAAAACAGGGGAATTATTATCAGGGAGAATAAGGATATGCATACACATATGTATGTATACATAAAAAACGCATGAAAAACGCATAATACACCAGACATAAAGGGAGTTAAAAACGGGTGAATTATTATCAGGGAGATAAGAATATGTATACACATATGCATATGTGTGCATATATATATATATATATAATGAAAAAAAAAAACGCATGAGAAACGCATAGTACACCAGACATAGAAGAGGATGAACAATATAGAGGATTGCTTTATACAATGGCATTAATTTCAAAATCCTCATTTAACCCACCAGGGGCCAAAACACTTAGAGAAAAAATCCAAAACATTTCCCTACGACAAAGCTTGCGAAAGCGCTCAGCTGATGGTAGGTCTCTGGGCATCGCCTCAATCACCCAAACCGAAAGACCTTCAGTAGATTTTTGGTGATGTTCAAGGTAGTGCCTAGGGACACTATGATTGTCTAGACCATCGGTAATAAAACGGCGGTGTTCACCAAACCGTTTGCGCAGTGGTCTAATGGTTCGCCCTACATAGAACAAACCACAAGGACATGTCAAGCAATATACTACATGGTCAGAGGAACAAGTCTGGAAACCTTTGATGGGGTAAGTTTTTCCTTTTACACAGAAGTCCTTCTGGCCATGCTTGACAAACCTACAGGTCTTACAAAGGGGTTTTCGGCACTGATACATGCCTGAAATAGCTAAAAATGTAGGGATAGAATACCCTGGCGGTAAGGGTTTTTCTTTTAACTTACTTGGTGCCACTTTACCTTTTATGTTAGGGGCCTTGCTATAGGCAAATTTTGGCTTTTTTGGTAAAGCAGGGACAAGGTGTTCATCCTGCAACAATAAGGGCCAATGTTTCCGCACGATGCCCTCCATCTGTCTGTGGCGGGAGTGAAATTGAGTGATAAACCGTATATCATTTTTATTGTTAGTTTTGGTGTCGGCTTGGATCTTAGGACGTGATGAAATCGACGTATCTTTATAAAAGGAATAGGCTGTTTTTACAATATCGGCAGGGAATTCTTTATCAAGAAATTTTCCCTCCAAGATCTTACTTTGAGTCTCATAATCGGTATTGGCATAACAACCCCTTTTCATCTCACATCATGTTTTATGGAAGATATATAGATGACGTGATCATTATCTGGGATGGCAGTGTATCCTCAGTCTCTGATTTTGTTGCTCACTGTAACAACAATAATATGGGTCTCAATTTCACTTCAGTCATAGACGAACATCAGTTGGCCTTTCTTGATCTGGAGCTCTTCTTTAATGGGAAGGACATCCATGCCAGGAATTTTACTAAGCCTACGGCGGGTAATTCATTTCTTAATTATAAAAGTTGCCATCACCCTCAGTGGCTTAACAATATACCTAAAAGCCAGTATTGCAGATTGAAAAAGAACTGCACTAGGGATACCGATTATGAGACTCAAAGTAAGATCTTGGAGGGAAAATTTCTTGATAAAGAATTCCCTGCCGATATTGTAAAAACAGCCTATTCCTTTTATAAAGATACGTCGATTTCATCACGTCCTAAGATCCAAGCCGACACCAAAACTAACAATAAAAATGATATACGGTTTATCACTCAATTTCACTCCCGCCACAGACAGATGGAGGGCATCGTGCGGAAACATTGGCCCTTATTGTTGCAGGATGAACACCTTGTCCCTGCTTTACCAAAAAAGCCAAAATTTGCCTATAGAAAGGCCCCTAACATAAAAGCTAAAGTGGCACCAAGTAAGTTAAAAGAAAAACCCTTTCCGCCAGGGTATTCTATCCCTACATTTTTAGCTATTTCAGGCATGTATCAGTGCCGAAAACCCCTTTGTAAGACCTGTAGGTTTGTCAAGCATGGCCAGAAGGACTTCTGTGTAAAAGGAAAAACTTACCCCATCAAAGGTTTCCAGACTTGTTCCTCTGACCATGTAGTATATTGCTTGACATGTCCTTGTGGTTTGTTCTATGTAGGGCGAACCATTAGACCACTGCGCAAACGGTTTGGTGAACACCGCCGTTTTATTACCGATGGTCTAGACAATCATAGTGTCCCTAGGCACTACCTTGAACATCACCAAAAATCTACTGAAGGTCTTTCGGTTTGGGTGATTGAGGCGATGCCCAGAGACCTACCATCAGCTGAGCGCTTTCGCAAGCTTTGTCGTAGGGAAATGTTTTGTTTTTTTTTCTCTAAGTGTTTTGGCCCCTGGTGGGTTAAATGAGGATTTTGAAATTAATGCCATTGTATAAAGCAATCCTCTATATTGTTCATCCTCTTCTATGTCTGGTGTACTATGCGTTTCTCATGCGTTTTTTTTTTTTTTCATTATATATATTGTGGGGGGGGTTAGCTCGGCAGCGGGTGTGTGTGACCCCCGGGATGGGCTCCCCACACAAAACAGGCCCAGCAAACGGAGGTTGTGGTTTTCAGAATCAAAAAGGTGCGGTTTATTTTCTATTTACGGTGACAAAACACAGCAAAGCAAAAGAAACATAACCAAAATAAATCCTGGTCAAGTTGACCTCTGACTAAACATACAGGTTTCCTAACTAACAACTGGGATCAGCCTAGTGCTGTCCTAGTCCCTAAGTCCCTGGTTTTAAATGTCAAAGCAAATAGCCACACAGGCTTTGTCTCACCGCACAGGGGTTCACTCTCCCTAGACAGTCCACACAGGTCTGGTTCCAGGCATGAGCTAACATCTAATGAAGCTGGGAGTTCTTATAGAGGCCTAAACGAGCTGACAAGGTTCAGCTGGTCTCCTCATCTCTGTCTGCACGACGCCCCACACTCTCCCTAGAGGTATGAGTCATCCATGAGCCCACTAGCCTTATACAACTCTCCACCTAGTTGTATAAGTCGGCGTAAAGCCTGAATCTGGGCGAAATATATCTACCCCCCTGGATGCAACCAGGTGACTTTACCTTCCTGCTGTCACATACCCCCCCCTCTTGTTTTAACCTCGGGGTTGGAACACCAGCAATCAGGCATTCATGTACTCGAGACAAAGCATCCACATTCCCCATTTGAACGCCAGGGCGATGCTTTACTGTGAAGTTGAATTCCTGGAGGGCCAGGAACCACCTATTCACTCTTCTATTTGTTTCCTTGTTTTGAGCCATCCACTTTAACGGAGCGTGATCCGTAACCATGTCAAAGTGCCTACCTAGCAGGTAGTACCGAAGGGAATCTAGAGCCCACTTCACCGCTAAACACTCCTTTTCAACGGTGGCGTAATTTACCTCATGGGACTTCAACTTCCTGCTGAGGTAAATGACTGGGTGCTCTTCCCCGTTCCAGACCTGGGACAATACTGCTCCTAACCCCACATCTGACGCATCACTTTGTACGACAAAGTCTTTAGAGAAGTCGGGTGAGTACAACACTGGCTGGCTACATAAGGCTTGTTTCAAGAATTGGAATGCTGCCTCAGCCTCGGGGGTCCATTTAATCATGACCGACCCTTTCCCCTTCGTCAGGTTGGTTAGGGGCACAGCCTTAGAAGCAAAGTGGGGAATGAATCGCCGATAATACCCAGCGATTCCCAGAAAGGCTCGTACCTGCTTCTTGCTGTTGGGACGTGGCCAACTCTGGATGGCCTCGACTTTGTTGAGTTGGGGTTTTATTACTCCCCTCCCAATGGTGTACCCAAGATATTTGGCCTCCTCCTGCCCAATGGTACACTTCTTGGGGTTAGCCGTAAACCCCGCTTCCCGAACAGAGTCCAGGACTGCTTGCACTTTTGGCAGATGTGAGGCCCAATCTGTGCTATGGACAATTACGTCATCCAGGTAAGCCGCAGCATACTTCCGATGGGGCCTCAGCATCTGGTCCATTTTCCGCTGGAATGTGGCCGGCGCATTCTGTAACCCGAACGGCATTCTTTTATATTGGAACGCCCCGTCTGGGGTTACAAATGCGGTTTTCTCTTTGGCCGACTTGGCCAGGGGGATTTGCCAATACCCTTTTGTGAGGTCAAGAGTCGTCATGTATCGGGCTGTTCCCAGCCGGTCGATCAACTCATCTATACGTGGCATGGGGTAGGTGTCAAATTTTGTAACTTTGTTCAACTGACGAAAATCGTTACAAAATCGCCAGCTCCCATCCGGTTTAGGCACAAACACGATGGGACTAGACCAATCACTTTGGGACTCCTCTATCACCCCTAAGTTCAGCATTTTCTGTACTTCCTCCCGTATTGCCTCCCGTCGAGCCTCTGGGATCCGATAGGGTTTTAACTTCACCCTTTCACCGGGCGGGGTAATGATGTCATGCTCTACCCCAGATGTTTGTCCCGGCAGCTCAGAGAATACCTCCTTGTTGCGAAGCACAAACTCCTTAACCTCCTGTTGTTGGGGTTGTGACAAGGTGGCTGCTATTCCAACCTCAGGAATCACGCAACCAGTTTGAGCTGGTGACCAAGTGTCTGCGACTAGGGACTCTCTATCCCTCCAGGCTTTCAACAGATTAACGTGATAGATCTGTTCGGGCTTTCGCCTTCCTGGTTGTCTGACCTTGTAATTCACTTCGCTCACTTTTTCCATTATCTCGTAGGGGCCTTGCCATTTGGCAAGGAATTTACTTTCAACCGTAGGGACAAGTACCAATATCCTATCCCCCGGGGAAAAGGTACGGGTCTTGGCTCCACGGTTGTACACTCTCTGCTGTGCCAACTGCGCTTGGGCCAAATGTTCCTTCACGATGGGCATTACCTGTGCAATTCGATCTTGCATCAGGGCGACATGCTCAATCACACTCCTGTGGGGAGAACTCTCACTTTCCCAAGTTTCCTTGGCAATATCCAACAGCCCTCTTGGGTGTCTCCCATACAGTAACTCAAAGGGGGAGAATCCCGTAGAGGATTGGGGCACCTCCCTAATAGCAAACATCAAATAAGGAAGTAAACAGTCCCAATCCTTTCCATCTCTATCCACCACTTTCTTCAACATTTGTTTTAGGGTTTTGTTGAATCTTTCAACCAGCCCATCGGTTTGGGGGTGATACACAGACGTACGCAATTGCGTCACTTTGAACAATTTACACAGCTCTTTCATAACCCGGGACATAAAGGGTGTACCTTGGTCCGTAAGCAGTTCTTTACAAATACCCACCCGGCTAAAAACAAGAGATAGCTCTTTGGCTATGGTTTTGGCCGAGGTATTTCGGAGAGGGATCGCTTCTGGATAACGGGTGGCATAGTCCATTATAACTAATATGTACTGGTGCCCCCTAGCGGACTTGATTATAGGACCTACCAAATCCATGGCGATCCTCTCAAACGGGACCTCAATGATGGGTAGAGGGACCAGCGGGCTACGGAAATGTGGCATCGGGGCCAACCTCTGACACACAGGGCAGGAGGAACAATAATTTTCTACGTCCTTCATCACCCCCGGCCAATAGAATCTCTGTAATACCCTCTCTCGGGTTTTCTCTGTCCCCAGATGACCTCCAAGAATGTGCCCATGGGCCAACTCCAACACCAACTTCCTGTAAGGTTTGGGCACCACAAGCTGCTCAATGGTTTCTTCTGCCCTTTTTGCCACCCGATACAGTAGGTCCTTCTCTACGCTGAAGTATGGGTAAGTGCAGGTATTATCTGGGTTCACTAACTCGCCATCTATTTTCACTACGTTTTCCCGTGCCTTTATTAGGGCGGGGTCTTTCAACTGTTCTGTGGCAAAGTTTTCCCTGTGAACCTCAAGATCAGAAAACTCCACAGACGGTAGGTTTTCGTCTGAGGAGGTGGGCTCCTCTCCAGTTTCTTGAGTCTCCCCTGCCAATACTGATAAGGGAAATTCCGGAGAGTCCTCACCACTCTCAGGGGAGTTCTGGCTATCACATTCCTGGTACATAGGGGCACCAGTGAGGTGCTCAGGATCATCCCACAGTTCCCAGAACTTCGGAAAATCCCTTCCCACAATGGCGTCATGCGGTAACTGAGATACTAAGCCCACTGGATGAGAGAGGGTACCTTTGGGGGTCTCGAAACACACTGTAGTCACTGGATACTCTCGGGTGTCCCCATGCACACAAATAACAGCTACCTTGCTATTCCCAGAGACCTCTGTTTTAACTAACTCAGCCTTTATCAGGGTCACAAGGCTACCTGAATCCAGCAATACCACAACATTTCTACCATTAACACACATTTTGCATAAATGTTTCTCAGTTCCTCGAATGGCAGTGCATGCGACTGTCGCACACAGCGACTGACGTCTGCCCGTCAGAAAGTCACACTGCATGGGTTCCTCCACAACCGGGCAATTGGCTGCAATATGTCCCGCTTGCCGGCAGCGGTAGCAAACGATCCTTCTTGCGCCTCTTGAGCCGCTGATTTCCCAGGCTGTTCTCGCCAAACTTGGGGTAGAGCTCCCACCCTCTCACTCTCTCCACCCTCACCCCTTGGAATCCTCTTATCCGCCCCTGGGGATGGTCTGGTCTTAGGGTGGAAAGTCCGAGTGTCTCTGGAAGAGGCCGTCAGGTTCTCTGTAGCCAAGTATTTCTCCACACGATCCACAAGACCATCGGCCGTCTCTGGGTCTCCATGGCTTACCCACTTTTGGATGGCAGTAGGAAGAGCTCTCAAAAACCGATCCATTACAACACGTTCCACAATCTTTGGTGCGGACAAAGTCTCTGGCTGTAGCCACTTTCTGCTCAGGTGAATGAGATCATACATTTGAGACCTGGGGGGTTTTCCAAGCTGGAAAGTCCAGTTATGCACACGCTGAGCCCGGACAGCCTGGGTGACACCCAGCCTTGCCAATATTTCAGCTTTTAGCATCACATAGTCTTTTGCTTGGTTAGGCTCTAGGTCATAGTAAGCTTTCTGCGACTCACCAGTTAACAGAGGAGCCACCAGTCCAGCCCACTGCTCCTCAGGCCACTTTTCTCTTTCAGCGGTCCTTTCAAATGTGGTCAAAAATACCTCTGGATCATCCTCTCCAGTCATTTTTGTCAATAAACGACTCACCCCAAAGGACGCGGTATTAGTGGGATGGCTTTCCTCACTGGTCTGCGGACGTTGCTGCATTACTGCTTCCATCTGTTGTTGTAGTCTCTGCTCTTGCTTCTGCAACAGGTCTATGAAGCGGGCCTCAGATTGCTGCTGGGCTCGTTGCTGAGCCTCCAGACTCTGTTGCAAAGTTGCGTTTGTCTGCTGCTGGGCTGCAAGGCTCTGTTGATGAGCTTGCTGCTGGGCTGCGAAGTTCTGTTGTTGAGCTGCAAGGCTCTGTTGATGAGCTGCAAGGCTCTTTTGCAAACCTGCATTTGTCTGCTGTTGATTGGCATTTGCTAGAGCCAGCTGCTTCAGTATCTCCTCCATGCTGGCTTAAAAAAAAACTGCCACTGGTTCTCCACCAACTGTGGGGGGGTTAGCTCGGCAGCGGGTGTGTGTGACCCCCGGGATGGGCTCCCCACACAAAACAGGCCCAGCAAACGGAGGTTGTGGTTTTCAGAATCAAAAAGGTGCGGTTTATTTTCTATTTACAGTGACAAAACACAGCAAAGCAAAAGAAACATAACCAAAATAAATCCTGGTCAAGTTGACCTCTGACTAAACATACAGGTTTCCTAACTAACAACTGGGATCAGCCTAGTGCTGTCCTAGTCCCTAAGTCCCTGGTTTTAAATGTCAAAGCAAATAGCCACACAGGCTTTGTCTCACCGCACAGGGGTTCACTCTCCCTAGACAGTCCACACAGGTCTGGTTCCAGGCATGAGCTAACATCTAATGAAGCTGGGAGTTCTTATAGAGGCCTAAACGAGCTGACAAGGTTCAGCTGGTCTCCTCATCTCTGTCTGCACGCCGCCCCACACTCTCCCTAGAGGTATGAGTCATCCATGAGCCCACTAGCCTTATACAACTCTCCACCTAGTTGTATAAGTCGGCGTAAAGCCTGAATCTGGGCGAAATATATCTACCCCCCTGGATGCAACCAGGTGACTTTACCTTCCTGCTGTCACAATATATATATATGCACACATATGCATATGTGTATACATATTCTTATCTCCCTGATAATAATTCACCCGTTTTTAACTCCCTTTATGTCTGGTGTATTATGCGTTTTTCATGCGTTTTTTATGTATACATACATATGTGTATGCATATCCTTATTCTCCCTGATAATAATTCCCCTGTTTTAACTGTAATTTATATGGACTTTAATATCGTAAAAAATAGATTATGTTGTATGTTTAAATATAAATGTTTAAATATTTATGTCATACATCATTTTTTTCCCGCAACAAAAAATTAGTATGCAAACTGAGCAATAAGTAGTATGCAGATTTTGTCCTATTATGCTGTCCAGCTATGGTCCTCCTCCTATTGTTGTTTTTATTTTTATTTTTATTATTATTTTATTATTATTTTTATTTGTGTGTGTAAACAGTGTATAGTCATTTGGCAGCATTCTGCTGCTAAAACACTGTGTTGCTTTTTATTTGATTGACGTCCACTAGTCCCGCCCCCATTACAACACATAGACTATAAGAAGTCTAGCCCTTATGGAACCATCGTCACTGGCTGAAGAAGGAACCAATGAGCTGTTCCGAAACGCGTCCCGCCTCCATGACACACTTCCTGTCCACTTCCTGTTCGTGTTCCATGCTGGTTTCTGTCTCGCTTCCTCTGACATCATCCCCAGGCTCCAGCGTTACTGTGTCCTCTGAACATTCACAGCACAATCAGCTGTTATCTCGTGGACTTTCCTGGAAGCTTTAACATCAGAGACTGGGACTGCCCTGCCACTGGAACATCTCCAGGATGCACTTACCTATTACATGCCTGTTTCATCCACTATCTTGTAAGTGTTTTTAACCCTTTTAGGGGATATTACAAGTTTTATACTTCTGCACTTAGAGGCGCCTTGTTTGTTTTTCTGTTTCCATTAGAGATTGCTTGTCTACCTGAGTGCTGCCTAAAGTGTGTGAAGATTTGCTACCCTCTCCAACACAGACCTTATCTGTCAGGATTCAAATGCTTGGAGCGCCCTGGATATACACATTTTTCTGGATCTATTGTTTTAAGCAAACTTTTTAGGCTGCTGCACCTTATATTTGGACTGTCCCCTGGCAGATTGTGTCATTTGAACAATTAATCTTTTGACTGAGATTGGCCCCATTCCTTCCTTAATATTTATTGTGTTTGATCCCTTTTTTTTTTTTTTTTTTTCATCCTCCCTTGTTCCCTTGTATTTCTTGCTGATATTATGGAACTTTTATCAGAGATTGACTCACTTAAACATACTAGAGTCCAGGAACTTCTTGCCATTTTTCCGAATGATTTTTTTAAACCGCTCCCCCAATTTAGTCACGCACAATATGGTGCTTTATGCCATTCGTTTCAAAGATTGGAGAAATTGCTCACCTCTGCCAATCAACAATGGTGGGATGAATTTTTTCTTCAAACATATATATCTGCTCATATTACTCCTAGAGGCCTTAGGATTTTAAAAACATGTTCCTTTTTAGATACGGCACAACAGAAAGAATGGTCCTCTATCTCTGAATTTTGTACTAATAAGTGGATCAGTATTATTATAATACAGAGACACATTAAATATGAACAAGTGGTACACCAGATACAGATCCTGATCTCTCAAATCATGGAATTGACCTTTCACTTACCTACCTATTGGCTATCTACCATCACTAAAAAAATCAATAAGAGAGAAGACCTCCTCACTAAATTTAAACTTGGAAAATTCCGGAGAGATTTGGGTGATTATAATAAAAACAATATATTCTCATGGAAACGTACATCTAATTGTAATATTCCATCTCTTATGGATATTAACCCATATGCCCCTATAGTTAATCAGCATCCGAAAACTATAGCACACGATAGAGTGCCCCTCAAGTCTCCTACATCTCTATCACTACCTAACCTACAGAGAAAGGACACCAAAAAGGTACCCCCAGTATTACATTCATCCATACCTGGTGTTGACCTACCACCTAGCCATACACAGGTAATTTCTAGTTCCAATCACAGGATATCTTCTCCTCCCTCTTTTCATACAGATGAAATTAATACGAGTACCACGATGCCTATTCATATAAATGACACTAACATTATCACTTCAATGCCTACTTTATCTGTTGACCAAACATCATCTAACTTACCTATAACCTTTGGTCCAAATCCCTTATATGTACCCACTACTAGTGGAGCCCAATCTTTTGAATCCCCTCCGGTCTCTTTTTTAGTATTAGACCTCCCCCGGACCAAACCTTTAAAAAGAAAGCACGAAGCAGAGGATGCCGGGGTAGAGGAAGTAGATCCAAGTCCAGACCACAGGAAAAAGAGAGTACAGTAAAAATCTTCAATCTCTCGACACACCAGCTGTCTAGTGACGAAATCTCTTTACTCAGTCGGGGCCTTAATTTTGCACCTTCTGCTCAACCAAACCCCTTTCTTTTATTTACTGATTTAAATAAGTTTATACGTCGTCTTACTTTAAAACGATTTTTTAATATAAAGTCTACCCACCACATGCCTAATCAATCTGAGGTTTACCCTATTCCAGCCAGTCCCCTGTGCAATGACAATATGACTCATGATGATCATGTCTGTTTAGCTCTCTTAGAAGACCTTTATTGCCCTAATACTGAACCTGACTATGAGCATTCTGCCAGGGCCTCTTTGTTTGATAGTTCAGTGAATGACCAAATACAGTATACCCAGTATCTTATGACCTCGCCACCAATTCAGAATACCAAATTCAGACCTGTCTCCGTCTTTTATCCCACAAAGTCTAAAGGTTCCTGTATTGATGCCTTTTACCGTATAGTACACGCAGAGATTCAAGAGATGTGTATCTCAGGTAAAAATAAGACTGCCCATAATCTCACTCAGTCTGAAAAGAAGGCTCTTGAGGCCCTTACCAAAAATTTTAATTTAACGATTAAATCTGCTGACAAGGGAGGGGGTATAGTCGTCCAGAATAGATTAGATTATGTCACAGAGGCAAATAGACTCTTGTCAGACAGTAATACATACATGAAATTGCAGACTGACCCCTTGCCTCGTTTTACTATAGAAGCTGCTTCCCTTGTCAAGGATGCACTCCGCGGTGCTGTTATTACTAAATATGAAGCTTCTTTTTTAGTTGGGACCGTTCATTTTACCCCATATTTTTATCACCTACCCAAGGTGCATAAAAATCAAACTAATCCCCCCGGACGACCTATAGTGGCAGCAATGGGAAGTATTACCAGTGGCTTCTCACAATATGTTGACCAGTTCCTCCAGCCACTTGCTCAATCAATGCAGTCTTATATTAGAGATGGTACTCACTTGTTACAACTCCTCTCTCCTTATTCTTGGGAGCCCACTTACCTGTGGGTTTCACTTGATGTCCAGTCTCTGTACACCTCCATACCACACGATGTGGGATTGCGTGCTGTCCAATCCTTTTTATGTCAGGATCCCTTATTGAATTCCAGGCAAGCATCCTTTATTTTAGAGGCAACTGCTTTTTGCCTCACTCATAATTACTTTCAATTTGAAAAAGACTTCTTTCTGCAGGTAAACGGGACTGCGATGGGAGCTAATTTTGCGCCATCATATGCAAATATTACTATGGGATACTGGGAATCTTCCTACATTTGGCATAACAACCCCTTTTCATCTCACATCGTGTTTTATGGAAGATATATAGATGACGTGATCATTATCTGGGATGGCAGTGTATCCTCAGTCTCTGATTTTGTTGCTCACTGTAACAACAATAATATGGGTCTCAATTTCACTTCAGTCATAGACGAACATCAGTTGGCCTTTCTTGATCTGGAGCTCTTCTTTAATGGGAAGGACATCCATGCCAGGAATTTTACTAAGCCTACGGCGGGTAATTCATTTCTTAATTATAAAAGTTGCCATCACCCTCAGTGGCTTAACAATATACCTAAAAGCCAGTATTGCAGATTGAAAAAGAACTGCACTAGGGATACCGATTATGAGACTCAAAGTAAGATCTTGGAGGGAAAATTTCTTGATAAAGAATTCCCTGCCGATATTGTAAAAACAGCCTATTCCTTTTATAAAGATACGTCGATTTCATCACGTCCTAAGATCCAAGCCGACACCAAAACTAACAATAAAAATGATATACGGTTTATCACTCAATTTCACTCCCGCCACAGACAGATGGAGGGCATCGTGCGGAAACATTGGCCCTTATTGTTGCAGGATGAACACCTTGTCCCTGCTTTACCAAAAAAGCCAAAATTTGCCTATAGAAAGGCCCCTAACATAAAAGCTAAAGTGGCACCAAGTAAGTTAAAAGAAAAACCCTTACCGCCAGGGTATTCTATCCCTACATTTTTAGCTATTTCAGGCATGTATCAGTGCCGAAAACCCCTTTGTAAGACCTGTAGGTTTGTCAAGCATGGCCAGAAGGACTTCTGTGTAAAAGGAAAAACTTACCCCATCAAAGGTTTCCAGACTTGTTCCTCTGACCATGTAGTATATTGCTTGACATGTCCTTGTGGTTTGTTCTATGTAGGGCGAACCATTAGACCACTGCGCAAACGGTTTGGTGAACACCGCCGTTTTATTACCGATGGTCTAGACAATCATAGTGTCCCTAGGCACTACCTTGAACATCACCAAAAATCTACTGAAGGTCTTTCGGTTTGGGTGATTGAGGCGATGCCCAGAGACCTACCATCAGCTGAGCGCTTTCGCAAGCTTTGTCGTAGGGAAATGTTTTGGATTTTTTCTCTAAGTGTTTTGGCCCCTTTTTTTTTCATTATATATATATATATGCACACATATGCATATGTGTATACATATTCTTATCTCCCTGATAATAATTCACCCGTTTTTAACTCCCTTTATGTCTGGTGTATTATGCGTTTTTCATGCGTTTTTTATGTATACATACATATGTGTATGCATATCCTTATTCTCCCTGATAATAATTCCCCTGTTTTAACTGTAATTTATATGGACTTTAATATCGTAAAAAATAGATTATGTTGTATGTTTAAATATAAATGTTTAAATATTTATGTCATACATCATTTTTTTCCCGCAACAAAAAATTAGTATGCAAACTGAGCAATAAGTAGTATGCAGATTTTGTCCTATTATGCTGTCCAGCTATGGTCCTCCTCCTATTGTTGTTTTTATTTTTATTTTTATTATTATTTTATTATTATTTTTATTTGTGTGTGTAAACAGTGTATAGTCATTTGGCAGCATTCTGCTGCTAAAACACTGTGTTGCTTTTTATTTGATTGACGTCCACTAGTCCCGCCCCCATTACAACACATAGACTATAAGAAGTCTAGCCCTTATGGAACCATCGTCACTGGCTGAAGAAGGAACCAATGAGCTGTTCCGAAACGCGTCCCGCCTCCATGACACACTTCCTGTCCACTTCCTGTTCGTGTTCCATGCTGGTTTCTGTCTCGCTTCCTCTGACATCATCCCCAGGCTCCAGCGTTACTGTGTCCTCTGAACATTCACAGCACAATCAGCTGTTATCTCGTGGACTTTCCTGGAAGCTTTAACATCAGAGACTGGGACTGCCCTGCCACTGGAACATCTCCTGGATGCACTTACCTACTACATGCCTGTTTCATCCACTATCTTGTAAGTGTTTTTAACCCTTTTAGGGGATATTAAAAGTTTTATACTTCTGCACTTAGAGGCGCCTTGTTTGTTTTTCTGTTTCCATTAGAGATTGCTTGTCTCCCTGAGTGCTGCCTAAAGTGTGTGAAGATTTGCTACCCTCTCCAACACAGACCTTATCTGTCAGGATTCAAATGCTTGGAGCGCCCTGGATATACACATTTTTCTACAAGTTCTAGTTTAGTTATGTTGTGGAATAGTCATCCCACCACAGGTGTCACTGTGTCTGAATTTTCATGCTGTAGACTTGCAGAGCTCTTGCTGTAGACCAGGGTTCAGCAACCTACGGCCCGCACCTGGCACGCCGCCGCTAAATGTCCGGCTCCTCTCAGTCTGGCGCCTCCGTGAGTTAAGCCCTGACAGTGGGGTGGGCTCAGGCAGCACAACAGCACTGTGACAGAGAAAGAGAGGTGAGCTGTGACAGGGTGCAGGGGTGCCCAGGCCAGGTGCGGACTGTACCAGTACCCGAGGACACCCAGGGCCGGCCACTGGATTGACTGTGCCGCTCACAGCAGAGTGGAGCAGGAAACAGAAAACACTGTCTCTCCTGTACAGCAGGGGAGAGAGAGTGACAGAGGAGCAGCGCTTAATAACCGGGAATGGAACTGCCAGAGTTAACTTTCTAAGTTAATCAGCAGGGGATTGGTTGCTAGGTGGTCCTATGAAAAATTAACTCCAGCAGTTCCCACCCTTTGTTCAGCGCTGCTCTCTCTCCACCTCTGCATGAGTAAGGTAGGAAGGGGCAGAGCTGGGGCTGTGTAACATGCAGGGGTCCAGAGCTGTGGGGAGGGGGGTTGTAAAACTTGCAGCGGTCCAGAGTTGTGGGGGGGCTGTGTAACATGCAGGGGTCAAAAGCTGGGGGGCTGTGTAACATGCAGGGATCCACAGGTGTTGGCGGGGGGCTGTGTAACATTCATGGGTCCAGAGCTGTGGGGGGACTGTGTAATGTGCAGAGGTCGAGAGGTGTGGGTGGGAGGGCTGTGTAACATGCAGGGGTCCAGAGATGTGGGTGGGGGGGCTGTGTAACGTGCATGGGTCCAGAGCTGTGGGGGGACTGTGTAATGTGCAGGGGTCCAGAGCTGTGGGGGGCTGTGTAATGTGCAGGAGTCCAGAGCTGTGGGAGGGGGGCTGTGTAACATGCAGGGGTCCAGAGCTGCAGGGGTTGTGTAACATGCATGGGATCAGAGCTGCGGGGGGCTGTGTAACGTGCAGGGGTCCAGAGCTGCGGGAGGCCTGAGTAATGTAAAGGGGTTCAGGGTTGCGGGACTGAGTAATATAGAGTCCACAGGTACGAAGGCTGTGTAGTGTAAAGGGGTACAGAGGTGCAGGGGGCTGTGTAATGTAAAGGGGGCCAGAGGTGCGGGGACGTTGTAATGTAAAGGGAACCAGAGGTGCAGGAGCTGTGCAATGTGCAGGGGGCTAAGTAATGTAAAGCTTTGTATTAGTAAAGTGAGGTAAACCGGTACTGTTATTATTACTACGTTAGGAATATTTTTATCTTCATTTATTAGCAGGTGAATGCGGCCCTCCATGCATTCACATACCTTGAATACGGCCCTTAAGTGTAAAAGGGTTGCTGACCCATGCTGTAGACTCATCACTGCAACTCTGCAAATTTTTTCTAAAACCTTTAGGTTATACTGCCACCTATGGGAGGGTTGGACACTGGCAAAGCCAAAAAATCCAGATAGCAGGCAATTGAGCTGCAAGTTTGAAAATTACTTGCTAAGCTATTGTTAAACTTGCCAGGCTTCACAAAGTTTGTTGCACAATTGCAGTAAGTCCACATTCCGTGACTCCAGGTTAACCAGGGCCGATCCTAGGGTCACAGGCGCCTGGGTGCAAAAATATTTCTGCGCCCTCGCATGGGTGTGTTCATTATACTAACTTCTCCCCTTTACAAATGTTTCTATGGCAACGAATTAAACACAGAGATGCTCCCCTAAGAAGTCTTTGATACCCTGGGATCCTCATATGATCTCTTAACAATAAACAAAATACAGGAAGAGAGTGCTCTAATGGGAACTGGAAGGGGGGTCTCTCTAACGGACACAGAGAGGGCTGTTAGAAAGAGCCCCCAGACATACTGCAGACATAGTACAGGAGATGGTGAGAGACTGCAGACATGATACAAGACATGGCCAGAGACTGCAGATATGATACAAGAGATCAATACCTCAATTGCAGCCTAGCAGTGCCCAGCAAATTAAGTCTGCCAGTGCCCCTGGATCACGCAGAGCGGCGCCAATCTTCTCAGGCTCCTTCTGTTCTGTCAGAGCAACCTGCTGTGCTGGGACCTGTAGTGCCCTAGAGGGGACTGAAGAATACATTCCCACTATGCTGGGACCTGTAGTGCACTAGAGGGGACTGAAGAATTCATTCCCACTATGCTGGGACCTTTAGTGCACTAGAATAGAGGGGATTGAAGAATGCATTCCCATTATGCTGGGACTTGTAGTGCCCTAGAGGGGACTGAAGAATGCATTTCACTATGCTGGGACTTGTAGTGCACTAGAGGGGACTGAAGAATGCATTCCCACTATGCTGGGACCTGTAGTGCACTAGAGGGGACTGAAGAATGCATTCCCACTATGCTGGGACCTGTAGTGCACTAGAATAGAGGGGATTGAAGAATGCATTCCCATTATGCTGGGACTTGTAGTGCCCTAGAAGGGACTGAAGAATGCATTTCACTATGCTGGGACTTGTAGTGCACTAGAGGGGACTGAAGAATACATTCCCACTATGCTGGGACCTGTAGTGCACTAGAATAGAGGGGATTGAAGAATGCATTCCCATTATGCTGGGACTTGTAGTGCCCTAGAGGGGACTGAAGAATGCATTTCACTATGCTGGGACTTGTAGTGCACTAGAGGGGACTGAAGAATGCATTCCCATTATGCTGGGACCTCTAGTGCACTAGAATAGAGGGGACTGAAGAATGCATTCCCATTATGCTGGGACTTGTAGTGCCCTAGAGGGGACTGAAGAATGCATTCCCATTATGCTGGGACTTGTAGTGCCCTAGAGGGGACTGAAGAATGCATTTCACTATGCTGGGACTTGTAGTGCACTAGAGGGGACTGAAGAATGCATTCCCACTATGCTGGGACCTGTAGTGCACTAGAGGGGACTGAAGAATGCATTCCCACTATGCTGGGACCTGTAGTGCACTAGAATAGAGGGGATTGAAGAATGCATTCCCATTATGCTGGGACTTGTAGTGCCCTAGAGGGGACTGAAGAATGCATTTCACTATGCTGGGACTTGTAGTGCACTAGAGGGGACTGAAGAATGCATTCCCACTATGCTGGGACCTGTAGTGCACTAGAATAGAGGGGATTGATGAATGCATTCCTATTATGCTGGGACTTGTAGTGCCCTAGAGGGGACTGAAGAATGCATTTCACTATGCTGGGACTTGTAGTGCACTAGAGGGGACTGAAGAATGCAATTCCCACTATGCTGGGACCTGTAGTGCACTAGAATAGAGGGGATTGAAGAATGCATTCCCATTATGCTGGGACTTGTAGTGCCCTAGAGGGGACTGAAGAATGCATTTCACTATGCTGGGACTTGTAGTGCACTAGAGGGGACTGAAGAATGCATTCCAATTATGCTGGGACCTCTAGTGCACTAGAATAGAGGGGACTGAAGAATGCATTCCCATTATGCTGGGACTTGTAGTGCCCTAGAGGGGACTGAAGAATGCATTTCACTATGCTGGGACCTGTAGTGCCCTTTGTGGGGAACTGAAGATTCCTCAGTCCCAGCATAGTGGGCTGCCACCAGTCCTCCACACAGCATGAGGAGATTGCAGCCTTCCACCCCTCCCATACACTCACTCCCTGGGGAGAGCCCAGTAGTCATGTAGAACTCACTTACTCCAGGGCTGGTCTCTGCAGGCTCTGACAGTGACAATCATACACTCAGGTGGATCTGTCTCCTCCATTGCTTAAAATTTCCCGCCACACCCCTTTCTCGTGCACAGTACTAAGCCAGGGATTGGAGTGTGGGCGGGGCAGACACAGAGGAGAGGGGCGGGAGGAGGATGAGCAAATCAATATCTCTCTCCTCTCCTGTCCCGTCTCTGCAGAAAGGGGGAGTGTGCTGGCATGGCTTTGGGGGAAAATCAACACACACAGGTGCAGCCAGCCTGTCCATCCCGCCCCGCCCTGCCATGCCCGGAGACAGCTTCTTCTCACTGAAGTTTAGCAACACTGCCCAGGCACAATCTACATCCTGGTAGTTGTTGCCTGGGAGGCGGGCACACGGCACAGCACACCTCCCTAGATTCGGCCATGAACTGTCCATGCTGTTCCAAAGCTGGGACAGTTCGGAAGTAGTTTTATTTACGCACATAAGGGGGAGGCGGGAGGGGAGCACTCTGGCACTTCAGCGCCCCCCCTCTGCAGGTGCCTGGGTGCGGTGCACGCGGCGCACCCGCCTAGGACCGGCCCTGAGGTTAACGTTCTTTGCAAATATTCTGCAAGTCTGCTGCAAGTTCTGGTTCAGTTATGATGTGCAATAGTCATCCCTACACAGGGGTTACTGTGGCTGAATTTTAATCTTTGCTCCCTGCTGTAGACTTGCAGGGCTCATGCTGTAGACTTGCAGAGCTTTTGCTGTAGACTCGCCACTACAACTTTGCTCTTGCTAGAGACTTGCCACGCAAATTTGCTACAAATTGAAAAAGTGCTCTGCAAATGTACAACTTGCCAGTGAAAATGTGCAGCAAGTTAACAGACTTACAATTCAACACTGCCACAAATTTGTAGCAAGTTATCCTTGCTACCTGAGATCCAACAAAATTGTTAATGGTAAATCATAGAGATGACATGACGTTGAAACTTTTTCATATTTTACAAAAAAACTTAGCTAAATACCTTTTTATTCTGTGAATGAAAAATATATTGTTTTATAATTTTTATAAGAATTACATTTTGTTATTAATCATTGTATATGATTTTTCATGGTCAAATTTGTTTATTGTTTTGAATATAATAAAAGAGAACAATCTGATTGTGATACATATTCAAAGGGTAACAAACCAATCACTTCAATTGAAAAGAGACAAATAAGAATTCAACTGCAATATCGCACTATAGAAGCATCAAATAGACAGTCAAATGTCAAAAATGTCATATAATAGACACCAATCTAACTTTCTTTTTCTTTTCTGTCAGTCTGATTAAAAACAGGGGGAATAGCAAATCAGTAAAGCAAAAGTACATTTCAATGGGTGTGAAGTACCACATAAGAACTAATAAAATAGAAAGGGTCATGAAAAAGGAGTTATGCCGTGCACACACGATCGATTTTCTCAAGAAAATAGATGGGAAAAACGAGGAACGGCTTGTCCCTCTACACACGGCCGTTTTTCCCGTAATTTTTTCTCTTGGTCGAGAAAAACGACCGTGGGTAGGTGTAACGCCGAGCGCTCCGGGTGTCCCATCCATCCTGGAGCGCCCGCGGCGTCTGTCTCCCTGCAGCGCTCCGGTCGGCTCCTCTGACCGTGAGCGCTGCTCTGATGCTGGCGGGGATGCGATCCTTGCGGCGGCACCTGTCCGCCCGCGGATCGCATCCCATTCTGCTCACCGGCCTCCTCCTCCTGCTCCGTCCCGGCGTGCGCGGTCCCGCTGCTCTCTAGGGCGCGCGCGCGCCGGTCTTCTTAAATTTAAAGGGCCAGTGCACCATTGATTGGTGCCTGGTCCAATTACTGTGTCACACTCCAAAACACTTAAAAACCCACTCCCCCTTCCTGTCCTTGCCGGATCTTGTTGCCTTAGTGCCCTGAGAAAGCGTTTTGTACTTGCCTTTCCAGTGTATCTGACCTTCTGCCGTTGCCCCTGACTACGTACCATTGCCGCCTGCCCTGACCTTCCGCTACGTCTGACCTTGCCTCTGCCTAGTCCCAGTGTACCGTGCCTATCTCAGCTGCCAGAGAAGTCGAGCCGCTACTGGGGGACACGACCTGGTTGCTACCGCCGCAGCAAGTCCATCCCGCCTTGCGGCGGGCTCTGGTGAAAACCGGTAGCTACTTAGAACCGGTCCTCCAGTGCGACCCGTGCCTTCGCCTCTCTGGCACAGAGGATCCACCTCCTGTGTCCTCACTAGCCGCCAGTCCGGGCTCTGACAGTAGATCCGGCCATGGATCCCGCTGAGGTACCGCTGCCAAATCTCGCTGACCTCACTACCGTGGTTGCCCAGCAGTCGCAACAGATCGCACAACAAGGACAGCAGCTGTCGCAGTTGACTGCCATGGTCCAGCAGCTTCTGCCGCCGCAGCCTCCAGCATCTTCCCCTCTCCGAGCTGCCGCTACTGCCTTGTGAATTCGCCTGTCTCTTCCGGAGAAATTTGACGGGGATTCTAGGATGTGCCGGGGATTCTTGTCCCAATGTTCCCTGCATCTTGAGATGATGTCTGACCAGTTTTCCACAGAACGGTCTAAAGTGGCATTCGTGGTCTCTCTGTTGTCTGGAAAGGCCTTGGCCTGGGCCACGCCACTCTGGGACCGCAACGACCCTGCTACAGCCACCGTTCAGTCCTTCTTTGCTGAGGTTCGCAGTGTTTTTGAGGAACCAGCCCGAGCCTCATCCGCTGAAACCGCCCTGCTTAACCTTGTCCAAGGAAACTCTTCTGTGGGCGAATATGCCATACAGTTCCGCACACTGGCCTCAGAGTTAGCTTGGAATAATGAGGCTCTCTGCGCGACCTTCAAGAAGGGTTTATCCGGCCACATCAAGGATTGTCTGGCCGCACGAGAGATACCCTCTTCCTTGACGGAACTCATCCATTTAGCTACCCGCATCGATATGCGTTACGTCAAAAGACGCCAAGAGCTTCGCCAGGAGAAAGATCTTGTTCGCACCAGGCGTTATCCGCGCCTGGCTCCTCTCTTTCTGAATCCAATGCATCCTGTTACCGTGCCTCCCGCCGAGGAGGCCATGCAAGTGGACCGGTCTCACCTGACCCTACAAGAGAGGTCTCGCCGTAGGAACGAGAACTTATGCCTTTATTGTGCGAGCTCTGATCACTTCCTAAAAGACTGCCCTATTCGTCCTCCGCGTCAGGGAAACGCCCGCACCTAGTGAACGTGGGAGAGGCGTTACTGGGTGTTAATTCTTCCTCTCCACGTCTGACTATTCCTGTGCGGATTTCTCCTTCTGCTGGCTCCCTCTTCCCTGCGGTGGCCTTCCTGGACTCTGGTTCTGCAGGAAACTTTATTGAAGCCTCTTTCATCAACAGGTTCAACATTCCTGTTACCCGTCTCATCAAACCCTTCTTCATTTCCTCTGTAAATGGAGAGAATTTGGATTGTACCGTGCGTTACCGCACCGAACCCCTGCTCATGTCCGTTGGTGTTCTTCACCAAGAAAAGATTGAATTCTTTGTTTTGCCGAACTGTACTTCTGACATCCTTCTTGGCCTACCCTGGCTCCAGCGTCACACTCCTACCCTCGACTGGACCACTGGGGACATCAAATCCTGGGGTGACTCCTGTCACAAGCATTGCCTTAAGTCTGTACCGACCTGTCAAGTCCCCATCACTACTCCTTTGCCTGGCCTTCCAAAGGCCTATCAGGACTTTTCTGATGTCTTTTGCAAAAAACAGGCGGAGGTCTTACCACCACTAGGGATGAGCTTCGTGTTCGAGTCGAACATACGTTCGACTCGAACATCGGCTGTTCGATCGTTCGACGAAGATCGAACGATTTGGGCCGTTCGCGCCAAATTCGAGTGACGCGAACGGCCCACAATGCACTACGCCATCGCAGTGTCATCCAGGCGCTGTGATTGGCCAAGCATGCACTGTGACCCCGCATGCTTGGCCAATCACAGCGCCGGCAGCGAGGAGAGCAATGATTGGCCACAGGCAGGATGCCTGTGGCCAATTATTGCTGAGGGGGTTTAGTACACGCCCCACACTATAAAAGGCCACCAGCGCGGCGGCCTTGTGTAGTGTGTTCCGGAGTAGGGAAAGAGAACCATAGGCAGGGACAGTGTCATTATTTTTCCTTTACATAATCCTGGATTCCTTGTGTTTAGGGACAGATAAGGATAGGTAGGGAGAGTGTCAGTGACAGTGTGCTATTCTGTGCTAATCCTTGTTTGTAGGGACAGAGAGGTACAGTGAGGGAAAGTGTCAGTGTGCTATTCTGTTCTAAACCAATCTTGCTGAACCATATTTTCAATCCTTGAGTTTAGGGACAGAGAGGTACAGTGAGGGAAAGTGTCAGTGTGCTATTTTGTGCTAAATCTTGTTTGTAGGGACAGAGATGTACAGTGAGGGAAAGTGTCAGTGTGCTATTCTGTTCTAAACCAATTTTGCTGTTCCATATTTTCAATCCTTGAGTTTAGGGACAGAGAAGGACACTCGTAGAAATTATCAGTGTGCTATTCTGTGCTAAATCTTGTTTGTAGGGAGGGACAGAGTAGGACAGTGAGGGAAAGTGTCAGTGTGCTATTCTGTTCTAAAACTATTTTGCTGAACCATATTTTCAATCCTTGAGTTGAGGGACAGAGAGGTACAGTGAGGGAAAGTGTCAGTGTGCTATTCTGTTCTAAAACTATTTTGCTGAACCATATTTTCAATCCTTGAGTTGAGGGACAGAGAGGTACAGTGAGTGAAACTGACAGTGTGCTATTCTGTTCTAAACCAATTTTGCTGTTCCATATTTTCAATCCTTGAGTTGAGGGACAGAGAGGTACATTGAGTGAAACTGACAGTGTGCTATTCTGTTCTAAACCAAATTTGCTGTTCCATATTTTCAATCCTTGAGTTGAGGGACAGAGAGGTACAGTGAGTGAAACTGACAGTGTGCTATTCTGTTCTAAACCAATTTTGCTGTTCCATATTTTCAATCCTTGAGTTGAGGGACAGAGAGGTACAGTGAGTGAAACTGACAGTGTGCTATTCTTTTCTAAACCAATTTTGCTGTTCCATATTTTCAATCCTTGAGTTGAGGGACAGAGAGGTACAGTGAGTGAAACTGACAGTGTGCTGTTCTGTTCTAAACCAAATTTGCTGTTCCATATTTTCAATCCTTGAGTTGAGGGACAGAGAGGTACAGTGAGGGAAAGTGTCAGTGTGCTATTCTGTTCTAAAACTATTTTGCTGAACCATATTTTCAATCCTTGAGTTGAGGGACAGAGAGGTACAGTGAGGGAAAGTGTCAGTGTGCTATTCTGTTCTAAAACTATTTTGCTGAACCATATTTTCAATCCTTGAGTTGAGGGACAGAGAGGTACAGTGAGTGAAACTGACAGTGTGCTATTCTGTTCTAAACCAATTTTGCTGTTCCATATTTTCAATCCTTGAGTTGAGGGACAGAGAGGTACAGTGAGTGAAACTGACAGTGTGCTATTCTGTTCTAAAGCAAATTTGCTGTTCCATATTTTCAATCCTTGAGTTGAGGGACAGAGAGGTACAGTGAGTGAAACTGACAGTGTGCTGTTCTGTTCTAAACCAAATTTGCTGTTCCATATTTTCAATCCTTGAGTTGAGGGACAGAGAGGTACAGTGAGGGAAAGTGTCAGTGTGCTATTCTGTTCTAAAACTATTTTGCTGAACCATATTTTCAATCCTTGAGTTGAGGGACAGAGAGGTACAGTGAGTGAAACTGACAGTGTGCTATTCTGTTCTAAACCAATTTTGCTGTTCCATATTTTCAATCCTTGAGTTGAGGGACAGAGAGGTGCAGTGAGTGAAACTGACAGTGTGCTATTCTGTTCTAAACCAAATTTGCTGTTCCATATTTTCAATCCTTGAGTTGAGGGACAGAGAGGTACAGTGAGTGAAACTGACAGTGTGCTGTTCTGTTCTAAACCAAATTTTCTGTTCCATATTTTCAATCCTTGAGTTGAGGGACAGAGAGGTACAGTGAGGGAAAGTGTCAGTGTGCTATTCTGTTCTAAAACTATTTTGCTGAACCATATTTTCAATCCTTGAGTTGAGGGACAGAGAGGTACAGTGAGGGAAAGTGTCAGTGTGCTATTCTGTTCTAAAACTATTTTGCTGAACCATATTTTCAATCCTTGAGTTGAGGGACAGAGATGTACAGTGAGTGAAACTGACAGTGTGCTGTTCTGTTCTAAACCAAATTTGCTGTTCCATATTTTCAATCCTTGAGTTGAGGGACAGAGAGGTACAGTGAGGGAAAGTGTCAGTGTGCTATTCTGTTCTAAAACTATTTTGCTGAACCATATTTTCAATCCTTGAGTTGAGGGACAGAGAGGTACAGTGAGGGAAAGTGTCAGTGTGCTATTCTGTTCTAAAACTATTTTGCTGAACCATATTTTCAATCCTTGAGTTGAGGGACAGAGAGGTACAGTGAGGGAAAGTGTCAGTGTGCTATTCTGTTCTAAAACTATTTTGCTGAACCATATTTTCAATCCTTGAGTTGAGGGACAGAGAGGTACAGTGAGTGAAACTGACAGTGTGCTATTCTGTTCTAAACCAATTTTGCTGTTCCATATTTTCAATCCTTGAGTTGAGGGACAGAGAGGTACAGTGAGTGAAACTGACAGTGTGCTATTCTGTTCTAAACCAAATTTGCTGTTCCATATTTTCAATCCTTGAGTTGAGGGACAGAGAGGTACAGTGAGTGAAACTGACAGTGTGCTATTCTGTTCTAAACCTATTTTGCTGTTCCATATTTTCAATCCTTGAGTTGAGGGACAGAGAGGTACAGTGAGTGAAACTGACAGTGTGCTATTCTGTTCTAAACCAATTTTGCTGTTCCATATTTTCAATCCTTGAGTTGAGGGACAGAGAGGTACAGTGAGTGAAACTGACAGTGTGCTATTCTGTTCTAAACCAAATTTGCTGTTCCATATTTTCAATCCTTGAGTTGAGGGACAGAGAGGTACAGTGAGTGAAACTGACAGTGTGCTGTTCTGTTCTAAACCAAATTTGCTGTTCCATATTTTCAATCCTTGAGTTGAGGGACAGAGAGGTACAGTGAGGGAAAGTGTCAGTGTGCTATTCTGTTGTAAAACTATTTTGCTGAACCATATTTTCAATCCTTGAGTTGAGGGACAGAGAGGTACAGTGAGTGAAACAGACAGTGTGCTATTCTGTTCTAAACCAATTTTGCTGTTCCATATTTTCAATCCTTGAGTTGAGGGACAGAGAGGTACAGTGAGTGAAACTGACAGTGTGCTATTCTGTTCTAAACCAAATTTGCTGTTCCATATTTTCAGTCCTTGAGTTGAGGGACAGAGAGGTACAGTGAGGGAAAGTGTCAGTGTGCTATTCTGTTCTAAAACTATTTTGCTGAACCATATTTTCAATCCTTGAGTTGAGGGACAGAGAGGTACAGTGAGGGAAAGTGTCAGTGTGCTATTCTGTTCTAAAACTATTTTGCTGAACCATATTTTCAATCCTTGAGTTGAGGGACAGAGAGGTACAGTGAGTGAAACTGACAGTGTGCTATTCTGTTCTAAACCAATTTTGCTGTTCCATATTTTCAATCCTTGAGTTGAGGGACAGAGAGGTACAGTGAGTGAAACTGACAGTGTGCTGTTCTGTTCTAAACCAAATTTGCTGTTCCATATTTTCAATCCTTGAGTTGAGGGACAGAGAGGTACAGTGAGGGAAAGTGTCAGTGTGCTATTCTGTTCTAAAACTATTTTGCTGAACCATATTTTCAATCCTTGAGTTGAGGGACAGAGAGGTACAGTGAGGGAAAGTGTCAGTGTGCTATTCTGTTCTAAAACTATTTTGCTGAACCATATTTTCAATCCTTGAGTTGAGGGACAGAGATGTACAGTGAGTGAAACTGACAGTGTGCTATTCTGTTCTAAACCAAATTTGCTGTTCCATATTTTCAATCCTTGAGTTGAGGGACAGAGAGGTACAGTGAGTGAAACTGACAGTGTGCTATTCTGTTCTAAACCAATTTTGCTGTTCCATATTTTCAATCCTTGAGTTGAGGGACAGAGAGGTACAGTGAGTGAAACTGACAGTGTGCTATTCTGTTCTAAACCAATTTTTCTGTTCCATATTTTCAATCCTTGAGTTTAGGGACAGAGAAGGACACTCATAGAAATTATCAGTGTGCTATTCTGTGCTAAATCTTGTTTGTAGGGAGGGACAGAGTAGGACAGTGAGGGAAAGTGTCAGTGTGCTATTCTGTTCTAAAACTATTTTGCTGAACCATATTTTCAATCCTTGTGTTTAGGGACAGAGAAGGATAGGCAGGGGACAGTGTCAGTGTCATTGTTGCTAAGCCTCCTGCACAGTATACACCTGAAGGTAGCCCTTATTGCTGTTTTTCCCATCTCCCTGCAGGCCATCCATTAAAATGTCTGGAAGGCAATCAAGGAGAGGCAGACAGTCAGGAGGCAAAAAAAGAGGGCAAGCAGGCTCTGTGTCTGGGGGCAACAGTGCTGGTCGTGTACGCGGTGCATTGTCATCAGCACATGGCCATGGGACACGCTTGTCCTTGTTTTCGGCAGCTGGACATGTTGAGCCACATCATGCCGAAGACTTGGTAGAGTGGATGACCAAGCCCACCTCATCCTCCTCATCCTCTCTCACCCAGGCTCAGGGTACTGGCAAAGCAGCTGCCAAAGCGTCCTCTTCTCTGGTATCATTATCTTCATTAGTCAATCCTTCCCTAGACCCACCATGCCCTCCTCCTGAGGAGTCCCCCGAACTGTTTGAACACAGTGTTGGGTACATGCTCCAGGAGGATGCCCAGCGTTTGGAAGGATCTGATGATGATACCCAGCTAGAGGAAGGCAGCAGCGTGAGAGCAGAGAGAGGGGATGCTCAAGAAGGACACCAATCTGGCAGTCATGCTCCAGCAGCTGCAGCATATTGCCAGATTGGCTCCAGTGATGAGGAGGGAGGGGATGATGAGGTCACTGACTCCACGTGGGTGCCTAATAGGAGAGAGGAGGAGGAGGAGGATGAGGAGGAGGCACATCTCCAACGAGGCAGGATGCCCTTGAGTGGCCAGCGTATGGGCAGCACACCGACGGAATCACACCGCAGAGCTCCGCCTGTGCAGGGTGCTGCCTCTGCCCGTCATGCAAAAAGTTCTTTGGTGTGGGCCTTTTTTGAGGCGAGTGCATCAGATCGCACAGCTGCTGTTTGCAACATATGTCTCAAGCGTATATCGCGTGGCCAAAACATCAGCCGCTTGGGCACCACATGCTTGATCAGACATATGTTGACCTGCCATGCAGCTCGTTGGCAAGCCTACCTTAAAGACCCACACCAAAGAACAAAGCTGACCTCTTCTTGCACCGCATCAGCTGGGATCTCCAACCCCACTATACCTTCACTCCTCTCTGAAACCTGCTCTGAGAGGAATGAAGGTGTAGAATTAGGTGTGTCACAGGCAAGTACTTGCGGGCACCCTGCTAGCAGTACACCAACGTCCGATTCTAGCAGGCAAATTTCCCTGCCCCAGCTGCTGGACCGTCGAAAGAAGTTCACTCCCAGCCATCCACATGCCCAGCGGTTGAATGCTAGCTTGGCTAAATTGCTAGCGCTTCAACTGCTTCCTTTTCAGTTGGTAGACTCGGCCCCCTTCCGTGAGTTTGTGCAATGTGCGGTTCCTCAGTAGCAGGTTCCCAAACTACACTTTTTCGCACGGAAGGCTATTCCGGCTCTCTACAGGCATGTGGAAGGCAATGTCTTGGCCTCGCTGGACAGGGCGGTCAGTGGTAAGGTGCATATTACCGCTGACTCATGGTCCAGCAGGCATGGACAGGGACGTTACCTTTCTTTCACGGCCCATTGGGTCACTCTTTTGGCAGCTGGGAAGGATGCAGGACAAGGTGCAGTAGTGTTGGAGGTTGTTCCACCGCCACGCCTCCAAAATGCTACTACTGGTTGTGACACACCTCTCTCCTCCACCCCCTCCTCTTCTTCTTCCTCCATGGCCTCTTCCTGTGGTTTGTCCTCGGAACCAGTGGTGCTCCGTAGGCGTTCAAGGGGCTACGCAAGTACGCAGGCAAAAAGATGCCATGCCGTGCTTGCGCTGGTGTGTTTGGGGGACAGGAGCCACACTGGGGCAGAGGTCCTGTCTGCTCTGCAGGGGCAGGCCGAGAGGTGGTTGACGCCACGCCAGCTTAAGCCAGGAATGGTGGTTTGCGACAATGGCACCAACCTCCTCTCCGCCCTCCGACAGGGACAACTGACCCATGTGCCCTGTATGGCTCACGTCCTTAACCTGGTGGTGCAGCGGTTCTTGGGCAGGTACCCGGGCTTACAGGATGTCCTGAGGCAGGCCAGGAAAGTCTGCGTGCATTTCCGCAGATCTTATAATGCCAGTGCTCGCCTGGCTGAGCTTCAAAAGGAGTTGAACCTGCCCAAGAACCGCCTTATATGTGACATGCCCACCAGGTGGAACTCAACGTTGGCCATGCTGCAGCGGCTGCACACGCAGCAGAGGGCCATCAATGAGTACCTGTGCGACTACGGCACCAGGACAGGGTCAGGGGAGCTCGGGTTTTTTTCACCACGCCAGTGGGGCATGATCAGGGATGCATGCACTGTCCTGGCACCATTTGAGGAGGCCACGAGGATGGTGAGCAGTGACAGTGCATGCATCAGTGACACTGTACCTCTTGTCCACCTGTTGGAGCACACGCTGCGTGGAATAATGGACAGGGCACTTGAGGCAGAACAGAGGCAGGAAGAGGAGGACTTCCTTGCCTCTCAAGGCCCCCTTTACCCAGACAGTGTTCCTTCTGTCCCACCCATCGCACAGGAAGAGGAGGAGGAGGAGGAGGAGGAGGATTGTGTCAGCATGGAGGTGGAGGCTGGCACTCAGCATCATCAGCAGCAGTCTTTTAGGGATGATTTACAGTCCCAAGAAACCAGTGGACTTGTACGTGGCTGGGAGGAGGTGGCTGCGGATCATGTCGTCCTTAGTGACCCAGAGGACTCCGGACTGAATGCCTCAGCTAACCTACGCTGCATGGCCTCCCTGATCCTGCAAAGTCTGCGGAAGGATCCTTGTATTTTTCGGATCAAGGAGAGGGACCATTACTGGCTGGCCACTCTCCTTGATCCACGGTACAAGGGTAAGGTTGCGGACCTTATGTTACCGTCGCAGAGGGAGCAGAGGATGAGACAACTCCGGGAGGCCTTGCAGAAAGGTCTGTGCAACGCGTTCCCAGAGACTGGGAGGTTACAAACTCCTGGTCCTGGACAACGAGTTGCTGAGGCTTCGGGCAGTCAAAGAAGGAGCGGTGGGGAAGGTGGCCGTCTGACCGATGCGTTCAGACAATTCTTTAGTCCGCAGCCCCAAAGTATGATCGGTTCCAGCAACCATCGCCAGCGTCTGATATACATGGTGCAGGAATACCTAGGGGCAAGGTCAGACTTGGACACCTTCCCCACCGAAAATCCTCTGGCTTACTGGGTCTTGAGGATGGATCACTGGCCAGAGCTTGCACAGTATGCAATTGAGCTACTGGCCTGTCCTGCATCCAGCGTTCTTTCAGAACGCACATTCAGTGCTGCTGGAGGATTTGTCACGGATCACAGGGTGCGCCTGTCCACCGACTCGGTTGATCGACTGACTTTCATCAAGATGAACCAGTCTTGGATCACCACCAGCTACCACACACCTGATGCTGATATAACAGACTAATTGATTTTAAAATGTCACATCCCTTCAAGACTGATGCTGATGCTGAGTGCCTGTGCTGTTATGTTGACTGGCTATCCTCCTCCTCCTCCTCAATGATCCGATTAATGATGATAGCTTGGAAGATCATTTTGGTTTCTGGGTGCCGCCACCAGTGGCTAAGGCCCAATTTTTCAGCCCCTGTTTAACAGGGGCGTGTAATTACAATTTTTGATGCAATACTTTGCAACAGGGCTCATTGCTGTGCTCCAAGTACAGTATCTGTGAGGGGTTGCAGTGTTGTGCCACCAGTGCCTAAGGCCCAATTTTTCAGCCCCTGTTCAACAGGGGCATGCAATTATAATTATTGATCTAATAATTCACAGCAGGGCCCATTGCTGCGCCCACCAAGAGTAACTGTCAGGCCTTACAGTGTTGTGGCACCAGCACCACCATCAAAGGCCCAATTTTTACTACCACTGTTCAACAATTATATGTTATTACAATTCCTGATATAATAGTTGACAGCAGGGCGTTCCAGCACCCACCAAGAGTAACTGTGAGTGCTTACAGTGTTGTGCCAACACCAACACCAACACCTAAGGGGCCAATTTCTGCAGAGTATATACGGCAGGTCCCTACTTTCAAACATCCAACTTACAAACGACTACTACTTGTAAACGGAAGAAGACAACAGGAAGTGAGAGGAAATCTACCCCTTGGAAGGAAAATTCTCTCCTGTAAGAATTAATATGGGAGAAAGGTGTCTCCTCTCTACTGATGCTTTATCACCAATCCTTGTTTCAATAAAAACACCACATTTCAAAAACAGTTGTCATTGGGACGCAAAGTGAGGTGAAATGTTCTGAACAGGGGCACAGACAGCAAAACAAATGTGACAGGGGTGATAACCGTTCCCTATGTTTTACAAAAAACTAAAAAAAAGGAATTTGCCATGGAGCTCCACTTAAACAATGCAGCTGTTCAAAATTATAAACAGATTCTACATAAGAACAAACCTACAGTCCCTGTCTTGTATGCACCGCCTGTATATGGCTGTTCAGAGTATATAGGTCCTTTTTTATTTTGTGTGCGGGGTTCCCCTTAATATCCATACAAGACCCAAAGGGGCTGGTAATGGGCTGGGGTAGGGGGGGGGGGTTGATGGGGTAGCTATGCCATTTTTCCTAAAGATTTTCATCCATATTACCGGGACCACACATTGCATTAAAGCCGCAAGCAGTTTTAAATGACTTTTTTCCCTTTAGAAATGTTATTTTGTGCAGGGACAGTTCTAAACACGGGAAACACGTGGCACTTCACAGGCATACTTTAGACACCCCCCAGGTACAATATTTAAAGGAATATTTGACACTTTTTTTTTCACTTTATGCATCATTAAAATGACTGCTCCCGGAAAACGTCCGTTTTTAAAACTTCTTTTTGCATTGATACATGTCCCCTGGTGCAGAAGCCGGGTTCCCAAACTCTGTTTCGGACAATAACATGGATAATAGTCGTTATAATTAGCACTTTAGAATCCGAACGTTCGCATCCATTGTATTTAATAGGGTTCTAATGTTCGTGCGAATTTTCGGTCCGTTCGCGGGTTCTGGTGCGAACCGAACCCGGGGGTGTTCGGCTCATCACTAACCACCACATAGACCCTACGACTGCCCCATTGACTTGCTCCCAGGTACTACACCACCCCGTGGCAGAATTTACCCTCTCTCCTCTCCTGAAACCAAGGCTATGACTGAATACATTCAGGAGAACCTCAAGAGAGGTTTTATTAGTAAATCATGTTCTCCAGCCGGAGCGGGCTTCTTCTTCGTGGCCAAGAAGGACGGATCTCTACGCCCTTGCATAGACTATCGTGGTCTCAATAAAATCACTATTAAAAACCGCTACCCTCTGCCTCTCATCTCGGAGCTCTTTGACCGTCTGCGCGGAGCAAAAGTTTTTTCTAAATTGGACCTCAGGGGCGCTTATAACCTCATCAGAATCCGTAAGGGAGATGAATGGAAAACCGCATTTAACACCAGAGACGGTCACTTTGAATATCTCGTCATGCCGTTCGGACTTTGCAACGCCCCTGCAGTCTTTCAAGATTTTGTCAACGAAATCTTCCGGGACCTACTGTATACCTGTGTGGTTGTCTATCTTGACGACATCCTAATCTTCTCTGCCAACCTTAAGGAACATCGGCTCCATGTCCGTCAAGTGCTCCAGCGCCTCCGCGTAAATCATCTTTACGCTAAATTTGAAAAATGCCTTTTTGAGCGCAGCAGTCTTCCTTTCCTAGGATATCTGGTCTCTGGACAAGGTCTTCAAATGGACCCTGACAAACTCTCCGCAGTCTTGGGTTGGCCACGCCCCTCTGGACTTCGTGCTATCCAACGCTTCCTTGGTTTCGCCAACTACTATCGTCAGTTCATACCCCACTTCTCCACCATCGTTGCTCCTATAGGGGCACTGACCAAAAAAGACGCAAATCCTAGGTCCTGGCCGCCTCAAGCGGAGGAAGCTTTTACTCGCCTTAAGACCGCCTTCTCCTCTGCACCTGTCCTGTCTCGGCCAGATCCTCTAAAGCCGTTCTTCCTTGAAGTCGACGCCTCCTCGGTAGGAGCCGGAGCTGTGCTTCTTCAAAAAAACGCTAAAGGGAAAAACATCACTTGTGGTTTTTTCTCTAAAACTTTCTCCCCTCCGGAAAAAAAAACTATTCCATAGGTGACCGTGAACTGTTGGCCATCATGTTGGCATTAGAAGAGTGGAGACATCTCCTGGAAGGATCCCTTCACCCTATCTCCATCTACACTGACCATAAAAATTTGTCCGCTCAGCGCCTAAATCCTCGCCAGGCCAGGTGGTCATTGTTCTTTGCCCGCTTCAACTTCCAGATCCATTTTCGGCCCGCAGACAAAAATGTCAGGGCTGATGCTTTGTCCCGCCTCTCCGATACCTCTGAAACCAAGACTCCTCCTCAACACATCATACCCCCTGAGTGTCTGATTTCCTCTCCTCCCGCTTCTCTCGTGCCAATTCCTCCAGGAAAGACTTTCGTTCCTCCACGCCTTCGGCTTAAGATACTCAAGTGAGGCCATTCCTCTCATCTAGCCGGTCACGCTGGGATCAAAAAATCCATACAATTGATTGCCAGACACTATTGGTGGCCTACCCAGGAGGAAGATGTGACTGACTTTGTACGGGCCTGCACTATCTGTGCACGTGACAAGACGCCTCGCCAGAAGCCTGCAGGTCTTCTCCTTCCCCTACCTGTGCCTGAACAACCATGGTCCCACATCGCCATGGATTTCATCACGGACCTCCCTTTGTCTCGTAGTAACACTGTCATCTGGGTGGTCGTTGACCGCTTTTCTAAAATGGCTCATTTTGTCCCGCTCCCTGGTCTGCCTACTGCACCTCAGTTGGCGAAGCATTTTTTTCTTCAAATTTTCCGCCTCCATGGGCTGCCCTCACATATCGTCTCGGATAGAGGTGTTCAATTCATCTCAAAATTTTGGAGAGCTCTCTGTACTCAACTAAAAATTAAGTTGAATTTTTCTTCCGCTTATCACCCGCAGTCCAATGGACAGGTGGAGAGAGTTAACCAGGTCCTTGGCGACTACCTACGACATTTTGTCTCCGCCCGTCAAGACGATTGGGTCGACCTATTGCCCTGGGCAGAATTCTCATACAATTTCAAGAACTCTGAATCTTCCTCCAAGTCGCCTTTCTTTGTGGTCTACGGCCATCACCCATTGCCCCCCCTCCCCATTCCCACGTCTTATGGAGTTCCTGCCGTGGATGAATTTACTCAGGACTTTACCTCTATCTGGAAAGAGACTCAAAAGTCGCTCTCACTGGCCTCTGCCCGCATGAAGAGACATGCAGATAAAAAAAGAAGAATCCCTCCTGTCTATACCCCTGGTGACAAAGTGTGGCTCTCCTCCAAATATATTCGGTTTCGGGTACCTAGCTACAAGCTGGGCCCTCGTTACCTCGGGCCATTTAAAATCAAAAACCAAATCAATTCTGTTTCTTACAAGCTCCACCTTCCTCCTTCTCTTCGTATTCCCAACTCTTTTCATGTGTCTCTTCTTAAACCCCTCATTCTTAACCGATTTTCCCCTAAGGTCACTGCTCCTGCTCCTGTCTCTGGTTCTTCTGATGTCTTCTCGGTGAAAGAGATCCTCGCCTCCAAGGTCATCCGAGGTAAAAGATGTTTTTTAGTGGATTGGGAGAACTGTGGTCCTGAGGAAAGGTCCTGGGAACCTGAGGCCAACATTTTAGATAAAGAGCTCATCCGAAGATTCTTGGGTTCCAAGAAGAGGGGGAGACCTAAGGGGGGGTACTGTAACGCCGAGCGCTCCGGGTGTCCCATCCATCCCAGAGCGCCCGCGGCGTCTGTCTCCCTGCAGCGCTCCGGTCGGCTCCTCTGACCGTGAGCGCTGCTCTGATGCTGGCGGGGATGTGATCCTTGCGGCGGCACCTGTCCGCCCGCGGATCGCATCCCATTCTGCTCACCGGCCTCCTCCTCCTGCTCCGTCCCGGCGCGCGCGGTCCCGCTGCTCTCTAGGGCGCGCGCGCGCCGGTCTTCTTAAATTTAAAGGGCCAGTGCACCATTGATTGGTGCCTGGTCCAATTACTGTGTCACACTCCAAAACACTTAAAAACCCACTCCCCCTTCCTGTCCTTGCCGGATCTTGTTGCCTTAGTGCCCTGAGAAAGCGTTTTGTACTTGCCTTTCCAGTGTATCTGACCTTCTGCCGTTGCCCCTGACTATGTACCATTGCCACCTGCCCTGACCTTCCGCTACGTCTGACCTTGCCTCTGCCTAGTCCCAGTGTACCGTGCCTATCTCAGCTGCCAGAGAAGTCGAGCCGCTACTGGGGGAGATGACCTGGTTGCTACCGCCGCAGCAAGTCCATCCCGCCTTGCGGCGGGCTCTGGTGAAAACCGGTAGCTACTTAGAACCGGTCCTCCAGTGTGACCCATGCCTTCGCCTCTCTGGCAAAGAGGATCCACCTCCTGTGTCCTCACTAGCCGCCAGTCCGGGCTCTGACAGTAGGCTCCCCGGCAGGGTTTCCCTATGGGAAAACTGCCGCGGAAAAAAATGACGAGAAAAATTACAGCATGTTCTAATTTTTCTCGTCGTGATTAATGCTGTTTTTCTCGTCGGGAAAAATGACCAAAAGCCCACACACGGTCATTTTTCTCGTCAAATAGAAAAAATGACATTTTTCCCCGACGAGAAAAATGGTCGTGTGTACGCGGCATAAGAGAATAGAAGTAAATCGAAATAAAGAAAAGGGAAAAAATACAGCGGGGAAAAAAGGGGAAATTTGATAGAGTTAGTGCGGCTTCAACCGAATGAAGGGTGATGAAAGGGTAAATTAAGTATTATTACAATTTTTTCAAATTTGCAGCTCCAATCACTCTCACTATTTTAGAATGAACAAAGGCTCTATTGGTTCTGTGAATTGTTTCGGCTACAATCAGATTTTGAGTTTTCCACGCCTTAGCTATGGTTTGTCTTGCGGCTGTTAAGAGCTATAAAAGAAGGCAAAATTGATTGTGTGTAATTCCATCTGGTTTTAGATTCAAAAGAGCTATAGCAGGATTAGGTTGTATGGAAGTTTTGAATACTTTACAAGCTAAATCAAAAACTGCCTTCCAAAATTTTTGGGCTTTAGGACAATCCCAACATTTATAGAGTTGGGTGCCAGGATCTGAACAGCTGCGAAAACAAGCTTCAGGGTAATCAGGAGCATATTTCGCTATCCTACCATGAACTAAATGGCAACGAGAAAACACCTTATAATTTGTTCCCACAGAAACAACATTAGAGCAAGCAGAATTAGTGGCTAACCATATACTGGCCCATTATGTTTCATCGAATAAGTGTTTTAGATCTTGCTCCCATTTAGAAACATAAGGAGGGGGGCTAGAATCGAAACTAGCTAGAATTTTTTATTTTTTTTAAAGAATCGAAAGTCCTCTCATATGTGGGACATAATTACATATATGCTTAAACGCGACATCCAGCCATACCTACAGCTTGATTGTAGGTATGGTTGGAAACATTTTTTAATCTGTAAATAACAGAATAATTCCGATTGAAGAGGTCCATGAGTTTTACATAGAGTAGGAAAGGAGTGTAATGAAGATGCGGATACAAATGTATATAATCTAAATATATTAGCTGCACTCTACGCATTAAAGGAATTAGGGGAAATCCAGGCAGGGTAAAAGGCAGGGTTTTTAATAAAAGAAAGAAGTGGTATACGGGGCGATTGCAGGCCAAGACTGGTTTTGAATCCATCCCAGATGGATAAAGAGTGTTTTGTGATAGGATTGCGGATAGAGGTAGGATCAACTGGACATAACTATAACAAATTGGCTACTGAGATAGGGTCACAGTCAATAGACTCAATTGCTACCCATAGCGGAACTTCCTTTACTGCATGGTATTTAGGTAAATGTGCAAGGTGAGCTACATGATAATAGGCAGAAATATTGGGAAGACCTAAGCCTCCACAATGTTGTGGAGGACAAAGTGTGGATTTTTAGGTACAGGGTTTAGCTGTGTCCCAGATAAAGGAGATAATTCTACACTGAATAAATCGGATGGTACTGAGATCTCAAAACAGCAGTTGGGAAAAGGATCCCTTCCAATTTGAGAGACATGGAGTAGTTGGCGAAAGAAGAGTGGTCCAAAATTTGAGTAGAGAGGTGTAAGAAACTCATTGATGGTTACAGGAAGCAATTTATTTCAGTTATTTTTTCCAAGGGGTGTGCTACCAAATATTAAATTGAGGGTGTCGATAATTTTGTTGAGTCAATTTTTGAAGTTTTGCGTGGAATGTGTCAGATTTGGCTTTATGTTTCTCCACTTTTGTGTGTCATACCAATACAAAGAAAAGGAATAAATAAGGTTGGGCGATTGATTCGACCTGAGCATGAGTTTGTGTTGAACACTGGCTGTTCCCCTTGTTTGGGGAGCACCCAAATGCGCAGTGCATTCTACGCCCTAATTGGGCAAATATTTGCCCAATCAGGGCACAGTAAAAGCTGGTTGTTAAGGAGTGGGGCTGGGAAGCCAGCCGCAGCATCCTTAACAACCGATGAGTCATCAGCTGTCAATGGGCTTCTCTGTTGACACCTAAATAAAATAAAAAAATTCAGGTAAAAAAAAAGTGAAAAAAAATAGCGTGGGGTCCCTCCCCCAGTCCATACCAGAACCTTTGGATTTCCCATGATTAAAAACATTTAACTATGAGCAACCTAACAAATCTATTATAATCTTTGAACAGATTGAACAGATTTGGTTTATTAGTGGGAGCAAAATTAAGCACAGACTTTTCGTAATACTGAGATCTCATCCCTCAATAATGCTCTTGAAGATAAATGATATAGCTTTATGTTTGAGAGATTTGTTTTTCCCTCTTGTTTTCTCTTTCCAGATCCTCCTCTTTCTCCTTTTTGGGTGGCTCTAGATGACATTTGTTTGGTATTAAAAAAGTAAATCCAAAAAGACCACTATAGTACCACATCCCTAATGTATACCAAAATCAATTAAAAAAGTTTAGTTGGACTTTACACGCACAGAAATGAACTCACATTACAAAATATACAGACATAATCTGATTTTTACAACAAACAATCAATAAAATCGCATGTGGACATATTACAGGTCCTAAAATCATTTGCCTATATACACTTATCCTGCTAATACGCATGTTGGGGGCGCGATGTGGAAATTTAGGGGCAGTCTGAGCCGGTAGTTGGGCACAGACCAATTAATGTTCAATATTGTCCTGCTCTGGGTGTGATACTGCCTGGCAGTAGTGTTCTCCTTTGCCTGCAGGTGGCACTGTCACTGACGGCATAGGTTAAACTACGGGGGGTATCACAGCACCTTGGGTGTCCTCTCTCGGCAGCCGTGCAGTGGGCGTGGTCTACCCGCTGTGCATGCTGGGAGAGGGTACAAAAGGGACAGATGCCATTTGGTGTGAGGAGATTCCAGGGGGACCCCAAGGTGTTCAGGGGGGACCTCTGGTCCAGTGAGTGTGCCTCATGGCCCGCATGGCAAGAGGTGCGCTGGTGTGTTTAGGAATCGGGCACCTTCAGCCCGAGGTTTCGCTGTTGCAATGTAGGCGCAGCTCTGCTGACGAGGGCCTACACTTCAGAGAAGGATCCCAGGCTGAGTGCTTGTAGGGGGCCCATCTTTAGGAAAGGAGTCCAGGGGAAGATCAGTCCCGGCGGAGATTAGCGACGGTACTGCTATCTCAGGGAGAGGCCTGGAGACTTACCTAGAGGAGATTCATCGTCTCTGATATCCGTGCTTCATCCCGGCTGCTAGGACCGCTCTCATAGGGTCTATCCGGGTGAGCAGTACCCACTCAGGCTTGAGTGGCGACGAGAAGAATTGACACTGAGCTGTAAGTGTTGCGTGCCTGAACCTTCCCCTACTTCTCTCAACTTTCTACTCTCTCTCTCTTCAAGTTGACTTTATAAAGAAAGAAAAAGGAATAAACCCTTGCTGATTAGGTTTTACTCAAGTGTGGACATTGGCCTTATTTCGAGAGATTTTCCCCTAGACAACGGAGCAGATGGATCCACTCTTTGTGATTTGTGTATTAAAAATGGATAAGTTAAACCAAAAAGAAAGAAAAAAAGGGAAAAAAACAAATGTCCAGAAACTCAAACAACAGGTGCCTACGGCCTCTGAAGGGCGATCAGCCTATTAATCGCCTATCCCTGGCCGCACTCTACAAACACGGAGGATTGTGCCTCCTATTATCCAATATGGTGAATTAGTGACTGTTGCAAAAATGTGGCAGAATTCGTGTGCATTTAGTCCTAAATGACAGATAGTGACCCTGGCCACTTAGTAGACATCCAATCAGTAGGGTAAAGTGGTGAATTATGGGTGAAAAAACAAACAGTGATAATAGGTCAATATAAATAATCCCTAGTGATCCATCAGAGTGATATATTAGAAAAGATAAAAAAAAAAAATAATAATAGTCATAAATCGCCCTGGCGGGCAGTGCATATGCAATAAACCAAAAGTCCTAGTGTCAAAGTTCATGTGTGTCCTGAGTGAAACTGACGCGTTTCGACATCAGTGGTCTTCTGAGGTGATTGGACATTGCACACGTCTCACGTCACTTCCAGATAACCGGGACAGAGTGGTTACCGGACTGGTTTCACATTTTCAGGACGGTGGAGAAGGCAGCTGGTCTGCCCACAGAGGAAAAACTTTTGATCGCAAACAAATCCCCAGAGATTTACACAGTTTTACATGCCTCACATAGAGCGGTGTACTGAAGCACCACAACCATGTGAGCATGGGCGTCCACTGAAATTTTTTCAGGGGGGGGGGGGGGGCGCTTTGGCAGCGGCGATACACAGTCGCATTTTACCCTTTCTTCGACCGCTAGCGAGAGTTAAAAGTGACCCCCCCCCACGTTAAAATGTAAAAACACCCCACTGTGCCCCCTGCATCTTTAAATATCTCTTTGTCAATACTGTGTACCCCCTCTCCACAACTGCACCTCTGGACCCCTTTACATTACACAGCCCCCTGCACCACTGGACCCTTTACATTACACAGCCCCCTGCACCACTGGACCCCTTTACATTACACAGCATCCTGCACCACTGGACCCCTTTACAGTACACAGCACCCTGCACCACTGGAACCCTTTACATTACACAGCACACTGCATCACTGGACCCCTTTACATTACACAGCACCCTGCACCCCTTCACATTACACAGCACTCTGCATCACTGGACCCCTCTACATTACACAGCACCCTGCATCACTGGACCCCTTTACAATATACAGCACCCTCCATCACTGGACCCCTTTACATTACTCAGCACACTGCACCACTTTACATTACACAGCACCCTGAATTACTGGACCCCTTTACATTACACAGCACCCTGCATCACTGGACCCCTTTACATTACACAGCACCCTGCACCCCTGTACATTACACAGCACCCTGCATCACTGGACCCCTTTACATTACACAGCACCCTGCATCCCTTTACATTACACAGCACCCTGCATCACTGGACCCCTTTACATTACACAGAACCCTGCATCACTGGACCCCTTTACATTACACAGCACCCTGCACCCCTTTACATTACACAGCACCCTGCATCACTGGACCCTTCTACATTACACAGCACCCTGCATCACTGGACCTCTTTACAATACACAGCACCCTCCATCACTGGACCCCTTTACATTACACAGCACCCTGCACCCCTTTACATTACACAGCACCCTGCATCACTGGACCCCTTTACATTACACAGGACCCTGCATCACTGGACCCCTTTACATTGCACAGCACCCTGCACCCCTTTACATTACACAGAGCCCTGCATCACTAGACCCCTTTACATTACACAGCACCCTGCATCACTGGACCCCTTTACATTACACAGCACCCTGCATCCCTTCACATTACACAGCACCCTGCATCACTGGACCTCTTTACATTACACAGCACTCTTGATCGAACTTTTGATCGCAAACAAATCCCCAGAGATTTACACAGTTTTACATGCCTCACATAGAGCGGTGCACTGACGCACCACAACCATGTGAGCACGGGCGTCCAATGACATTTTTTCAGGGGGGGGCGCTTTGGCAGCGGCCATACACAGTCGCATTTTACCCTTTCTTCGACCGCTAGCGAGAGTTTAAAAGTGACCCCCCCACACGTTAAAATGTAAAAACACCCCACTGTGCCCCCTGCATCTTTAAATATCTCTTTGTCAATAATGTGTACCCCCTCTCCACAACTGCACCTCTGGACCCCTTTATATTACACAGCCCCCTGCACCACTGGACCCCTTTACATTACACAGCATCCTGCACCACTGGACCCCTTTACAGTACACAGCACCCTGCACCACTGGAACCCTTTACATTACACAGCACCCTGCATCACTGGACCCCTTTACATTACACAGCACCCTGCACCCCTTTACATTACACAGCACCCTGCATCACTAGACCCCTTTACATTACACAGCACCCTGCATCACTGGACCCCTTTACATTACACAGCACCCTGCATCCCTTTACCTTACACAGCACCCTGCATCACTGGACCCCTTTACATTACACAGCACTCTGCATCACTGGACCCCTTTACATTACACAGCACCCTGCATCACTGGACCCCTTTACATTACACAGCACCCTGCACCCCTTTACATTACACAGGACCCTGCATCATTAGACCCCTTTACATTACACAGCACCCTGCATCACTGGACCCCTTTACATTACACAGCACCCTGCATCCCTTTACATTACACAGCACCCTGCATCACTGGACCCCTTTAAATTACACAGCACTCTGCATCACTGGACCCCTTTACATTACACAGCACCCTGCATCACTGGACCCCTTTACATTACACAGCACCCTGCATCACTGGACCCCTTTACATTACACAGCACCCTGCACCACTTTACATTACACAGCACCCTGCATCACTGGACCCCTTTACATTACACAGCATCCCTGCATAACTGGACCCCTTTACATTACACAGCACCCTGCACCACTTTACATTGCACAGCACCCTGCATCACTGGACCCCTTTACATTACACAGCACCCTGCATCCCTTTACATTACACAGCACCCTGCATCACTGGACCCCTTTACATTACACACCACCCTGCACCCCTTTACTCTATTCAGCCCCCCACAGCACAGACCCCCGCCCACAGCCACACGGCTCAGCCTCTCAGTGAGCCACTGAGAGCCAGAGCTGGCCGCTCTCACCCCCTCCAGTGAGCGCTGGGGGGCAGAGTAGAGAGCCGGTGACTAACAGTCACTAGCTCTCTGCTCAGGGAGCCCTGAGAACCGAGTGATCGGTGGTGTTTGATTGCTCAGTTCTCAGTCTTAGAGCCGGCAGGGGACAGGTGCAACATCTTAACGATGCATCCACCTAGGTATGTATAATTTTTTTTTTTAAAGTCTCCATTCTTCTCTTTTAAATTATGTCTTTATATCAACCTGAAGTACAGCTTAGTTAAAGGAGATTGGCTACCCAACTGAAATGTAAATACTGTGCTAAAACTCATTAGCTAATGTCATGGACATTCATGGTTACAGCCTGAGCAGTATTCCAACTGCCTGTCCCACTGCTCCTACCACTTCTAGCTTGCTAGCCTTCATACAGTAAAAGGATCAGAAACTAATGGTAGAGAGACTGAAATAGGTGATTTACCCACTCTGCATCAATACTATATCCAACTAAGAGAGCAGGGCAAACTATTAACCTGTTATGTCAACAGTTTCGCTTTAGGTGTAATTTGCTGGAGGCAATTGGATTTCATTCATGTTAACATTTAAAGTATTTTGAATAGAAAAATTGTATATTACATTCTTCATGATGAACCCTAATGTAAACCTAAAACAACCTTAACAATAAAACCCATCTACTGTATGGTGGGGCTGTGAAACTACATTTAGTGGTGGGTATACTTTATCATTCAATAGTGGGCATGCTTTGGGCGTTTTCTGTTAGAAGACCTGTATTGTTTACAATTACATACAGAACAAAAGTCAGAAAACCCTAGTTATTTTATATTATTTTTTTTAATACAATTTTTTGCAGATATACAATGGGGATCGAAAGTTTGGGCACCCCAGGTAAAAATGTGTATTAATGTGCTTAACAAAGCCAAGGAAAGATGGAAAAATCTCCAAATGGCATCATATTACAGATTAGACATTCTTATAATATGTCAAAAAAAGTTAGATTTTATTTCCATCATTTACACTTTCAAAATGACAGAAAACAAAAAAATGGCGTCTGCAAAAGTTTGGGCACCCTGCAGAGTTAATATCTTGTACTGCCCCCTTTGGCAAGTATCACAGCTTGTAAACGCTTTTTGTAGCCAGCCAAGAGTCTTTCAATTCTTGTTTGAGGTATCTTTGCCCATTCTTCCTTACAAAAGTCTTCCAGTTCTTTGAGATTTCTGGGCTGTCTGTCACGCACTGCTCTTTTAAGGTCTATCCATAGGTTTTCAATAATGTTGAGGTCAGGAGATTGTGAAGGCCATGGCAAAACCTTCAGTTTACACCTCTTGATGTAATCCCCTGTGGATTTTGAGGTGTGTTTAGGATCATTATCCATTTGTAGAAGCCATCCTCTCTTTAACTTCAGCTTTTTCACAGATGGCATCAAGTTACCATCCAAAATTTGCTGAAATTTTATTGAATCCATTTTTCCTTCTACTCATGAAATGTTCCCTGTGCCACTGGCTGCAATACAACCCCAAAGCATGATTGATCCACCCCCATGCTTAACAGTTGGACAGAGGTTCTTTTCATTAAATTCTGTGCCCTTTCTTCTCCAAACGTACCTTTGCTCATTCTGGCCAAAAAGTTATATTTTAACCTCATCGGTCCACAGAACTTGTTTCCAAAATGCCTCAGGCTTGTCTATATGTTCATTTGCAAAGTTCAAATGCTGATTTTTGTAGTGAGGACGTAGAAGAGGTTTTCTTCTGATGACTCTTCCATGAAGACCATATTTGTACAAGTATCTCTTTATAGTGGAATAGTGTACCACAACTCCAGTGTCTGCCAGATCTTTCTGGAGGGATCGTGCAGTCAAACGTGGGTTTTGAATTGCTTTTCTCACAATCCTGCGAGCTGTTCTGTCTGATATTTTTCTTGGTCTTCCAGATCTTGCTTTAACTTCCACTGTTCCTGATGACTGCCATTTCTTAATTACATTCCGAACAGAGGATAGTGACATCTGAAAACGCTTTGCTATCTTCTTATAGCCTTCTCCAGCTTTGTGAGCGTCAACTATTTTCAGTTTCAGTTTTCTAGACAACTGCTTAGAAGAACCCATGGTGCTGATTGTTGGGGCAAGGTCAGATGAGTCTGGCCATTTAAAACCTTTGAGATTGACATCACCTGGTCTTCCCAGACGATGATTGAGAACAATCCATGACACTGGCAGGTCTCAGCTTTGCAAAGGGGGCAGTGCATGTTATAAATTCTGCAGGGTGCCCAAACTTTTGCAGACGCCATTTTTTTGTTTTCTGTAATTTTGAAAGTGTAAATGATGAAAATAAAATCTAACTTTTTTTGACATATTATAAGAATGTCTAATCTGTATTTTGATGCCATTTGGAGATTTTTCCATCTTTCCTTGGCTTCGTTATGCACATTAATACACATTTTTACCTGGGGTGCCCAAATTTCGATCCCCACTGTAAAGCCCCTCTATAGCCTGCCATACTTTATTTTAATGCAAATATACCGTAACAGAAAATAACAAAATCACATTTTTTTATGTTCCTAAAATGTCTCTATAAATAAACCAGGAATTATTTAAAAAGAACAGCTCATCCAGCTTACAGTCCCTGTCTTGTTTTCACCGCCTGTATACTGCTGTTCAGAGTATATAGGGCCTGGGGGCCCCACGCCTTTCCTTTTTTTAATTTGGGTGCGGGGTTCCCCTTAATATCCATACAAGACCCAAAGGGCCTGGTAATGGGCTGGGGGGGAGGGGAGGTACACATGCCGTTTTTCTCAATGATTTTCATCCATATTGCCGGGACCAGACATTACATTAAAGTCGCAAGCAGTTTTAAATTACTTTTATTTCTTTAGAAATGTCATTTTGTGCAGGGACAGTTATAAACACAGGAAACACACGCAACTTTACAGGCATACTATAGACAAGCCCCAGGCATGATATTTAAAGGAATATTTCACTTTTATTTTTTCACTTTAAACATCATTAAAATCACTGCTCCTGAAAAAACAGCTGTTTTTAAAAAAAAAATTTGCATTGATACATGTACCCTGGGGCAGGACCCGGGTCCCCAAACCCTTTTTAGGTCAATAACTTGCATATTAGCCTTTAAAATTCGCACTTTTGATTTCTCACGTTCGAGTCCCATAGACTTTAACGGGGTTCGAATGTTCACGCAAACTATCGGTCCGTCCGCATGTTCTGGATGCAAACCAAACCGGGGGGTGTTCGGCTCATCCCTAGTGGAGACAAGACCAGTCAGCCTGCACAAGGAGAGAGAGCAGCAGTGACCAGTCTTGATTACAGGAAGCTCCTGCACAGAGGCAAAGCTTCAAACTGGATTACTGCATAGATATGGAAGAAATACACAACACACACCAAGATTTAAGAAAAAACACACATGACTCTTGTAATTAGAATTAGATTATATTTGCTTATTTAGGAGTAAGGGCGGGTTCACACTGGTGCGACAAACGCTCCGACATTGGGAGCTCATGTCGCATGACGTTTGAAATTCAATGTTTCCCTATGGGAGCCGTCTTAACTGGTCCGACACATGTCGGCCCGACTTTGAAAATGCTCCCTGTACTACTTTGGTCCGACTTTGATCCTACTTCAGCCCAATGACTATCATTGAAGTTGGATCAAAGTCGGAAATTTTAAATAAAAAACCAGGGGGTTCCCCCTCCAAGAGCATACCGGGCCCTTGGGTCTGGTATGGATTTAAAGGGGAACCCCTATGCCGAAAAACGGCGTGGGGTCCCCCCAAAATCCATACCAGACCCTTATGCGAGCACGCAGCCCGGCCGGTCAGGAAAGGGGGTGGGGAGGAGCGAGCGCCCCCCCCCTCCTGAACCGTACCAGGCCACATGCCCTAAACATGGGGGGTGGTTGCTTTGGGGCAGGGGGCCCCAGATCCCGGCCCCCCACCCTATGTGAATGAGTATGGGGTACATCGTACCCCTACCCATTCACCTGGGGGAAAAAAGTTGTCAATAAAAAAACATACTAGACAGGTTTTCAAAGTAATTTATTAGGCAGCTCCGGGGGTCTTCTTCCGACTTCAGGGGTCTTTTTCCAACTTCGGGGGTCTCTTCCCCACCTCCTTATGACGTCATAGTCCCATAATGCCCCGGGGCTGTGACGCCATAGGGGACGGGGTCACCGGATGACATCACCCATTGACCCCGCCCCATGCCTATATAAGTCGTTGCGCGCCGCGCACATGGCGTTACAGCGGCATACCTTGTTTTGTCAACATCTGAAGAAGAGAAGAGGGAAGAAGACGTCGAAGAAGACCGGGCCACCGCTAGCAAAAGAGCAGGCAGAAGATAGCGGAGGTGCCCGGCAGAAGGCAGAAAGCACCGGAGAGCGGGAGTAGAACCGGAGAGTGCGGAGAAGGCACCGGAGAGCGGGAGAAGAGACCCCCGAAATCGGAATAGACCCCCGAAGTCGGAAGAAGACCCCCGGAGCTGCCTAATAAATTACTTTAAAAACCTGTCTAGTGTGTTTTTTTTCTTTACATTTTTTCCCCCAAGGTGAATGGGTAGGGGTACGATGTACCCCATACTCATTCACATAGGGTGGGGGGCCGGGATCTGGGGGCCCCCTTATGAAATGACCGCCCGCCCGCAGACTCCGACAACCAACGGCCAGGGTTGTTGGGAAGAGGCCCTTGTCCTCATCAACATAGGGACAGGGTGCTTTGGGGTGGGGGGGCCGCAGGGCGCCCCCCTGCCCCAAAGCACCCACCCCCCATGTTGAGGGCATGCGGCCTGGTACGGTTTAGGAGGGGGGCGCTCGCTCGTCCCCACCCCTTTTTTTGACAGGCCGGGCTGCGTGCTCAGATAAGGGTCTGGTATGAATTTTGGGGGAACCCCCACACCGTTTTTTCAGCGTAGGGGTTTCCCTTAAAATGTATACCAGACCCAAGGGCCTGGTATTCTCTTGGAGGGGGAACCCATGCCAATTTTTTTTTTTTGATTTGGCGTAGAGTTACCCCACAAGATCAGCAGAGCACAAATCGCATGCCAAAGTGGGATCATGCAAGACGGCGTTCCGACTTTTATCCGACTTCAATGATAGTCAGTGGGCTGAAGTAGGATCAAAGTCGGGCCAAAGTAGTACAGGGAGCATTTTCAAAGTCGGACCGACATGTGTCGGACCAGTTAAGACGGCTCCCATAGGGAAACATTGATTTTCACACGTCATGCGACATGAGTTCCCAATGTCGGAGCGTTTGTCGCACCAGTGTGAACCCGGCCTTAAAGTCGAACCGACATGTGTCGGGCCAGTTAAGACGGCTCCGATAGGGAAACATTGATTTTCACACGTCATGCGACATGAGCTCCCAATGTCGGAGCGTTTGTCGCACCAGTGTGAACCCGGCCTTAAAGTCGAACCGACATGTGTCGGACCAGGTAAGACGGCTCCCATAGGGAAACATTGATTTTCACACGTCATGCGACATGAGCTCCCAATGTTAAAGCGTTTGTCGCACCAGTGTGAACCCGGCCTGAAACATGACTTTATCTTCCCATACTGACATTAATATGTTGGCAAGGCTAAGCACATAGTTAGTGCCTGTTGCAAATAATAATCAATTTTAAAACAGAAAAAAATAGCAAGCAATTTGCTGTTGTCAATTTATTCTGTTGCAATGTTCTTGAGCTGAGAGATAAATGAGAGATAAATACAGTATTGTGCAAATGTTTTAAGCAGGTATGAAAAAAATGCAGTAAATTAAGAATGCTTTCTGAAATAGGAGGTGTTTTTATTAATTAACTAAATGCAAAGTACATGAACAGAAGAGAAATCCAATCAAATCAATTTTTAGCGTGACCACACTTTGCCTTCAAAATAGCATAATTTCTTCTAGGTACACTTTCACACTGGAGAAAACTAAAAGACGGCCGCACACCACAGTGTCAACAACTCCTCTTGTGCTGCATGTAGGCAGTCATCATTGGAATAAATGTTTTGCATTGGATAGCATCCAGCTGTGCTGTGTGGCCATCTTTTTGTTTTCTCCTCTACCGTGAGGCAAGGTGAGCAGGCACCTGCAAGTGAGAGCTGTGATAGTGTTCAACTGTTACTCATGAGAACTCAGCAGGTAGGTTGTTCCAAACATCTTGGAGAATGAACTACAGATCTTCTGTGGATGCAGGCTTCCTCATATCCTTCTGTCCCTTCCTGTAATCCCAGACAGACTCAATGATGTTGAGATCATGACTCTGTGGGAGCCAAACCATCACTTCCAGGACTCCTTGTTTTTCTTTACACTGAAGATAGTTCTTAATAACATTGGCTGTATGTTTGTAGTCGTTCTGCTGCAGAATACATTTGGAGCTAATCACACTCCTCCCTGATGCTATGACATTATGGATAAATGTCTCCCTGTATTTCTCAGCATTGAGGACACCATTGATCTTGACCAAATCTCCAACTCTATTTGCAGAAATGTGGCCCCAAAGAACCTTCACCATGCTTCACTGTTGTCATTATTGTACCGCTCTCCATGAACAAACTGCCTCCTGCTACAGCTAATTATTTGAAATTTCAGTTCAGAGCAGTTGCTGCCGTTTTCTGCACCCTAGTGCCTATGTTTTCATGCATAGGACATGGAAACAAGAGTAAGCGACTCAACTATGCACAAAAAACATAGGAACTGGGGTGCAGATTTTTTTTTTACATACTGTCTCCAAAGCCATGCAGTGTCACAATAGTGAAACTGTACTACTCTGGGGGGTGATCAAGGATTTTTTTTTTACTTTGATTGCTTATTACAGTTATAATCACTGTAATAAGCAACTTGTAATACTGTTTACTACTGTGATTGGTCACAGCTATCACATGGTACAGGACTGCTGTGATTGGCCCTGGTACCATGTGATCACTGTGACCTATCACAGAAATCACACAGTAGTACACAAGGCATCATGAATGACAGCCTTCTTTACTACTGTAACCATGATCATTGTTATTGGTCACAGCGATCACAAGGTACCAGGGCTGTTCACACCTTGATTGTTGATAAAAAATGTATATATCATTCTCCCCTCATCTCCCTTTATATAAATAGAAGCACAAGAGCTCAGACATGAGATCTTTACTGACTTGTTCCCAAGGCTGTGCAATGTTCAGCTCTTGATCTTAAGCAACCTCTTAAGAGAGCTCTTAATTTCTTTGTTTCGAAAACTGTAAACAAGAGGACTCAAAAGTGGGGTCAGGACTGACTGGTGGATAGCGGATGCCAAGTCATACTGTGCAGAGTAACTCTGCTGAAGCTGTATGTACATAAAAGCGACACTTCCGTAGAAAATAAGAGACATAATTAGATGAGACGTGCAAGTGGAGAATGCCTTTTTCCGTTCCACCGATGTTCTCATCTTCATTATGATAAACAAAATATTTGAGTATATAAAAACAATAAAAATGGAATTCAAAATGATTGTAAAGGAACTAACAGATAAATCCATTGCAATATAAAGATCACTAATGGAACAAGCAAGTGTCAACAATGGAGATGAATCACAGAAGATATGCTCAACTACATTGGGTCCACAGTAAGGTAATCTGTAAACCAGGACGATCATGGCTAATGGGCTGAGGAGACCAAGTACCCAACATGAACATATCAAAATCTTACAGGTCTTTAAGGTCATAATGGTGTGATATCGAAGAGCTTTGCAAACAGCTACATAACGATCAAAGGCCATCACAGTCAGAAGATAATTCTCTGTGACTAAAAACGCATCAAACGCGTACATTTGCAAAAAACAATTATCAAAAGAGATGTGTGCCTTTCCTTCAAAGAAAAGAGCCATCAGTGTTGGGTAGACTGTTGTGACGATGCATATCTCAACCACTGACAGGGTACAGATAAAAAGGTACATAGGTGTATGAAGGTGAGGCTCAAAAATAATCACAAGCATTATAACTGCATTTCCACAAGTGATAAAAATATAGAGAAAAATAAACAGCAAGGAAATTAAAGTGTGATTATACTTGTCAGCAATTTCTGTGAAACCTACTATAATGAATTCAATGACAGACTGATTAGTAAATGCTGTTTGGGCAATCATTTTTGCACAAAATATACGTTTAGCTATAAATAATATCCAAATAAAAATGTTAAATATTTTGGAAACTCTGCTTTCACATATAGACTAAGGACATTTACAAATACACCATTGGATCAAAATTTTGAACTACGTCGCTCTTGATAAACAAAGTATTCCACAGGGCTAGGAAAAAGACAAATATATAATTATTTGTAGTTTTGGAAATTCTACAAGCATTCCAAAAATGTCACCACATAAAGCTAATAATAGGGTTAAAGCGTAACTTTAGTTCCTTGTTATACTGGCCCCGCCCCTTCTTTCCCACACAGCTGTGTTTTTGCGTTCAGAGACTTGTGGCATGCATGAGTGGGGTTTCCTGAGCATGCACACACACTGGTATATGGGACATTGACCTCTGAGGCATTGACCTACAAATGTGATGAAGAACATTGCTGCATCCCAAGGATCTGCACTGCATCGGCACGTGTGCAGAATCTCCAGTATGTTCAGGTGAGTAGCTTTTGGGCATTAAAAAAATGCTTGATATGCCTAAACGCATCTAAACTAGCCTAAACGCTAGACTAATTCATTCCAATGGCCAGAATAGATAAATATTTTCGCCAATGGAATCCATAAATCCTTGAACACTTTATGTGCCTAAATGTATGTGCAGTACATGGCTTTAGGCACGTTATTTAAGCTGTTTTTCCTGCCAGAAGTAAAAGGCATTCAGAGGAGAAATTCAAATGCCCTGTGTGCATGGGGCCTAAATGTTGGTAGATATGGTAAACCTATGTAAAGTAAAGCACATATCTTAGTGGGTGTACGCTTGTAGTCACACAGCTTGACTGACATTTCTTTAACCACTTAAAGCGGAAGTAAACCCATATGTAGCGGCCTCCTCACTCCCCTCTTTTTCTTCAGCTCGTCTGTCTCTTGTCTAGGGGTACCTTCAGAGGGGAAGGGAGCGGGGACACCACGCCTGGCCTTCACCACAGGTGTCAATGTGGTGTAAGCAAAGTTCTTTTACCTTCGGGTCAGTGCTGTGCACCTGGAGCCTCCACCGAGAGTTACCTTGAACAATGTCTGTCAGGAAATGAGCCCCACACCATTAAAGTCCAACACTCCTTTATTCCTCTCGAATGAACACAATCAGTTGAACTCCCTTGTAGAAACAGAACAGGAAAGGAGGTGTGGATGCGAATAGGCCCAGACACAATGTGTTCTCCACTTTCCTCCCTGAAAGTGAGTTGCGGTCTCCGAGCGGGGGGAGGGGGGATTTCCTTCCAGGCGGTCTCCGATGAGAGGCTCACCCGTCACTGGCAATATGCTGCACCAGGTCTTCAAGTGAGGAGCTCCCCCCGGTCCATTACGCCTTCCGGATTCGGGTACCCAATCCCTGGGTACCCTATGATCTCCTTCCCTCGCGGAACTCAGTGTTGAGCACTGAGCTCCAGACCTTCATCCGAGTACCTCACCCCAGGCTAAAGGTGCCTGGGATGGAACACGACCTCTGGCTGTCCTCTAGGCCTAGACCTGCCTAGAGAACCGACACGAACCACCGCCCACAGGCTGAAGGTGCCTGGGACTCGACCCCGTGACAAAGATGGCCGGCCCCTTTATACCCTCTCCCAGCAAGCACGGCGGGTTCCCCGCCCCACCATACCGCTGCCGAGGAAGGACAAAAAGGAGGCACGGCACACAGCAATGATTCAACCCCAGCCCAGGGCGACAGCGCCACCTGCTGGGCTGCAGGGAATTACACATTACTGATGTCTCTGCCAAGTTCAAATTACACCCGGGAAAGTACATACCCGCTACACATATATATGTGCCGGGAATGTAACCCTCCCATTGGTTATGCTCTCAACCAGACTGTCAAACCATCCAATGGCTAGCGTCATAACTGATCACATGTGCAGCATCATGACAGTTGTAGATTAAACAGAGGCCAAGATGGCAGCTTCCTTGGCTGAAGAGTTTACTTCCACTTTAAGGACCGCCTCACGCCGATATACATCGGCAGAATGGCACGCGACCGAGTCCTGAGCTCCGTGACCGCGCCTGCGGGACCCACAGACCCGATCGCCGCCGGTGTCCCGCAATCGGGTCACAGAGCTGAAGAATGGGGAGAGGTAAGTGTAAACAAACCTTTCCCCGTTCTTCGTAGTGGCAGTGGCAGTGATCGTATGTTCCCTGTCATAGGGAACGACGTTCAGTGATGTCACACACCAAGCCACGCCCCCACACCGTAAGAATCACACATTAGGTCACACTTAACCACTTCAGCGCCCCCTACAGGTTAACCCCTTCACTGCCAGTGTCATTTTCACAGTAATCAGTGTATTTTTATAGCACTGATCGCTGTAAAAATTACAATGGTCTAAAAATAGTGTTAAAAGTGTCCGATGTGTAGGCCATAATGTTGCAGCCTTGATAAAAATCACTGATCGCCGCCATTAGTAGTAAAAAAAAAATTATTAATAAAAATGCCATAAAACTATCCCCTATTTTGTAGACGCTATAACTTTTGCGCAAACCAATCAATAAACGCTTATTGTGATTTTTTTACCAAAAATATGTAGAAGAATAGGTATCGGCCTAAACTGAGGGAAAAAAAATTATATATTTTTTGGGGATATTTATTATAGCAAAAAGTAAAAAAAATATTGAATTTTTTTCTAAATTGTCGCTTATTTTTGTTTATAGCACAAAAAATAAAAACCGCAGAGGTGATCAAATACCACCAAAAGAAAGCTCTATTTGTGGGAAAAAAAGGACGCCAATTTTTTTTGGGAGCCACGTCGCACGACCACGCAATTGTCAGTTAAAGTGACGCAGTGCCGAGTAGCAAAAAGTGGCCTGGTCCTTTAGCTACAAAATGGTCCGAGGCTTAAGTTGATTAAAGATGTTTTTGGTGTGTTTTTAATGTGGTGTAGAAACAGAGGCATTTTAAAAAAAAAATTGACATAGAGAAAATTTTATGCTGCCAATGTTCGATGTTGCTGTTGTGAATCCATGAATGACTCTTATGCCCTGTACACACGATCAGTTTTTCCGACAGGAAAACCGTGGGTTTTTTTTCAGCAGGAAAACAGCTCAAAATTGTGTTGCATACACACGGCCACTCAAATCTTGGCTGAAATTCCAAACGTCAAGAACGCGGTGACGTACAAAACATACGACGAGCCGAGATCAATGAAGTTCAATAGGCAGTTCGTCTCTTCTGCTTGATTCTGAGCATGTGTGTTTGTTTTTTCGCGTCGTAATTGCATACGGACGACCGCGATTCCCGATGTCACGAAAATTGAGTTCCTGCTCTCAATCTTTTCTTGTCAGGAATTCTCACAGAAAACGTGTGATGGAGCATACACACGGTCGGAATTCCTGACAAAAATCTCGCATCACACTTTTCTTGTCGGGAAAACTGATCGTGTGTACGAGGCATTCGAATTTGACACAAAGAAATTGTGTTCTTTGCATGTTGCCCTAAAGGCCGCATAAAATAGTCCCTCCTAAATGCTGTACACATTTTGCTATTTTTTAAATAGCATCAGACATTTAGTGGGCTTCCCATGCCATTTTGTTGCATTTGGCTGCTGTAGTTGTCCTCCAGAGGTCTAAATATATTACCAGATTTTTTATTTATTTTTCACCATGGGGTTTGGATTCAATGCCTTTCGAATCCCAAACATTTTGACCTGTCCAGCTGAACTGCCTGTGAATTTAACAGGGACATGTTTGAGCAACATTAATGCAGAACCAATTAAAATTCATGTTGATGAAGTCAAACTAGCACATTTCTGGTTGGTTGCCATGGGAAACTGCTTTACATTTTTTAATGTTTAAAAATTAACTATGTATAATGTTTAATATGTCTCAGAATACTGGCAGAATGGACTAAACATGCACAAAGTGTGTGTTAAAGAGAAGCAGTATTTTCTAAGGCAGGGGTCTCCAAACTTTCTAAACAAAGGGCCAGTGTACGGTCCTTCAGACTTTAGGGGGGGCCAGACTAGGGCCATTGGGAGTAGAAATTGTCCAGTGGGAGTAAATAATACCATATCTTTGGTGTCAGTGGGAGGACTAGTGCCCCATCATTGGTGTCAATGGAAAGAATTGATGGTGTCAGTTGGAGGAATAGTGCCTCAATGGTGTCAGCAACAAGAATTTTGCCCAATTGGAGTTGGATGGAATAGTGCCCCAAGGGCCGCATTAAGGCAAGCAAAGGGCCGCAGTTTGGAGACCCCTGTTCTAAGGGATAGAAGGAGACTTAACCAATTGACTTAAGATTTACCCCCCTTCATGACCAGACCATTTTGTACTATATGGTACTGGATTATTTTAACTGACAATTTCACGGTCATGCAACGCTGTACATAAATAAAATCTATGTAAATTGTCCCATAAATAGAGCTTTCTTTTTGTTTACAAACGTTTTTATTCAAGTATCAGCATCATACAAAGAAAATGTCAGACAGCATAATCAATTCAGAGGGAAAATAAACGGCGCATGACATGGGAGAGAGATAGGGGTACATAATAGAGAGGACATTACATAAAACTGCACAAGACTGATAAATCAATAGTGGTTACATGTGGTGGTTATGAAAGGTGCCAACAGAAAAAATTCTAGAGTGGGATTACGGTACATCGAACCAGTGTTTCCATTTATCATCATAAATTTGCATAGTGTCATAAAGCGTGTGGTGGATACGATCTGCCAGCTTAATCGCTTCCATTCGAGCCAGCACCTGGGACCAGGCAAGGGACGGGGAGCGCCAGTTACGTGCAATGACCCAATGGACGGCCAAAAAGAGGGAGTATATTAGTTTAGCGCAAGGTGTAGGGATATCGGGGATGGGTGTAAAGCATAGGCACATTTGGGCTGTAAGGGTAATGGTCCTACCAGCTATGGTTGAAGCTTTGGTGGCTGCCGCCTGCCAAGTGGGTTGAAGATGCGCACAGCTCCAGAAGGTGTGAATCAGTGTGCCCGACTCCGGGCAGCCCCGAAAACAGAGCGGGGAAACTGCAGGGAAGAGTGTGTGGAGGTGTGCTGGGGTTAGGTACCATCTGAGATGTAGTTTAACAGCAGTTTCACGAATGGAGTAGGCTCTGGTGTGTTTATACATATTTGTCAACATTTCCCTCCATTCCAGGGGCTCAAAAGTCAGGCCCAACTCCTCCTCCCACCTGAGCATAGGTTTTGACTTGGCTGGCAGGGCATAGTTGTTCAGCATGGTGTATGTCTTGGATATAATCCCTCTGTCTCTAGATGATTGAGAGCATAAGCGTTCATATGGGGTACAATGGATGTGGGAATCCAGAGAGCCCCTGTGTTGGAAGAAACGTCTAACCTGCATGTACTTATAGAATTCGGAGGATGGGAACTCATGATCTGTCTGTAGTTGCTGGAAGGATTTAAAATGTCTGCCTTCTTTTAAGGATTGCAACGTAATCACCTCCGATGTTGACCATCTGGAGAATCCCGTCTTATCCTCAAAGGCCGGAGGGAAATCAGGGTCTCCTATAAAGGAGTATAACGGGGAGAGAGAGGAGGATAAATCAAACTTATAGCCATACAACCGCCAGAGGTGGAGTGCCTGACTGACAATAGAGTTTAGTGGGATGAGTAGGCACGGCTTTATAGATCCGGCCCACAAGAGTCCCGGCAGGTGGAATGGGAGTATTGACTGAGTCTCGAAGGCCAGCCAGGGAATACCAGACGGGGTTGCGTGCCATTGTGCAGTTTGTGCAAATCTCGATGCTAAGTAGTAGCGCCAGAGATCAGGAAGGCCTAGACCTCCTAAGGGTTGGGGTCTATATAGTAAGGCTTTATGAAATCTCGGTTTTTTATTATGCCACACAAATCTATTAACCTCTTTTTGGATTGAATCAATATAAGTCTTAGGGACATATATAGGGAGGGCCCTGAAAAAAAACAATAGCTTGGGCAAAATGGCCATTTTAATGGCTGTGACCCTACCCAGCAGGGAGACATGATATGTATCCCAGGTTTTAAGAAAGGTTTTAACATGAGAGACTATGGGGTGAAAATTCACACGGGACAGGGAATGAAAAGCAGGGGTAAGCTGAATTCCTAAGTAGCGGAGGGTGGTCGTGCACCAAGCGAATGCAAAGTGGTGTCTCAGGGAGGTCTCAAGATCAGGAGGTATATTGATTGGCATGGCCGAACATTTGGCTAGATTAACCCCCAGCCCAGAGATTGTGTGGAAAGAATCAAGTAAAGATGTGAGGTTAGGTAATGCTATAAGTGGGTTGGACAAGAATAGGAGCACATCATCGGCATAGAGGCTAAGTTTAAATTCGTGAGGGCCTTTGCAGTATCCTTTAATGTTAACATTGTTGGTTATAGCACGGGAAAGGGGCTCTATGGCCAGGGCAAAAAGGAGAGGGGATAACGGACATCCCTGCCTCGTGCCCTTCTGGAGGGGAAAAAATGGGGAATTATTGCCTGGGAGTTTAATGCGTGTTTTGTGGGTCTCTGTATAAGGAGTGGAAACCGTGTATAAAATTTCCCGAGATACCGAATTTGGGTAGGAGGTGATCAAGGTAGGACCAGCTGACGCTATCGAACGCCTTGTGAATATCCAGACTGAGTAGGAGAGTTTGCTTAGAATGAAGGTTGGCATCCTGTATTATGTTAGAAACTAGGCGGATATTATCTGTGATCTGCCTACCGGGAATAAATCCCGTCTGGTCGGGTGAGATCAGGCTGGTTATAACAGAGGCAAGTCTGTCTGCTAGCAGTCTACCGAAGATTTTCAGGTCATTGTTGATCACTGATATTGGACGAAAGTTTTGGGGTAGGGAATGATCTTTGTGTGGTTTGGGGATGAGGGACATATTCGCTAGAAGCATCTCTGCTGGAAAGTCATTTCCTTTCAAGATGTAGTTAAACAAAGAGGTCAAATGAGGGGACAAAATGTGTGCAAATTTCTTGTAATAGGAAGTGGAGTAGCCATCCGGGCCAGGGGCTGTTGAGGATTTGAGGGATTTAATAATGGATAATATTTCCCGTTCAGAACAGGGGGCATTCAGGGACTCTAATTGTTGGTCTGTTAGAGTAGGTAGGGCCAGGTCCGAGAACCAGGACTGTGCAGAAGGGTCTGAGGTGGGACTCGATAGCCTGAACAAATCTTTATAATATTTTACAAAAATCTCCAGGACATCCTTAGGGTGAGAAACCAGAATGCCCGCAGAGTTGCGAAGTCTGTAGGTATGTGAGGGTCTTGTGGCCTGGTTCAGTTTCCGGGCGAACATGGTTGAAGACGTATTGTTATGAAGCAAAAACTTAGCTTTGGCCCACCTCAAGGCCTTTTCCGCATCCTCCGAAAGCAGGAGATCTAATGCGTGTCTTTTAATGTGGATTTGCCCAAGAAGGGCAGGGGAGGGATCTTGACTATATTTGTTGTATAGGGTATTCAGGGCCTTTGTGAGCAAACGGAGATCAGATATTTTAGCTTTGTTCCTTTTGGAGGCTAAGTCAATGAGGTTGCCTCTCATGACTGCCTTATGGGCAGTCCATAAAGTACTTGGAGATGTGTCAGGTAGGTGGTTATCAGTGAAGTACTCCTGCAGCTTGGTGTTGAGTGCCTCAACTGTTGGGGAATCAGTAAGTAGTGACTCGTTCAATCTCCAGGAGTAGGTCGTGGGTTTAAGGCCCATCCCCCGGATTGTAAACTCAACTATATTATGATCGGACCAAGGACAAACGTGAATGTCTGCCCTCGAAGAGTTAGCTAGGATAGTGGGGGTGCTGAAAATATAATCTAATCGCGCAAAGCTATCATGGGGGTTCGAGTAGAATGTATAAGACCTGCACCCAATATTATGTGCCCGCCACGTGTCAATAAGTTGCAGGGCATGTAGACTATTGGACAGGGTTTTAGGAAATGCCTTAGAGGCGGGGGTGCTCCTGCTCCGATCTAGGCTTGGGTTTGCTGCGAGATTAAAATCCCCCCCTATTATTAAATGCGGTGAAAGGTATCGTTCAAGGATTGAAAAAAAATGTTTAAAGAAAGAAGCCTGTGCCTCGTTGGGGGCGTATAAAGAAACCATGGTAACAGCTCGGCCTTGTATTTTACCTGCAGGATTATAAACCTGCTATCCGGGTCCTTATATATATGTGTCGCCTCGAAGAGGACTGTATTACTAATAAAAATGGCAACTCCACGTGTCTTGGTAGAGTGGGAGGTACAGTGAAATTGTTTAAATGCACGATCAAAATATTGTGGGTGATTTGAGCTAGAAAAATGGGTCTCCTGTAGTAGGAGAATGTCTGCTCCCAGGTTTTTATAGTGTCCAAAGGCCTTTCTACGCTTCTGGGGCAGGTTAAAGCCCTGTACATTATGGGACAAGATCTTAAGGGCCATCATGAACTAACAAGAATAGGGCATATGAATGGGAGGTGCATGCATAAGGAGAAGACCACGCAGAATTGCCATGTGCGTTTCCGTCAAACAAGAAACACAGCATGTCTGTCTTTGAGTAGAAAGAATGAGCGTCTGAGCGATACTTTAACAAGGAGAAAAACAACATAAATAACTTTTCAAGATAGAATGCAAAAATAAGAGCATAACCAGTAAACTTTAACTCAAGGGTGTTAACATAACCAGCATGAGCTTGGGGGTCAAAGGAAAACAGCCCAAATGACCAAAAAAACTTTTCCAAAGGACTATATAGTCCTATACTAACCGACGGATCCCGATAGGATCGCAGCGACGAACAGGGCGACCATACAACGCACATCGCCCTGAACCCCACAGCGGCCCGGGTCCTAAAGTCAGCAGGGGGGAAGCAGTGGACGAGAGGAGACTCGTCGCCTCAGATCGTATTAGAACTATAGCAAAAAGAGTCTAAAAAAAATAAATAAAAAAAAAACACAGTGAAAAATAATGTGCCAGAATAAAATAAACTGATGCATGCCTTCTTTCAAGAGTAAAGCAGTGCTCCCGCACAACTATGGTAAATCTATCCCCGAGAGGGGAGAAGTTGACACCACCCAACACAAGGAGCAGTCAGGTGTTATTGGTGTAGGTCACATCTTGGGTCATCTATGAAGGCCCGTGGTCCGGGAGCCAGCACAGAAGTCCCGAGCGTGGGCAAGTAAGTTGACTGTTATGTAGGTAGGACGTCAATACAACTGAGGGGGGCTGGAGCATGAGACATGAGCCAGGGGGCTCTGCAAACATGCTAGTGACGACCTCAGTCTCAAGTGTGGACAGGACCCCGATAGGGGAAATCCTGCCCGTCCAGATATCGGAGCCTGCACAAATTCTAAGTGTGGATCTTTAAGCCGGGAGGTCTCGGAAGGGTTGGCGCCATCTGCCCTGGTTCCTACGAGATGAAGGGGTGTTCCAGATTGGGTTAGGCCCCGGAGTGGAGGGTCTGCGGTCAACAGCCTCTGGCTCCAAGAGGCCTAGTTTAAGTAAGATCTCCTTTCCCTCCGCCACATTAAAGGCTGTGTAGGTGGTTCCATTGTGTGGGACTGTGAGTTTAAACGGGAAGCCCCATCTGTAGCGAATGTGGGCTGACTGCAGGACTGATGTGACTTCCTTCATGCGACGTCTGCGGTCGAGGGTAGCCTGAGAGATATCAGGGAAAATTTGGATCTTTACCCCATCCAGATTGATCGCTGCTGAATTCCTTGCTGCCCGGAGAATCTCCTCTTTAATCAAGAAGTCCTTGAGGCATAAAACTATGTCTCGCGGCGGTTTCTCAGCTGGGGGCTTGGGGCGCAATGCCCTGTGAATCCTATCATACACAAATGCTGAGGCGGGTGTAGAGGGAAGGAGGCTGAGGAACAGCTTAGTGGCAGCGGCCGGGAGGTCTATGACAGACTCGGGTATACCCCGCAGTCTGAGATTGTTCCTCCTGTTTCGATTATCGAGATCCTCGACCTGTGATTGCACCAGTTGGAAATTTTCAGCCAGTGCCTCATAGTCCTTGCGGAGATCAGCGTGCGCTACAGCCAATTCGTCATGTTTAGCTTCTAACATGTCTGTGCGGCCTCCCAGCGTGGTGATCTCCAGTGAGAGAATACTAGTGGCTTTGTGGAGTTCACTTTGGAACTTTCCAGCTATTTTCTCATACATGGAGGCAAGGCTGTAATAGAGCTTTCTTTTGTTGGTATTTGATCACCACTGGGGTTTTTATTTTTTGTGATATCAATAAAAAAATCAAATTTTGAAAAAAAAAAATATATTTTTTTTTTACTTTCTGCTATAAAACATATCAATAAAAATAATATTTTCTTTAAGCTATCTTCTCGATAACCCTTCTGTACAAACTTATCTTTCAATATATTAGCCTGTGCAATAAAATCCTCCTGCTCAGTGCAATTGCGTCACACTCTGAGTATTTGTCCTTTAGGAATGTTTCTTATCCAGGCAGGATGGTGCAGGGGCAGATCCAGAGTCAAGTCTAGGGAGGGGCACTGCCAGAAAATAAGGTGTACCTGTACGCCATTTTGTGCAATAGCCAGCAAAGGCACGCGTGCTGATTGGCCAGAGGGGGAGCCAATCAGCGGGTCCGGCGGAAGTGATGTCCGCCGGCCACCTGCAATCGCTCCGCACAGAGATAAAACAGCGGTCTGCTGATGTAAACAAACAGATCACCGTTCTGTCAGAGATGAACAGAGTGATCTTGTGTTCCTGCTAACCAGGAACACGGATCACTCTGTTCATCTAGTGAGTCCATCCCCACACAGTTAGCAAGCACCTCCTAGGGACACAGTTAACTCTTTGATCACCCCTGATGTTAACCCTTCCCAGCCAGTGTCATTAGTACAGTGACAGTGCATATTTTTAGCACTGATCACTGTATTAGTGTCACTGGTCTCCAAAAAGTGTCAGTTAGGTGTCCGATCTGTCCGCCACAATGTTGTAGTCCCGCTAAAAAATTACTAATGGCAGCAATTACTAGTAAAAAATAAATAAAAATGCCGTAAATCTATCCCCTATTTTGTAGATGTGATAACTTTTGTGCAAATCAATAAATATACATTTATTGGGGGATTTTTTACCAAAAAATATGTAGTAGAATACATATTGGCCTAAATTGAGGAAGACATTTTTTTATAGCAAAAAGTTAAAAATATTGCTTTTTTTTCAAAATTGTCGGTTTGTTTATATCGCAAAAAATAAAATATCACCAAAAGAAAATGCTATTAGTGGAAAAAAAAGGACATCAATTTTACTTGGGTACAGCGTTGCACGACCACGCAATTGTCAGTCAGTTACAGTAACGCATCGCAGTATCGCAAAAAATGGCCTGTTCATGGAGGGGGGTAAAACTTTCCGGAGCTGAAGGGGTTTAGATTGAACAAAACTAAAAAGGCAGCATTTGTTTTACATAAATAATGGCAGTATGGCACACAATATTTAGTGATTTTACACATTCATTAATTATTTTACTCACTTTTATAAAATATTTTGGTGCTCTGGTGGGGGGGAGGGGCTCCCATGCAGGAGCAATGGAGATGATCAGGATCCGTTAATTTCACTGTCTGCAGGTGCAGCCGGCAGCATCAGATGACAGTGACACACAGTCACTGCTTCTTCCTGTGTTCACGCCGTGCTGTGCTGTGGAGAAGATGGAGGGAGGAGGTGGGTGGAGTCAACAATCTCACTCGGGGCGGAGAACGAAGAAGGCTCTGCTCTAAATGCTGGGGCTCTCCTCCTCCTCAGCAGCGTCTCCAGCCTCCGACGTGACTGACGTCACTGGTTGCTACACGCCATGTAACACAGGCGTTAGCAACCAGTGCAGGGAACACTAGCCAGCGGTGTAGCTCCACCCACCTCCTCCCTCCAGCGCAGCGTAATGACCAGAGTCTCTCTATCAGCGCCGCTGATCGGCTGCTGAATGCTGATTATACTGATGTGAGAGAGAGAGACTCAGTCGGGACTGCAGTCAGTGATATTTTCGTGGGGGGGGCAATTGTCCCGTTGCCCCCCCCTGGATCCGCCCCTGGGATGGTGTCCACTTCTAATTGATAAATAGCTGGTCCGGTCTGTAGGTTTAAAATAGACCCGAGTGCTCAGTCCATTCAAACTTTTTTCAATAGTCACATCAAGAAAATTAACGGTTTTATTGCTGATCTGGAAGTCCAGTTTGATGTTATTGGTATTTTTATTCAGAGTCTCCAAAAATTCCACCACAGATTCCTCCGATCCCTCCTAAATAAATGGGAGATCGTCTATGAATCTGCGGTAGAATCGAAATTGGGGTCTCCGGTTCCGAAACACATGCCTGTCTTCAGGAGACCCCAACTGCGATTCTACTAATTGTTAAAAGTTCGTATCGCAGAGCATCTGGCAAATATTAAAAAAGGTTTTAAGTACCATAGTGTCTCACTGCATTTTAAAGAAAAACACCAGCAGGACCCTTCCTTGATTCAATTTTGTGGTATAGATTGTGTGCACCCATCATGGAGGGGTTCTAATAGCATTAGGGACTTATCACAGAGAGAGACCCAATGGATTTTTCTTTTAAAATGTCTTTATCCTAGGGGCCTCAACAATGAGTTAGATCTCAATTGCTTTATAAACAATTTTTGAATTTCTAATTGAACCTATAATTATGGCTGACCCACTCTCTGGGGATTATGTGCAGTGCAGTAGTGGATGCACACATGTACACTAGATGCACTATCAGGGTTGGCGATAGGATAGGAGTATGTGTAGTTTGATTATATATGCTACCTAGCGAGTTGGTTATATTTACATCTGAAGATTGAAAGAGTCTGATGACTCATTTCTTGATGGCCTTCTTAATGCTCTGTTAATATGATAGGCTGTATGGATATATTTTTATCAGTTGATATATATAACATATGTAGTCCTATTATATTTGTTTAGGAAATTTTATTTAAATTGAATTTATTTCTTGTGGAGATTAGAGTTGAGCGGACACCTGGATGTTCGGGTTCGACGGGTTCGGCCGAACTTCGGAAAAAAGTTTGGGTTCGGGACCGAACTTTAACCCGAACCCAAACCCGAACCCGAACCCCATTGAAGTCAATGGGGACCCGGACTTCTAAGGACTAAAAAGGCTCTAAAAAAGTAATGGAAAGGGCTAGAGGGCTGCAAATGGCAGCAAAATGTTGTTAAGAGCATGGCAAGTGCTCTGCGAACAAATGTGGATAGGGAAATAACTTAAAATAACATAAAAAAAATAAGAAAATAAAAAAATATGCTGGAGGCCCCCTTTTCAGCAGAAGAGGTACGGGAAGTCATTAAGAACCTCAGAAACTAAACGGCACGATGCCACACATATGGTGGGAATGCCCCAGAATACGCCCTTTCTGGAATAAATTATTCAATTTAATGGATAAGCTAGTGGGAAAATAAAATACTTTGAAATAAAAATGTAGCGGGGTGCTAAATTTAAGGGAAGTGTTTGAGTGGTAAATAGGCTCAAACACCCTAATTCTGTAGGATTCATGGACCATTTTGTCCTCAGGGGAAAGTATTGGTGTGCAGTTCCCTGCGGCCTACAGGTGGCGCTGCCATGGTAGGCTAGGGTTGAACTGCCGATACAGTGCTGTGCCTTTTGTGTCCCCTCTTGGCAGTAGTACAGCGGGGCGTGGAACCTGCTGTGCATGCCGGGAGAGCATATAAAAGGGGCAGACCTTTGGCCTGGGGGCTGATGTCCAGTGGGGTTCACGCCCAGGTGCCTTCGGCTTGGGTGCATGTGTTCCTGTTCCATCTCGGGTACCTTTAGCCCAGGGTGAGGTACTATCCTGGAGTTCCTGCTGCCCTGGGTATGGAGGCCTAGGTGCGGGAGTAAAGCCTGGAGTCCAGAGCCTTCGTCTGGAGTCCGCTAAGGGTCGAGGAGTCTTAGGGTGCCGCCTCGTGTAGGGGACCATGTTCCAGGGAAGGGAGGATCATTCTGATGGACCGATGCAGGAGTCACGGTGAAGGAAGGGTCTGTTCACTCCCTGGAGAGATGTCTTCCCCTTAATATGGGCTAGGTTTGTAGAAGGAGAAGCTCAAGGTCATCTTGACTGTATCAGAGGCCTTATTCACCCGACCGTGGCAGGGGCCTTATACACCCTGGTCTGTGGCAGAGACCAAAGTTCTCCAGGTCCGTGGCAGGGGCCTTGTACACCCGGTCTGTGGCAGAGACCAACCTCAAGGTCTGTGGCAGAGACCAACCTCAAGGTCTGTGGCAGAGACCGTGCACCTAAAACTGTTTGAGAAACCTAAGCAGTGAAGTGAATGTGCTACGTTTGTGCCTGGACCTCCTCCACACCTTGAGCTGTCCTGTTTCTTTGCTCTAACCTTTTCTATCCGAGTAGAGTTTATTTTGCCATGAGAGAATAAGAGTTGTAATTTCAGCTGGTGTGGACAATGACTTTACTGGGAATTAAAGGACTTGCCTCTACCTACAGTAGAGGTGAGAATCATCCTCTGGAGGAGTTTTGACTCCGGCTGTGGACACGGCCCGTCAAGTACACCGCTCAACTTCTTTATATAGGAGGGTACGGGCTGGTAGTGCGGTGTGCCTTTCTCCCTCCTGCGAGGAGCCAACAACATAAAGGCAGATAAGGGGGAAAGGATCTGTGCGCTACAAAAAAATAAAATAAAAATTATAATCTTGACCTAGGAGGACGAGGTCCATATGGAGTAGGAGGTTGAGGTGGCGGTGGATGTGGCTGTGTAGGTGGAAGCGGCGGTGGAGGAGGACGAGGTAGCCAACACTGGTTCAAAAATACAACAATGGCTGGGTAAGGCCGGTGATTTGTCGAATTCTGTCCCCCGTCAAATAGTGTCCACCCTGTACTGCACTTGCTCAGTATGTAGGACAAGGGGATTTGGAAAATCTCCCAAGACGAACGGCGCCTGCGTGGTGAGTTCAGGTGAAGGCCACACCATCCGTGGTTCAAGCCGAGCCAAGTGAGGCCGTGCCCGAAGCGTGGCGATCGAACCGAGCCCGTGAGGGGCCCTGTTACTATGTGCTACCGTATGTCCACTTGGATGGTGGGGCTTGAACCTGCACTCACAGCGCAGGCGCCGTTCATCTTCGGAGATTTTGTGAATCTCCTTGTCCTCTGTACTGCGCAAGCGCTGCGCCTTCGCAGTATGGGCCGGACACAATCCGATGGCCGGACAGTTTTTGTCACAACACCGGTATACATGTCTATTCTGCAGAAGGTACGGACAAGACCTGTGGGATCCATGCCTGGTTAATTTTAATGAACGTGAGCTTGTCCACATTGGCTCTGGACAGGCGGCTGCGCTTGTCTGTGATAACGCCCCCTGCCGTGCTAAATACACGTTCAGATAATACACTGGCTGCAGGGCAGGCCAGCACCTCCAGGGCATAAAGGGCAAGCTCAGGCCATGTGCCCAATTTGGAGACCCAGAAGTTAAAGGGGGCAGACCCGTCATCCAGTACGTGTAGGCCTGTGGACACATACTGCTCAACCATGTTGGTGAAATGCTGCCTCCTGCTAAGACGTTCCATCTCAGCTGGTGGTGCTGGTTGTTGTGGCGTGCTGACAAAGCTTTTCCACATTTCAGCCATGCTAACCCTGCCTTCTGAGATGCTGCCGGTGCCCCGGCTGCGTTGGCGACCTCTTCCTCCTCCTCTGCCTTCGCCTTGTGCTTCCACCGTACGCCCGCTGTCAGGTGGGAATGCCACCAGCAGCGTGTCTACCAGCGTGCGCTTGTACTCGCGCATCTTACGATCCCGCTCCAGTGAGGGAATTAAGGACGGTACGTTGTCCTTGTAACGGGGATCCAGCAGGGTAGCCACCCAGTAATCAGCACCAGTTAAAATGTGGGCAACTCGGCGGTCATTGCGGAAACACTGCAGCATGTAATCGCTCATGTGTGCCAGGCTGCCCAGAGGCAAAGAAAAGCTGTCCTCTGTGGGAGGTGTATCGTCTGTGTCCTCTGTATCCCCCCAGCCACGCACCAGTGATGGCCACGAGCTGGTCTGGGTGCCACCCTGCTGTGAAAATGGCTCCTCCTCCTCCTCCTCCATCTCCTCCTCCACCTCGTCATCCTCCAGAACTGGGCCCTTTCTGCCGGACAATTGTGTACCTGGAGTTTGTTGGTGCAGGAACCCACCCTCGTAGCCACTTGTGAAAGACTGCCCTGAAAGCCTTTGAAATGATCCCGCTTCCTCCTCCTCCTCCTGTGCCACATCCTCTTCCATCATCGCCCGAAGCGTTTTTTCAAGGAGGCATAGAACTGGGATAGTAACGCTGAGAACGGCGTCATTGGCACTGGACATGTTGGTGGAGTACTCGAAACAGCGCAACAAGGCACACAGGTCTCGCATGGAGGCCCAGTTATTGGTGGTGAAGTGGTGCTGTTCCGCAGAGCGACTCACACGTGATTGCTGCAGCTGAAACTCCACTATCGCCTGCTGCTGCTCGTACAGTCTGGCCAGCATGTGCAAGGTGGAGTTCCACCTTGAGGGCATGTCACATATGAGGCGGTGAGCGGGAAGGCCGAAGTTACGCTGCAGCGCTGACAGGCGAGCAGCAGCAGGGTGAGAACGCTGAAAGTGCGCACACACAGCCCGCACTTACTGCAGCAGCTCTGGCATATTGGGGTAATTTTTAAGGAACCTCTGGACCACCAAGTTCAGCACATGCGCCAGGCAAGGGATGTGCGTCAAACCGGCTAGGCCCAGAGCTGCTACGAGATTTCGCCCATTATCGCACACCACCAGGCCGGGCTTGAGGCTCACTGACAGCAACCACTCATTGGTCTGTTGTTCCATGTCCCTCCACAACTCCTGCGCGGTGTGGGGTTTTTCCCCCAAACAGGAAAGTTTTAAAACTGCCTGCTGTCGTTTACCCCTGGCTGTGCTGAAGTTGGTGGTGAAGGTGTTACGCTGACCGGATGAGGAGGCGGTAGGGGATGAGGAAGCGGAGTAGGAGGAGTTAGCAACAGGAGGCAAACTGAAGCGCCCTGCAATCCTCGGTGGTGGAAGGACATGCGCCAAACTGCTATCTGCCTCAGGCCCAGCCGCCACTGCATTTACCCAGTGTGCTGTTAGGGAGATATAACGTCCCTGACCGTGCTTACTGGTCCACGCATCTGTAGTTAGGTGGACCTTGCCACAGATGGCGTTGCACAGTGCACACCTGATTTTGTCCCCCACTTGGTTGTGCAGGGAAGGGATGGCTCGCCTGGAAAAGTAGTGGCGGCTGGGCACGACGTACTGTGGGACAGCCAATGCCATCAGGCTTTTAAAACTCTGCGTCTCCACCAGACGGAATGACAGCATTTCAAAGGCCAGGAGTTTTGAAATGCTGGCATTCAGGGCCAGGGATCGCGGGTGGCTAGGGGGGTACTTCCTCTTCCGCTCCAATGTTTGGGAGATAGAGAGCTTAACGCTTCCATGGGACATTGTGGAGATGGTTGGTGACCCAGGTGGTAGTGTTGCTGGCAGATCCTCTGTTTGCGGGGTGGCAGGTGCCACTGTCACTACAGAGGTGGATGAAGAGGCCGAGACTGCAGCAGAAGAGGAAGCAGGAGGAGCCAGAGACCTTTCTTGGTTTTTGAGGTGTCTACTCCACTGCAGCTCGTGCTTTGCACTTAGATGCCTGGTCATGCAGGCTGTGTTTAGGTTGAGAACGTTTATGCCTTGCTTCAGGCTCTGATTGCACAGCGTGCAAACCACTCGTGTCTTGTCATCAGCACATTGTGTGAAGAACTGCCACGCTAGGGAACTCCTTGGACCTGGCTTTGGTGTGCTCGGTCCCTTGCTGCGTTGGGCAGTAGCAGACATACTGTCTAGGGGACGGACGCTCCGCTTTTGCACCCTGCTCCCTCTTCTGCTGTGCTGGTGGCTCTGTGCGACCACCGCCTCTTCCTCCAAACTACACTGGTCACCTGCATAACGTTGATTCCATGTGGGGTCGAGGACCTCATCGTCCTCCACATCATCTTCCACCCAGTCTTCACCCCTGCCCTCCTTGTCTGTCTGCACAATTGCGAAAGCAGCAGCAGTTGGCACCTGTGTTTCGTCATCATCCGAGACGTGCTGCGATGGTCCTCCCATGTACTCATCATGAAACATAAGTGGTTGGGCATCAGTGCACTCAATCTCTTCCACTTCTGGGGCAGGGCTAGGTGGATGGCCCTGGGAAACCCTGCTAACAGAGTCATCGAAAAGCAGAAGAGACTGCTGCATGATTTGGGGCTCAGACTGCTTGGCTGATTTGCAACGAGGGTGAGGTGAAAGACTGATGGACATGGGTTTCAGGTGCCAACTCTGATCTTTCATCAGAAGAGTGGGTGGGAGACAATGTGAAGGAACCCGAGGCACTGTCAGCAACCCAATCTACTATCGCCTGTACTTGTCCTGGCCTAAACATTCGTACAGCCTCATTAGGCGCGACAAAATACCACCGCAGGCTCGGTCGCCTACTCGCACCTGAGGAAGGTGTTTCACTTGTGCGTGTATCTGGCACAGATCCACCACGTCCTCTCCCTGCAACAGGAGCTCCACCAGCAGCACCACGACCGGGGCCACCACGTCCCTTTGACCTTCTCCTCATATTTTCCAAATTTAGGATCTTGCCCTAAATGGGTGTTTTTGGAAGAGCAGAACACACCCACAGTACGTAACCGCTGAATCGCACAGCTACAGAACTGCAGAAAATGCTATTCAAAAAAAATGTTGTTTTTTTAGTATAGCACAGTAGAAGAAAACTATATAGAAATTGTTTATTTCACACACCTCCACATATGTATAACACACTGCAAAATATTTTTTGTGGCCCTAAATGGCGTTTTTTGGAAGACCACAACACACCCACAGTACGTAACCGCTGAATCGCACAGCTACAGAACTGCAGAAAATGCTATTCAAAAAAAATTTTGTTTTTTTAGTATAGCACAGTAGAAGAAAACTATATAGAAATTGTTTATTTCACACACCTCCACATATGTATAACACACTGCTAAATATTTTTTGTGGCCCTAAATGGCGTTTTTTGGAAGACCACAACACACCCACAGTACGTAACCGCTGAATCGCACAGCTACAGAACTGCAGAAAATGCTATTCAAAAAAAATGTTGTTTTTTTAGTATAGCATAGTAGAAGAAAACTATATAGAAATTGTTTATTTTACACACCTCCACATATGTATAACACACTGCAAAATATTTTTTGTGGCCCTAAATGGCATTTTTTGGAAGACCACAACACACCCACAGTACGTAACCGCTGAATCGCACAGCTATAGAACTGCAGAAAATGCTATTCAAAAAAAATTTTGTTTTTTTAGTATAGCACAGTAGAAGAAAACTATATAGAAATTGTTTATTTCAGACACCTCCACATATGTATAACACACTGCAAAATATTTTTTTGTGGCCCTAAATGGCGTTTTTTGGAAGACCACAACACACCCACAGTACGTAACCGCTGAATCGCACAGCTACAGAACTGCAGAAAATGCTATTCAAAAAAAATGTTGTTTTTTTAGTATAGCACAGTAGAAGACAAATATATAGAAATGTTTTATTTCACACGCCTCCACATATGTATAACACACTGCAAAATATTTTTTGTGGCCCTAAATGGGTCTTTTTGCAAGCGTACATTAAAGTGCAAATTTTTTATTTATTTTTTTTGCCCTAAACAGGTCTTTTTTTGCACGAGCAAAATAAAATGCAAATTTTTTATTTTTTTTGCCCTTAATGGGTCTTTTGGAAAAGAGCACAATAAAGTGCCTTTTTTTTTCCCTAAATGGATCTTTTTCCAAGAGCAGAATACACCCACAGTATGTAAACGGTGTATCTCTCAACCTAATATATGCAGTGCTGGTGCACTGAGCTTGCAGATAAAAGGTAGATTTTCTCTGACACTGGGCTCATGGCAGTGTAAAAAGACTGCACTGCAACACAAACAGGTAAACCTATGCAGATCGCTGAGTTATATCTCTGAATCTGGACTCCTATTCCTATATAATAAATCTCTCTCCCTGAAAGCACCAACAGGAACCTGGCCCTACACTACACTGTCTCTCTATCTTTTCCCTCAGATTCCAGAATCAGGACTAACTCATGTATTTTTCAATCTCTCCCTAAAAGCAACAGCAGCAGACAAGATCCTCTCCCTATCTATTCTGAAGCAGAGTGACGTGTGTGCTGTGTGCCTCTAGCTTATATAGAAGCTGGGTCACATGTTGCACTGACCAATCACAGCCATGCCATTACTACGCATGGCTATGATGGCTTCTAAGGGCACACCAGCTAATCAAAAGGTGATTGGCTGGCCCCTGAAGCATTTCTAACTGCGCCATTAGATTGCCGAACCCGAACCCGGACTTTCGCGCAAAGTCCGGGTTTGGGTTCGGGTTCTGGAAAAAGCTAAAGTTCGGTACGGACCCGAACTTTACAGTTCGGGTTCGCTCAACCCTAGTGGAGATATATGAAATTCAGGATCCAGCATTCACCCATATTAATTATAAATTATATATTTTAATATTTGTATAATGTTTATATTTTTAGATTTATTATCCAGAATTTAGGAATGTACCGTATATCTCATATTGTTTGATGATAATATTATTTATGCTAACTCTGCTTGTAAACTCAATGACTACAGTGCATTATGTGGGTATATGAGTCACAAAGGGATATACGATGATGTGATCATGGTGCGCTTCCGTGGCACGCTTTGCCCGTAAGTCTGTGTATTGTGGTCGCGGGGACACCAGGTGAGCGCAGGCGCAGTTGTTTTTCACTTCCGCCCTTAGCTGGAGTGGTTAGTATAAGAGGAGGGGTTGCTGTGCAGTACAGCCAATCCCATGATTAAGTCGATGTGATGAAACATGTTGGGGCATGGCTGTACGGCAACCATCTGAGCGAACGTGTGACGTGTGATGTGCAAAGCTGATCCAGGAAGCGGAGATCCAGGGCTGGGTAGCGAGTGGGGGTGAGACTCTATTTGCATACCTCGGGTCCGCCGTGACCGAATACACCGGTTTGGGCACTTATTGAAGATTTTGCTGTAATATTTGCTGCTCGTTTTTAAGAGATTCATGTGAGTGGAATGGTTGAAGTTTACACAGTGTTTTATTACACTATTGGTGAATTCTTTATCATTTACATGCGGAGCAATCTGGCAGTTACATGGTTGGAATTTGGAACATCTGCTAAACCTGTCTGTGAGGTTTTTGTTCACGTTTACACGCCGAGCATGAGAGTGTAAGGCATATTGAGCTGGTGAGTGTTGTATCTTACGGGAGAGGAATCACTGGCACTTGGGTGTGGTGGAAGATAAGAGGATAATTTTTACACCATCAACGATTGAATTTTCATTTATGGACTTGCTTCAATTTATATATATACAATTTTTGTCTTTATATTCATATATGTCACAGGGTGATTTTTTTTAAATTATTATCACTTTGGTCACATTGAATAGTCCGTGAAAACGGACATTCCGGACATTTTGATTGTTTACAGGGCAACTTATTTTTTTACACTATATAGTTTGTAGAGTTTAAAAATGACCATTGTATATTTCCTAAATGTACATAATATAAATGGGTACTAACGGGTAATGGGTAAAGTTGATCCAGGTAAAATCCGATCGCCTCTCTGTAGCAAAATTGGAGCATGGGTTTCTTCGCCTTCCTCTGGATCAACTGTGGGTGAAGGATTGTGTATATGGGATTGTATTTTTTTTGGTTGAACTAGATGGACTTGTTTCATTTTTCAACCTGACTAACTATTAGTGGTGCAACGGATCGTCATTGATCCGTGATCCGCACGGATCAATGACTTCGGATCGGCACACACGTGATCCACGGCACGCCGTGGGATCGCAGAGCAGTAAAACACACATTGAAACTGTCTCCGCTCTGCACGCATACAGCCCCGCTTCTTCCTAACCCCGCGCTGTGATAGACAGAATGCGGGTCCAATGCTGGAATGTGTTCTGTCTATCACATCGCAGGGTTAGGAGGAGGCGGCGCTGTGTGAATGCGAGCAGAGCGGAGACGGTTTCAATGGTTGGAACATACGGGCGGTGAGTTGCTTTCTAGCAGGACTTCACTTGCAAAATGTGTGCTGCCATCCATCCTCCCCTCTCCTAGGCTACAGAATGTTTACAGAGATGACACCATTGACAAGATTCACTGATGACAAGACACTGCTCTTGTCAATGGTGCCATCTACATAAGCATTCTGTAGCCTACTGTGGATGTTGGACAGACTGCACCCTCCTTCATCAAGAATCCAATGGCATCATGTTAGTTCTGCTTGGAATCTGTTATTTACCTGTACTGAAAAAAAGAAGAGTTACTATAGAGAAAGCAATACACTACCAACATGTGGAATTTGAATGACCTATTTTAAATAAAAAAAGTTATGCCCATTTTTGCATTACTTTTGGCACAGCCCTCATATTTGAGCAGCAAGATTTATTTGCCATATTTTCTAGTGTAGTTCCTGTTCACCTGGAAGTTTAGGATGTTTATTTGCCATATTTTCTAGTGTAGTTCCTGTTCACCTGGAAGTTTATGATGTTTATTTGCCATATTTTCTAGTGTAGTTCCTGTTCACCTGGAAGTTTAGGATGTTTAGGATGTTTATTTGCATGTTTTAACACCTTCAGTTGTATTTTCAATAATATACAAAAATTACAAAGACTAAAAGGTAGAATAAAAACCTCCACAGCAAGTGTACAGTATCTTCCATCTGAAATATCAGCTGTGACAACAGGGACAACAAATTATCTTCATTATTATTGTGGCAGATGCTTGCACCTCGGGAATTCAGGTGTATAGGAATGGTAGAGAGGAGTAAAAAGATGTCCGAAACTGAAAGAAGTTGTGCACTGTTCCCAAAATTAAAATATCTGTTTAGCTGGAATAACCATTTATGTGTGTACTATTAAAGGATATATACTGCTCCTGATAAATATAACATGACTATAATCATCATATGTGTGTAACATATTACCAATATATTAATCTATATGTACTATGAATATTTATAAACTATTTTACCTTACCGTGCTTTTAATTCATGCAAAAAAAGATATTTAGGTTTACTGGGGAAGTATCAAGCAGGTAATGATTTAATTACTGACACGAGGTATAAGGTTCTGTGGTCCTCAGATCATGACGAATTGTGACAGGCTTCCTCAAGACCTTCTATATGTAATAAATACTGTAGATCTATCCACTTGGGACCAAAGAATGAAAACAAGTTAGATTAATTAAAACCACTAGAGGTGTTACCAGGTGTCTCTCTACATGAATTGCAATTAGTGTACTTTTGAGCACATTTGTTTTCATGTCTTAATAGAATTCTCTTATTTATTTTCCGAAATAAGAAGCTGTCAAAGTGCTTTTAATCAGCCCCTTAGGGCATAAATGGAATATTGAGATTGTGTTTAAACATGGACTGTTAAATTAGGATTATGTACATATTTTTTTTATTATTGTTAATGCCCTTTTTTTCAGTGCCACTTAAATTGTTAACCAGATACCAGGTAAAGCCAGCAAGGATGACAAGAAAATTATAAAATGTATCATACTAGATTTCATGAAGTCACACTAAATTAAATTGTTTCTTAGTAATGTACATTAAAAATTGCAGTGAAGGTGCCCAGAACCCTCAAGTGAAAGCAAAGCATAGGGTTGGTCAGCTCTTGGACTAAAAGATTTTTGAATGAGTTTTAACCGAGTTTCTCGGCAAGAAACGACAAGAAAACTGCAGAGATAGCTTTCTTGCTGAGAAAATCGTTTGTGTGTATGGTTTCTCGTCGAGAAAACTGACCAGAATCTCGACGAGAAAAATAGAGAACCAGCTCTCTATTGTCTCGCAGAGATTCTCGTCGGCATGTTTCTCGACGAGAAAAGTGTGTGTGTGTACACTTACCTGTCGCCATGGAAACCCGCGCATGCTCGAATTGACTTTGACGCATGCGCGGCAGCTTCCTTGGCATAGGTAGGGTGTAGCAAGATGGCGGCGACGGCATCGAATGTGACGAGCGCACGCTCGTCATAGTCGATGACGTCACCGCGTTCACTCCATTCAAAGAACCGCAGGTTCTTAGAATGGAGCGTGTGTACACTCGGCCGGGACAAGTTTCTTGTCCAAGAATCTCGTCAAGAAAAACGACGTGTTTTTTCCTGACGAGATTCTCGGCCGTGTGTACGAGGCCATAGAGTTCAAACCTGGGAATTTCCAATCAGGGCACAGAGCACTGTGAGAAACATGATTGGAGAAAGTCACGATGACTTTGCCCAATCATGGCTCATTGCTCATGGTCATGGACCCACCCCAACCTATAAAAGGTTCCTTCCCAGAGGAGCCATTTGCAGTGTGATGTTGGAGTAGAGATAGATAGAACAGGGCTCTGTTCATTGCAACTAGCGAGTTAGTGTGCTATTGTGATTCTATTGTGAGTATAGAGTGTCAGTGGAGTGTGAATATAGTGGTAGTGCAGCGTGAATGTAGTGCAATCGTTCATTTTTACTGTAGTGTCAGTTTTACTGCAGTGTATTGTAGTGTGTCAGTGGAGTGTGCCTGTATAGTGCAGTGTTTTACACCGCATTACATAACATTTAGTGTTATATACAGTGCTGCATAACCCCCCTCTTTTTTGGGGGGGTTACGCCTTTTTTTTGTCCTGTGCTTGCCCCCTTCTTTTAAATTGTAAGCCGCAGTTTTTTTTATAGTTTTGAAATTTCAGTTGCTGCAGCAAAAAAAAATACAGTCCCTGCCATCCACATGCCCAGCGTCTAAATTCTAGCTTGTCCAAGCTGTTGGCTTTACAACTCCTGCCTTCTGGTGAATTCTGCCCCTCGCTATTTTTTTGCACTTAAGGCCATTCTAGCTCTGTGCCATCACGTGGAAGGTAGGGATGAGCTCGGTGTTCGAGTCGAACGCATGTTCGACTCGAACATCGCCTGTTCGCCTGTTCGGCGAAACCAGAACTTTGTGGGGCGTTCGTGCCAAATTCGTGTGACACGAACGACCCACAATGCACTGCGCCATCGCACTGCATTGCCGGCGCTGTGATTGGCCAAGCATGCACTGTGACCCCGCATGATTGGCCAATCATAGCTCAGGGGGGTTTAGTACACGCCCCACACTATAAAAGGCCGCCAGCGCGGCGGCCTTGTGTAGTGTGTTTCGGCGTGCAGGGAAAAAGCTACATAGGCAGGGACAGTGTTTTCTACAGTGTGTTCTTTTCTCAGGCATCTTTTCTCTAATAAAGGCATCTGCAGGAGTTAGTGGGTGTTGTGTGCCTCCAGCACAATATACACTACTCCAATTCCTGGTTTTCCCATCTCCCTGCAGTCCATTACTATGTCTGGAAGGCCAACAAGAAGAGGCAGACAGTCAGGAGCCAATAAAAGAGGGCAAGCAGGCTCTGTGTCTAGAGACAACAGTGCTGGTCGTGGACGCGGTGCATCGTCATCAGCACATGGTCATGGGACACGCTTGTCCTTATTTTCGGCAGCTGGACGTGTTGAGCCGCATCATGCCGAAGACTTGGTAGAGTGGATGACCAAGCCCTCCTCATCCTCCTCATCCACTCTCACCCAGGCTCAGGGTACTGGCAAAGCAGCTGCCAATGCGTCCTCTTCCCTCGTATCAATGTCATCATCAGTCACTCCTTCCCTAGACCCACCATGTCCTCCTGAGGTGTCCCCCGAACTGTTTGAGCACAGTGTTGGGTACATGCTCCAGGAGGATGCCCAGCATTTTGAAGGGTCTGATGATGATACCCAGCTAGAGGAAGGTAGTAGTGTGAGCGCAGAGAGAAGGGGATGCTCAAGATGGACAGCAATCTGGCAGTCATGTTCCACCAGCTGCAGCATACTGCCAGGTTTGCTCCAGTGATCAAGAGGGAGGGGATGATGAGGTCACTGACTCCACGTGGGTGCCTGATAAGAGAGAGGAGGAGGATGAGGAGGAGGCACATCTCCAACAAGGCAGGATGCCCTCCGGGGGCCAGCGTAAGGGCAGCACACCGACTGAATCACACCGCAGAGCTCCGCCTGTGCAGGACGCTGCCTCTGCGCGTTATTCCAAAAGTTCTTTGGTGTGGGCCTTTTTTGAGTCGAGTGCATCAGATCGCACCGCTGCTATTTGCAACATATGTCTCAAGCGTATCTCGCGTGGCCAAAACATCAGCCACTTGGGCACCACATGCTTGACCAGACATATGTTGACCTGTCATGCAGCTCGTTGGCAAGCGTACCTTAAAGACCCACACCAAAGAACAAAGCGGACCTCTCTTTGCTCCTCATCAGCTGGGATCTCCAACCCCACTATACCTTCAGTCCTCTCTGAAACCTGCACTGAGAGGAATGGTGTAGAATTAGGTGTGTCACAGCCAAGTAGTTGCGGGCACTCTGCTAGCAGTACACCAACGTCCGATTGTAGCAGGCAAATTTCCCTGCCCCAGCTGCTGGACCGTCGAAATAAGTTCACTCCCAGCCATACACATGCCCAGCGGATGAATGCTAGCTTGGCTAAATTGCTAGCACTTCAACTGCTGCCTTTTCAGTTGGTAGACTCAGCCCCCTTCCGTGAGTTTGTGCAATGTGCAGTTCCTCGGTGGAACGTTCCCAAACGCCACTTTTTCTCACGGAAGGTGATTCCGGCTCTCTGCCGGCATGTGGAAGGCAATGTCCATGCCTCGCTGGACAGGGCGGTCAGCGGTAGGGTGCATATTACCTCTGACTCATGGTCCAGCAGGCATGGACAGGGACATTACCTATCTTTCACGGACCATTGGGTCACTCTTTTGGCAGCTGGGAAGGATGCAGGACAAGGTGCAGTAATGTTGGAGGTTGTTCCGCCACCACGCCTCCGAAATGCTACTACTGGTTGTGACATACCTCTCTCCTCCACCCCCTCCTATTCTTCATCCTCCATGGCCTCTTCCTGTGCTTTGTCCTCGGAACCAGCGGTGCTCCGTAGGCGTTCAAGGGGCTACGCAAGTACGCAGGCAAAAAGATGCCATGCCGTGCTTGCGCTGGTGTGTTTGGGGGACAGGAGCCACACTGGGGCAGAGGTTCTGTCAGATCCGCAGGGACAGGTCTAGAGGTGGTTGACGCCACGCCAGCTTAAGCCAGGAATGGTGGTTTGCGACAATGGCACCAACCTCCTCTCCGCCCTCCGACAGGGACAACTGACCCATGTGCCCTGTGTGGCTCACGTCCTTAACCTGGTGGTGCAGCGGTTCTTGGGCAGGTACCTGGGCTTACAGGATGTCCTGAGGCAAGCCAGGAAAGTCTGTGTGCATTTCCGCCGATCATATAATGCCAGTGCTCAGCTGGCTGAGCTGCAAAAGGAGTTGAACCTGCCCAAGAACCGCCTTATATGTGACATGCCCACCAGGTGGAACTCAACGTTGGCCATGCTGCAGTGGCTGCACATGCAGCAGAGGGCCATCAATGAGTACGTGTGCGACTACGGCACCAGGACAGGGTCAGGGGAGCTCGGTTTTTTATCACCACGCCAGTGGGGCATGATCAGGGATGCATGCACTGTCCTGGCACCATTTGAGGGGCCCACGAGGATGGTGAGCAGTGATAGTGCATGCATCAGTGACACTGTATCTCTTGTCCACCTGTTGGAGCATATGCTGCATGGAATAATGGACAGGGCACTTGAGGCAGAACAGAGGCAAGAAGAGGAGGACTTCCTTGCCTCTCAAGGCCGCCTTTATCCAGACAGTGTTCCTTCTGTCCCACCCATCACACAGGAAGAGGAGGAGGAGGAGGAGGATTGTGTCAGCATGGAGGTGGAGCCTGGCACTCAGCATCAGCAGCAGCAGTCTTTTAGGGATGATTTACTGTCCCAAGAAACCCGTGGACTTGTATGTGGCTGGGAGGAGGTGGCTGCGGATCATGTCGTCCTTAGTGACCCAGAGGACTCCGGACCGAATGCCTCAGCTAACCTATGCTGCATGGCCTCCCTGATCCTGCAAAGCCTGCGGAAGGATCCTCATATTCTTCGGATCAAGGAAAGGGACCATTACTGGCTGGCCACTCTCCTTGAACCACAGTACAAGGGTAAGGTTGCGGACCTTATCTTGCCATCGCAGAGGGAGCAGAGGATGAGACATCTCCGGGAGGCCTTGCAGAACGGTCTGTGCAACGCGTTCCCAGGGACTGGGAGGTTACAAACTACTGGTCCTGGACAACGAGTTGCTGATGCTTCGGTCAGTCAGAGAAGGAGCGGTTGAGAAGGTGGCCGTCTGACCGATGCGTTCAGACAATTTTTTAGTCCGCAGCTGCAAGGTATGATCGGTTCCAGCAACCATCGCCAGCGTCTGATTTACATGGTCCAGGAATACCTAGGGGCAAGGTCAGACTTGGACACCTTTCCCACCGAAAATCCTCTGGCTTACTTGGTCTTGAGGATGTATCACTGGCCAGAGCTTGCACAGTATGCAATTGAGCTACTGGCCTGTCCTGCATCCAGCATTCTTTCGGAACGCACATTCAGTGCTGCTGGAGGCTTTGTTACCGATCACAGGGTGCACCTGTCCACCGACTCGGTTGATCGACTGACATTCATAAAGATGAATCAGTCTTGGATCACCACCAGCTACCAAGCACCTGAAGCTGATGTAACCGAATATTTTTTTTTTTAAATGCCACATCCCTTCAAGACTGCCTATGCTGATGCTGAGTGACTGTCCTGTTATGTTGACTGACTATCCTCTTCCTCCTCAATGATCCTGCTGATAGCTTGGAAGAACATTTTTGGTTCTGGGTGCCGCCACCAGTGGCTAAGGCCCAATTTTTCAGCCCCTGTTTAGCAGGGGCATGTAATTACAATATTTGATGCAATGCTTTGCAGCAGGGCTCATTACTGCACTCCCACTAGAGTATCTGGGAGAAGTTGCAGTGTCGTGGCACCAGCACCAGTGCCTAAGGCCTAATTTTTCAGCCCCTGTTTAACAGGGGCGTGTATTTACAATTTTTTATGCAATTCTTTGCAGCAGGGCTCATTGCTGCACTCCAAGTATAGTATCTGTGAGGGGTTGCAGTGTTTGGCACCAGTGCCTAAGGCCCAATTTTTCTGCCCCTGTTTAACAGGGGCATGTAATTACAATTCTTGGTCTAATTCTTTGCAACAGGGCTCATTGCTGCGCTCTAAGTACAGTATCTATGTGGGGTTGCAGTGTTGTTGTGGCACCAGCACCAGTGCCTAATGCCCATTTTTTTTGCCCCTGTTCAACAGGGGCATATAATAACAATTCTTGATCTAATATTTCACAGCTGGGCCCATTCCTGCGCCCACCAAGAGTAACTGTGAGAACTTACAGTCTTGTGGCACCAGCACCACCGCCACCACCAAAGGCCCAATTTTTCAGCCCCTGTTCAACAGGGGCATGCAATTACAATTCTTGATCTAATAATTCACAGCAGGGCCCATTCATGCGCCCACCAAGAGTAACTGTGAGGGCTTACAGTGTTGTGGCACCACCACCACCACCAAAGGCCCAATTTTTTCTACCACTGTTCAACAATGGCATGTAATTACAATTCCTGATATAATAGTTGACAGCAGGGCATTCCAGCGCCCACAAAGAGTAACTGTGAGGGCTTACAGTGTTGTGGCAAAACCAACACCTAAGGTAGGGTGACCAGACGTCCCCGGTTTCCAGGGACAGTCCCCGGATTGAGGACACTGTCCCCGGACAGAGTCTGTCCCCGGTTTTGTCCCCAGATTGGATTTGAACAGGGGCTGGGGCAATTTCAAAGACAACCAGTGCAGAATCAAAAAAATAATTCTGAATTACACCCCTACCGCTCCACCACTCCTATTAGCTTAGGGGGGTGTATTTTTTTCCATTATCTGTTCCCCTTTCTGATGATCATGTGCTGGTTCGGGTGCCCATTCAACTCCACTCACATGTTCTTCTGCCTTGGCTCAAGTCCCGGCCAGCCGCCTGCCTGCTTATCTCCATGCTTTTCCTGGCGGAGTGATCTTCCTCCGCTCCCCACCCAGTTGCAGCCGGGGCACGGAGAGTAAGACTTGACAGGCTGTGAGGCGGGCGGCGATGGCCAGAGAGTCGCTGATTTCCGCCATTACTAGTAAAAAAAAAATGCCCCCGGATTTAATTTAAAAAATCCGGTCACCTTAACTTAAGGGGCAAATTTCTGCAGAGTATCTACGGCAGGCCCCTACTTTCAAACATCCAACTTACAAACGACTCCTACTTGCAAACGGAAGGAGACAACAGGAAGTGAGAGGAAATCTACCCCTAGGAAGGGAAATTCTTCCCTGTAAGAGTTAATATGGGAAAAAGGTGTCTCCTCTCTACTGATGCTTTATCACCAATCCTTGTTTCAATAAAAACCCCAAACTTTCCAAAAACATTTGTCATTGGGACGGAAAGTGAGGTGAAATGTTCTGAACAGGTGCACAGACAGCAAAACAAATGTTACAGGGGTGTTAACCCTTCCCTATGTACTCCAAAAAGCTTAAAAATAGATTTTTTGGCTAGAGCTACACTTAAAAAATGTACATGCTCCAAATTAAAAACAGATTCTACTTAAGAACAAACCTACAGTCCGTGTCTTGTTTGCACAGCCTGTATACTGCTGTTCAGAGTATATAGGGCCTTTTTTTATTTTTGGTGGGGGTTCCCCTTAATATCCATGCAAGACCCAAAGGGGCTGGTAATGGGCTGGGGTAGGGTGGGGAGGGGGGGGTGATGGGGTAGCCATGCCATTTTTCTCAATGATTTTCATCCATATTGCCGGGACCAGACATTACATTAAAGCAGTTTTAAATGGCTTTTTTTCCTTTAGAAATGTCATTTTGTGCAGGAACAGTTCTAATCACCGGAAACATGTGCCACTTCACAGGCATACTTTAGACACACCCCAGGTATGATATTTAAAGGGATATTTCACTTTTTTTTTTTCACTGTATGCATCATTAAAATCACTGCTCCCGAAAAAACAACCGTTTTTAAAACTTATTTTTGCATTGATACATGTCCCCTGGGGCAGGACCCGGGTCCCCAAACCTTTTTTAGGACAATAACATGCATATTAGCCGTTATAATTAGCACTTTACATTTCGAACGTTCGCGTCCATTGTATTTAATAGGGTTCTAAAGTTCGTGTGAGCTTTCGGTCCGTTCGCAGGTTCTGGTGCGAACTGAACCGGGGGGGTGTTCGGCTCATCCCTACTACACACCATCAGTCAAAAATCCAACCGTCCCAAACGCGGTGACGTAAAACACTCCAACAAGCCGAGAAAAATTAAGTTCAATGCTTCTGAGCATGCGTCGACTTGATTCTGAGCATGCGTGGGTTTTTTCTCCGATGGAGTTCCACACAGACGATCGGAATTTGCTATCGTTTTTTTTCCCATCGGATAAATTTAAAACATGTTCTATTTTTTCTCACCGATGGAAAAAAGACAGATGGGGCCCATACACGATCGGTTTGTCCGATAAGAAAAGTCCATCGGACTGTTTTCATCGGTAAAACCGATCGTGTGTACACGGCATAACAGATTCCCCATCTGTCAGGGACAATACAAAGTGTTAGGGAAAGGTTCTGAAGGAGTAGAGACAGTGCAGGAACTACGCTACTCCTTGCTTAAGGAGCCTTCCAACTGGATTGGACTAGCCAGGCTGCATTCCTGCTTCTTGTTGCAGAAGCTGTTGGCATCAAGACATGGTAAATTATTGGTGCTACAGGCTCCATAAGTGGCTCTGGAAGTTCGTACTCACCAGATAGGCCTAATTGTACCTTGTTGAATCCGCTGCAATACAAAGCTCATGTTACTCAGCCTCTGTGTAATTTCTGCCACACCACACTGCAACCCTGCACACAAGTGGAGTCATGCTGTGCCTACCAAGACAGGCATGGGAAGAGTGCATAGGTGACAGGTATGTAGCCTCCATTTGGTGAATCCACATACAGGCACAAGGGGGTGGCAGAGTGTCCAGTGCTCAGCCAGGAAACAGGATGGAGCCCCCAACAGGGTTCAGCTGGGGTCTCTTCCAACAACTGTGGCTGCAAATGCAACCCTATCAAAGCATCCTGTGTCTTCTCTCTCTCCTCCTTTTCCCACACGGCCACTTCTCTAGTCTCTGGCGGCTGGAAAGAGGAAGAGAAATGGTGAGGGCAGCAGCAGCATTAATAATGACAATCTGGTTTGTGCGGCGGCGGGCAGGAGCATCATGGACTTGGGGCTACATTGGCCTAAAAGTGTAAAGCTATTTTCTCTCTATGTTGCTCCAATGTTAACACTTCTGGTCAAATGTTTTTATGGCTATTTTCTCTTGGGATCAAAAGCTAGGGAATGTTACATTAGTTCTGTGAAAGACAGCTTACAGATACTGATATTTCACATATGTTACAAACATTATGGGCATTGTTAGTGATCTTTGCATAAATATGCAAAGCGTACTTTTTTTATTCTTTGTAATGTCACATATACATTTTTTTTTTATCCTATGTGAGTATTCCAATGTATTTATATTTTATAAAATTATGAAATCTCAAACATATACCATATGTACTGTAATGTGTTTTATAATGTGAATATTATACTACAATCTAATGAAAGGTCATAGCAATAAGCTGGACCACCATGGGATAGCTCAAACGGGGGGGGGGGGGGGGTCTGCAGTTCTTTCTGCCTTGTTTTATTTCCACAGGTTGCCAGTGTTTGCTGCAGTATCCCTGGGCAGCAACAGCCATGGGATTGGTAGGCGAAGGTCAGTAGCTGATTGGTTAACCACATGCCGACCGCCGCACGCAGATATACGTTGGCAGAATGGCACGGGCAGGCACAAGGGTGTAAATATATGTCCCCTTTAAGAAGCGGCATCATTGTGGATGCGCGTGCGCCGCCGGTGGCATATGCCCGTTGCGAGCTCTGTGACTCCGATTTGTGGGAAAAAAAGGACGCCAATTTTGTTTGGGAGCCACATCGCACGACCATGCAATTGTCAGTTAAAGCGACGCAGTGCCGAATCGCAAAAAGTGGCCTGGTCCTTTAGCTACAAAATGGTCCAAGGCTTAAGTGGTTAATAATGCTTAAAGTGAAACAATAAAAGTGGTCTGAGGCTTAAGTGGTTAATAATGCTTAAAGTGGGGGCGTGGCTTGGAGCGCGGCGTGGATGGACGCTGCTTGAGAGAGCTCCTGGTTTGCGGCTCGGGACGGGTGCTAAATCGGCCTCTGACAGGAAGATTATGAGCACATATTGCACGAGGGGGACACCTAGAAGACTCCTGCGCTCGATGGGAACGCCGAAAAACAAACTCTCATCGGCAAATCTAAGCAAATATCGCTACACAGGCAGTGGACGAAAATCAAAGATGGCGCCGGCAGCGAGGAAGAACAGAGGAGACGACATGGACGATGATGAGGTTTCTCTACCTGCATCGGAAGACTCCATGGGAGGTATTGTACAGGGTGATTGCCCTCTGACTTACGCTTCTATGACAGAAATCGCTGCTGACATTAAAAACTCTTTCTCAATCGCCATTTCTGACATAAAAAATGAACTGCTTAGGCTCTCAGAGCAAATGGCGGTTGCAGAGAAATCAGGGAGGAGAAGGGACAGGGCCCTTACCAGACTGGATGATATTGCCATGTCTCACTCCCATCACCTAATAGCCACCAATAGGCATTTAGAAGACCTCGACAATAGAAGCCGTAGACAAAACATCAGAGTACGGGGCATACCAGAAACTACCCTGCCTGATCAAATTAAGCCGGCTCTCACTTCTATCTTTAATGGCCTCCTGGATAGGCCCGAGGCCTCACCTATTGAATTTGATAGAGCGCATAGAGCCCTTAAGCCCAGAGCTCCAGACAACAATCCCCCAAGAGATGTGATTTGCTGTCTTCCTAATTATACCCTGAAGGAAGAAATCCTGCAGAAAGCCAGGGCGAGCGACCAAATCATTTTTAATGAGACAGAAATATACTTATTCCAGGATTTATCACCAATCACTTTAAAGAATAGGAGAGCCCTGAGACCATTGTTGGAAGTGCTGAAAGAGAAGGAAATAAGATTTCCTTTTGCACTCCAAGCTACATATAACAGCAAGCAGTACCTACTGAGAGTCCCAGAAGACCTAAATGGATTTTGTGAGAGTCTGCAAATTACTCCCATTGATCTACCCGACTGGTATGCGGAATTCATGCTTCCTCCTCCGATCGACAATCAACCAATATCTTACGGCCCTTCTCCGGATAAGTCTACATTTCGCCCTGGTCAGTCCAGAAAAAGCTCCCATAAGAACAGTTTTCACTCACCATTCCCTAGGGGCTCCAGACAAAGAGATGACAGATAGAGATATTCCTGCACTTAATTCAGTTTGCGGTTTCAAGATACGGTTAAAGCTGCCCCATATATTGCACATCTGATTACCCCTTGTTGTGTTCTGTTAATCAAGCTACCCTTCCTTAAATAGACCTCTGCATAAACGCACGCCTGCTAAGCATACAAGCTGACATTTAAAAGGAGGGAGAGAGGAAAAGAAAGAGAAAAGAAAAAAGAAAGAGAGGAAGAAAGGGAAAGTGAACTGTGTTCTTAACACCAGCCACTAGAGGTCAGCATTCAGACAGATATTCCCAAGAAGCTGATATCACCTTCTCCTAGAAATGGTTTTGAACAAAACTTTTTTCCTCACGACTAATTAGGAAAGTCTGATAAAATAAGATGTGAATGTCTCCAACTTGCAAGACTTTGAAGGTCATATGGCCCACTCACCCACCAAACGATGTTCACATAAAAGATGGGAGGGAATACAGAGAACTCTGCCACTCCTCAACACAATTGGTTCCTGTAATGCTACTGACTTCTCTTTTTATTTCTCTTTGTTTTGTTTCCCACTAACTTAGTTTCTCCCTATGCACCCTCCATTATATGTGGAAAACTTACCACAGGCTTGTGGAAAGCACCCCATCATCGACCCGGCAAGCTCATACCATCCAGCCTCTCTTCATGGTCAGAAATGGACTTACCGCTCCATATACGGGAACTGTGAGTACACATGTATCCCTTAGGATGGATCTTGGCCGCATATATGAAGAGAACCCTACTTGCATGGACTTCCACACCCCCCTTTTTCCGAATTTTTAAGAAGGCGCTAGGTGACATAAATATTGTAGTATGTTGTTCATATTATCCTAGGTTCCTTTTTGTTTACAGGAAAATGCGAGAAACCTGACGTGCCTAACTGAGAGGTGCAGGGGGGACGTGGCGGGGCGACATGGGGGCGGGCTCCCCATTAGAATGGTTGCTGCCTCCAGGTTGCCTAGCTGGGTCCTCGATGGGGACTTGTTGGGAACCCAGTTAAATAACTTTGTAGAAATGTTGTTTGGTTACCACGAGTTGACACAAATTGTTCTTTAAATCTATACTTTTACAGGTTTACGTTACATGTTAGGGTAATGGTCTACCCCGTAATTACAAGGCTCAGAACTATGCTTTCATAATTAATATAAATACACCGTCCCACTCCCGTAGACCTCACCGTCTACACATACCTCAAATTTTTAAGGGATCTTACCTCCATCCGCAAAGACTCCTCCCACCACCCCCTGAGAGTCGTTAGCGGTTACCTTAAATACTAAGTGTTCCCCCCTTTTTCCCCCCTTTTTTTTTTTTTTGGGACACAGGTAACCCGTGGCCCATTTTCCCTTCTTTGGGATAACTGAGGCCCGGACTCACCTTAGTTACTACTAAATCAGACCCATCTACTGGGTCTGACGGTTTCATAGTTTAAGGACTTATACTCTTTCTTTTCCACAAACCCTCCCTCCCCCCTTTTTCCCCTTCTCCCTAGCACCCCATACTCCCTATCTGAGAGCTGTTAACTATACACCCAAAGACATACAAAATGTCCTTATCCTACCTAGGGCCCTCGCCCACAATAGTATCACATAATGCTAATGGTCTTAACATTCCAGAAAAGCGAGCTAAATTGCTCAAGGAACTCAGAAAGGTCAAACCCTTAGTCGTATTTATACAAGAAACACATTTTAAAGGACAGAACATCCCCAAAATAACTGACAACCTCTACACTATGGCTCACCATGCGACAAATCCCCTTGCTAAGACGAAGGGGGTCTCAATACTAATTAACAAAAACGCCCCATTCATAATCAAACACCAACTGATAGACACCGAAGGCAGATACATCTTATTAAAAGGTACCTGGGAAGGGACTCCGGTCACGCTAGCTAACGTGTACTTCCCAAATAAATCTCATATCACATTCTGCAGTAAAATAATGAATGAACTGAAGTGGTTTGCAGAGGGCTGCATAATCCTTGGTGGAGATTTTAATGTACCACTTTCACCACTTTATGACACATCCACAGGACACTCACATGTCTCCTACAGAATATTGAAATGCATTAAGGCTTTATTGCAATCTCTGTCACTAGTGGATACATGGAGATTGACACACCCCACTGACAGAGATTACTCCTTCTTTTCGGCTCCTCATAAGAGATACTCCAGAATCGACTTAATTTTCATCACACAAAGAGATTTACCTAACCTGATGAGAGCAGAGATAGGTATCATCTCCCTATCTGACCATGCCCCTACTGCAATTACAATGCAATTTAATCCACCCAAAAGCGCAACATTCAACTGGCGACTCAATGCGGCCCTATTGACGGACCAATCAGTCCATGATAGCATCCATATCTCAATTCAGACTTACTTTCAGATTAACCTTGACTCAGATACCAACCCCCTAAATAACTGGGAAGCGCATAAAACGGTGATTAGAGGTGAACTGATGAAATGGGGAGCCAGGAAGAAAAGAGACAGAGAAAAGGAGATAACTCAATTATCTAACACAATAGCCAGATTAGAAATACAACATAAAAAATCATTGTCCCTTAAGGTAGAAGCTGAACTTAACCTCAATAGGCAGTCCCTGAAACGTATATTAGACCTACATACCCAAAAAATATTATTGTTTAAAAAGAATATATTTTACGAGCACGGGGACAAAAGTGGAAAATTCCTGGCCAGAGCCCTGAAAGACGTTAAGATGGCGAACCATATACACGCCATTCGCAACAAACAAGGTATATTAGAACACGAACCAGAAAATATTGCAAAAATATTCTATCATTTCTATGACAAACTCTATAACCTTCCTACCCAACACAAGCCTTCCCACATTGTGGCTCCCAGAGATGTAGTGATCAAGGATTTTTTAATAAATAGCAAGTTACCTTCCCTTCTTAGAGAAGACGTCTCATCCCTGGAAGAACCTATCACAGCAGTTGAGATACAGGGAGCAATCAAAGATTTAAAAACAGGGAAAAGCCCAGGCCCGGATGGATTTACATCCCAGTATTATAAGACCTTTACCCAGCTTCTGACAAGTCCACTACTCAAGGCATTCAACCATCTGTCCAAAAATAAACATGATTCTAATGCTCTACTCAGCGCACATATAGCAGTTGTACCAAAACCCGACAAAGACCACTCCGATTGCTCTAATTTTAGACCAATTTCATTATTGAACGTTGACATTAAATTGTTGGCAAAAATTCTGGCTAATAGAATGAAACCTTTACTCTCCCAAATAATTGGCCCTGAACAGGTCGGCTTTATGCGGGGTAGGGAAGCCAGAGATAACATCACCAAATCCCTTAACCTTATTCATCAGGCGAAATGCACGAAGATCGAGGGCCTTCTCCTGTCTACTGATGCGGAGAAGGCCTTCGATAGGATCTCGTGGGACTATATGCTAGCCACGTGCTCTCATGTAGGTCTTGGAGAGCACATGCTGAGTTGGATTCGGTCCCTTTACGTCAATCCCCAGGCCAAGATCAAAATTAATAATGTTCTATCTGACCCTATTAAAATACACAATGGCACTCGCCAGGGATGCCCCCTCTCCCCCCTGCTCTTTATTCTATCACTAGAACCCCTGATTAGGACCATAAATAACTCACATGACATTAGAGGATTCACTGTACTGAAGAAGGAATACAAAGTAGCTGCTAGTGATGAGCCGAACACCCCCGGGTTCGGTTCGCACCAGAACCCGCGAACGGACCGAAAGTTCGTACGAACATTAGAACCCTATTAAATACAATGGATGCGAACGTTCGAATTCTAAAGTGCTAATTATAACAACTATTATGCATGTTATTGTCCTAAAAAGGGTTTGGGAACCCGGGTTGTGCACCAGGGGACATGTATCAATGCAAAAAGAAGTTTTAAAAACGGTCGTTTTTCGGGAGCAGTCATTTTAATGATGCATAAAGTGAAAAAAAAAAAGTCAAATATTCCTTTAAATATCGTACCTGGGGGGTGTCTAAAGTATGCCTGTGAAGTGCCACGTGTTTCCCGTGTTTAGAACTGTCCCTGCACAAAATGACACTTCTAAAGGAAAAAAAAGCCATTTAAAACTGCTTGCGGCTTTAATGTAATGTCTGGTCCCGGTAATATGGATGAAAATCTTTAAGAAAAATGGCATAGCTACCCCATGACCCCCCCCCCTACCCCAGCCCATTACCAGCCCCTTTGGGTCTTGTATGGATATTAAGGGGAACCCCGCACATAAAATAAAAAAGGCCCTATATACTCTGAACAGCCGTATACAGGCGGTGCATACAAGACAGGGACTGTAGGTTTGTTCTTATGTAGAATCTGTTTGTAATTTTGAACAGGTACATTGTTGAAGTGTAGCTCCAGCCCAAAAATCTATTTTTAAACTTTTTGGAAAACATAGGTAAGGGTTATCACCCCTGTAACATTTGTTTTGCTGTCTGTGCCCCTGTTCAGAACATTTCACCTCACTTTCCGTCCCAATGACAACTGTTTTTGAAATGTGGTGTTTTTCTTGAAACAAGGATTGCTGATAAAGCATCAGTACAGAGGAGACACCTTTCTCCCATATTTATTCTTACAGGAGAGAATTTTCCTTCCTAGTGGTAGATTTCCTCTCACTTCCTGTTGTCTTCTTGCGTTTGCAAGTAGGAGTCGTTTGTAAGTTGGATGTTTGAAAGTAGGGACCTGCCGTATATACTCTGCAGAAATAGGCCCCTTAGTTGTTGGTGTTGGCACAACACTGTAAGCACTCACAGTTACTCTTGGTTGGTGCTGGAACGCCCTGCTGTCAACTATTATATCAGGAATTTTAATTACATATAATTGTTGAACAGTGGTAGTAAAAATTGGGCCTTTGATGGTGGTGCTGGTGCCACAACACTGTAAGCCCTGACAGTTACTCTTGGTGGGTGCAGCAATGGGCCCTGCTGTGAATTATTAGATCAAGAATTGTAATTACATGCCCCTTTTGAACAGGGGCTGAAAAATTGGGCCTTTCGTGGTGGTGGTGGTGGTGGCGTTGCCACAACACTGTAAGCCCTCAGAGTTACTCTTGGTGGGTGCAGCAATGGGCCCTGCTGTGAATTATTAGATCAAGAATTGTAATTACATGCCCCTTTTGAACAGGGGCTGAAAAATTGGGCCTTTCGTGGTGGTGGTGGTGGTGGTGGTGGCGTTGCCACAACACTGTAAGCCCTCAGAGTTACTCTTGGTGGGTGCAGCAATGGGCCCTGCTGTGAATTATTAGATCAAGAATTGTAATTGCATGCCCCTGTTGAACAGGGGCTGAAAAATTGGGCCTTTCGTGGTGGTGGTGGTGGTGGTGGTGTTGCCACAACACTGTAAGCCCTCAGAGTTACTCTTGGTGGGTGCAGCAATGGGCCCTGCTGTGAATTATTAGATCAAGAATTGTAATTACATGCCCCTTTTGAACAGGGGCTGAAAAATTGGGCCTTTCGTGGTGGTGGTGGTGGTGGTGGTGGCGTTGCCACAACACTGTAAGCCCTCAGAGTTACTCTTGGTGGGTGCAGCAATGGGCCCTGCTGTGAATTATTAGATCAAGAATTGTAATTGCATGCCCCTGTTGAACAGGGGCTGAAAAATTGGGCCTTTCGTGGTGGTGGTGGTGGTGGTGGTGTTGCCACAACACTGTAAGCCCTCAGAGTTACTCTTGGTGGGTGCAGCAATGGGCCCTGCTGTGAATTATTAGATCAAGAATTGTAATTGCATGCCCCTGTTGAACAGGGGCTGAAAAATTGGGCCTTAGGCACTGGTGGCACAACACTACAACCCCTCACAGATACTGTACTTGGAGCACAGCAATGAGCCCTGTTGCAAAGTATTGCTTCAAAAATTGTAATGACACGCCCCTGTTAAACAGGGGCTGAAAAATTGGGCCTTAGGCACTGGTGCCACAACACTCCAACCCCTCACAGATACTGTACTTGGAGCACAGCAATGAGCCCTATGGCAAATTATTGCTAAAAAAATTGTAATTACACGCCCCTGTAAAACAGGGGCTGAAAAATTGGGCCTTAGCCACTGGTGGCGGCACCCATAAACAAAAATGATCTTCCAAGCTATCATCATCAATCGTATCATTGAGGACTCGGAGGAGGAGGATAGCCAGTCAACATAACAGCACAGGTACTCAGCATCAGCATCAGTCTTGAAGGGATGTGACATGTTAAAATCAATTAGTCTGTTATATCAGCATCAGGTGTGTGGTAGCTGGTGGTGATCCAAGACTGGTTCATCTTGATGAAAGTCAGTCGATCAACCGAGTCGGTGGACAGGCGCACCCTGTGATCCGTGACAAATCCTCCAGCAGCACTGAATGTGCGTTCCGAAAGAACGCTGGATGCAGGACAGGCCAGTAGCTCAATTGCATACTGTGCAAGCTCTGGCCAGTGATCCATCCTCAAGACCCAGTAAGCCAGAGGATTTTCGGTGGGGAAGGTGTCCAAGTCTGACCTTGCCCCTAGATATTCCTGCACCATGTTTATCAGACGCTGGCGATGGTTGCTGGAACCGATCATACTTTGGGGCTGCGGACTAAAGAATTGTCTGAACGCATCGGTCAGACGGCCACCTTCCCCACCGCTCCTTCTTTGACTGGCCGAAGCCTCAGCAACTCGTTGTCCAGGACCAGGAGTTTGTAACCTCCCAGTCTCTGGGAACGCGTTGCACAGACCTTTCTGCAAGGCCTCCCGGAGTTGTCTCATCCTCTGCTCCCTCTGCGACGGTAACATAAGGTCCGCAACCTTACCCTTGTACCGTGGATCAAGGAGAGTGGCCAGCCAGTAATGGTCCCTCTCCTTGATCCGAAGAATACGAGGATCCTTCCGCAGACTTTGCAGGATCAGGGAGGCCATGCAGCGTAGGTTTGCTGAGGCATTCGCTCCGGAGTCCTCTGGGTCACTAAGGACGACATGATCCGCAGCCACCTCCTCCCAGCCACGTACAAGTCCACTGGTTTCTTGGGACTGTAAATCATCCCTAAAAGACTGCTGCTGATGATGCTGAGTGCCAGCCTCCACCTCCATGCTGACACAATCCTCCTCCTCCTCCTCCTCCTCTTCCTGTGCGATGGGTGGGACAGAAGGAACACTGTCTGGGTAAAGGGGGCCTTGAGAGGCAAGGAAGTCCTCCTCTTCCTGCCTCTGTTCTGCCTCAAGTGCCCTGTCCATTATTCCACGCAGCGTGTGCTCCAACAGGTGGACAAGAGGTACAGTGTCACTGATGCATGCACTGTCACTGCTCACCATCCTCGTGGCCTCCTCAAATGGTGCCAGGACAGTGCATGCATCCCTGATCATGCCCCACTGGCGTGGAGAAAAAAAAACAAGCTCCCCTGACCCTGTCCTGGTGCCGTAGTCGCACAGGTACTCATTGATGGCCCTCTGCTGCGTGTGCAGCCGCTGCAGCATGGCCAACGTTGAGTTCCACCAGGTGGGCATGTCACATATAAGGCGGTTCTTGGGCAGGTTCAACTCCTTTTGCAGCTCAGCCAGGCGAGCACTGGCATTATAAGATCTGCGGAAATGCACACAGACTTTCCTGGCCTGCCTCAGGACATCCTGTAAGCCCGGGTACCTGCCCAAGAACCGCTGCACCACCAGGTTAAGGACGTGAGCCACACAGGGCACATGGGTCAGTTGTCCCTGTCGGAGGGCGGAGAGGAGGTTGGTGCCATTGTCGCAAACCACCATTCCTGGCTTAAGCTGGCGTGGCGTCAACCACCTCTCGGCCTGGCCCTGCAGAGCAGACAGGACCTCTGCCCCAGTGTGGCTTCTGTCCCCCAAACACACCAGCGCAAGCACGGCATGGCATCTTTTTGCCTGCGTACTTGCGTAGCCCCTTGAACGCCTACGGAGCACCGCTGGTTCCGAGGACAAACCACAGGAAGAGGCCATGGAGGAAGAAGAAGAGGAGGGGGTGGAGGAGAGAGGTGTGTCACAACCAGTAGTAGCATTTTGGAGGCGTGGCGGTAGAACAACCTCCAACACTACTGCACCTTGTCCTGCATCCTTCCCAGCTGCCAAAAGAGTGACCCAATGGGCCGTGAAAGAAAGGTAACGTCCCTGTCCATGCCTGCTGGACCATGAGTCAGCGGTAATATGCACCTTACCGCTGACCGCCCTGTCCAGCGAGGCCAAGACATTGCCTTCCACATGCCGGTAGAGAGCCGGAATAGCCTTCCGTGAGAAAAAGTGGCGTTTGGGAACCTGCCACTGAGGAACCGCACATTGCACAAACTCACGGAAGGGGGCCGAGTCTACCAACTGAAAAGGCAGCAGTTGAAGCGCTAGCAATTTAGCCAAGCTAGCATTCAACCGCTGGGCATGTGGATGGCTGGGAGTGAACTTCTTTCGACGGTCCAGCAGCTGGGGCAGGGAAATTTGCCTGCTAGAATCGGACGTCGGTGTACTGCTAGCAGAGTGGCCGCAAGTACTTGGCTGTGACACACCTAATTCTACACCTTCATTCCTCTCAGTGCATGTTTCAGAGAGGACTGAAGTTATAGTGGGGTTGGAGATCCCAGCTGATGCGGTGCAAGGAGAGGTCCGCTTTGTTCTTTGGTGTGGGTCTTTGAGGTAGGCTTGCCAACGAGCTGCATGGCAGGTCAACATATGTCTGGTCAGGCATGTGGTACCCAAGCGGCTGATGTTTTGGCCACGCGATATACGCTTGAGACATATGTTGCAAACAGCAGCTGTGCGATCTGATGCACTAGCCTCAAAAAAGGCCCACACCAAAGAACTTTTTGAATGACGGGCAGAGGCAGCGCCCTGCACAGGCGGAGCTCTGCGGTGTGATTCCGTCGGTGTACTGCCCTTACGCTGGCCACCAAAGGGCATCCTGCCTCGTTGGAGATGTGCCTCCTCCTCATCCTCCTCCTCCTCCTCTCTCCTATTAGGCACCCACGTGGAGTCAGTGACCTCATCATCCCCTCCCTCCTCATCACTGGAGCCAATCTGGCAGTATGCTGCAGGAACATGACTGCCAGATTGGTGTCCTTCTTGAGCATCCCCTCTGTCTGCTCTCACGCTACTGCCTTCCTGTAGCTGGGTTTCATCATCAGACCCTTCGAAACGCTGGGCATCCTCCTGGAGCATGTACCCAACACTGTGCTCAAACAGTTCGGGGGACTCCTCAGGAGGAGGACATGGTGGGTCTAGGGAAGGAGTGACTGATGATGAGTCTGACATTGATACCAGGGAAGAGGACGCTTTGGCAGCTGCTTTTCCAGTACCCTGAGCCTGGGTGAGAGAGGATGAGGAGGAGGAGGAGGGCTTGGTCATCCACTCTACCAAGTCTTCGGCATGATGTGGCTCAACATGTCCAGCTGCCGAAAAGAAGGACAAGCGTGTCCCATGGCCATGTGCTGATGACAATGCACCGCGTCCACGACCAGCACTGTTGCCCCCAGACACAGAGCCTGCTTGCCCTCTTTTATTGGCTCCTGACTGTCTGCCTCTCCTTGTTTGCCTTCCAGACATTCTAATAGATGGCCTGCAGGGAGATGGGAAAAAAGCAATAAGGGCTACCTTCAGGTGTCCTTCTCTGTCCCTTTACTTAAGGATTTCTAAATATGGTTGAGGATGATTGCTTTTGCACAGAATAGCACAACGACAATTTCCCTGACTGTCCAAAAAAACAAGGATTTCAAAGATGGTTGATGAGGAATGCTTTAGCACACTATAGCACAAGGAGAATTCCCTCACTATCCTTTCCTGTCCCTAGAAACAAGGATTCGCACAGTAAAACACACTGACACTCTCCCTACCTATAGTTTTCTGTCCCTAGAAAAAATGTTTTTTTTAAAGCACACTATAGCACAAGGAGAATTCCCTCACTTTCCTTCTTCGTCCCTAGAAACAAGGATTATCACAGTGAAAGAAACTGACACTCTTCCTACCTATAGTTTTCTGTCCCTTGAAAAAATGTTTTTTTAAAGCACACTATAGCACAAGGAGAATTCCCTCACTGTCCTTCCCTGTCCCTAGAAACAAGGATTCGCACAGTAAAACACACTGACACTCTCCCTACCTATAGTTTTCTGTCCCTAGAAAAAATGTTTTTTTAAAGCACACTATAGCACAAGGAGAATTTCCCTCACTTTCCTTCCCTGTCCCTAGAAACAAGGATTATCACAGTGAAAGAAACTGACACTCTTCCTACCTATAGTTTTCTGTCCCTAGAAAAAATGTTTTTTTAAAGCACACTATAGCACAAGGAGAATTTCCCTCACTTTCCTTCTTTGTCCCTAGAAACAAGGATTATCACAGTGAAAGAAACTGACACTCTTCCTACCTATAGTTTTCTGTCCCTTGAAAAAATGTTTTTTTAAAGCACACTATAGCACAAGGAGAATTCCCTCACTGTCCTTCCCTGTCCCTAGAAACAAGGATTCGCACAGTAAAACACACTGACACTCTCCCTACCTATAGTTTTCTGTCCCTAGAAAAAATGTTTTTTTAAAGCACACTATAGCACAAGGAGAATTTCCCTCACTTTCCTTCCCTGTCCCTAGAAACAAGGATTATCACAGTGAAAGAAACTGACACTCTTCCTACCTATAGTTTTCTGTCCCTAGAAAAAATGTTTTTTTAAAGCACACTATAGCACAAGGAGAATTTCCCTCACTTTCCTTCCCTGTCCCTAGAAACAAGGATTATCACAGTGAAAGAAACTGACACTCTTCCTACCTATAGTTTTCTGTCCCTAGAAAAAATGTTTTTTTAAAGCACACTATAGCACAAGGAGAATTTCCCTCACTTTCCTTCTTTGTCCCTAGAAACAAGGATTATCACAGTGAAAGAAACTGACACTCTTCCTTCCTATAGTTTTCTGTCCCTAGAAAAAATGTTTTTTTAAAGCACACTATAGCACAAGGAGAATTTCCCTCACTTTCCTTCTTTGTCCCTAGAAACAAGGATTATCACAGTGAAAGAAACTGACACTCTTCCTACCTATAGTTTTCTGTCCCTAGAAAAAATGTTTTTTTAAAGCACACTATAGCACAAGGAGAATTCCCTCACTGTCCTTTCCTGTCCCTAGAAACAAGGATTCGCACAGTAAAACACACTGACACTCTCCCTACCTATAGTTTTCTGTCCCTAGAAAAAATGTTTTTTTAAAGCACACTATAGCACAAGGAGAATTTCCCTCACTTTCCTTCTTTGTCCCTAGAAACAAGGATTATCACAGTGAAAGAAACTGACACTCTTCCTTCCTATAGTTTTCTGTCCCTATAAATTTTTTTTTTTTAAAGCACACTATAGCACAAGGAGAATTCCCTCACTGTCCTTCCCTGTCCCTAGAAACAAGGATTCGCACAGTAAAAGACACTGACACTCTCCCTACCTATAGTTTTCTGTCCCTAGAAAAAATGTTTTTTTAAAGCACACTATAGCACAAGGAGAATTTCCCTCACTTTCCTTCTTTGTCCCTAGAAACAAGGATTATCACAGTGAAAGAAACTGACACTCTTCCTACCTATAGTTTTCTGTCCCTAGAAAAAATGTTTTTTTAAAGCACACTATAGCACAAGGAGTATTCCCTCACTGTCCTTCCCTGTCCCTAGAAACAAGGATTCGCACAGTAAAACACACTGACACTCTCCCTACCTATAGTTTTCTGTCCCTAGAAAAAATGTTTTTTTAAAGCACACTATAGCACAAGGAGAATTCCCTCACTGTCCTTCCCTGTCCCTAGAAACAAGGATTCGCACTGTAAAACACACTGACACTCTTCCTACCTATAGTTTTCTGTCCCTAGAAAAAATGTTTTTTTAAAGCACACTATAGCACAAGGAGAATTTCCCTCACTTTCCTTCTTTGTCCCTAGAAACAAGGATTATCACAGTGAAAGAAACTGACACTCTTCCTACCTATAGTTTTCTGTCCCTTGAAAAAATGTTTTTTTAAAGCACACTATAGCACAAGGAGAATTCCCTCACTGTCCTTCCCTGTCCCTAGAAACAAGGATTCGCACAGTAAAACACACTGACACTCTTCCTTCCTATAGTTTTCTGTACCTAGAAAAAATGTTTTTTTAAAGCACACTATAGCACAAGGAGAATTCCCTCACTGTCCTTCCCTGTCCCTAGAAACAAGGATTCGCACAGTAAAAGACACTGACACTCTCCCTACCTATAGTTTTCTGTCCCTAGAAAAAATGTTTTTTTAAAGCACACTATAGCACAAGGAGAATTTCCCTCACTTTCCTTCTTTGTCCCTAGAAACAAGGATTATCACAGTGAAAGAAACTGACACTCTTCCTACCTATAGTTTTCTGTCCCTAGAAAAAATGTTTTTTTAAAGCACACTATAGCACAAGGAGAATTCCCTCACTGTCCTTTCCTGTCCCTAGGAACAAGGATTCTCACAGTAAAACACACTGACTCTCTCCCTACCTATAGTTTTCTGTCCCTAGAAAAAATGTTTTTTTAAAGCACACTATAGCACAAGGAGAATTTCCCTCACTTTCCTTCTTTGTCCCTAGAAACAAGGATTATCACTGTGAAAGAAACTGACACTCTTCCTACCTATAGTTTTCTGTCCCTTGAAAAAATGTTTTTTTAAAGCACACTATAGCACAAGGAGAATTCCCTCACTGTCCTTCCCTGTCCCTAGAAACAAGGATTCGCACAGTAAAACACACTGACACTCTCCCTACCTATAGTTTTCTGTCCCTAGAATTTTTTTTTTTTTAAAGCACACTATAGCACAAGGAGAATTTCCCTCACTTTCCTTCCCTGTCCCTAGAAACAAGGATTATCACAGTGAAAGAAACTGACACTCTTCCTACCTATAGTTTCTGTCCCTAGAAAAAATGTTTTTTTAAAGCACACTATAGCACAAGGAGAATTTCCCTCACTTTCCTTCTTTGTCCCTAGAAACAAGGATTATCACAGTGAAAGAAACTGACACTCTTCCTTCCTATAGTTTTCTGTCCCTAGAAAAAATGTTTTTTTAAAGCACACTATAGCACAAGGAGAATTCCCTCACTGTCCTTCCCTGTCCCTAGAAACAAGGATTCGCACAGTAAAAGACACTGACACTCTCCCTACCTATAGTTTTCTGTCCCTAGAAAAAATGTTTTTTTAAAGCACACTATAGCACAAGGAGAATTTCCCTCACTTTCCTTCTTTGTCCCTAGAAACAAGGATTATCACAGTGAAAGAAACTGACACTCTTCCTTCCTATAGTTTTCTGTCCCTAGAAATTTTTTTTTTTTAAAGCACACTATAGCACAAGGAGAATTCCCTCACTGTCCTTCCCTGTCCCTAGAAACAAGGATTCACACAGTAAAAGACACTGACACTCTCCCTACCTATAGTTTTCTGTCCCTAGAAAAAATGTTTTTTTAAAGCACACTATAGCACAAGGAGAATTTCCCTCACTTTCCTTCTTTGTCCCTAGAAACAAGGATTATCACAGTGAAAGAAACTGACACTCTTCCTACCTATAGTTTTCTGTCCCTAGAAAAAATGTTTTTTTAAAGCACACTATAGCACAAGGAGAATTCCCTCACTGTCCTTCCCTGTCCCTAGAAACAAGGATTCGCACAGTAAAAGACACTGACACTCTCCCTACCTATAGTTTTCTGTCCCTAGAAAAAATGTTTTTTTAAAGCACACTATAGCACAAGGAGAATTCCCTCACTGTCCTTCCCTGTCCCTAGAAACAAGGATTCGCACAGTAAAACACACTGACACTCTCCCTACCTATAGTTTTCTGTCCCTAGAAAAAATGTTTTTTTAAAGCACACTATAGCACAAGGAGAATTTCCCTCACTTTCCTTCTTTGTCCCTAGAAACAAGGATTATCACAGTGAAAGAAACTGACACTCTTCCTACCTATAGTTTTCTGTCCCTTGAAAAAATGTTTTTTTAAAGCACACTATAGCACAAGGAGAATTCCCTCACTGTCCTTCCCTGTCCCTAGAAACAAGGATTCGCACAGTAAAACACACTGACACTCTCCCTACCTATAGTTTTCTGTCCCTAGAAAAAATGTTTTTTTAAAGCACACTATAGCACAAGGAGAATTTCCCTCACTTTCCTTCCCTGTCCCTAGAAACAAGGATTATCACAGTGAAAGAAACTGACACTCTTCCTACCTATAGTTTTCTGTCCCTAGAAAAAATGTTTTTTTAAAGCACACTATAGCACAAGGAGAATTTCCCTCACTTTCCTTCCCTGTCCCTAGAAACAAGGATTATCACAGTGAAAGAAACTGACACTCTTCCTACCTATAGTTTTCTGTCCCTAGAAAAAATGTTTTTTTAAAGCACACTATAGCACAAGGAGAATTTCCCTCACTTTCCTTCTTTGTCCCTAGAAACAAGGATTATCACAGTGAAAGAAACTGACACTCTTCCTTCCTATAGTTTTCTGTCCCTAGAAAAAAATGTTTTTTTAAAGCACACTATAGCACAAGGAGAATTTCCCTCACTTTCCTTCTTTGTCCCTAGAAACAAGGATTATCACAGTGAAAGAAACTGACACTCTTCCTACCTATAGTTTTCTGTCCCTAGAAAAAATGTTTTTTTAAAGCACACTATAGCACAAGGAGAATTCCCTCACTGTCCTTTCCTGTCCCTAGAAACAAGGATTCGCACAGTAAAACACACTGACACTCTCCCTACCTATAGTTTTCTGTCCCTAGAAAAAATGTTTTTTTAAAGCACACTATAGCACAAGGAGAATTTCCCTCACTTTCCTTCTTTGTCCCTAGAAACAAGGATTATCACAGTGAAAGAAACTGACACGCTTCCTTCCTATAGTTTTCTGTCCCTAGAAAATTTTTTTTTTTAAAGCACACTATAGCACAAGGAGAATTCCCTCACTGTCCTTCCCTGTCCCTAGAAACAAGGATTCGCACAGTAAAAGACACTGACACTCTCCCTACCTATAGTTTTCTGTCCCTAGAAAAAATGTTTTTTTAAAGCACACTATAGCACAAGGAGAATTTCCCTCACTTTCCTTCTTTGTCCCTAGAAACAAGGATTATCACAGTGAAAGAAACTGACACTCTTCCTACCTATAGTTTTCTGTCCCTAGAAAAAATGTTTTTTTAAAGCACACTATAGCACAAGGAGAATTCCCTCACTGTCCTTCCCTGTCCCTAGAAACAAGGATTCGCACAGTAAAACACACTGACACTCTTCCTACCTATAGTTTTCTGTCCCTAGAAAAAATGTTTTTTTAAAGCACACTATAGCACAAGGAGAATTTCCCTCACTTTCCTTCTTTGTCCCTAGAAACAAGGATTATCACAGTGAAAGAAACTGACACTCTTCCTACCTATAGTTTTCTGTCCCTTGAAAAAATGTTTTTTTAAAGCACACTATAGCACAAGGAGAATTCCCTCACTGTCCTTCCCTGTCCCTAGAAACAAGGATTCGCACAGTAAAACACACTGACACTCTTCCTTCCTATAGTTTTCTGTACCTAGAAAAAATGTTTTTTTAAAGCACACTATAGCACAAGGAGAATTCCCTCACTGTCCTTCCCTGTCCCTAGAAACAAGGATTCGCACAGTAAAAGACACTGACACTCTCCCTACCTATAGTTTTCTGTCCCTAGAAAAAATGTTTTTTTAAAGCACACTATAGCACAAGGAGAATTTCCCTCACTTTCCTTCTTTGTCCCTAGAAACAAGGATTATCACAGTGAAAGAAACTGACACTCTTCCCACCTATAGTTTTCTGTCCCTAGAAAAAATGTTTTTTTAAAGCACACTATAGCACAAGGAGAATTCCCTCACTGTCCTTTCCTGTCCCTAGGAACAAGGATTCGCACAGTAAAACACACTGACACTCTCCCTACCTATAGTTTTCTGTCCCTAGAAAAAATGTTTTTTTAAAGCACACTATAGCACAAGGAGAATTTCCCTCACTTTCCTTCTTTGTCCCTAGAAACAAGGATTATCACAGTGAAAGAAACTGACACTCTTCCTACCTATAGTTTTCTGTCCCTTGAAAAAATGTTTTTTTAAAGCACACTATAGCACAAGGAGAATTCCCTCACTGTCCTTCCCTGTCCCTAGAAACAAGGATTCGCACAGTAAAACACACTGACACTCTCCCTACCTATAGTTTTCTGTCCCTAGAAATTTTTTTTTTTTAAAGCACACTATAGCACAAGGAGAATTTCCCTCACTTTCCTTCCCTGTCCCTAGAAACAAGGATTATCACAGTGAAAGAAACTGACACTCTTCCTACCTATAGTTTCTGTCCCTAGAAAAAATGCTTTTTTAAAGCACACTATAGCACAAGGAGAATTTCCCTCACTTTCCTTCTTTGTCCCTAGAAACAAGGATTATCACAGTGAAAGAAACTGACACTCTTCCTTCCTATAGTTTTCTGTCCCTAGAAAAAATGTTTTTTTAAAGCACACTATAGCACAAGGAGAATTCCCTCACTGTCCTTCCCTGTCCCTAGAAACAAGGATTCGCACAGTAAAAGACACTGACACTCTCCCTACCTATAGTTTTCTGTCCCTAGAAAAAATGTTTTTTTAAAGCACACTATAGCACAAGGAGAATTTCCCTCACTTTCCTTCTTTGTCCCTAGAAACAAGGATTATCACAGTGAAAGAAACTGACACTCTTCCTTCCTATAGTTTTCTGTCCCTAGAAATTTTTTTTTTTTAAAGCACACTATAGCACAAGGAGAATTCCCTCACTGTCCTTCCCTGTCCCTAGAAACAAGGATTCACACAGTAAAAGACACTGACACTCTCCCTACCTATAGTTTTCTGTCCCTAGAAAAAATGTTTTTTTAAAGCACACTATAGCACAAGGAGAATTTCCCTCACTTTCCTTCTTTGTCCCTAGAAACAAGGATTATCACAGTGAAAGAAACTGACACTCTTCCTACCTATAGTTTTCTGTCCCTAGAAAAAATGTTTTTTTAAAGCACACTATAGCACAAGGAGAATTCCCTCACTGTCCTTCCCTGTCCCTAGAAACAAGGATTCGCACAGTAAAAGACACTGACACTCTCCCTACCTATAGTTTTCTGTCCCTAGAAAAAATGTTTTTTTAAAGCACACTATAGCACAAGGAGAATTCCCTCACTGTCCTTCCCTGTCCCTAGAAACAAGGATTCGCACAGTAAAACACACTGACACTCTCCCTACCTATAGTTTTCTGTCCCTAGAAAAAATGTTTTTTTAAAGCACACTATAGCACAAGGAGAATTTCCCTCACTTTCCTTCTTTGTCCCTAGAAACAAGGATTATCACAGTGAAAGAAACTGACACTCTTCCTACCTATAGTTTTCTGTCCCTAGAAAAAATGTTTTTTTAAAGCACACTATAGCACAAGGAGAATTTCCCTCACTTTCCTTCTTTGTCCCTAGAAACAAGGATTATCACAGTGAAAGAAACTGACACTCTTCCTTCCTATAGTTTTCTGTCCCTAGAAAAAATGTTTTTTTAAAGCACACTATAGCACCAGGAGAATTCCCTCACTGTCCTTCCCTGTCCCTAGAAACAAGGATTCGCACAGTAAAAGACACTGACACTCTCCCTACCTATAGTTTTCTGTCCCTAGAAAAAATGTTTTTTTAAAGCACACTATAGCACAAGGAGAATTTCCCTCACTTTCCTTCTTTGTCCCTAGAAACAAGGATTATCACAGTGAAAGAAACTGACACTCTTCCTTCCTATAGTTTTCTGTCCCTAGAAAAAATGTTTTTTTAAAGCACACTATAGCACAAGGAGAATTTCCCTCACTTTCCTTCTTTGTCCCTAGAAACAAGGATTATCACAGTGAAAGAAACTGACACTCTTCCTTCCTATAGTTTTCTGTCCCTAGAAATTTTTTTTTTTAAAGCACACTATAGCACAAGGAGAATTTCCCTCACTTTCCTTCTTTGTCCCTAGAAACAAGGATTATCACAGTGAAAGAAACTGACACTCTTCCTACCTATAGTTTTCTGTCCCTAGAAAAAAATGTTTTTTTAAAGCACACTATAGCACAAGGAGAATTTCCCTCACTTTCCTTCTTTGTCCCTAGAAACAAGGATTATCACAGTGAAAGAAACTGACACTCTTCCTACCTATAGTTTTCTGTCCCTAGAAAAAATGTTTTTTTAAAGCACACTATAGCACAAGGAGAATTCCCTCACTGTCCTTCCCTGTCCCTAGAAACAAGGATTCGCACAGTAAAACACACTGACACTCTCCCTACCTATAGTTTTCTGTCCCTAGAAAAAATGTTTTTTTAAAGCACACTATAGCACAAGGAGAATTCCCTCACTGTCCTTCCCTGTCCCTAGAAACAAGGATTCGCACAGTAAAACACACTGACACTCTCCCTACCTATAGTTTTCTGTCCCTAGAAAAAATGTTTTTTTAAAGCACACTATAGCACAAGGAGAATTCCCTCACTGTCCTTCCCTGTCCCAAGAAACAAGGATTCGCAGAGTAAAACACACTGACACTCTCCCTACCTATCCTTCTCTTTCCCTAAACTAAAGGAATCCAGGTTAAGCAAGAAAAAAATAAATGTCACTGTCCCTGCCTATGCTTCTCTTTCCCTGCTCCGGAACACACTACACTAGGCCGCCGTGCTGGCGGCCTTTTATAGTGTGGGGCGTGTACTAAACACCCTCAGCAATAATTGGCCACAGGCATCCTGCCTGTGGCCAATCATTGCTCTCCTCGCTGCCGGCGCTGTGATTGGCCAAGCATGCGGGGTCACAGTGCATGCTTGGCCAATCACAGCGCCTGGATGACACTGCGATGGCGTAGTGCATTGTGGGCCGTTCGCGTCACTCGAATTTGGCGCGAACGGCCCAAATCGTTCGATCTTCGTCGAACGATCGAACAGCCGATGTTCGAGTCGAACGTATGTTCGACTCGAACACGAAGCTCATCCCTAGTAGCTGCATATGCAGATGATCTTCTCTTCTTTATCACGCAGCCACACTTATCTATCCCCAACCTCACAGAAATTTTTAAAATTTTTGGATTCGTGTCAAATTTCAAAATTAACCAGTCAAAATCAGAAGCCCTCAATCTGAATCTAGACTCCAAAACTTATGACCTAATCAAGAATAACCATAAATTTAAATGGGAATCGAATACCCTTAAATATCTAGGAATCAAGCTGACCCCATCTATTGACAGTCTCTTTTCGGCAAACTTTGTTCCCTTACTACACTCTATCACTGTAGACCTACAAAAATGGACTCCCAAGCTCTTTTCCTGGTTCGGAAGAGCGTCTATTCTAAAAATGACTATCCTCCCGAGATTGCTCTACCTTTTTAATGCCTTACCAATTAAGATACCTCCCTCCTTCTTTTCGAAGCTACAAAAAATCCAGAGACACTTCCTCTGGGCTGGGAAAAAATCAAGAATTTGTTTGAAATCCCTCACACTACCAAAAAACAAGGGGGCATTGGTCTACCTGACTATAAGAAATACTATATAGCCTCCCATATTACAAGACTGATAGATTGGCATTGCCACGACACTAACAAAGACTGGGTACGGCTAGAGCGAGATCACAATAAGAAACCCATCCTATATTTCCCCTGGTCAACCTCCTCCAAATACACTAAGAAAATACCTAACCCCTTCGTAGCAGCCACACTTGATGTCTGGCACAAAATAGCTATACCTTATAAACTAGCCACAATTCCTGGCCCATTGACACCGATTGCGGACAACCCAGACTTCCCACCAGGTGAAATCAAGCTGAGATTTCCAACCCCCACTACCACTAGTAAATTGTTGGTTACCCATTGCCTGACTGATGACAGAGTCAAATCAACAGATGTTCTAAGAAATGAATTTGGTGAACCATCACTCGAACCTTGGTCCTATATACAGTTGAAAGACTTTTTGATCAATAGCAAGCATAAAACTGCATACAGCAAGAACCTGACCCAGCTAGAGAATATCTGCCTTTCAAGATCTCAGATTACTAAGACAACATCCCTGGCATACTCCTGGCTGGGTCACACACAAACAGACACATGTAACAAACATAAAAACAAATGGGAAACGGAACTAGGTCTTACTTTCACCGATGCACAATGGGAAAAGGCTTGCATTTTTGCCCATAAATGCTCTCTAAGCACGAGATACCAGGAAATTTCATATAAGATATTGACCCAGTGGTATGTTACCCCGTTGTTATCCAAAAAATGGTCAAATACTATATCAGACATATGTTGGAGGTGCAATAGAGAGCCTGGCTCCTTTCTGCACATTTGGTGGAGTTGTCCCCCTATCCTTGACTATTGGTCCCAAGTAAAGTATTGGATAAAACACATTACAGAAACTAAAATCGACCTAAACGCAGCCGCATGCCTTCTGCATATCAATCACTTTAAAATTAGCAAATACAAAAAAGCGTTAACAAGGCATCTCTTAACTGCTGCTAAAACACTCATTCCGTTGCATTGGAGAACGGCTAACACACCGACGGTCAAGGATTGGTTGGACAGAGTAATGTTCATACACAGAATGGATGAAATGGTAGCAATGAAAAAAGAAACAACTGAAAGCTTCCACGCACTTTGGCAGCCCTGGGATCTATTTCTACACTCTGTTGAATTCCAAACTCTGATGAAATAAGATGTTTATAGAACTACATTTCTAGCAATTTATCTGTTGATACCCTGTTCCCCTGTAGCAGTTCCTTCTTCCCCCTTACATAATGACATAAACATATTGTGCCTATGACAGATTGTAACCTAGACTGATATGCGGCAATGTATATGTATAGAGAACTCATATCCTGTATTGTCACTACATTTCCTGCCTCTCTGAAGTCTTTAATTCCAACAGCTCCCCCCCTCCCCCTCCCCCCCTTTTTTTTATATATAAGTTTTTTTTTATATCCCCCCCCTCCCTCCTCTTACTCTCCCCCTTATCTAAACCTGATCTCCTATACCCCCCTTTATTTTCATTCCTTTCCCCCCTCTACAAATAAGGATTAATTTGATAATTGTACTACCTCAACCTACATTGTATGTACTCTTTATTCCTTAAACTTTGCCTCCCCGATTGGGGGAAGTGGAACATGTATGTTGAGTACGTAATTTTCCGATGTAATACCACTGTTAACATGTTGTATTAATCATCTTCCAATAAAACTTTGATTGTGAAAAAAAATAATGCTTAAAGTGAAACAATAAAAGTGAAATATTCCTTTAAATTTCGTACCTCGGGGTGTCTATAGCATGCCTGTAAAGTGTCGCGTGTTTCCCATGCTTAAGGAAAAAAAGTCATTCAAAACTACTCGTGGCTATTAATGAATTGCCAGGTCCCAGCAATACAGATAAAAGTCATTCAAAAAAATGGCAGGAGTACCCCCCCCCCTGGCCATTACCAGGCCCTTTGGGTCTGGTATGAATATTAAGGGGAACCCCTGCCGTTTTTTTCAATGACTTTTATCTGTATTGCCGGGACCTGACAATTCATTGATGCCGCGTACACACAACCGTTTTTAATGACGAGAAAAATGCCATTTTTTAAAATGGTCATTAAAAATGATCGTGTGTGGACTTCCGAGCATATTTCACGACGTGAAAAATGGGCAAGAAAAAATTGGAACATGCTCTAATTTTTCTCGTCGTTTTTCACATCGTCGTTTTTCACATCGTCGTTTTTCTCGTCATGAAAACCGGCCGTGTGTAGGCTTTAACAACGTGAAAAAAAATGCGCATGCTCAGAATCAAGTATGAGACGGGAGCACTCGTTCTGGTAAAACTAGCGTTCGTAATGGAGATAGCACATTCATCACGCTGTAACGGACTGAAAAGCACGAGGCTGAAAAGCGCGAATCGTCTCTCAACAAACTTTACTAACTGAAGGGTGGCGCCATCCGAATGGAACTTGCCCTTTATAGTGCCATCGTACGTGTTGTACGTCACCGCGCTTTGCTAAAAAAAATTTTCCACGATAGTGTGTAGGCAAGGCAGGCTTGAGAGGAAACCACGTCAAGAAAAATGCAGTTTTTTTCAATGACATTAACCACTTAACGACCGCTCACTGTACATATACGTCGGCACAATGGCACCGACAGACACAATCACGTACAGTGTACGTGATTGCCTTTGTACAGTTGGGGGGTCCAATCGGACCCCCCTTCTGTACAGTGAGCGGTCGGAATTTGTCTGGGAGCGATCCGAGATGGGGGGGCGGCCATTCGATTCCGGCCGACCCCCCGCGATCGCTCCCGGAGAATGAGAATGCCCCCTCTGCCTGTGTAATGTAAACACAGGCAGAGGAAGCAGGAGGAAGTGATGTCATCTCTTGTGCGGCGCTCACATATACCGAGCGCCGTACAAGAGAAGACATCAAGGTTAGTGCACAAACACTACACTAACACCAGCACACATAGGCACATAAATCGCCCGCCCAGGCCCCCCCAGATCACCCCCCAGTCCCCAGTCACAGTGTCACTGATTGCAGTGACCATTTATTTACTGATCACTGCAATCAGTGACATTTGTGACTGTAAAAGTGTCACTACAGTTTAGTTTTAGGTCCAGTGTAGCCCCCTAACCCCCCCTAATAAAGGTTTAACCCCTTGATCACCCCCCAGATAACCCTTTCACCCCCTAGCACCGCCGTCGCTAAGCGATCATTTTTCTGATCGCTGTCTTAGCGTCGGTGATGCAGATCGGTAGCCAGTAATTTTTTTTAGGTTCGCCGCAGGTTTTTATAGCGTCAGGTACCCCCATAAATTATCTAATAAAGGTTTAACCCCCTTGATCGCCCCCCAGGTAACCCTTTCACCCCCTATCACCACTGTCGCTAAGCGATCATTTTTCTGATCGCTGTCTTAGCGTCGGTGATGCAGATCGGTAGCCAGTATTTTTTTTTTAGGTTCGCCGCAGGTTTTTATAGCGTCAGGTACCCCCATAAATTATCTAATAAAGGTTTAACCCCCTTGATGGCCCCCCCGGTAACCCTTTCACCCCCTATCACCACTGTCGCTAAGCGATCATTTTTCTGATCGCTGTCTTAGCGTCGGTGATGCAGATCGGTAGCCAGTAATTTTTTTTAGGTTCGCCGCAGGTTTTTATAGCGTCAGGTACCCCCATAAATGATCTAATAAAGGTTTAACCCCCTTGATCACCCCCCAGGTAACCCTTTCACCCCCTATCACCACTGTCGCTAAGCGATCATTTTTCTGATCGCTGTCTTAGCGTCGGTGATGCAGATCGGTAGCCAGTAATTTTTTTTAGATTCGCTGCAGGTTTTTATAGCGTCAGGTACCCCCATATATTATCTAATAAAGGTTTTAACCCCCTAATTGCCCCTAGTTAACCCTTTCACCAGTGATCATCATATAAGTGTTACGGGTGACGCTGGTTAGTTAGTTTGCTTTTTATAGTGTCAGGGCACCCGCCGTATATAACCCAATAAAGGTTTAACCCCCTGATCGCCCAGCGGGTGATATCAATTAAGTTTTAGCGTCAGAGAGGGTCTGCGTCACACCCCAGGCAGCGTCAGGTTAGTGCCAGTAACGCTAACACCCACGCGTGAAGCATACACCCTCCTTAGTGGTATAGTATCTGAACAGATCAATATCTGATCTGATCAGATCTATACTAGCGTCCCCAGCAGTTTAGGGTTCCCAAAAACGCAGTGTTAGCGGGATCAGCCCAGATACCTGCTAGCACCTGCGTTTTGCCCCTCCGTCCAGCCCAGGCCACCCAAGTGCAGTATCGATCGATCACTGTCACTTGCAAAACACAATACACATAACTGCAGCGTTCGCAGAGACAGGCCTGATCCCTGCGACTCCAGTGCTGTAGGAGGTGATTTCACCACCACAGTTAAAAAAAAAAACCAAATATGCCGAAGCATTGGGGAAGCAGGGGCGGAGGAGCGATTTTGCTCCTAATGGCGCGTACATACGGTTGAAATTCCGACGGAGGCTTGCCCGTGGAAAAGTCCGACCATGTGTGTGCGGCATAACTTTTTTGCGGGAGGATGCCCCCATGCTTCGGCATATATAAATGGTGCATGTATGCCCATCATTAGAAGTGGGTGGATGAAGGGCGGTATTCTAATGGTGAGCATACCCACCCGATCAATCTCTTTTTTCATTCAGCCAACTGGCTGCATGAAAAAAAAAGATTACAATACATGTCCAACAAGGACCAGCAACGTACTGGTATGTTGCTGGACTTTGAATTGTTATACCAGATTGATGCCTGCGGGTTTAGGTATCATCTTGGTATCATTCTTTTGATATAAAAAGCGCCATTGGGAAATTGGGAAAGCATTTTATCACACTGATCTTAGTGTGGTCAGATGCTTTGAGGGCAGAGGAAAGATCTAGGGTCTAGACCCCAGTTTTTTTTAAAAAATAGTACCTGTCACTACCTATTGCTATCATAGGGGATATTTACATTCCCTGAGATAACAATAAAAATGATAAAAAATAAATAAATATGGAAGGAACAATTTAAAAATAAAATAAAAAAGCAAAATTAATAATAAAAAAAAAAAGCACCCCTGTCCTGCCCTACTCTTGCCCAATGGCGAACGCAAGCGTCGGTCTGGCGTCATATGTAAACAGCAATTGCACCATGCATGTGAGGTATCACCGCGCAGGTCAGATCGAGGGCAGTAATTTGAGCAGTAGACCTCCTCTGTAAATCTAACGGGGTAACCTGTAAAGGCTTTTAAAGGCTTTTAAAAATGTATGTAGTTTGTCGCCAATGCACGTTTGTGCGAAATTTTAAAGCATGTCATGTTTAGTATCTATGTACTCGGCCTAAGATCATCTTTTTTATTTCATCAAACATTTGGGCAATATAGTGTGTTTTAGTGCATTAAAATTAAAAAAAGTGTATTTTTTCCCCAAAAAATGCGTTTGAAAAATCGCTGCGCAAATACTGTGTAGAAAAAAAATGCAACACCCACCATTTTATTCTGTAGGGCCTTTGCTTTAAAAATATATATAATGTTTGGGGGTTCAACATAATTTTCTTGCAAAAAAAAATATGTTTTCATGTAAACAAAAAGTGTCAAAAAGGGCTTTGTCTTCAAGTGGTTAGAAGAGTGGATGTAAGCTTCCTAATGTTGTGTATAAAATGCCAGAACAGTTAAAACCCCCCCCCCCCAAATGACCCCATTTTGGAAAGTAGACACCCCAAGCTATATACTGAGAGGCATGTCGAGTCCATGGAATATTTTATATGTTGACACAAGTTGCGGAAAAAGAAAATTTGTATTTATTTATTTTTGCACAAAGTTGTCACTAAATGATATATTGCTCAAACATGCCATGGGCATATGTGGAATTACACCCCAAAATACATTCTGTTGCTTCTCCTGAGTACGGGGATACCACATGTGTGAGACTTTTTGGGAGCCTAGCCGCGTACGGGACCCCAAAAACTAATCACCGCCTTCAGGCTTTCTAAGGGTGTAAATTTTTGATTTCACTTCTCACTGCCTATCACAGTTTCGGAGGCCATGGAATGCCCAGATGGCACAAAACCCCCCCAAATGACCCCATTTTGGAAAGTAGACACCCCAAGCTATTTGCTGAGAGGTATTGTGAGTATTTTGCCGATCTCGCTTTTTGTCACAAAGTTTTGAAAATTGAAAAAAAAAAAAAAAATTTTCTTTCTTCATTTTCAAAAACAAATGCGAGCTGTAAAATACTCACCATGCCTCTCAGCAAACAGCTTGGGGTGTCTACTTTCCAAAATGGGGTCATTTGGGGGGGTTTTGTGCTATTTTGGCATTTTATGGCCTTCGAAACTGTGATAGGTAGTGAGGAGTCAAATCAAAAATTTGTGCCTAGAAATCCTGAAGGCGGTGCTTGGTTTTCGGGGTCCCGTACGCGGCTAGGCTCCTAAAAAGTCCCACACATGTGGTATCCCCGTACTCAGGAAAAGCAGAAAAATTTATTTTGGGGTGCGATTCCACATATAACCATGGCATGTGTGAGCAATGTATCATTTAGTGCCAACTTTTTGTATTTTTTTTTTTTTTGTCATTATTCAATCACTTGGGACAAAAAAAAAATATTCAATGGGCTCAACAGGCCTCTCAGCAATTTCCTTGGGGTGTCTACTTTCTAAAATTGGGTCATTTGGGGGGGTTTGTGCTATTTTGGCATTTTATGGCCTTCAAAACTGTGATAGGTAGTGAGGAGTGAAATCAAAAATTTGCGCCCTTAGAAATCCTGAAGGCGGTGCTTGGTTTCCGGGGTCCCGTACGTGGCTAAGCTCCTAAAAAGTCCCACACATGTGGTATCCCCGTACTCAAGAGAAGCAGCAGAATGTATTTTGGGGTGCAATTCCACATATAACCATGGCATGTGTGAGCAATATATAATTTAGTGACAACTTTTTGTCATTTTTTATTTTTTTTTGTCATTATTCAATCACTTGGGACAAAAAAAAAATATTCAATGGGCTCAACATGCCTCTCAGCAATTTCCTTGGGGTGTCTACTTTCCAAAATGGGTCATTTGGGGGGGTTTTGTACTGCCCTGCCATTTTAGCACCTCAAGAAATGAGATAGGCAGTCATAAATTTAAAGCTGTGTAAATTCCAGAAAATGTACCGTAGTTTGTAAACGCTATAACTTTTGCGCAAACCAATAAATATACGCTTATTGACATTTTTTTACTAAAGACATGTGGCTGAATACATTTTGGCCTAAATGTATGACTAAAATTGAGTTTATTCGATTTTTCTTATAACAAAAAGTAGAAAATATCATTTTTTTTTCTAAATTTTCGGTCTTTTTCCGTTTATATCGCAAAAAATACAAATCGCAGAGGCAATCAAATACCATTAAAAGAAAGCTCTATTTGTGGTAAGAAAAGGACGCAAATTTCCTTTCGGTACAACATTGCATGTCCGCACAATTTACAGTTAAAGCAGCGCAGTGCAAAATTCTGAAATCACCTTTGGTCCTTTAGCTACCAAATGGTCCGGGGCTTAAGTGGTTAAAAAAGATCGTGTGTACACGGCATAATAGCCATGAGTAGTTTTAAATGACTTTTTTTCCTTCAAAAATTACATTTTGTGCAGGGAACCAAATTTTTTTTAAAAAATGCGTGGGGTCCCCCCCAAAATTCCTTTACCAGGCCCTTCAGGTCTGGTATGGGTATTAAGGGGAACCCTGCACCAAATTTAAAAAAAAATGGGGTGGGGTCCCCCTCAAAATCCATACCAGACCCTTCAGGTCTGGTATGGATTTTAAGGGGAACCCCGCACCAAATTTAATCGGAATCTGGAAGCCCCCTTATGTGAATTGGTAACGGGGTATTTGTACCCCTACCATTTCACAAAAGAAAGTGTCAAAAATGTTAAAAACCATACCGACACAGTTGGGAAAAGTCCTTTATTAAAAATAAAAAAATAAAAAATAAAAAAAACATTCCAGCGATGATCCATTCTCTCTCCAGCGATGCGAGTCTCCAGCGAGGAACGACGCACATCTTCCCTGCACCGGACGTGCAAGCAGTGTTTGACAGTTCTTTTAAAACCGAGGTCGGTTTTAAAAGAACTGTCAAACACTGCTTTCGCATCATTAGCCGGGGGGCTCCGGTGCAGGGAAGATGTGCGTCGTTCCTCGCTGGAGACTCGCATCGCTGAAGAGAGAATGGATCATCGCTGGACAGACTGCATTACATCGCTGGAATGTTTTTTTTTTTTTAATAAAGGACTTTTCCCAACTGTGTCCGTGTGGTTTTTACAATTTTTGACACTTTCTTTTGTGAAATGGTAGGGGTACAATGTACCCCGTTACCAATTCACATAGGGGGGGGGCGGAATCTGGGGGTCCCCTTTGTTAAAGGGGGCTTCCAGATTCCGATAAGCCCCCCGCCCGCAGACCCCCACAACCACCGGACAATTTTGATTTTGAGACATTTTTTCTAGTTAACTTAGTAGTCTGCATTCCCATGTGAAGTAACAGTGTCAGGTCCTTCCTGTCGAGGTGGTGGTGCACAACATTCTGGGTGAGGATTCAGTGGGGCTGATTTACTAATATCAGTGCGCTGCGCTGGTTCTAACCTTAATTGGTGCGCCGGATAACTCCTTCACTTGGCGCAGGAACCAGCAGCGCACAGCGGGGCACTGTTATAGTAAATACAAATGTCAGCGGCGCTCTATTGAAAATGAATGGTTCCCTATGGGAGCCCATTGATTTGAATAGAGGTCGCCCGGGAAGTCGGATGAAGCGTATCCGACTCGCGGGGCGACTCGTTTGCCGGCTGACACAGGGACAGCGCGACTTTGCAAGGCAACTTGGACACGACCTGAGCGCGTGAAGCAGCCGCTCTAGTCGTGTCCTAGAGGCGACTAGCTGGCCGAGAATGTCTCCAGCGTGATGCCATCACGCTGGTTCTCGGCAGCCTCGCTGTCCCGTGTTTGGTATGAATCATGAAGGGGAACGCCACACCGAATTTTAATGAAAAAACCAGCATGGGTTCCCCTCCAGGAGCATACCAGGCCCTTAGGTCTGGTATGGATTTTAAGGGGAACCCCCTAAGCCGAAAAAACGGCTTGGGGGTTCCCCCAAGATCCATACCAGGCCCTTAGGTCTGGTATGGATTTAAAGGGAAACCCCCGAAGCCGAAAAAACGGCGTGGGGGTTTCCCCCAAAATCCATACCAGACCCTTATCCAAGCACACAACCTGGCAGGCCGCAGGGGAAGAGGGGGGACGAGAGCGGCCCCCCTCCCTCCTGAACCATACCAGGCTGCATGCCCTCAACATGGGGGGTGGGTGCTTTGGGGCAGGGGGGCTACCTGCGGCCCCCCACCCCAAAGCACCCTGCCCCCATGTTGATGGGGACAAGGGCCTCTTCCCGACAACCCTGGCCGTTGGTTGTCGGGGTCTATGGGAGGCGGGCTTTTCGGAATCAGGGAGCCCCCTTTAATAAGGGGGCCCCCAGATCCCGGCCCCCCACCCTATGTGAATGAGTATGGGGTACATCGTACCCCTACCCATTCACCTAGTGGCAAAAAAAGTTAATAAAAAACACAACACAGGTTTTTAAATTAATTTATTAGGCAGCTCCGGGGGTCTTCCTGCCAGGCGCCCCGCTATCTTCTTCCAGCTCTTTTGCTAGCGGGGTCCCGGGCTTCCTCGTCGTCTTTGGCGGTCTTCCTCCCGGGTGCCCCGCTATCTTCTTCCAGCTCTTTTGCTAGCGGGGTCCCGGGGGCTTCCTCTTCGTCTTCGGGGGTCTTCCTGCCGGGCGCCCCGCTATCTTCTTCCAGCTCTTTTGCTAGCGGGGTCCCGGGCTTCGTCGTCGCCTTCTTCCGACTTCGGGGGTCTCTTGTTCTCCGGTGTCGTCTCTGCGCTCTCCGGTTCTTCTCCCGCTCTCCGGTGCCTTCTCCACGATCTCCGGTTCTTCTCCCGCTCTCCGGTGCCTTCTCCACGATCTCCGGTTCTTTCTGCCTTCTGCCGGGCGCCCCGCTATCTTCTTTCAGCTCTTTTGCTAGCGGGGGCCGGTCTTCATCGTCGCCTTCTTCCCTCTTCTCTTTGCCCGATGTTGCCTCGTCGCTGTCCGCCGCTACAATGCTCAGGCAGCGGAGCGCGCCCACTTATATTGGCATGGGCGTGGTCACCGGGTGATGCCACCGCTGACCCCGCCCCCCCTGTGATGTCACAGTCCTGAGGAATGATGGGACTGTGACGTGCTACGGGGTCGGGGTCAGCGGTGGCATCACCCGGTGACCACGCCCATGCCAATATAAGTGGGCGCGCTCCGCTGCCTGAGCATTGTAGCGGCGGACAGCGACGAGGCAACATCGGGCAAAGAGAAGAGGGAAGAAGGCGACGATGAAGACCGGCCCCCACTAGCAAAAGAGCTGGAAGAACATAGCGGGGCGCCCGGCAGAAGGCAGAAAGAACTGGAGATCTTGGAGAAGGCACCGGAGAGCGGGAGAAGAATCGCAGAGCCCGGAGATGACACCGGAGAACAAGAGACCCCCGAAGTCAGAAGAAGGCGACGACGAAGCCCGGGACCCCGCTAGCAAAAGAGCTGGAAGAAGATAGCGGGGCACCCGGCAGGAAGCCCCCCGAAGATGACGAGGAAGGCGGGACCCCGCTAGCAAAAGAGCTGGAAGAAGATAGCAGGGCGCCCGGCAGGAAAACCCCCGGAGCTGCCTAATAAATTACTTTAAAAACCTGTGTTGTGTTTTTTATTAACTTTTTTTGCCACCAGGTGAATGGGTAGGGGTACGATGTACCCCATACTCATTCACATAGGGTGGGAGGCCGGTATCTGGGGGCCCTCTTATTAAAGGGGGCTCCCGGATTCCGATAAGCCCCCCGCCCGCAGACCCTGACAACCAATGGCCAGGGTTGATGGGAAGAGGCCCTTGTCCCCATCAACATGGGGACATCCTCCCCATGTTGAGGGCATGTGGCCTGGTACGTTTCAGGAGGGAGGGGGGCCTCTCTCTCGTCCCCACCTCTTCCCCTGCGGCCTGCCAGGTTGCGTGCTCGGATAAAGGGTCTTAAGTTTAAAAAAAAATTAAGTTTGGCGGGGGTTCTCCTTAAAATCCATACCAGACCTGAAGAGCCTGGTATGGATTTTGGGGGGTCCCCCACGCCATTTTTTTTTCATTTTGGTGGGGGGGGTCCCCTTTGAATCCATACTAGACCCAAGGGCCTGGTATGGACTGGGGGGGGGACCCCACGCTGTTTTGTTTTTTTTTAGAGCCGGCAATGTTTATTTTTTTTACATTTCCTTTAACAACCAGCTATAAGCAGGTTAAAAAAAATAAATTGCCGCAAATTCGCGGTACTTGCGTTTTGGATGCAGGTCCATTGAATTCTATTACATCCAAAACACTGTTTTTGGCCTTGAAAAAAAAATCTGCAGTTGCGTTTAAACTCGTTTTTCACAAAGCCTAAAAATGCCTTCAGACGCCAAAGATTTCCACGTTTCAGATGCGGTACCGGCGTTTAGACGCATTTTAGTTTAGAAGCGTTTTTAAAGGTGACCTATTTTTTTACATTGATATTGATAAACTCAAAAATTAGGGCAAATGAGGAAAAAACATTAAATATATATATATACCGGTATATCAAAAAAATAATGCAATTGCTTCCATTGCATTGTGGACAATCCACAACTTGGGGCAGGTGACGTGGCAAGTGGACAATCCACAACTTGGGGCAGCTGACGTGGCAAGTGGACAATCCACAACTTGGGGCAAGTGACGTGGCAAGTGACACGCTAAATACAACTACACTGCTGCTCTCTCAGCTGCTGATACTCACTCTGGTCTCAAAAAATAGCTGAAATCGTTAATAATACTGTTTTTGGAGCTTAGGGCGGCTCCTTATCATGTTTCCTAACTAAACACATATAGACACAAATCTGGTAAAACGCGGCATGCAAACGCCACAAAGCGCGCCTTTCTAAACGCCGCTTTCAAACTTAGTTCTGAACACTTTGCACCAGCGCCCCGTGTACATGGGGCCTAAAAACACCTATGCCATTTACAGCTCAAAAACGCCATGGTGGCCATGAGGCCATAGGCTAACATGGAGAGACGTTTTTAAGCTTCAAAAAACGCTCAAACAAGCAGCTGGAAAAACGTCCGTGTGCATGTAGCCTTATATTAACCACTTGCGCACTGGCCACTTAAACCCCCTTCCTGCCCAGACCAATTTTTACATTTCAGCACTGATGCACTTTGAATGACAATTGCGCACTCATACAACACTGTAACCCAATGAAAATGTATTATTTTTTGGCACACAAATAGAGCTTTCTTTTGGTGCTATTTGATCACCTCTGCGTTTTTTTTTTCTTCTATAAATACAAAAGACAGAGTTAAAAAATAAAAAAATAGATATTTTAACCACTTCAGCACTGGGCCTATTCTGGCACTTCCCTCCTTCATGTAAAAATCATACATTTATGGCTATAAAATTACTTCAAAACCCCAAACATTATATATGTTTTTTTAGCAGACACCCTAGGGAATAAGATGGCGGTGATTGCAAATTTTTATCTCGCTCGGTATTTGCGCAATAAATTTTCAAACGCCTTTTTTTTGGAAATAAATGGTTTCATGAATGTAAAAAAAATACAAAACAGTAAAGTTAGCCCAATTTTTTGGGATAATGTGAAAGATGTTGTTATGCTGAGTAAATAGATACCTAACATGTCACGCTTTAAAATTGCGCACACTCATGGAATAACACCAAACTTCAGTACTTAAAAATCTCCCTAGGCGATGCTTTCAATTTTTTTACATTTTTACATTTTTACCATTTTGGCATTACAGAGAAGGTCTAGTGCTAGAATTGTTGCACTCGTTCTAACGCACGCAGCAATACCTCACATGTGTGGTTTGAACGGCGTTTACATATGTGGGCGGGACTTACGTGTGTGTTCGCTTATGAGCGCGAGCTACCGGGGACATGGGTGTTTTTTCTTTTTTTGATTATTTTTATTTTTGTTTTTTCCTTTTTTGTATTTCTTACTCTTTTTTTACCTTTTTTGTTTTTTGGATCACTTTTTTTCCTATTACAAGGAATGTAAACATCCCTTGTAATAGGAATCTATTGTGACAGGTCCTCTTTATGGAGAGATGCAGGGTCAATAAGACCATACATCGCTCCTCCAGGCTGGAAAGCATGACATCGGTCAAAAAAATTCACCATCTCATGCTGACAGCCGAGATCACGGCTTGGATTACATACGGGAACCCGGCGTGATGTCATAACGTCACGCCCTGGCCTCCGACGGCCATAGAGATGACTGGTGACCATCTGGTCCCCATTCATCGCTATGCTTCCCATCCGGCGCCGGCCAAATCGTTCTCCGAGCCCAAGATGGCACGGGAGAGCCCGGAGAAGCACCGGATGGCGGCGGGAGGGGGGGGGGGGGACGTCCCCTCCCGCCGCCTATAAGATCGATCAAGCGGCGGAACTGCCGCTATGATAATTTTTATCGTGCACAGAGTCGCCGGCTGAAAAGAATGATATCTGAATGATGTCACCGCACAAAGCCGAGGACGTCATTTGACGGTGGGTGGTAGGAAAGTGGTTAATATTTCGAAAATTTAGACAAAAGGTAATTTCACTCCTTTATTGATGTACACTGATGAGACTGCACTGATGGGCTGCACTGATGGGCACCGATAAGTTGGCAAGGGTGGGCACTGAGAGGTGGCATTGCTAGTTGGCACTGGTGGGCATTGAGAAGTGGCACTGCTAGGTGGCAATGATAGTTGGCAGTGATGGGCACTGATAGGCAGCACTGCTAGGTGGCACTGATTGGCAGCAGTTGTGGGCATTGATAGGTGGCACTGGCAGGGGCTACTGATTGTCACAGATGACGCAGAATTGCCTATTTCTCTTCGGGCCCGATGTCCCTTGCACATAAGCCGGTGATTGCCTTTATTTATGCTCACGCTGTCAGCACAAGGAGAAAACAAAAACCATTACCCAGCTTTTGTTTACATCACGTGATCAGCTGTCATTGGCTGACAGCTGATCACATGGTAAAGGGCAGGGATCGGCCCTTTACTTGGATCTGTCATCACCCGAGTCTCAGTGACTCGGTGACCACAGCGCGCGCGCGAAGGGGATGACGTTTAATGACGGACTCCCGGCAATTGAGGACCGTGCTGTGGCTGGCGATCAGTTATAGCGCTGATCTCAAGTGATTAAAGAGGGTCTAAATGGGCCATTGACATGCATCACAATTCAACTTAGGAATGTGTCTTTGCAAAGTTAAACTAAATTAAATCCTTTCTTATTTTTGCTTGGGGATAGAGTGCAGAGGGATTACAAGTCTAGACAGTTTTTGGGGATGTCTGCACCCCTGATAGGGTGAAGACAACTCCCAAATTTGGCCACTTTATCACTTCCTGTCCTTCCTGACTTCCTGTAAATCCCTACCAATGTCTTTCCTTGGGGACACACAGGTCAATCTAAAATACTTTTCCGATTATGTACATTGCACTCCAGCATTTTGCTGGGTACACCCCAAATTATTAAGTATTTTGGGGTTTATTTACTAAAGGCAAATCCACTTTGCACTACAAGTGCACTTGCTGGATATCCGAGGGGGACATGCAAGGAAACAAACACCATCTTTGCTTTTACATGATTGGATGTTAAAATCACCAGTGCTTCCCCTCAGATTTTCAGCAACTACACTTGTACTGCAGAGTGGATTTGCCTTTACTAAACCCCGAACTACCCAATGATTTGGGGTGCACACAACAAAGTGCTAGAGTGCAATTTGCTTAATGGGGACACTAGTTAGATTGATCTGTGTCCCCAAGAAAAGACATTGGTAGGGTTTTACCTTCACTTCCTGTTTAGCTGTGTGACAGGAAGTGAAGCCAATTTTACTAAAATGGACACAAAGCCCAACCTAAAAAAAAAAAAAAAGCAGGGGTTCTAACACTTACGTTGTTTCCCTCAAAATGCCCACAATTAGAATCGTATTGCCTTGAGCTATTTTTAAGTGCAGTGCTTTAAATCAGTGCTTCTCAAGTACCCCCAACAGGCCATGCTTGCAGGTTTTCCTTCATCTTGCACATGTGCTTAAAATCACAGTCAATGGTTTGGTATTTTGGACAGCAATTCTCGATAAGATAAATTCACAAAACATGTCCTGTTGGGGGTACTTGAGGACTGAGGCTGAGAACCACTGCAGTAAAAAGGAAAATTGAATACTTACCGCTGTGTATTTTTTATTTCCTGGTGACTATCCATGGCAGCACGCAATACATGCATATGCTACCATGAAGGCACCAGGGTAGACAAATCACACCTGTTGTTTTGACATGCCAATCAGCTGTCACATTTGTTGCAAAGAAAACGCAAAACAAACCTCAAAACTTTGCATCAAATTTTATTGGTCAACAAAACAAAGAATAATAAAAAATTAAAAATTAAAAAACAGGGTCAATTTGAAACAGTTACAGACTCACAACATCTTGATAAAGATTTGGCTAAATAGTGCAGCACAGACAATTAGATCAAAGTGAACAAACGACAAACATTAACAACATCAAAATGATTTCAGGGGAACATTTCCCCCACACAAAAAAATACAATCCACAGAATAAACCAAAGACCTGTTTTGCAAAGACATAACAAATAAAATGCATGTGTTACAAACTCGATAAGGACACCAAAATGTAAAATTTTGACGGACGGACGGACACACGGACACACACACACACACACACACACACACACACACACACACACACACACACACGGACACACACACACACACACACACACACACACACACACACACACACACACACACACACACACACACACACACACACTTGCCTCTTCTCAGGGCAAGGGAGGGAATCTTAACTGTGAGCTTTATATAACCTATGTTTGTGAGCTAATGAGGCAATTGAAAACACATGCACAGTCAATGAAACACCCAAAATGTAAGTTCACCCAATGTAGAGACTGAACTTCAAAGTGGCTACACCTGTTAAGGATGTCCTTCAATTACTAACCCATAAAAACAATCTCTGAACATGCCCCGAATTATCCAGGTGCTGTTCACACACAAAAAGCACCAAAAAAAAAACCTAAGTCCCTGGGCATGCGCATAACAACACAAATGCAGCTATCAGAAAATAACCCCCCCCCCTGTCCAAAATTAAGCACATCATCCAGCATGCTACAAAATTAGAGTTGGGACAATCACCCCCCCCCCCTTACCAACAAATACCATTGCAGTCTATGGGAACTGACTTGTTAATTTTGCTAGTCCCCACTTGGCTGGCTTTTCTTCTAGTTATTGGCCTTAAAATGGGGGCCCAGGTCCCACCCTAAGGGACATATATCAATGTCACCAATTTGGACAACACCAAAAACAAAACAAAGAGAAGTGCCTTTAAATATGCCAAATTGTTTAAGGGCCATTTCACACCACATGCAGTCCATTGCGTTTTTATGCATCAAAAATGCATGGAAAGTTGGTTATATGGTTCTAAATGGCAGTGTGCTCCAGTTCCCCCAAAAAAGTAGAACATGCTGCATTTTACCTGCACTGGACTGTACTGGAACGCAGCAAAATGCATCATAAACGCACAGGAACACACCTAAATGCACCAAAAACGCACTGGAACACACTTGTCCTTCTCTTTGGTTAATAAAAAAGAGGGGTGAAAAAAAGCACTGGACTGCATCAAAAACGTAACAAAAATGCACTGGAACGCATCAAAAATGTGCATGCAGAAAAGCACATGGAACACATCCGGATTGCGTAACACAAAAAAAAAGCGTGGGGGTCCCCCAAATTCAATTACCATGCCCTTCAGGTCTGGAATGGATATTAAGGGGAACCCCCGCCGCAAATTTAAAAAAAAATGCGTGCGGTTCCCCCAAATATCCATACCAGGCCCTTCAGATCTGGTATGGATTTTAAGGGGAACTCCACCCCCCCAAAAAAAAAGGCGTGGAGTACCCCCAAAAATCCACACCAGACCCTTATCCGAGCACGCAACCTGGCAGGCTGCAGGAAAAGAGGGGGGACGAGAGAACGCCCCCCCTCCCTCCTGAACCGTACCAGGCCACATGCCCTCAACATGGGGAGGATGTCCCCATGTTGATGGGGACAAGGGCCTCATCCCCACAACCCTTGCCCGGTGGTTGTGGGGGTCTGCGGGCAGGGGGCTTATCGGAATCTGGAAGACCCCTTTAACAAAGGGGACCCCCAGATCCCGGCCCCCCCTGTGTGAAATGGTAATGGGGTACAAATGTACCCCTACCATTTCACAAAGAAAGTGACAAAAATGTAAAAAATGACAATAGCCGGTTTTTGACAATTCCTTTATTAATGTCTTTTCCTTTCTTCCATCTTCTTCCATCTTCTTCTTCCATCTTCTTCTGTTCTCCATTCGGGTTTCTTCCTCCATCTTGTTCTTCATCTTCATCTTTATCTTCCTTCTTCCTTCGGTCTTCTCGCCCGCATCTTGCTCCGGCGTCTTCCCTTCTTCTTTCTTCGGCCGCTCCGTTTGAATTGGAGGTTCCCGCTGTGCGACGCTTCAGTTCTTCAGTTCTCCTCTGGGTCCGCTGCCACCCGGTGACCCCGCCCCCCTCTGACGCACATGGATTTCACGGGGACTTTCCCCGTGGTGTCAGAGGGGGCGGAGCCACCGGGTGGCAGCGGACCAGGAGGAGAACTGAAGCGACGCACAGCGGGAACCTCCAATTCAAACGGAGCGGCCGAAGAAGAAAGAAGAAGCCGGAGCAAGATGCCGGACGAGAAGACCGAAGGGAGAAGGAAGATTAAGATAAAGATAAAGAGGAAGATGTAGGAAGAAACCCGAATGGAGAAAAGAAGAAGATGGAAGAAGAAGATGGAAGAAGATGGAAGAAAAGAGAAGACATTAATAAAGGAATTGTCTAAAACCGGCTGTTGTCATTTTTTACATTTTGACGCTTTCTTTGTGAAATGGTAGGGGTACAATGTACCCCTTACCAATTCACATGGGGGGCCGGGATCTGGGGGTCCCCTTTGTTAAAGGGGTCTTCCAGATTCCGATAAGCCCCCTGCCCGCAGACCCCCACAACCACCGGGCAAGGGTTGTGGGGATGAGGCCCTTGTCCCCATCAACATGGGGACATCCTCCCCATGTTGAGGGCATGTGGCCTGGTACGGTTCAGGAGGGAGGGGGGCCGCTCTCTCGTCCCCCCCTCTTCCGATGCGGCCGGCCAGGTTGCGTGCTCGGATAAGGGTCTGGTGTGGATTTTTGGGGGGACTCCACGCCATTTTTTTTAAAATTTGGGGTGGAGTTCCCCATAAAATCCATACCAGATCTGAAGGCCCTGGTATGGATATTTAGGGGGAACCCCACGCATTTTTTTTTAATTTGCGGCGGAGTTCCCCTTAATATCCATTCCAGACCTGAAGGACCTGGTAATGGAATTTGGGGGAACCCCCACGCTTTTTTTTGTTTTTGTTTTTATCAATGACTTTTCTCTTTATTGCCGGGAGCCGACAATTCATTACATCCGCAGGTGCTTTTAAATGCCTTTTTTTTCCTTTAGAAATGTCATTTTGCTGGCGCACTGGCAAGTTCAGAGCTGCGCCTGTTCAACTTATGCAAATTGAGTTATGTGACTTGACATTTACTAATATTTTGCCGGCGCAGTATCTTGGCGCAAGAAAACAAGGAAAATTCCCGCGCTGAGCTCAAAAAACCTCCCGCAGCTCGAATCGTACTTGCCGGCGCAGCGGGCTGGTTTTGAAAAAGTTACTTTCTCACTCTATTTTGGGCATATTAGTTATTTGGGCAGGTGTCACTACACTTCCTCACATCACCCCACATCACCCCCATTATATTCTCACTTCCAGCTTCTTTATATTTAGAGTTTAACATTGCGTGCGCCAGGTCCATAATGGTGCACTGAGCGCCTCCTCCCGTCCGCCGACAACACTATAGTAAATGGCAAATAGGGCTGCGCTACTGGCGCTAATGATTTGTAAATACCAAAACAGCCATTGCACGCGCAGATGCGCCAATACTCATGGCGCAAACGTTTTGTAAATCAGCCCCAGAGTGTTGGGAAGGACAGGTGGCGGCCAGGGACTGGACAAAGGAATGGAGGAATGTCAGGTCCCCGGAGCTGCTGTCTGTCAGTCTTTGGGTACGTGGCTTTTCTTTCTGTCCTTTCACGTCCCTAGATTTGTATAAGAACAGATGTTTGAAAAAAGGCTGTATGCATGGATTAAATGTGTAATCGTTTCTTAGCCTTAGTGTTTAGGTGGAGGTTAGGGTTTTGTTGAGGAGAATCATGATAATAAAAATAATATGAAAATGTGTTTTGGTTTGAATATTTTTTTTTTATGTTTTTTTTTTCTGTTAAAAACGCCATTTTATGTTTTTTTACGCTGAAGTAAGCTATTTTTTGTTTATTTGAATATTTGTATTTATTATGTATTATGTTGTATATTTGTAAGATTTTTAATAAACAAAAATGTACATTGCTTTAATTCATTCAAAAGGCTTCTTGTTGTTAAAAATGATACTTGTAAGTAATATACAGCATGCTGCACTCTCTTTTTATAGAGCTTACCCCTAAAAAGGAAGCCACTTGATGTGTTTGGTCCCCAGTTACTGTGCCCCACACTCTATAAACAGTGCCATACACTCTACCTGGGTGGGGAATATTTATTGCAGGTAGCTGTATATACACCCCAAAGGACCAAGGTGCATAAACACAAGGAATGACACAGCAACTGCCTGTAATAGCTAAAACAAAGTAAATTGGAACAGGGTCAACAAGGTAGAAATATACTGTAATTAATACATGGTAATATGATTATACTGCAATAATAACAGTAGGAGAAATAAACTGCAATGATTAAGCAATATCAGTAATAAGCTTCAGAAATAATGGTTATAACGTGCAAACCCTTGAACCCTGTACTGGGCAACTTTAACCCCTTGCTGACCGCCGCCAGTAGATATAGTCTGCTGAATGACACGGCTGCGCAAAGCAACGTATAGCGAGTTATGTGACCGTGCCCGCGAACCCGCGGACTCAATGTCCGTCGGTATCCGAACAATCGTGTGACGGAGCTGCAGAACAGGGGGATGCCTGTAAATTAGGCATTTCCCTGTTCTGCCTTGTGACAGGACACAGATCTACTGCTCCCTGTCATCCAGAGCAGTGATCAATGCTGTGTCACTGGTAGCCCAGCCCCCACACAGTTAGAATCACTCCCTAGGACACACTTAACCTCTTCCTCGCCCCCTAGTGGTTAACCCCTTCCCTGACAGTGTCATTTACACAGTAATCAGTGCATTTTTTAAATTACAATAGACCCAAAATGGCGTCAAAAGTATCCGATGTGTCTGCCATAATGTCGCAGTCATGATAAAAATTGCAGATCGGCGCCATTACTAATAAAAAAAATTATAATAAAAATGCCATAAAACAATTCCCTATTTTGTAGACGCTATAACATTTGCGGAAACCAATCAATATATACGCTTATTGCGATTTTTTTTTTTTTTTACCAAAAATATGTAGAAGAATGCATATCGGCCTAAACTGAGAAAAAATATTGTTTTTTTTTATATCTTTTTTGGGGATATTTATTATAGCAAAAAGTAAAATTTTTTTTTTTTTTCAAAATTGTCGCTGTTTTTTTGTTTATAGCGCAAAAAATAAAAATCGCAGAGATGATCAAATACCACCAAAAGAAAGCTCTATTTGTGGGGAGAAAAAAGGACGTCACTTTTGTTTGGGAGCCACGTCGCACGACCGCGCAATTGTCAGTTAAAGCGACAAAGTGCCGAACCGCAAAAAGTGCTCTGGTCAGGAATGGGGTAAATTCTTCCGGGGCTGAAGTGGTTAAAGTGGTTGTAAAGGCAGAATTTTTTTTTATCTTAATGCATTCTATGCATTAAGATGAAAAACCTGTCCAGTAGCCCCTCAACCCCCCTAATATTTACCTGAGCCCCATCCCTATCCAGCGATATGTACAAGTGCCTTGCCAGTCCAGAACTCTCCTCCTGATTGGCTCAGGCACAGCAGCGGCAGAAGAGGTGGGGCCAAACTGCAGCTCTGTTTCTGAATGGAAACACGGAGGTGCCCCCATAGCAAGCTGTTTGCTGTTGTGGCACTCAACAGGAGGTAGGGGCCAGGAGTGTCGACAAGGGACACAAAAAGATAAGGATTCAGGGCTTTGTGCAAAATCATTTCATAGAGCAAGTATAAAATGTTTAGTATTTTTAAAGAAAAAAAACTAGACTATAGTATCACTTTAACTAGAGGGAGATGTGTTTGTGTATGTATGTATATATACAGTGTATACTACTTTATACCTACTACTATATACTGTATACTACTACTACTATATACCTAGATGTTACTGCTCCCCCTTAAAGCCGGGAGAGCAGCCCATCTAGTAGTGATAGTGAGGGCAGGTAGGCCTAGACAGTTTTTCCCAACTTTTACTTTTTTCCAGTCCTTCCCATCTCTAGTCACAACACAAGTAAGTACACTCCTGTGACCCAAACGAAAATTATGATGAAAAAAACTTTGGTTATACTTCTCTTTTAAAAACAGAAATATCAGCACAAGGGACATAACTTACAATTAGTATGGTATGTCTCTTGTGCTGATTCTTTTTCTTTCTATAGAAATCTACCTTCATCCTAACATATCCTCCCTCCCACCGCTATAAACTTTGAGTATGGTTGGGTTTAATACAGCAACGGATTGTCAGGAGCTCTAATCAAGAAAGATCCACCATTCTTAGGAACTGTACGACAGCTTCTATGAATGACAAAGGATCTAAGAATGGAGGGGGTGGAATATTGATAGCTCCATCCCTTCCATTTAAAGTTCTTGTGTCATTCATAGAATCTGTAGTGTGGCCTCTATGATTGGCGGATCTGGCAAGAAAGGGTGGGAATAATCAGGCTCTCTTGACACCTGTTAGTGGTATTAACCCCTGCTACACCTGAAGAATACATTGGGTATAGGAGTAAAGCAGAGGAAAATTTCTATTGAAAGAAGAGAAATCAACGCAAGAGACACACATTTTTATTTTTTTGCATTGTACGTAAAATTTAACAAGCTGTGATGCTGGGGGACCCGCTGAACACCCAAAATGTGTTGAGAGCTTTAACTGTATGAGCCTTTTTAAAAAAGAACTATTCTGCATGCAACACAGCTCGACTGGTGCTTTGTTACCTGTACCTGAAGCGCTTTCATATTTTAAATGAAAGTGGTGTTAAATAGTTTAAAGCGGAGGTCCGCCTAAAAAAAGATATTAAAAGCCAGCAGCTACAAATACTGCAGCTGCTGACTTTTAATAAATGGACACTTACCTGTCCAGGGTGCCCGTGATGTCGACAGCCGAAGCCGATCAATGGCTCGGCTTTCGGCTGCCCCCGCCGCCATCCTCGGTGAGGGAATCAGGAAGTGAAGCGTTGTGGCTTCACTTCCCGGTTCCCTACTGCGCATGCGCGGGTCGCGCTGCGTGTCCTAACTGGTCCCTGCTATCTTCTGGGACCTGTGTGTTTCCCAGAAGACAGCGGGGGGAAGGGGCGTCTATGCCCAGAAGTGGGTGCAAATACCTGTATTATACAGGTGTAGCGAACCCCCCAAATTTGGGGTCGCTATGCTTTAAATTTAAGGGTAGCCTGAGCAATAGTTTGGCTCAGGTTCTCTAATTCTGTTGGTTTGGACTCTTCTCTGCTGTGGTGTTGCCTGGAATGTAGTTCCCCTTGACCTGTGGGTGGCGCTGTTGCCTAGGTCTCGGGTTGAAACACGGGTGACGTTGCAGGATTGAGTGTCCTCTCTCGGCTGTCGTGCGGTGGGCGGGTTCTGCCTGATGTGCATGCTGGGAGAGGGTACATAAAGGGCAGACGCCATGATCTGGTCTGGTGTGCTGGGGGGGGATTCCAAGGAGGACCCCTGGTGGCGAAGTCGCGCCCTTTGGCCTTGCTGGCCGGGGCTGCGTGAACTGGTTGAGGAGTCTCGGGCACCTTTAGCCTGAGGCTATAGAGTTCCAGGTAGGCCCAGTACCTTCAACTGGGTCTACAACCAACCACTGGAGTCCCAGTGAGGGTTGCCCACTCTGAAATAGAGGAAACCAGGGGAGGACCTGTCCGGAGGACCGGTGAAGGAAGTCACTGTCTCAGGAAGGCCTCGTGAGTTGCAAGATAGCTCCTGTAGTGTGCCCCATTGGCACCTATGGTCTCTAATAATCTACAGGGGTTTCAAAGTTCTACTTCAGGAATTAAAGGATTCTGTGGCAGAGGATCTCCTGAACTTGTCCGTGAAGGGGACGAAATCAAAGTAACCGTTTGTACTTCATTCCGGCTGCTAGAACCGTGAGAGGGGACTATCCGGGTGAGCAAAGCCCACTCAGGCTTGAGTGGCAAAGTGTAACGATATGAAGAAACAAAAGCAACAAGTTGCAACAAAATGGGACTTTGTATGAGGTCATGACTATAGGAATATGTACCTCCATCCCTAACTAGTGTGAAAACATTTGATGGTTGCTTCTCCCTAAACTGCGTGCTCCATACAAAGTCCCAATTCCTACCATTTCCCCCCCCCCCCTCCCCCTTTCCTTTTTTCCCCCCTCTTATAAAGTGTAACGATAGGTGTTGTGTGCCTGAATCTAACTCCCTATCCAACTTCTTGATCTCTTCAACCTCCCCTTGATGTTATCAAGCAAAGGAAAAATAAACTCTTTGTTGGAGTTGACACTGTCTGGACATTGGCCTTCTTAAGCAGGAAAGATAGACTCTTCCCTACACTCTAGGGACGAGAACCAGTGGAAGGGGTTAACTCGCCGCAGGACCCAAAAATTGCAAGAACACCGCTCAACCTCTTATACCAGGAGGATACAGGCATGTGGCATGGTGTGCCTTAAACCTGCGAGTGAAGGTAAGCAGGAAAAAAGGGTGCTACACAGGTATCTGCACCTCCCTCCCCCTGAAAGGTGCCAAATGTGACACTGGAGGGGGGGAGGGTTCAGAAAAGCGGAGGTTCCATTTTTGTGTGGACCTCCGCTTTAAAAGACTACAATTGTGGGGGCGGAGCTAGCTGGAAACCGCGATGGCAGCATAAGAGCGGAGCTCCGGTACCAGCGGGCTAAGAATGGCACATAACAGGCTACCCAAGCCGAATTTAATTACATAAACCAGGTGATCCAGGTCCACAACACCAGTGGCACAGGCAGTCACCATGACCAGGCGGAAGAAGGATGAGAAGATGCCACAGAAGCTGACGGAGTTCTTCACCTTGGAGCCTAGGCAACATGGCGCCGGCTGCACATCCACACCAACATCTGGATCCCAGCACCGAATAGCACAGCAGGGGAAATCACAGAAAAGAAGCAGTCCTCCTAAAGGATCACATTCTTCTCCAGCTACACCATAGTCTGGGAGTCCTGAAAAGGCTAGATTTTGGCTGGATGCAGCGGATGCAGATCACGAGGTGAGCTCTCTCCATGAATCAGGGGATGACACCAGGGAGCTGCCAGACTCCATTGACACATTCCCCACAAGCAATCAACCTGTGATGGACACTGTCCTCAAAGAGATGCTTGTCTCTCTAAGGAGTTCCTGACACTCAGATTAGATTTCATGTGTGCACAAATTTAGAATGGATTTGGGCTCTGTGTCAGATAAAGTGTCTCACATTAAAAACAAAATGGGGGAATATGCCACTACTATTAACAATCTGGTGGATGCAAATGAAGGCAATGAGGATGAGATGGAGGCAATAAAGGCCAAAATGGTGGACATGGAGGACAGATCTAGGAGGAATAATGTCAAAATAAGGGGTAACCCGAATCTGTTCAACAAGATCTGCGCAACTGTGTCTCCCAATTGTTTACTACAATCCTGCCTGGCATGTCTGCTCTTGACTTCACAGTGGACAGAAATCACCGCCTTCCTAAGCCAACCTATCTCTCTGACAATGTCCCTAGGGATGTCATATTGAGGCTCCATTTTTATCACACCAAGGAGAGGCTAATGGCGGTGTCCAGACAGAAGGATCAGATTCCTGCACCATATTCTACTTTGCAATTCTATGCAGACTTATCCCAGTACACTCTCCAAAAGCGCAGAAACCTGAACAACATAACTAAGGCCCTCAGAAACCACAAGCTACGCTGTAAATGGGGCTTTCCGAGTAAGCTAATTGTCACCAAATATGGCAAGGACTATGTCATGGAGACAGCGGCCAAAGGCTTAGCCTTGCTCAACACATGGGGGATAATTCCAGATCCTCATACACAGCAACGTCAGAATGGCGGTAATACTAGCCCTGACTTGGCTACGGGTATGTCCCATTATTCAAAATTACCGCTGGGAAGGATTTCCACAGGGACTGAACTGAGTAACCAGGTCCTTTTTGTTTTTTCCTTTTTTACTCCACCCCGTTATATCTTTGAGTGGCATGAGCCACACCCATATTTACCTCTCTGTTGATTGGCTGCTAGCCATCGACTTGTTATGTTTATGCTCCAGTTTAATTTGTCTTTTTCTTTCATCAATCAGAAATTACCTCTTCTCCTTACCACTCACCGGACATATCGGTCAATGGGCAGCACGGCCTCCACAGAAATTTGAATCCTCACTTGTTCTCCAGTCACAGTCTTGGATACCATTAACTGTAAGTGAACCGTTTATATTGAGCACCATCCAGCATCATCATACTCTCCCACAATGGCACTGAACTTCTTGACTATAAACGCTAAGGGGTTAAACCACCCGGCCAAGCGAAGGTCCCTCTGGAAAGAGGCCCTCCATCACAATTGTTACGTTTTATGTGTTCAGGCGACCCACTTTATTAACATATCTCCTCCCAAATGTACGCACCCTAAGTTTCCGTACATGTATTACGCTAATAACTCTAAGGCCTCGTACACACGACCGATTTTCTCGGCAAGAACCAGCAAGAAACTTGCTGGCAGAGAGGTCTTGCCGAGTAAATCGGTCGTGTGTACGCTGCTATTGGGTTTCTCGTCGAGAAAACCGACAAGAAACCTCAATGAGAAAATAGAGAACCTGCTCTCTATTTTCTCGTTGAGATTCTCCTCGGCATGTTTCTCGACGAGAAAAGTGAGTGTGTGTACACTTACCTGTCCTCCCGGAAGCCCGCGCATGTTCGAAATGAATTTGACGCATGCGCGGTAGCTTCCTAGGCATACGTAGGGTAGACCAAGATGGCGGCGACGGAATCGAATGTGACGAGCGCATGCTCGACGTAGTCGATGACGTCACCGCGTACACTCCTTTCAAAGAACCGCGGGTTCTTTGAAACGAGTGTCAGGGTCACCTGTGGCCAGGTGACAGATGCACACCGTAGGGGGACAGGAGTGCACCGCGAGGTAGTGAACCCTATGGCTGGCTTCTGTGGATAGGAAACTGGGTGGTTGTGGAAAGCGGGACCAGAGGAGCACAACCGGGATCCCAACGGAAGCGAGAGCCAAGATTCCCCAGGGCGCGGAGTCTAAGACCCAGCTGGTCTTCTCCAGGGCCTCTAGTGGTGAGGATGTTACGCTGCAGGCTGGGACCAGGTCGCGGCCCCTGGAGTTTCCTAGCTCACGCCCCGTAGGATAAGGGGAAGCAGCAGCACACGATAGAGAGAACCGAATAACAAGCCGAAGGTCAGGGGCCACAAGCAGACAAGGATAACGAAGAACGAGCCGAAGGTCAAGGGTCACGAGCAGACAGGGATGGTCGGGGACAAGCCAATAACGTAACAGAGAGACAGACGTAGCACACGGCAGGCAGGAACCCAAACACACAATGCCTAACAAACACGTTGATCAGCAAAGCAGGCTTGCAGTGCACAGGTTAATATAGTGTTCAGTGATAGGGCCTGGGGTGGAGTCAGGCTGGGAGGAGATTATAAAGGAAGCCAGGTGAAGGAGGTCTGGTCTCTAGATGAACACATGAGGAGGAAGGTAAGATGGCAGACAGACATTAATGCATATCCATGACAGTACCCTCCCTCTTACGAGGCCTCCCCCTTCCCCGCCTGGGCCCAGGTTTAGAGGGAAACTTCAGATGAAACTCCTTTAACAGACGAGGTGCAAAGACCTCAGATGCAGTGATCCAAGACCTCTCCTCAGGACCAAACCCTTTCCAATGAACGAGGTACTGAAGAACGCCTTTACAGAGTCGGGAGTCCAGAATTTGACTGATCTCATACTCCTGATTATCCTCCGAGACAGGCGCCACGGTAGGAAGAGGACGAGAGAATTTATTGAGGACTAAAGGCTTTAGAAGAGCAACATGAAAGGAGTTAGTGATTTTAAGGCTCTTAGGAATCTGGAGTTTGAAACAAACCGGATTCAGTTTAGCAGTTACCGTGTATGGACCGATGAATCGTGGAGCAAACTTCAGAGAAGGAACTCGGAGCTTGATGTTCCTGGTAGAGAGCCAGACTTTGTCCCCTGGCTGAAGAGAAGGCGGTTTACGCCTGCGGCGGTCTGCAAAGCCTTTGAATTTTTCAGCAGCTGCCCGGAGGGAATCATGAACGTGACCCCAAACGGAATTGAGAGACTCCTGAACCGAAGCCAAAGCTGGAATGTCTGGAGAACAGATCATAGGAAGAGGAAGTTGAGGGTGTTTTCCATAAACTGTGAAAAAGGGTGTCTTCTGCGAACTGGTATTCACATGATTGTTATGGGAGAATTCTGCCCACGGGAGTAGAGAGGACCAATCGTCATGGTGAGAAGACACAAAGGTGCGAAGAAAGACCTCTAACTCCTGATTAACCCTCTCAGTCTGTCCATTGGATTGGGGATGGTAAGAAGAAGAAAAATCCAAGACAATATTGAGGGATTTGCAAAAGGCTCTCCAAAAACGAGACGTGAATTGGACTCCCCTGTCGGAAACAATATGAGAAGGGACCCCATGTAGGCGGAGAATTTCTCGAATGAAAATGGGAACCAAGGCAGGGGCAGAAGGAAGACCAGGAAGAGGAACAAAATGAGCCATCTTGGAGAATCGATCGATTACCACCCAAATGACTGTATTATTCTCAGACAGTGGGAGATCGGTGATAAAATCCATGGCAATATGGGCCCAGGGTTCCTTAGGAATAGGCAAGGGCATGAGGAGACCAGCAGGAGCTTGTGTGGAGGATTTGGACTGAGCACAGACATGACAAGCTTTAACGTAGTCTTTGACGTCTGAGCGGAGATTAGGCCACCAGTAGTGACGACTGATGAGTAGGAAGGATCGGAGGAATCCAGAATGCCCTGCCACCTTGGAATCATGTCCCCAACGAAGGATCTTAGCTCTTAGCTCAGTGGGGACAAAGGTCTTACCAGGCGGAATTTTAGACTTCAGGGTGGTAGAGTGGGCAACAATGCATGAGGTGGGAATGATCGGCTCAGGTTCAGGGGCGGACTCCTCGTCTAAAGTGTCAAATGACCTAGAGAGCGCATCAGCCCGACCGTTGCAGGAACCAGGTTTGTAGGTAATCGTGAAATTAAAACGGGCAAAGAAGAGACTCCACCTGGCCTGTCTAGGATTCAGACGTTTAGCATTCTGTAGATACTGTAAATTCTTGTGATCGGTAAAGATCGTTATGGAGTGAGGGGAACCCTCCAAGAGATGACGCCACTCCTCTAACGCCAATTTAATAGCGAGAAGTTCCCGATCACCGATGGCATAATTCCTCTCTGCCTGAGAAAATTTTTTGGAGAAGAACGCACATGGTTGGCGTCTCTTCTCAAAGATTTGAAGAAGCACAGCTCCCACCCCCATTGAGGAAGCGTCCACTTCAATAAAAAATGCATTCCCAGGATTTGGTCTCCTCAAGAGGGGGCCAGAAACAAAGGCCTGTTTCAGGTTGTGAAATGCAGAGACAGCTTCGGGAGGCCAGTCTCTGGCATTCACACCCTTCTTGGTCAAAGCGATAATAGGCGCGGCAATGGAAGAGTAATTCCTTATGAACTGCCTATAATAATTAGTGAAGCCAAGAAAGCGCTGTGTGGCCTTGAGGCTAGCAGGAAGAGGCCAGTTGGTGATAGCCAAGACCTTCCCAGGGTCCATACGAAGCCCCGAACATGAGACAAAGCACCCCAAAAACAGGACCTCAGAACATTCAAAGGAACATTTCTCCAGCTTGGCATAGAGATTGTTCTCTCTAAGACGTTGAAGTACAGTGCGGACATGGTTTCTGTGGACGAGCAGATTTTCAGAAAAGATCAGAATGTCATCCAGATAGATGACAACAAACTGGTACAGCAGATCTCTGAAGATTTCATTGACAAAGTTTTGAAATACGGCTGGAGCATTACACAGACCAAAAGGCATCACCAGATATTCGTAATGCCCGTCTCTAGTGTTAAATGCAGTCTTCCATTCGTCACCCTCCCGTATTCGAATGAGATTGTACGCGCCTCTGAGATCCAACTTGGTGAAAATGGAGGCACCCTTCAACCTATCGAATAGCTCAGATATTAAGGGTAAGGGGTATCGATTTTTAATAGTAACCGCATTTAAACCCCGATAATCGATGCAGGGTCTTAAGGTACCATCCTTTTTGGCAACAAAAAAGAACCCTGCCCCTGCAGGCGATGAGGATTTCCGGATGAACCCTCTCTCCAGATTCTCTGCTACATACTCCGACATGGCCTGGGTCTCTGGGATGGACAGAGGGTAGGTACGACCCCTGGGTAGAGTTGCTCCGGGGACAAGATCAATAGCACAGTCAAAAGACCTGTGGGGAGGAAGCACCTCAGCTGATTTTTTACAGAACACATCCCGGTAATCGCTGTATGCGGCGGGAAGATCAGAAGAAACAGAAGTGGCAGCAACCGGAAGACTCTCCTTGGGGGTCACCTTGAGAAGACACGACGAGAAACATGAGGAACCCCAGGCCAGGATCTGCCCAGAGACCCAGTCCACATGTGGAGAGTGGAGCTGTAGCCAAGGGAGGCCCAATACAACTGGGGTAGAGGCCTTGGGTAGAATAAGAAAGGATATCCACTCCTGGTGGAGAATCCCTACCGACATCCTAATGGGTAGCGTCTGGAAGCGAATAGGGCCCCCTGGGAGAACAGTGCCATCAATTGCCGAGACTACCAATGGGGTAGTGAGAGGTGAAAGGGTAAGCTTCATAGAAGAAGCAGTTCTCCAATCCATGAAATTGCCGGCAGCCCCGGAATCCAGGTATGCAAGGGTTGACTGAGGAGAAGTGCCTACATGAAGGGACACCGGCAAGAGCAGGCGAGAAGGTGATGTTTCTGGGTCCAATACTCCACCTTCCAAATGTATTAGACCCGAGCGTTTCCCGGACGAAGCGAGCAGGAGTCACGAAAATGACCCTTGCCCCCACAATAGAGGCACAAGCCCAGAGTTCTGCGCCTAGCACGTTCTTCGGGGGTTAGTCTGGTCCGGCCCAGCTGCATAGGTTCTTCAGCAGGTAGAGGATGCTCCACGGAATGAAGGGAGGGGAGCTCAGACTGGCTAGGACCCAGAGAGTGCTGGCGTCTTTTTTCTAAGGACCTCTCTTGAAAACGAATGTCGATCTGGTTGCATAATGAAATTACATCGTCCAGACCGACGGGAATGGCTCTTCCCGCTAATTCGTCTTTCACTCGGTCAGAGAGGCCATGTAAAAAGGTAGCGACCAGGGCCTCATTATTCCAGCTCAATTCAGCTGTGTGGATACGGAACTGAAGAGCATATTGCCCCACTGAACTAGATTCTTGGCGAAGACGTAAGACAGCACTAGCCGCTGAAGAAGCCCGAGCCGGCTCTTCGAAGATATTACGAAAGAGCTTCAAGAATTCGGACAGACTGGAAACCACCGGATCGTTCCTCTCCCACAGGGGGGCAGCCCAGGCCAAAGCTTCACCGGAGAGGAGGGAAATGATATAGGCTACCTTAGCCCGGTCAGATAGGAAGCTTTGAGGCTGAAGCTCAAAATGAATAGTGCATTGGCTGAGAAACCCCCTGCAGGCCTTGGAGTCCCCAGAGAAACGGAACGGAGCTGGCAATCTTAGTGAGTGTGAGGCTGCGACTGGTGCGATAGGTACAGCCGCTGGTTGTACTTGGGGTTGCGGATTCGGGGTTCCCAAGGAGACCTGAAGCTGCTCGAATCGAGAAGCCAGATCCTGGAGGAATCGCATCACCTGGGTCTGATTTGATTCCTGGGTCTCAAGTCTGCGAACTATGCCCTGCAATGGATCATCCGCGGGAAGCGGGATGTCAGCCGGGTTCATGGCTGATCAAACTGTCAGGGTCACCTGTGGCCAGGTGACAGATGCACACCGTAGGGGGACAGGAGTGCACCGCGAGGTAGTGAACCCTATGGCTGGCTTCTGTGGATAGGAAACTGGGTGGTTGTGGAAAGCGGGACCAGAGGAGCACAACCGGGATCCCAACGGAAGCGAGAGCCAAGATTCCCCAGGGCGCGGAGTCTAAGACCCAGCTGGTCTTCTCCAGGGCCTCTAGTGGTGAGGATGTTACGCTGCAGGCTGGGACCAGGTCGCGGCCCCTGGAGTTTCCTAGCTCACGCCCCGTAGGATAAGGGGAAGCAGCAGCACACGATAGAGAGAACCGAATAACAAGCCGAAGGTCAGGGGCCACAAGCAGACAAGGATAACGAAGAACGAGCCGAAGGTCAAGGGTCACGAGCAGACAGGGATGGTCGGGGACAAGCCAATAACGTAACAGAGAGACAGACGTAGCACACGGCAGGCAGGAACCCAAACACACAATGCCTAACAAACACGTTGATCAGCAAAGCAGGCTTGCAGTGCACAGGTTAATATAGTGTTCAGTGATAGGGCCTGGGGTGGAGTCAGGCTGGGAGGAGATTATAAAGGAAGCCAGGTGAAGGAGGTCTGGTCTCTAGATGAACACATGAGGAGGAAGGTAAGATGGCAGACAGACATTAATGCATATCCATGACAACGAGCGTGTGTACACTCGGCCGGGACAAGTTTCTTGTCCAAGAATCTCGTCGAAAAAAAACGACATGTTTTTTTCAACGAGAATCTCGGCCGTGTGTACGAGGCCTGATACCTACAAAGTGGCAAATATCTATGTCCCTAATACAGGACAGATTAGATTTGTTAACAGGATGATGAAGAAGATCCGGTCTATTCAGAAAGGTGTGCTGGTGTTGTGCGGGGACTTTAATATTGTTCCTGATCCAGGAACAATATTGAACGTCTACCATTAACACTGAAATCGGTTATACGCAACCACAAACTGTATGATTCCTGGAGGTGTCTTAACGTGAATGAGAGGGACTATTCTTTCTTCTCACACAGTCACAGGTCGTACAGCAGAATTGATCTGTTCTTTGTAGATAAGTGGTTACTGTTTAAATGCAAAACTGTAAAGATTAATAACATTACTTGGTCGGACCATGCCTCGGTGAAACTAGTAGTGGGGGATAATACCACCTACAATCCTACATTTATTTGGAGAGCAAATCCTAGACTCTTCCAGGATGCTCCGACCAAGTTTAGAATAGAAGAACAGCTAAAGGAACTTTTTAAGTGTAATCGGTAATCGGTTTCTGATTCATTCATTGTATGGAATGCTCATAAGGCTTTCGCAAGTGGTATCTTGATACAGCAAGGGGCAAGATGTAAGAGGAGGAGACAGAAGCACACTGTAGCACTGATATCAAAAATAGATGCTCTTGAAAAACTGAATATGGTCCAACCATCCCAACATTTGACAGAAAATCTGACAAACAATCGCAATGAACTTAGACTTCTATTTCTGGAGGACTTTGAAAAAACTAGTGGCAATAGAGCAGGGTGACTTCTGGCTAATCGTATCAAAGGCCCCAGGTACAAAACCCAAATCCCATACATATTGCAACCTAAGATTTTGATTAAACAACATCAACCCCCAGGGATAGCAGACGCATTTAGTCAATACTGTAGCTCACTATACAATTTTAAAAATTACAGTACCATCCCTCAACCAACACCAGAAATCATAGAAGCATTCCTAGATGAAATTAAAGTTCCCAAACTTTCTCCTGAGCATCTTAACACTCTGAACTCCCCCATCACAGACTCAGAAGTACGCCAGATCATACAGACTCTCCCACTCAACAAGTCCCCGAGTCCGGACGGGTTCACGGGAGAATATTATAAATAAATAAATATAAGATATTTTGATTCCACAATTGGTGGAGATCTTCGGTTCAGCTGCTGCCTCCGCCTCATTCCCTCCGGAGATGCTTAAAGCAATGATAGTCGCCTTGCCTAAGCCAGGGAAGGAGCCAGATACCCCACAAAACTTTAGACCGATATCATTGCTAAACAATGATATCAAGATATATGCTAAATTACTGGCCTCCAGATTGATGGACATACTACCCTCACTTATTGACAGGGACCAGTCTGGTTTCACCAAAGGAAGGCAGACAGCGAATGCTACCCGGCGCCTATTAAATGTAATCCATATGGCCAACAGGAGCAAAACGCCTTCTCTGCTCCTAGCTTTGGATGCCGAGAAGGCGTTTGACAGGATACATTGGCAGTTTCTGGCCCAGGTGTTGAAGACACTGGAGAGATCCAAAAACACCCAATATTGCTGAAGTGATACAAACCATACATACACATGGCACATATGAGAAATTACATTCTTCATCTACAGGTAATTATGAAAAAAATAACCAAAAGTGGAAGTCTTGGTTTGACTGGTACACAAGAGGAGCAAATATGTTAGAAATATTATCAACATAAATAGAGGCATTCTGACTGAATAACTATGCTTAGCAGATACTTGTTAAGACAGGTTGTTTTATTTGTTACAAACAGTTTGTTTTGCTTATTACTAGGGATGAGCTTCGAGTTCGAGTCGAACTCATGTTCGACTCGAACATTGCCTGTTCGCCCGTTCGCCGAACAGCGAACAAATTGGGGTGTTCGCGGCAAATTCGAAAAATCTATGGGAGAAATCTAAAGTGTTAATTATAAAGGCTTATATGCAAGTTATTGTCCTAAAAAGTGTTTGGGGACCCGGGTCCTGCCCCAGGGGACATGTATCAATGCAAAAAGAAGTTTTAAAAACGGCCGTTTTTTCGGGAGCAGTGATTTTAATAATGCTTAAAATGAAAAAATAAAAGTGAAATATTCCTTTAAATTTCGTACCTGGGGGGTGTGTATGATATGCATGTAAAGTGGCGCATGTTTCCCGTGCTTAGAACTGTCCCTGCAAAAAATGTCATTTTTGAAAGAAAAAAATGCATTTAAAACTGACTCGCGGCTATTAATGAATTGTCGGCTCCCGGCAATACATACAAAAGTCATTGATAAAAAAAAAAAGCGTGGGGGTTCCCCAGAATTCAATTACCAGGCCCTTCAGGTCTGGAATGGATATTAAGGGGAACCCCGCCGCAAATTAAAAAAAAATTGACGTGGGGTTCCCCCAAATATCCATTCCAGGCCCTTCAGATCTGGCATGGATTTTAAGGGGAACTCCACCCCAAATTTTTAAAAAAAATGGCGTGGAGTCCCCCTAAAAATCCATACCAGACCCCTTATCCGAGCACGCAACCTGGCCGGCCGCAGGGGAAAAGGGGGGGACGAGAGAGCGGCCCCCCCTCCCTCCTGAACCGTACCAAGCCACATGCCCTCAACATGGGGAGGATGTCCCCATGTTGATGGGGACAAGGGCCTCATCCCCACAACCCTTGCCCGGTGGTTGTGGGGGTCTGCGGGCGGGGGGCTTATCGGAATCTGGAAGACCCCTTTAACAAAGGGGACCCCCAGATCCTGCCCCCCCTATGTGAATTGGTAAGGGGTACATTGTACCCCTACCATTTCACGAAGAAAGCGTAAAAAAATGTTTAAAAAAACACACAAACACCTTGAAAAAGTCCTTTATTTAAAAAAAAAAAAAAACATTCCAGCGGTGAAATCCAGTGTCCCGCGGCGATCCCGATGTCCAGCGCTGTCCTTCATTGGTTGTGCCTGAGCGGACCTGATGGGGAACTCCCTCTCAGTATTTTAAATGTATAGACCCGCCCCTTCTAAAGTTCCCCATCAGGTCCGCTCAGCGGACCAGATGCGGAACATGAGAAGGGGCGGGTCTATACATGTATTACCAAAGTGAGAGCAGTTCCCCATCAGGTCCGCCCCCTCGTATGTCGGACCCGCCTACGTCATTGGCTTGAGCGGGGAACTTCCTTCACTATGTAAATTTAAATTACACAGTGAAGGAAGCTCCGCTCAAGCCAATGACGTAGGCGGGTCCGACATACGAGGGGGCGGACCTGATGGGGAACTGCTCTCACTTTGGTAATACATGTATAGACCCGCCCCTTCTCATGTTCCGCATCTGGTCCGCTGAGCGGACCTGATGGGGAACTTTAGAAGGGGCGGGTGTATACATTTAAAATACTGAGAGGGAGTTCCCCATCAGGTCCGCTCAGGCACAACCAATGAAGGACAGCGCTGGACATCGGGATCGCCGCGGGACACTGGAATTCACCGCTGGAATGTTTTTTGTTTTTTGTTTTTTTAAATAAAGGACTTTTTCAAGGTGTTTGTGTGTTTTTTTTAAACATTTTTTTACGCTTTCTTCGTGAAATGGTAGGGGTACAATGTACCCCTTACCAATTCACATAGGGGGGGGCCGGGATCTGGGGGTCCCCTTTGTTAAAGGGGTCTTCCAGATTCCGATAAGCCCCCCGCCCGCAGACCCCCACAACCACTGGGCAAGGGTTGTGGGGATGAGGCCCTTGTCCCCATCAACATGGGGACATCCTCCCCATGTTGAGGGCATGTGGCTTGGTACGGTTCAGGAGGGAGGGGGGGCCGCTCTCTCGTCCCCCCTTTTCCCCTGCGGCCGGCCAGGTTGCGTGCTCGGATAAGGGGTCTGGTATGGATTTTTAGGGGGACTCCACGCCATTTTTTTTTAAAATTTGGGGTGGAGTTCCCCTTAAAATCCATGCCAGATCTGAAGGGCCTGGAATGGATATTTGGGGGAACCCCACGTCAATTTTTTTTTTTAATTTGCGGCGGGGTTCCCCTTAATATCCATTCCAGACCTGAAGGGCCTGGTAATTGAATTCTGGGGAACCCCCACGCTTTTTTTTTTTTTTTTTTATCAATGACTCTTGTATGTATTGCCGGGAGCCGACAATTCATTAATAGCCGCGAGTCAGTTTTAAATGCATTTTTTTCTTTCAAAAATGACATTTTTTGCAGGGACAGTTCTAAGCACGGGAAACATGCGCCACTTCACATGCATATCATACACACCCCCCAGGTACGAAATTTAAAGGAATATTTCACTTTTATTTTTCCATTTTAAGCATTATTAAAATCACTGCTCCCGAAAAAACGGCCGTTTTTAAAACTTTTTTTTGCATTGATACATGTCCCCTGGGGCAGGACCCAGGTCCCCAAACACTTTTTAGGACAATAACTTGCATATTAGCCTTTATAATTAACACTTTAGATTTCGAACGTTCGAGTCCATTGTATTTAATAGGGTTCTAAAGTTTACACGAACATTTTATCTGTTCACAGGTTCTGGTGCGAACCGAACAGGGGGGTGTTCGGCTCATCCCTGCTTATTACTAAGTATTCACTGATTGACTAAACTACAGGGAACAAATTAATATTAAGGTCCGACCCCGCGACCAAGTAGAGAGATCGTTGGGGTTGGATATGTGGTTATACTCCTATCCCAGGGTAGTTCCCATGCTTCATGGCGGCATACAGTCAAGTACTAAATGCATATAAAACCTACTATGGATGTCATATGATTAAGTTATGAGATGTAACACAACTATGTTGTTTTCTTTGTTTTCATTATGTAAACTATAAAACTTAATAAAAACTTATTGATAAAAAAAAAAAAAAGACTACAATTGTTAAAATATTAGAGATACAAATGCTGTAAAAAAAATTGCTGGGTCAGGGGTCTCTAAGCTTTTCATCGCAAGGGCAACATTGTATATTTTACAAATATTCATGGGCTGAAAAAAATCCTAATCAGACCACCCTTACATCAGAGTCCACATCAGACCCCCCCTAACATTAGAGTCCACACTTACATCAGGATACCCATCAGAGTATACATTTGCAGTTCATTTCGTTCTGAATAAATATTCAGACAAATTTTTCATTATTCAGACATTTGGATATATCTGAATACCCGAATTACAGTATAAGAAGTTTACCGAATGCTCCGAATAACGAAATTAAATTCATCTGAATTTCCAAAATTCAAATTGAAATTCGAATCGAGTTTTACATTGAATTCCAATCGAATTCGAACTGTAAAAATGTTTCTGAAATCAAAGACTGTGTGTGTTATTAGAGTACCATTTCAAAATAATTTGGTTTTAGCTAAGCCAAAGGCGATTTAAATAGTCATTGTAATCATTTGATGAAGATTTTTCTTTTGTTTGTTCACTTTGCCACATTCGAATCAAAAAAAAATCTAAAGTTTTCGATTCGGCCGTTTCAAAATTTATTGATTCAAACATTTAAATTGAAAAAAGCGGTAAATTCGAAGAAAATTCGAAAAAGACATAAAACAAATTCCGAATACGAATCCTCTAAATGAATTTAACGAATCAACCAAATTTAACTAAACTAAATAACTAGATTAATGAACCTAAACAAAACTAAATGAATTTTTTGGTCATGCACATGTCTACATCAGAGTCCACCCTCTCACCGGGTTCCTCTTACATCAGTATCCTTCCTTACATTAGAGTCCTTGTCAGAGTCCCTCTTTACATCACTGTACCCCCTTACAATAGAAGTGGAGACCATAAGCAGCCTGTGCTGATCTTATCCCTCAATCTGTGCACATTGAGGATATGCCACGGACCCTAGAAGTGGGTCGAATAAAATCTTGTAGTTAACCAGATGTATACACAAAAAAGTGGAAGAAATGGGAGTCCTACCTAATATAGATGTGTAGTACTCACCGAAATGTCGGGGGGTGTAATCCATAGTATACTAATCAACAAACTAGAAAAATAAAAAAACACACAAAGATTTCTACACACCCTAAAGAGTTAAACTACAAAAAGATTTATTGCTTTAAAAAGCGATGTACAAAATATATAAATAGCACAATACCCCAAGTCCCCCCATAGACCAAAGAAGAATTCCCTAAAAATGAGGGGAATTTCCTCTAAATCAGGGGTCTCAAACTGGCGGCCCTCCAGCTGTTGCAAAACTACAAGTCCCATCATGCCTCTGCCTGTGGGAGTCATGCTCGTAACTGTCAGCCTTGCAATGCCTCATGGGACTTGTAGTTTCGCAACAGCTGGAGGGCCACCAGTTTGAGACCCCTGCTCTAAATGGTCTTACCAGGGCTCGAGTCCTGCGGGAACGCGTGGGAACAGCGTCCCTGCACTTTTTTTACAGCAGGAATGCCGTTACCTTTGCAGCCCCCGAGTGTGTGAGTGTGTCTTCCACCGTCCACACCGGTGTACGGAAGGGGAGCGCTGCCCGTCCGCCTGCTTTATGGAGGGGAAAGTTTGCGCTGTCACTGTAGTGTGACCTGTGGAGCCGGAGCATGTGAGAGCGGGTGTTGCGGGGACCGGACAGAGAGAGAGAGAGAGGCGGCAAAGGGGCTGTGCTGGAGGGCTGACAAGGAGCTCTCCCCACCGTCACTATGAAGCTGAGCCGGCAAATCACTGTGCTGGGCAGTGCTGTGGTCGTGCTGTGGTGTGGTCATCTTCTCCCTATACCTCATGCTGGACAGAGGGGGGCCACTGCTGGGGAATCAACACTTCCTGCCTGACCTACACTGTACATACTGTACACCTCCTACTACTCACAGGATACTACTACTCACAGGACAGCAGAGCCCCCCGCTTCTCAACTTTAAAATGTGAAATCTAATTTTCGGAAGCTCTGTTAGGGGCCCCAAAATTCCTGATGGCGGCCCTGCTTAGGGCCCCAGGGAGGTCAGGATCGGCACTGGTGGCGAGCGCCGGGACCGATCTGATCCCGAGCACCGCTGAATGTGGCCGAGTGTGGCCGAGTCCTGCCAACTCGCCGAGTGCCGTAACAGCAGGTCCCGCCTTCTGGAGCCTGCGCAACGTCTATGATGGACATCCCACTGATCCAATGCTGTGACGGCGGGACGTGTGACGCCCATCATAGGCGCTGCAGACTCCAGAAGGCGGGAATTACAAATCGCCCGCTGCGCCACATCCCCGCTCGGTGCTCGGGCGGGCGGCTCTTCTCTCCTCTCTGGCTTTCCTCAGGCTTTCCTCCAGACTCCTCGGCTCTCCTCCCCTCCAGACTCCTCAGCTCTCCTCCAGGCTCCTCCTCTGATGGAATGATTGACTGCAGTAGTGCCTGCTGTGACACCGTTGAGCTGAGGTAGGTCAGACAGTGTAATTTGTATGTAAATGTCAGTGTATATATGTCAGTGTAGGTAGGTCAGTGTAGGTCAGGTAGGTCAGTGTATATAGGTCACTACCGTCAGTGTAGGTGTGTCAGTGTATATAGGTCACTACCGTCAGTGTAGGTAGGTCAGTGTAGTGTAGGTAGGTCAGTGTAGTGCAGGGATGGACTGGCCATAGGGACTACCGGGAGTTTCCCGGTGGGCCGATGGCTCAGTGGGCCGTTTTTAGTGGGCCGTTTTTTTATGCAGTTCGGCGGCAGCGGGAGCGTGGCAGCAAACAGCGGCCCTCACAAAAATTTTTTTTCTTTTTTTTTGTTTGTTTTTTTGTGGGCCGTTTTTTTATGCAGTTTTGCGGCAGTGGGAGCGTGGCAGCAAACAGCGGCGGGGATTCGGGGAAGGTGGTCATTGATGAGGGCAGTTGGATGTAAAATTCCGAGGGAGAAGAGCTCCACCCCCTCCCTGAGCACCGAAGAGGCAGACAGTAGCGAGCCCGGCTCCACCCCGGCGCTCCCAGAACCTCGATTCCTCTACCTCCTCTCTGCTCCAGGAGCCATGCGGCCTGGGCCGGAGGGCAGGCTGACTGGGAGCCCGGAGGAAGAGAACATTCGCCGCTTTAAGGAGGAGAGCAGCGTGAGCACCCCCCCGGATCAAGAGGGAGACTCGGCGCTGCCGCTGATGGCCATCAGGTACCTGGCATCCTACACAAACATGCCAGAACACTGAGACAGCGGGGAGGTGAGCAGAGGAGGGACTGCAGAAAGGGACAGTGCTATGTGGTCTGTCTCAGCCCTCCCCTCTGTCTCTCTGCCCCCTCTGTCTCTCAGTCCCCCCCTCTGTCTCTCAGTCCCCCTCCCCTCTGTCTCTCAGCCCCCTCTGTCTCTCAGCCCCCCACTATCTCTCAGAACCCCCCTCTGTCTCTCAGAACCCCCCTCTGTCTCTCAGACCCCTCCTCTGTCTCTCAGCTCTCCTCCTCTGTCTCTCAGCTCTCCTCCTCTGTCTCTCAGCTCTCCTCCTCTGTCTCTCAGATCCCCCTCTGTCTCTCAGCCCCCTCCTCTGTCTCTCAGCCCCCTCTTCTGTCTCTCAGCTCTCCCCCTCTGTCTCTCAGCTCTCATCCTCTGTCTCTCAGCTCCCCCACTGTCTCTCAGTCCCCCCTCTGTCTCCCAGCTCTTCCTCTGTCTCTCAGCTCCCCCCTCTGTCTCTCAGACCCCCTGTCTCTTAGACCCCCCTCTGTCTCTCAGTTCCTGTGTCTCTCAGTCCCCCCTCTTTTAGCCCCTCCTCTGTCTCTCAGCTCCCCTCTATCTCTCAGACCCCACTCTGTCTCTCAGCTCTCCTCCTCTGTCGCTCAGCTCTCCCCCTCTGTCTCTCAGCTCTCCCCCTCTGTCTCTCAGCTCTCCCCCTCTGTCTCTCAGCTCTCCCCCTCTGTCTCTCAGCTCCCCACTCTGTCTCTCAGACCCCCCTCTGTCTGTCTCTCAGTCCCCTCCACTGTCTCTCAGACCCCCCCTCTGTCTCTCAACCCCCCCTCTGTCTCTCAGCCCCCCTCTGTCTCTCAGCTCCCCCTGTCTCTCAGCTCCCCCTCTGTCTCTCAGCTCCCCCTGTCTCTCAGCTCCCCCTCTGTCTCTCAGCTCCCCCTCTGTCTCTTAGACCCCCCTCTGTCTCTCAGTCCCCCCCTCTGTCTCTCAGTTCCTGTGTCTCTCAGTCCCCCCCTCTTTTATCCCCTCCTCTCTCTCTCAGCTCCCCTCTGTCTCTCAGATCCCCCTCTGTCTCTCAGACCCCCCTCTGTCTCTCACACCCCCTCCTCTGTCTCTCAGACCCCCTCCTCCTCTGTCTCTCTGCTCCCCCTGTCTCTCAGATGCCTCCACTGTCTCTCAGACCCCTCCACTGTCTCTCAGACCCCTCCACTGTCTCTCAGACCCCTCCACTGTCTCTCAGCTCCCCCTGTGTCTCTCAGCTCCCCCTGTGTCTCTCAGCTTCCCCCTCTGTCTCTCAGCTTCCCCCTCTGTCTCTCAGCTTCCCCCTCTGTCTCTCAGCTGTCTTTCAGCTCCCCCTCTGTCTCTCAGCTCCCTCCCATTGTCTCTCAGCTCCCTCCCATTGTCTCTCAGCTCCCTCCCATTGTCTCTCAGCTTCCCCCTCTGTCTCTCAGCTTCCCCCTCTGTCTCTCAGACCCCCCCTCTGTCTCTCAGACCCCCCTCTGTCTCTCAGTCCCCCCCTCTGTCTCTCAGTTCCCATGTCTCTCAGTCCCCCCCTCTTTTATCCCCTCCTCTCTCTCTCAGCTCCCCTCTGTCTCTCAGCTCCCTCCTCTGTCTCTCAGAACCCCCCTCTGTCTCTCAGAACCCCCCTCTGTCTCTCAGCTCTCCTCCTCTATCTCTCAGCTCTCCTCCTCTATCTCTCAGCTCTCCTCCTCTATCTCTCAGCTCTCCTCCTCTGTCCCTCAGCTCCCCCTGTCTCTCAGACCCCTCCACTGTCTCTCAGACCCCTCCACTGTCTCTCAGACCCCTCCACTGTCTCTCAGCTCCCCTCCACTGTCTCTCAGCTCCCCTCCACTGTCTCTCAGACCCCTGCACTGTCTCTCAGACCCCTCCACTGTCTCTCAGCTCCCCTCCGCTGTCTCTCAGCTCCCCTCCACTGTCTCTCAGCTCCCCTCAACTGTCTCTCAGCTTCCCCCTCTGTCTCTCAGCTTCCCCCTCTGTCTCTCAGCTTCCCCCTCTGTCTCTCAGCTCCCCCTCTGTCTCTCAGCTTCCCCCTCTGTCTCTCAGCTCCCCCTCTGTCTCTCAGCTCCCTCCCATTGTCTCTCAGCTCCCTCCCATTGTCTCTCAGCTTCCCTCCCATTGTCTCTCAGCTTCCCCCCATTGTCTCTCAGCTTCCCCCTCTGTATCTAAGACCCCTCCTCTGTCTCCCAGACCCCTCCTCTGTCTCTCAGCCCCCTCCTCTGTTTCTCAGCCATTTATTTCAATGGGCAGGAGCTCCTCCACCGCCCCAAAGATGCTGCTTGGAGGACTTTCACACTGGGACTGCAGAGGAGGCGTTTTTTTAGGGGCTTTACAGGCGCTATTTTTAGCCCAAAAGCGCCTGAAAAACACCTCAGTGTGTAAGGGGTCCTACACTCACCCCCTCTTTTACACTCACTCCCTCTCTCTTACACTTACCCCCCTCTCTCACCCACCCCCTCTCATCCCATTTCCCTCAACCCTCCCTCTCTCGCTCTCTCTCTCTCTCTCTCTCATTCCCCTCTCGCTCACCCTCTCATGATATACAATAATGGATGTAGGGGCCTTTTAGTGGGCGTGATTTTTTGGGGGTGGGGGGCAGCATTTTATTGAATTAAAGTGGACCGGTCTGGATGAAGTTCAGGGCCAAATTTTGGTCCCAGTCCAGCCCTGGTGTAGTGTAGGTAGGTCAGTGTAGGTCAGGTAGGTCAGTGTATATAGGTCACTACCGTCAGTGTAGGTGTTTCAGTGTATATAGGTCACTACCGTCAGTGTAGGTTGTTTTTTTTTTTGGTGGGGGAGTGGATCTTGATCCCTGGGTCTTACCCTCACAGTTTGGAAACCCGTTTTAGATAAAAGATAAAGCAAACAAATGAATGAACATTCTCCATACTACATAAATGGTAATTGTGCTTTAATAAATTAAGGCCAATATTTCTTTATACAATGTATATTAACATAAAGATTACTATTCTAAATTATTTACAATTCTTGTTATTATTTTAACCACTAATATATGCAATACGCAAATGTAATAAACTAAATTAATTTTGTTTTATCAAAACTGAAGTTTGCCTGTTAACTTTGCTGAATATATTAACTTTTTTATTGATTTCTTAATTTCTTTATTTCGAAAACTGTATATAATGGGATTAAAGAGTGGAGTTAAAAGGTAGTAATTGATAGCCACTGCTTCTTCATATTCATTTGAAAACTCACCATGGAGCACAATATACATGAAAGACACACTCCCATAAAAAAACAGTGCAATTACAAAATGGGAAATACAGGTAGAAAATGCTCTTTTTCTTTCATTTGCCTGTCTTAGCTTCATAATTGTGGCCATGATCTTAATGTAGATAATAAGAATAAATGTAGAAGTCAAGATGATGACACCTAAGCCAACAGCAAGGTCAATACTATGACTTACTGTAACGTCTGCACAAGCTAAATCTAAGACTGGAGAAGAATCACAAAATAGATTAAAAATGTTATGGGAGTCACAAAAAGGCAACTCAGAAACCAGAATGAGAAGTGGCAAAGGACAAAGAAGGCCCAAGAGCCAGCAGCAACAAACTAATATAATGCAAACCTTGGGAGTCATAATCATATGATATTGAAGGGGCTTGCAGATAGCTACATAGCGATCAAATGCCATAGTATTGAGCATAAAGTTTTCAGCAATACCGACACAGTGAAGGAGATACATTTGAAAAAAACAATTTGTGACAGAAATGTAAGTACTTCCCATAAAGGTAATGGCCAAAATCCCAGGAAGACTCGTAGTTGCACAACATATTTCAAGTATGGACAACATGCATATTAGGATGTACATTGGCGCATGAAGATGTCTGTTTATTACTATCACAAAAGATATCAGAAAATTCCCAGTAATGATAAAGATAAAGGTGATCGTCAAGGCAATGAAGAAAAAGGTTCTGAAGTGACCCAGGTTAATCAATCCTATCATGACAAATTCGGTGACTGATTCATTCATCTTCTTTTCCCTTTAAAGTAAAGTAAAGTAATAACTAGATACAAAGAAAAATATGAAGAACACAAACACTTTCCTACAGTTCAGTTCCCATAAAATCCATGTACTTTAAATGTGATTGCATGTTTTTTGTTATCAATAGGTAACATTTTTGATAGCTTAAATGTAACTAATTTTGTATACTGCTTTGGAAGGCTAAGAACTTAGGAAATAATATCAATTTTTAATGAATTTGCATTGGAGAACAAAGATTGCTTTGTCCCGACAGGTCTTTGTGGGGGAACAATGGAGATTTCGGAAAGGATTCTCTCCCTTTTTATAGATACAATAGAGGTCAGGAAGTGTCTTTGCCTCTCACTGTGATCTCTGTTGGCCCCTGCAATGCATTGAGGTTCTCCATGAGCATATCAGTGCCTTTAACCACTTCAGCCCCGGACCATTTGGCTGGCCACTTTTTGCACGGGCGTGCAACGTGGCTCCCAAACAAAATTTACGTCCTTTTTTTCCCACAAATAGAGATTTCATTTGGTGGTATTTGATCACCTCTGCGGTTTTTATTTTTTGCGCTATAAACAAAAATAGAGCGACAATTTTGGGAAAAAAATTAATATTTTTAGCTTTTTGTTATAATAAATATCCCCCAAAAATATATTAAAATTTTTTTTTTCCTCAGTTTAGGCCGATACGTATTCTTCTACATATTTTTGGTTAAAAAAAATCGCTATAAGCGTCTATTGATTGGTTTGCGCAAAAGTTATAGCGTCTACAAAATAGGGGATAGTTTTATGGCATTTTAATTTTTTTATTTTTTTTTACTAGTAATGGCGGCGATCGGAGATTTTTATTGTGACTGCGACATTATGGCGGACACATTGGACACGTTTGACACCATTTTGGGACCATTTTCATTTTTACAGCGATCAGTGCTATAAATATGCACTGATTACTGTAAAAATTACAAAAAAAATTACTGGCAGTGAAGGGGTTAACCTGTAGGGGGCGCTGAAGGGGTTTAGTCTGACCTAGGGAGTGATTTTAACTGTTAGGGGTGTGGCTTGCCGTGACACGTCACTGATCGCTGTTCCCGATGACATGGAACAGACGGTCAGTGACATGTCACTAGGAAGAACAGGGATATGTTGTGTTTACACTGAAATCTCCCAGTTCTTCAGCTCCGTGACACGATCGCGGGACACCGGCGGACATCGAGCCCGCGGGTTCCGCGGGCACGGTCACGGAGCTCGCGGCAGGGTCACGAGCGCACCGCCGACGGTGAACGCACAACCACACGGCGGCAAATTAAAGGGGACGTATATATATGCCCATTTGCCTGTCCGTGCCATTCTGTCAACGTAAATGTTCGTGCGGCATTCAGCAAGTGGTTAAAAACTATTCATACCCCTTGAAATTTTCCATATTTTGTCATGTTACAACCAAATACGTAAATGTATTTTATTGGGATTTTATGTGATGGACCAACACAAAGTGGCACATAATTGTGCAGTGGAAGTAAAACGATAAATGGTTTTCAATTTTTTTTACAAATAAATATCTGAAAAGTGTGGGGCGTGCATTTGTATTCAGTCCCCTTTACTCTGATACCCCTAACTAAAATCTAGTGCAACCAATTGCCAGAAGTCACCTAATTAGTAAACAGAGTTCACCTGTGTGTAATTTAATCTCAGTATAACAGCTATTCTGTGAAGCCCTCAGAGGTTTGTTAGAGAACCTTAGTGAACAAACAGCATCATGAAGGCCAAGGAACACACCAGACAGGATAGGAATTAAGTTTAAAGCAGGGTTAGGGTATAAAAAAATATCCAAAGCTTTGAGCATCTCACAGAGCACTGTTCAAGCCATCATCTGAAAATGGAAAGAGTATGGCACAACTGCAAACCTACCAAGACGTGGCCGTCCACCTAAACTGACAGGCCAGGCAAGGAGAGCATTCATCAGAGAAGCAGTCAAGAGCCTCATGGTAACTCTGGATGAGCTGCAGAGATCCACAGCTCAGGTGGGAGAATCTGTCCACAGGACAACTATTAGTCGTGCACGCCACACATCTGACCTTTATGGAAGAGTGGCAAAAAGAAAGACATTGTTGAAAGAAAGTCATAAGAAGTCACGTTTGCAGTTGTGAGAACCCATGTGGGGAACATAGCAAACATGTGACAGAAGGTGCTCTGGTCAGATGAGATCTAAATGGAACTTTTTGACCTAAAAGCAAAAAGCTATGTGTGGCGGAAAACTAACACTGCACATCATCCTGAACACACCATCCACACACTGAAACATGGTGATGGTAGCATCATGTTGTGGGGATGCTTTTCTTCAGCAGGGACAGGGAAGCTGGTCAGAGTTGATGGGAAGATGGATGGGCAATTTTTAGAAGAAAACCTGTTAAGCCCTGTACACACGATCAGATATCCTATGGATTTTCGTCTGATGGATTTGTCCATCAGAAATCTGATGAAACTGTTTTCCATCAGTCTTGCCCACACACCATCAGTCAAAAAACCGACCGTTCCAAACGTGGTGACGTAAAACACTCCGATGAGCTGAGAAAAATGAAATTCAATGCTACTGAGCATGTGTCGACTTGATTCTGAGCATGCTTGGGTTTTTTATCTGATGGATTTCCCCACAGACGATCGAAAATTGCCATCAGTTTTTTATCCATCAGATAATTTTAAAACATGTTCTCTTTTTTAAAACTGATGGAAAAAAGACTGATGGGTCCCATACACGATCGGTTTGTCTGATGAAAACAATCCATCAGACGGTTTTCATCAGTCAAACTGATCGTGTGTACAGGGCTTAAGTCTGCAAAAGACTTGACACTGGGGCAGAGGTTCACCTTCCAGCAGGACAACGACCCTAAAAATACAGCCAGAGCTACAATGGAATGGTTTAGATCAAAGCATATTCATGTGTTAGAATGGCCCAGTCAAAGTCCAGACCTAAATCCAATTGAGAATCTGTGGCAGGACTTGAAAATTGCTGTTCACAGATGCTCTCCATCAGGGATGGACTGGCCATAGGGACTACCGGGAGTTTCCTGGTGGGCCGATGGCTCAGTGGGCCGTTTTAAAAAAATAAAAACATTTTTTTTTTTTTTTTTTTTCGTGGGCCGTTTTTTTTATGCAGTTCTGCGGCAGCGGGAGCGTGGCAGCAAACAGCGACCCTCACAAAAAAATAAAAAATAAAAAAAATAAAATATTTTTTTTTTGTGTGGGCCGTTTTTTTATGCAGTTTTGCGGCAGCGGGAGCGTGGCAGCAAACAGCGGCCCTCACAAAAAAAATAAAAAATATATATATATATTTTTTTTTTTGAGGCCCATTTTTTTATGCAGTTCGGCGGCAGCGGGAGCGTGGCAGCAAACAGCGGCAGGGATTCGGGGAAGGTGGCCATCGAGGAGGGCAGTTGGATGTAAAATTCTGAGGGCGAAGAGCTCCACCCCCTCCCTGACCACCGAAGAGGCGGACAGTAGCGGGCGCGGCCACCCCGGCGCTACCAGAACCTCGATTCCTCCATCTCCTCTCTGCTCCAGGAACCGGAGGGCAGGCTGACTGGGAGCCCGGAGGAAGAGAACATGTGCTGCTGTAAGGAGCAGAGCAGCATGAGCACCCCCCGGATCAAGAGGGAGACTCGGCGCTTCCGCTGATGGCCATCAGGTACCTGGCATCCTACACAAACATGCCAGAACACTGAGACAGCGGGGAGGTGAGCAGAGGAGGGACTGCAGAAAGGGACAGTGCTATGTGGTCTGTCTCAGCCCTCCCCTCTGTCTCTCTGCCCCCTCTGTCTCTCAGTCCCCCCCTTCTGTCTCTCAGTCCCCCCTCTTTCAGCCCCCTCCTCTGTCTCTCAGCACCCCCACTATCTCTCAGACCCCTCCTCTGTCTCTCAGACCCCCCCTCTGTCTCTCAGAACCTCCCTCTGTCTCTCAGACCCCTCCTCTGTCTCTCAGCTCTCCTCCTCTGTCTCTCAGCTCTCCTCCTCTGTCTCTCAGCTCCCCCTCTGTCTCTTAGCTCCCCCCTGTCTCTCAGATCCCCCCACTGTCTCTCAGCCCCCTCCTCTATCTCTCAGCTCTCCCCCTCTGTCTCTAAGTTCTCCCCCTCTGTCTCTCAGTCCCCCCTCTGTCTCTCAGCTCTTCCTCTGTCTCTCAGCTCCCCCCTCTGTCTCTCAGACCCCCTGTCTCTTAGACCCCCTCTGTCTCTCAGTTCCCGTGTCTCTCAGTCCCCCCTCTTTTAGCCCCTCCTCTGTCTCTCAGCTCCCCTCTATCTCTCAGACCCCCCTCTGTCTCTCAGCTCTCCTCCTCTGTCTCTCAGCTCTCCTCCTCTGTCTCTCAGCTTTCCTCCTCTGTCTCTCAGCTCTCCCCCTCTGTCTCTAAGCTCTCCCCCTCTGTCTCTCAGCTCCCCCCTCTGTCTCTCAGACCCCCCTCTGTCTGTCTCTCAGTCCCCTCCACTGTCTCTCAGACCCCTCCACTGTCTCTCAGCCCCCCTCTGTCTCTCAGCCCCCCTCTGTCTCTCAGCCCCCCCTCTGTCTCTCAGCCCCCCCTCTGTCTCTCAGCCCCCTCTGTCTCTCAGCTCCCCCTGTCTCTCAGCTCCCCCTGTCTCTCAGCTCCCCCTCTGTCTCTTAGACCCCCCTCTGTCTCTCAGACCCCCCTCTGTCTCTCAGTCCCCCCCTCTGTCTCTCAGTTCCCGTGTCTCTCAGTCCCCCCTCTTTTTTCCCCTCCTCTCTCTCTCTCTCAGCTCCCCTCTGTCTCTCAGACCCCCCCTCCGTCTCTCAGACCCCTCCTCTGTCTCTCAGACCCCCCCTCCGTCTCTCAGACCCCTCCTCTGTCTCTCAGACCCCTCCTCTGTCTCTCAGACGCCTCCTCTGTCTCTCAGCTCTCCTCCTCTGTCTCTCTGCTCCCCCTGTCTCTCAGATGCCTCCACTGTCTCTCAGACCCCTCCACTGTCTCTCAGACCCCTCCTCTGTCTCTCAGCTCTCCTCCTCTGTCTCTCAGCTCTCCTCCTCTATCTCTGCGCTCCCCCTCTGTCTCTTAGCTCCCCCTCTGTCTCTCAGATCCCCCCACTGTCTCTCAGCCCCCTCCTCTATCTCTCAGCTCTCCCCCTCTGTCTCTCAGTTCTCCCCCTCTGTCTCTCAGTCCCCCCTCTGTCTCTCAGTCCCCCCTCTGTCTCTCAGTCCCCCCTCTGTCTCTCAGCTCCCCCCTCTGTCTCTCAGACCCCCTGTCTCTTAGACCCCCTCTGTCTCTCAGACCCCCTGTCTCTCAGTCCCCCCTCTTTTAGCCCCTCCTCTGTATCTCAGCTCCCCCTATCTCTCAGACCCCCCTCTGTCTCTCAGCTCTCCTCCTCTGTCTCTCAGCTCTCCTCCTCTGTCTCTCAGCTTTCCTCCTCTGTCTCTCAGCTCTCCCCCTCTGTCTCTAAGCTCTCCCCCTCTGTCTCTCAGCTCCCCTCCACTGTCTCTCAGCCACCCTCTGTCTCTCAGCTCCCCCTGTCTCTCAGATCCCCCTGTCTCTCAGCTCCCCCTCTGTCTCTTAGACCCCCCTCTGTCTCTCAGACCCCCCTCTGTCTCTCAGTCCCCCCTCTGTCTCTCAGTTCTCGTGTCTCTCAGTCCCCCCTCTTTTATCCCCTCCTCTCTCAGCTCCCCTCTGTCTCTCAGACCCCCCCTCCGTCTCTCAGACCCCTCCTCTGTCTCTCAGACCCCTCCTCTGTCTCTCAGCTCTCCTCCTCTGTCTCTCTGCTCCCCCTGTCTCTCAGATGCCTCCACTGTCTCTCAGACCCCTCCACTGTCTCTCAGCTCCCCTCCACTGTCTCTCATCTCCCCTCCACTGTCTCTCAGCTTCCCCTTCTGTCTCTCAGCTTCCCCCTCTGTCTCTCAGCTTCCCCCTCTGTCTCTCAGCTTCCCCCTCTGTCTCTCAGCTCCCCCTCTGTCTTTTAGCTCCTCCTCTGTCTCTCAGCTCCCTCCCATTGTCTCTCAGCTTCCCCCTCTGTCTCTCAGACCCCTCCTCTGTCTCTCAGACCCCCCCTCCGTCTCTCAGACCCCTCCTCTGTCTCTCAGACCCCTCCTCTGTCTCTCAGCTCTCCTCCTCTGTCTCTCTGCTCCCCCTGTCTCTCAGATGCCTCCACTGTCTCTCAGACCCCTCCACTGTCTCTCAGCTCCCCTCCACTGTCTCTCATCTCCCCTCCACTGTCTCTCAGCTTCCCCTTCTGTCTCTCAGCTTCCCCCTCTGTCTCTCAGCTTCCCCCTCTGTCTCTCAGCTCCCCCTCTGTCTTTTAGCTCCTCCTCTGTCTCTCAGCTCCCTCCCATTGTCTCTCAGCTCCCTCCCATTGTCTCTCAGCTTCCCCCTCTGTCTCTCAGACCCCTCCTCTGTCTCTCAGACCCCTCCTCTGTCTCTCAGACCCCCCTCTGTCTCTCAGTCCCCCCCTCTGTCTCTCAGTTCCCATGTCTCTCAGTCCCCCCCTTTTTTATCCCCTCCTCTCTATCTCAGCTCCCCTCTGTCTCTCAGACCCCCCTCTGTCTCTCAGACCCCTCCTCTGTCTCTCAGACTCCTCCTCTGTCTCTCAGACTCCTCCTCTGTCTCTCAGCTCTCCTCCTCTGTCTTTCAGCTCCCCCTGTCTCTCAGACCCCTCCACTGTCTCTCAGACCCCTCCACTGTCTCTCAGATCCCCCCACTGTCTCTCAGCCCCCTCCTCTATCTCTCAGCTCTCCCCCTCTGTCTCTCAGTTCTCCCCCTCTGTCTCTCAGTCCCCCCTCTGTCTCTCAGTCCCCCCTCTGTCTCTCAGCTCCCCCCTCTGTCTCTCAGCTCCCCCCTCTGTCTCTCAGACCCCCTGTCTCTTAGACCCCCTCTGTCTCTCAGTTCCCGTGTCTCTCAGTCCCCCCTCTTTTAGCCCCTCCTCTGTATCTCAGCTCCCCCCTATCTCTCAGACCCCCCTCTGTCTCTCAGCTCTCCTCCTCTGTCTCTCAGCTCTCCTCCTCTGTCTCTCAGCTTTCCTCCTCTGTCTCTCAGCTCTCCCCCTCTGTCTCTAAGCTCTCCCCCTCTGTCTCTCAGCTCCCCCCTCTGTCTCTCAGACCCCCCTCTGTCTGTCTCTCAGTCCCCTCCACTGTCTCTCAGACCCCTCCACTGTCTCTCAGCCCCCCTCTGTCTCTCAGCCCCCCCTCTGTCTCTCAGCCCCCCCCCCCTCTGTCTCTCAGCCCCCTCTGTCTCTCAGCTCCCCCTGTCTCTCAGCTCCCCCCTGTCTCTCAGCTCCCCCCTGTCTCTCAGCTCCCCCTCTGTCTCTTAGACCCCCCTCTGTCTCTCAGACCCCCCTCTGTCTCTCAGTCCCCCCTCTGTCTCTCAGTTCCCGTGTCTCTCAGTCCCCCCTCTTTTTTCCCCTCCTCTCTCTCTCAGCTCCCCTCTGTCTCTCAGACCCCCCCTCCGTCTCTCAGACCCCTCCTCTGTCTCTCAGACCCCTCCTCTGTCTCTCAGACGCCTCCTCTGTCTCTCAGCTCTCCTCCTCTGTCTCTCTGCTCCCCCTGTCTCTCAGATGCCTCCACTGTCTCTCAGACCCCTCCACTGTCTCTCAGACCCCTCCACTGTCTCTCAGCTCCCCTCCACTGTCTCTCAGCTCCCCCCTCTGTCTCTCAGCCCCCCTCTGTCTCTCAGCCCCCCTCTGTCTCTCAGCTCCCCCCTGTCTCTCAGATCCCCCTGTCTCTCAGCTCCCCCTCTGTCTCTTAGACCCCCCTCTGTCTCTCAGTCCCCCCTCTGTCTCTCAGTCCCCCCTCTGTCTCTCAGTTCCCGTGTCTCTCAGTCCCCCCTCTTTTATCCCCTCCTCTCTCAGCTCCCCTCTGTCTCTCAGACCCCCCCTCCGTCTCTCAGACCCCTCCTCTGTCTCTCAGACCCCTCCTCTGTCTCTCAGCTCTCCTCCTCTGTCTCTCTGCTCCCCCTGTCTCTCAGATGCCTCCACTGTCTCTCAGACCCCTCCACTTTCTTTCAGACCCCTCCACTGTCTCTCAGCTCCCCTCCACTGTCTCTCATCTCCCCTCCACTGTCTCTCAGCTTCCCCTTCTGTCTCTCAGCTTCCCCCTCTGTCTCTCAGCTCCCCCTCTGTCTTTTAGCTCCTCCTCTGTCTCTCAGCTCCCTCCTATTGTCTCTCAGCTCCCTCCCATTGTCTCTCAGCTCCCTCCCATTGTCTCTCAGCTTCCCCCTCTGTCTCTCAGACCCCTCCTCTGTCTCTCAGACCCCTCCTCTGTCTCTCAGACCCCCCTCTGTCTCTCAGTCCCCCCCTCTGTCTCTCAGTTCCCATGTCTCTCAGTCCCCCCTCTTTTATCCCCTCCTCTCTATCTCAGCTCCCCTCTGTCTCTCAGACCCCCCCTCTGTCTCTCAGACCCCTCCTCTGTCTCTCAGACCCCTCCTCTGTCTCTCAGACCCCTCCTCTGTCTCTCAGCTCTCCTCCTCTGTCTCTCAGCTCCCCCTGTCTCTCAGACCCCTCCACTGTCTCTCAGACCCCTCCACTGTCTCTCAGCTCCCCTCCACTGTCTCTCAGCTCCCCCCTCTGTCTCTCAGCTTCCCCCTCTGTCTCTCAGCTTCCCCCTCTGTCTCTCAGCTTCCCCCTCTGTCTCTCAGCTCCCTCCCATTGTCTCTTAGCTCCCTCCCATTGTCTCTCAGCTCCCTCCCATTGTCTCTCAGCTCCCTCCCATTGTCTCTCAGTTCCCTCGCATTGTCTCTCAGCTTCCCCCTCTGTCTCTCAGACCCCTCCTCTGTCTCTCAGCCCCCTCCTCTGTCTCTCAGCCATTCATTTCAATGGGCAGGAGCGTGTGTACACCGCTCCTCCACCGCCCCAAAGATGCTGCTTGGAGGACTTTCACACTGGGACTGCAGCGGAGGCGTTTTTCAGGGGCTTTACAGGCGCTATTTTTAGCCCAAAAGCGCCTGAAAAACGCCTCAGTGTGTAAGGGGTCCTACACTCACCCCCCCTCTTTTACACTCACTCCCTCTCTCTTACACTCACCCCCCTCTCTCACCCACCCCCTCTCATCCCCTTTCCCTCACCCACCCCCTTTCATCCCCTTTCCCTCAACCCTTCCTCTCTCTCTCTCTCTCTCGTTCCCCTCTCGCTCACCCTCTCATGATATACAATAATGGATGTAGGGGCCTTTTAGTGGGCGTGATTTTTTGGGGGGTGGGGGGCAGCATTTTATTGAATTAAAGTGGGCCGGTCTGGATGAAGTCCATGGCCAAATTTTGGTCCCAGTCCAGCCCTGCTCTCCATCCAATCTGACAGAGCTTGAGCTATTTTGCAAAGAAGAATGGGCAAAAATGTCCCTCTCTAGATGTGCAAAGCTAGTAGAGACATCCCCAAAAAGACTTGCAGCTGTAATTGCAGCGAAAGGGGGTTCTACAAAGTATTGACTCGGGGGGGTGAATACAAATGCATGCTACACTTTTCAGATATTTATTTGTTCAAAATGTTGAAAACCATTTATCATTTTCCTTCCACTTCACAATTAAGTGCCATTCTGTTATGCCATGTACTTGTGTTAAAAAGTATCCTGTTCTCTTTGTGATTGCTCCCTTTATGTGAAATCCCTGGTCATCCAACCAGTCCCCTGCTTTCCAATTTCACACGGACTATGCTAGGCATAGAAGCACATCCATCCCAGCATGGTCAGTTTTCTGGCTATGCTGGGAGAACAGCCTGCCTTTTCTCCAAAGATCACACTTGTACTGGAACACTCTTCTTCACAGTCATTTACTGGGAATATCCGTGTATAGTTGTTTCTCTACCCCTACCTCTCTAAGTCCCATATGCAACTGAGAACACAGGTTATGTGATCACTTATAAAGAAAAAAAAATATTTATTTATATTTTAAAATGAATGGGTTGTTTTACAAGGCAAGGGTTCACATATACTTTAATTACTGACTTGGCATAGGAAGTAGAAATGGTGCTCTTAAGAGCATGCTATCATAAGAGGTTGGCAATCTGTAAAATAGATTAGAGTCTGGCCAGAGAGGGATCACTTTGATGCAGTTGCCTAGCTTCAACACATATTGCAATATTTGCGAACTAAGAATCCTCTTTTTTAAAGCAAGAGTTTGTTCTGAATATGTAAAGATTAACATGTAGTTACACCTCTTTAATATATCATGGAGTACCCCATTCAGGACCTGGACTTTAATATATCTTATGTAACCCATTCAGGACCTGAACACACCATCTTTTTTTGTGATACATAGAACTGGTATGTAATCAAAGGGTAGCAATTAGGCTTGTGCAATTCGTTTCGTAACGAATTGAAATATCGTCCGAATTTTGCAACTTTCGGACATTCGGAAGCATTCGAATTTCCGAACAAAGCAATTACGAATAAAACCGAATCCGAAATAAATTATACCGCAAATAGCGAATGCCCGAATGTCTTTGGCATAATTCGTTATGAAAAAAGTTCTGAATGTACGAATCCATTCGAAGCACAATAACACTCTGCTCTGCTCTCTGCTCCTCCCTCACCGTGCTGAACTCCCTCTCAAAATGGTGTAATGGGGCGGAGGCTATAGCCGCATGTAAAAAACGAAAGTAAAATACGAGATTTTGAATCATTACAAATAACCACTATGTATTTAGAAAAGTACAAATCCATTCGAAGCACATTAGGCATAATAGACACAGAAAATTACGAATCAACAAAGCCAAAAAAAGTTAGGAAAGTAGGAGTTGTGTCCAGAATCAACGAAAAACAATGTACTCTACCGAAAGTACGAATTATAAATCAACTAAAAATTCTACGAAAAATGTCGCTTGCGAAAATAAGAATTAGTCCGAACACGAAAAATCCCGTCTAGCAAAATTACGAACGATTACGAATCAACAGGATCGAAAAGAAACGAACCAAAACTAAACAAATGTTTCCGTTGTGCACAAGTCTAGTAGCGATGTCGATCATCATTCCTCCAGATGAAGCCACATGGGAGGTGGTGAAACTAGTAGAGGTGGAGCCTGACGGTGGACTACTACTACTGAGTGAGACTGTCATGTCATTTTTAATGCTTTTAAAATTTCATTAAATGTGAGTTCAATGCTACCTGGGGTCGAGTGGTTTCATTTTTAACCCCTCGGATACTGCACTATAGGAGGCACTTTCTCTTGTTTTTTCATGTGTTGCTGAACTTACCAGTAATCATTGTGGATTTAAAGTGGTTGTAAACCCACTTTTTAAACAAAGACCTACAGGTAAGCCTAGATTAAGGCTTACCTGTAGGTGCATGAAATATCTCCTTAACCTACACGGTTAAGGAGATATTTATATGTAAATGCGGCGACGCTGACGTCACCCCATTCACAAATTCGGCTAGGTCGCAACATTCGACGACGTAGCCGAATTCGACAGCTCACGCGCGCATGCGCGGAGTCACGTCTTCGCCGCTCCGGCCAATCACAGCGCCGGAGCGGCGCTGTGATTGGCTGCAGCGGCGATACCCGGAAGTAACATTCCGGCTATCGCCGCAGCGATGGATGCGGCTAGAGGAGGGACACGGACGACTTCGGGGGCCCCGATCGAAGGTAAGTGGTACATAATGAGCTAGTATGCTAGTCATACTAGCTCATTATAGCTTTGTCTTGCAGGTAAGTAAAAAAAATAAAAATTGTCTACAGGGTTTACAACCACTTTAAAGTTTGAAGCAGCATAGTGGAAGGAGTATCTACCTGCTTTTCAATATTTTCATCCTTTGAGCCACCAAGATTCTCTGATGATCCCTGGGAGGGAATGTTTGCACAGGGTGCAAGGCGTGTTTGACCCCTTGCAGGGTCATTTAAAGGAGGTGAGTGAGCATTGCATGAGGTGGTGGGAGCACTCTGTTCATAGAGATTGTTTGAAGACATCACACAAGCTTGTTTTTGTTTATTCATCCATTTTATGTTTTTGGACTTTGTTCATATTATTGCAATATCAGTGTTTATCACCATAATTGTTTATTTCACTTTAACAGCACTGTCACACCTTGGAGATTGGAAAAATGTTGACTGGTCTGATGAGTCTTGATTTCAGCTGTGACATTCAGATGGTCCGGTCAGAATTTGGCCTAAACAACATGAAAGCATGGATCAATCCTGCTTTGTATCAACGGTTCAGGCTGGTGGTGGTGTAATGGTGTGGTGAATATTTTCTTGGCATACTTTGGACCCTTTAGCACCAATTGAACATTGTTTAAACGCTATGGCCTACCTGAGTATTGTTACTGACCAAGTCAATCCCTTTATGACTACAGTGTACCCATCTTCTGATGGTGCATTATCCTGCTGGAAGTATCCATGTCACAAACATCAAATCATCTCAAACTGGTTTCTCGAACATGACAATGAGTTAATTGTACTCCAATGGCCTTCACAATCACGAGATCTCAATCCAATAGAGCACCTTTTGGGATGTGGTGGAACGGAAGATTTGCATCATGGATGTGCAGCCCAAAAAATCTGCAGCAACTGCGTGATGCTATCATGTCAATATGGACCAAAATTTCTGAGGAATGTTTACAACACCTTGTTGAATTTATGCCATGAAGAATTAAGGCAGTTCTGAAGGCAAAAGCGGGTCCAACCCAGCACTAGCAAGATGTACCTAATAAAGTGGCCGGTGAGTATATATACTGTATACCTGTGTGTGTGTGTGTGTGTGTGTGTGTGTGTGTGTGTGTGTGTGTGTGTGTGTGTATATATATGTATGTGTATATATATATATATATATATATATATATATATATATATATATATATATTGTGAGGGTGCGACTTTGTGCGACCTTCAAGAGGGTTGGTTTATGCCAGATTTGGTAAAGAAAGACACGCTGATGGAACAGCTGTGTCTTGGGCTATTTAGTTCAGAGGTGATTATGGTACAGGGCCTGTGTTAAATGGAACTGTGTTAAAAAAAAAAACGTTGTTGGCCTGACTGCAGAGATGGGGAGGTCAAAACGCAAAAAGGAAGCCATGTTTGCTGAGATAAGAGACAGAGCTGGTGTTGTCCCTAGCAACACTGGTGAAAGGAGTGCACAGGTGTCTGCAAGTATGGAGAGTTCACCAAAGTCTGAGTCTGCAGTGGATTGGTGCAGGCGACACTTGGCCGCACTGAACCAAGTTAAAGGGGAAGGACATGTTGCCCCTGGCAACGCTGGTGCAAGATGGCCAGCTATCAATGTGCAAAGGGTTAAGAACCAAGTGCGCTCTTTGCGGTGCAGTGAGTGGGGGCATGAAGTTTCTAAATGCCCTTTGTCCCAGGCTTTACCAAAGCAAAGGTATGAGAAGCCTGCTCTGAGTGTAAAGAGTGAGCAGATGGGTGTGGTTGCCCATGGCAACAAAGCAGAAATCCGTACAGCTGACTTCATATGGCCTATGACCAAAAATTGCCGCTCCAGGCAGATTACGTTTTGGAAAGATGTTTCTCTCTCAGAGACCAAGGGTGCCGGCAATGCACATAGCAATGAAAACAAAAATGGTGGGGACAGACGCACTCCAATCCAACGTGTGTTTATTGAAGAAAGACAGGCACTACAAAAACCAGCATAAACCAGGACAGCTGACGCGTTTCACACTTGTTCAGTGTTTACTTATAGCTAAGCAGGATATGTGATTCCCCTTGGCAACAGTATCTAAGGCTGCAGAGGTGTCCTTAGAAACCTCCAGGGAGCTCTGTGTGTTGGAGCCAGAGGTTGCCTGGGACAACTGTGGTGCCGCTCTGATAGATAAGAGGGTACTTGACCTTGGTGATGAGAAAAATGGTAAAACTCAAATGTTTAAAATTTCTTGTACTGATAAAGAGTTGTTACGGTCTGTCACTGCTGACAGTCTTCATGGGTTTAGTGAAGCGCCACCCGAGCAAAGTGGTGAAGTTATGTTATTGCAGCCTGTTGTGTTTGAAAATGTTTTGCCACAAGTGCATTTAAACAAGGAAGGCTTAGTGGGTAACAGTGGAGTGGACACAATTTCTGCTATGCTAAATAGAGAGGCTGCAGGGCCAGTAGACACGGGTGCGTTGGCTTTTGCAGAAATTAACCCTCTCCAGTTGGAAGGATCTGAAAAGGGTGCATACATAGCAGAGGTTTTGTCCACAGCAAAAGAGATGAGTAATGTTGAATGTCAGATTGATGAGGTAGTGGATAGCGATTTGGAAGGGCTCAGTGTTGCTGAAGGTGAGAGGATGAGTGTGACACCTGCAATTGGCAGTGCTCAGCAGGGGGCAGCAAATTTTGTTAGTTGCCTCTGAGTTAGAGGTCTTTTTAAGTGTCCCGGCCTCTCACGCCTTAACAAATGAGTCCCTCCACATCGTTGGTAAAGGTAAAGTTCCTAGTGTTCTGTGTTTAGATACGGCATGTCTAGAAATTTCTGAGATGTTGTGGGAATTGGTGAGAATCTTTCCAATATACACCTGCGTGTATCCACAGCAGAAGGGCGACATGGTACTGCATAATACCAATCGGTGGACGCAGGTGATACATGCGTTGTTAAGCAATTTTGATGAGAATTGGTTGCTACACTGTTGGTTGCTTTTGTGGAAAGTTGTCTCGCAGTTCTCCGCGAGAGTGCTTCCAGCGGCGGTTATGTGCGGAAGGCGCTCAGGGGAATTGTTTGAGAAATTAGAGATATTAGACATAGTGGAAGTATGCAGGTGTGATGGGGTGTATTCCTGCTGGTGCGGTCCGAGGTGTGGCTGAGCAGTGGTTGGTACGTGGCGCACGTACTGTCTCACCCGCTACACCTCATGTAAAGGAAGGGCCCGGAACTGACGTGGCGGTAGTGGGAATTCAGTCCATCACGCGCAGAGAGGTGCAGTTTGAGGTACCCGGAGACACTTTGACAGGAAATAACAGTGATGGTAACTGTAACGGAAATATGTATGAGAAGCCCTGTGGAGCACTGTCAGACAACTCTGAGCTATTGGTTGAGGTACCAATGGACACAGAAATGGCTAAAGAGATTGGTGTGGGAAAATGTGGTGGAACATGTGCGTTGGTAGGACAATTGTTATTGGAGTGTTGGACAACAGGGGGCGATGTGAAACTACGGGACTGCCCCATAGGGAGTAACTGCTTGCCTGTAGATGGTCCCTCCATAGACACTGTCCTAGAAAACAGGACAAGAGGTCCGAATGACAATATTGTGTTGAATAACCCCTTGTGGAACATTGCTATTGAGGATATGGTATTAATCGCAGATGGTTTGGTGGCCAAGAGTGACCACACAGGTGTTGGCGAACCTGAGAAACAAATGTTGATGGTTAATGTTGCGTCAGGTAGTGAGAGTGGCCAGTCCCTGACAGATGTCATGAAAGTGGGTCCCCAACCGTCCCGGGAGAGTAGGTCTGTGGGAGGAAAAAAAAGGGTCCTGAGGCCAAAAGGTAGAAGGGATAGAGAGATTAGTGGAGGCGCCAAGGTGAAGTGCTGGTGGACACATACCCCGAAAAAAAAATGGGCCTACGCAGCCAATGGCTGGCACAGATGTGTCCCGTTTATGGTGACGGGATCATGTGTTCCTCCCTCCGGTTCGAAACAAGGGGGGAGGGTATGTGAGGGTGCGACTTTGTATGACCTTCAAGAGGGTTGGTTTATGCCAGATTTGGTAAAGAAAGACACGCTGATGGAACAGCTGTGTCTTGGGCTATTTAGTTCAGAGGTGATTATGGAACAGGGCTCCACCCAACAGAGAGGAAGTCTGTGTGCATGAGAGCCAGGTGGGCTCTCATCCTCTGAAGTGGAGTCAAAGGCGGTGCATGTCTGCAGGAGGCAGACACCGTTAGTGATACAGCAACAAAGGTGCTGACCAGGAGAAGCTAGGAGAAAGCTGAAACTCTTGGACAATGTAGCGCCCTGCTCCTATTGGGTAGGCGCTATTTGTAAATTTAGTTGTCTGAGCTGTAGTTTAGCCCAGAATAATTGTGGTAAATTGCTGGGTTCTGTTCCAGTCCAGCTGTGTTGCGCATTTTCCACTTGACTGTGGGTGTCACTGTCACCACAGGTCAAGGTTGGAAATGCAACAGGCTGGATGTATTGAGTACCTCTTGCCCAGAAACGGCTCAGTGGGAGTCATTCACCCACGGTGCATTCTGGGAGAGGGTACTTAAGGGACAGACGCCGTCTTCCGGGTCTCTCTCTGACCTGATGGCCCTCCTGGCCTAAGGTGTGCCGTAGCAGTTTCCTGCCTTGGGCCGGCTGGCCCGAGGCCTCGTTACTGGAAGTAGGCCTAGGAGTTTCTAGGGTCTACTAGTCAGGGGTGGTCCTGTGCTGTCTTGCCTGCGGGGAGAAGCCGAGCAATTGGAGAAACCACGGGAGGACTTTTCTCAGAGAGGACCAAGCAAAAAGGCTGGTATCTCAGGAAGAGCCTGGAGACTCAATTGGAAGACACATCCCGACCCATCTACCTCACAGTGTTGCCGGATCGGCTAAAAGAAACTGGTACTGTGTGACTGTACTTTGACTTTACAAAAAAAGCTATTGGTTATACAATCCTGTGGCAGAGGATTGTCTAATGACTCTAAGATGTTCTTCAAGTCTGTGGCAGAGACTATGACCAAGCACCGCACCGGCTGCTAGGTCAGTGAGAGAGGCCTATCCGGTGGTTGCTATATCCAGGGTGGAAATTGTTTGTCCTCTGGATTAAAGAAGTACCTGTGATCCGAAAATACAAGGTACCTGAATCTCCCCTAATCCTCCATCCCTCTAACTGACTTTGTTAAATAAAAAAAACATTACAAAAAGAGACTGTGTGTTGGTGCTGACATCTATGAACAACTCTTCAATGGAACCCCTATGACGGATATGGTGAACAGACAGGTAACGACATGACCCAAAAATATAACCAGCTGTGTGTGTATATACATACACACACACACACACACACACACAGTATCTCACAAAATTGAGTACACCCCTCACCTATTTGTAAATATTTTATTATATCTTTGATGTGACAACCCTGAAGAAATTACACTTTGCTACAATGTAAAGTAGTGAGTTTACAGCTTATGTAACAGTGTAAATTTGCTGTCCCCTCAAAATAACTCAACACAAAGCCATTAATGTCTAAACTGCTGGTGAAAATTTCCAAATTGGCCCTTATTAGCCATTTTCCCTCCCCGTGTCATGTGACTCATTAGTGTTACAAGGTCTCAGGTGTGAATGAGGAGCAGGTGTGTTAAATTTGGTGTTATCGCTCTCACTTTCTCTTGTTCAATATTTTTTATTGAGGTTTAACACAGTGTACAGAAGTTGAACATTATCTGCAATATAATAAGAGCTAGTAAGAAGTATCAAATATAAGGGTACAAACGACAAATCCGTAAAAACAAGCTTGGTGGAACAGTGTTCGCCATTCCGATAGCTGAAGGCTTGGTGCGGAGTGTTGTCTTGCACCCCTAGACACCTCATCTGGGAACAAACTGTGCCATGAGGGGAAAACAACACATCCAACCTTTAAGAATTAATTTGAAACGTGGAAGCAAAGGAGCAATTGAGTCCAGATTAGGAATGCAAGAAATAGTGTTAGGGTCATTGGTACAAAGCAAGTACAAGTGATCAATCAAGATCAAAGGAGAACAAGTGGTCATTCGATAGAAAATGAGGAAGGATTATTTACCTTAAGTTACATCGGGTAAGTGGAAGCGTTATGGGCATAGATCACATGGACTGTGGAGATGGGGAACAGGGGTAGGAGAAAAGGGAAGAGGAGGGGATCAATTGTGACCCTCCGTGACATGCCCAGTCATTAATAATGGGGTGGCGGTAAGGCATTCTAATAGAGGAGATTCAGGAGAATAACAGAGAACATTAGAGAACTGGGAGACTGTAGAATATGATAGATGATATGGGCTTGCTTGGGGGAAAGCTTGGTTAAGGGTCAGAGCCAGGAGAAGGGGAGCTGTGGGGAAGGTCTGGCGAAGGATCAAAGTGGAGGGAGTAGGGAAGGATAGGGGATTAGAGAGTAATGTTGGCAGACATAAAGGGCAAAGTGAAAAGAGCATGTTAAAAGGCGCAATAGGGTCTCGTCAAAACCTGGGGGTAAGAAATGAGTTACGCTCTCACTCTCTAATACTGGTCACTGGAAGTTTAACATGGCACCTCCTGACAAAGAACTCTCTGAGGATCTGTAAAAAAGAATTGTTGCTCTACATAAAGATGGCCTAGGCTATAAGAAGATTGCCAAGACCCTGAAACTGAGCTGCAGCACGGAGGCCAAGACCATACAGCGGTTCAACAGGACAGGTTCCACTCAGAACAGTGCAAAAACAAACCCACTGGGGAGACAAGGAAGAACCCCCCGGATAAAGAAGCCACGGGTGGACCATGCCGCATGGAAAAATGGAAATTTATTGGTAGAAAAATATATTGCAATTACATATAAGGCAGGCACTCAAAACCCATCACCAACACCCAATATGATTAAAATTAATAAGACAACGTTGTCTATATTAAAACTACGACTATGTCACAAAGTGCATGCATGCAATACTCTAGCAGGGTGACCAGCTGGAATAAGAGAATCCAGTTGATTACACTGCACACTAGTGGATCAGCCAGATGAACTGTCCAGTGAACCCGCTCCCAGCTCTTCTTCTCAATCGGTCTGTCCAACCGGGCCTCCCAAAAGGCATGTTCCGCATGCATGGAGGCAAAAGGTTCTCTGAACATAGATGCATATAGCATTGAGATCACATGCCTCTGGGGAGACGAGCCAGAGCACAGCGACTCAAATACCGTGGATGCTTTTGTAAAGCATCCTCTGGTCCTCGGGTTATCAAGAAAATGCTTTATCCGGAGGTAAGCCAAAAAAGGGAAAAGATTTGGTCAGGGATAGCGTCGCTAGTTCTCTCTGGCTAAGGAACCTATCCCATGAGAAGAAATGTTTGGCCTGCATTTCCGCATGTGGCCACTCCTTTGTCAGATAGGAGCCTTCCAACCCAGGCGTGAAGTCTGCATTTCCTCGAATGGGAGTTAACCTACATTCCGTAGCTGAAACTGCATGCGCTCCGCAGGCCTTTTCAAATGCCAAAAAAGTTGCCCCTACCAGGGGGTGGGACTGAATGTTAGACGTCCAGTGTTTCTTAGAGAACCAGGGAACTTTCCCAAGTTCAGCTCACGTAAGCAGATTTTCCAGGAGTACCCACCCCTTACAGCGAGCATGCACCCACCAGTCCACTACTCTAGATGTGTGGCCCAGTAGTGTCTCTGTATGTCTGGGAGGCCAATGCCCCCATCCAATTTCGGAATCACCAACTTCGCAGAAACTGATTCTTGTGCCTTGGATCCCCACAGAAACTTCCTACATAGCCTCTTATATGTCGCAAAGATGGAGGGTGTCAAATAGATCGGGATCGTCTGTAATTTATACAGCATGTGGGGAAGCACCGTCATTTTTAGGATGGTTGCATGCCCGAACCAGGAAATTGTGGGGGTGTCCCACCGAAGGAGGTATTGGTGTATAGCTTTCAGTTCAATTAAGAAGTTCTTGTCATAAAGATGTGCTAAATTGCCCAGAAGCCGAATACCCAAATAGGTAATGTCATCCGTCTTCCAGCGAAAGGGGAAATTCTCTTGGCAGAGGTTAACTAACGATGAGGGTAGCGAGACATTCAGAGCGAATGATTTGGAATAATACATTTTTAAGTGTGAAATAATTCGGAATTGTTCAAGGACTTGCATCAGATTAGGTAAAGATGTCAAGGGGGAAGAGAGAAAAAGCAAGATATCATCTGCAAAAGCTGCAAGCTTATATTCCTTTTGGCGTATTTCAATGCGCTTTATGTTGGGATTCGCCCGGATGTAACGAAGGAGAGGTTCCAGCGTGAGGATATATAGGATGGGGGAAAGGGGGCACCCCTGTCTGGTGCCATTGTGGATGGGGAAGGCCTCCGACAAGTGACCATTGACCCGGACTCTAGCTCTTGGATTTGTGTACAGGGCTCCAATATAAGTCCTCATTCTGGTTCCTAAACCCAGAGCATCTAATACTGAGTCCATATAGTCCCAGGCCACTCGGTCGAAGGCCTTCTCTGCATCCATCGACAGAAAAAAACCTTTGCACTTGGAAGAAGTGAGCCAATGATGTAGGTTGAGGGCCTTGATGGTGTTGTCCCTGGCTTCTCTGCCAGGGACAAAGCCCACCTGGTCAAGACCCACCCATGCCGGAACATGATAAACTAATCGATTTGCAAGGATTTTGGAAAAAAAATTACGTTGACATTTAGGAGTGAGATCGGCCTATAATTCGCTACATCAGTGGGGTCCTTATTCTCCTTGGGTATTACCGAAATAGAGGCTTCCAACAGGGTATTGGAATTGCAGGGGGAATCTGATAGGGAGTTGAAGGCTCTGATGAAACCCGGCGCTAGAAGATCTGTGAAGCATTTATATATTGCACCGTAAGGCCATCAGGCCCTGGGCTTTTGACAGGCTTTGTGGCTTTTAAGGCTTCTACCCATTTTTCTGACAACAACAGGCTTCCAGGGATTGCCGATCCTCTGTGGATAACGCCTGTGAGCTGTATCTGTGCAGAAAGTCCTTTATCAGGTTTTCCTGTGCGTCTGCCGAGACAACCCCGTTCCTCGTTTTGCCTTAATGTTATATCATTTGCTATAAAAGGTTTGGAACTGTCGAACGATATCCTCATTCCTAGCATGGATCCCTCCATGTGTGTCCCTTACATGATGGATGAATCTTGCTAGTAAGTCTCCCCGGCTTATTCCCTTGCTCATAGAACAATTTCTGTGACAACATCTGTCGCTTTATACAATTCCTCACGCAGGAGTGCTCTCGTGTCTGCCAGTTCGGTTGCTACTTTAGTTGCCGATGAGTCTTTATGTTGCGCTTCCAGCCTAGAGATCTTTTCTGCCAAGGTCTGAATCAGGGCTTGGTGCTCCTTCCTCCTAGCTGCGATGGACAGCAAGTGCCCTCTCACAATACACTTATGTGCCTCCCATTGGGTCACGGGGGATAAATCTGGTGTGTCGTTATGATGGAAATATTCACTGATGGCTTGTTTGAGGGTAGCTACGTCCGCAAGATCAGTAAGAAGGGAAGCATCCATTCTCCAAATCTTAGTGAACATCTCTCTCTGTGGGAATCGCAGATTAAAAGACCATACCTGAACGATGTGAGTTTCAGAAGCGTATCTTTCAAAAAGGAGACTTGTTTGGAGTTGGGGCAATATATGTTTGCAAACATCACCGGTCTGTCCTTCCAAAGCCCTTTAACCACTTAACCACTTAACGACCGCTCACTGTATATATACGTCGGCAGAATGGCACCGACAGGCACAATCACGTAGAGCATACGTGATTGCCTTTGTATAGTTGGGAGGTCCAATCTGACCCCCCTCCTATACAGTGAGCGGTGGCTAAGTGTCCGGGAGCGTTCCGGGATGAGGGGGCAGCCATTCGTTTCTGGCCACCCCCTCGCGATCGCTCCCGGCGAATGGAAATGCCCCCTCTGTCTGTGTCAGACAGAGGGAGCAGGAGGAAGTGATGTCATCTCTGGTGCGGCGCTCACATATACCGAGCGCCGTACAAGAGAAGACATCAGGTCAGTGCACACAACACTACACTGACACCAGGACACATAGGGACATAAATCGCGCCCCCAGACACCCCAGATCACCCCCTAGATCACCCCCCCATCCCCCAGTCACAGTGTCACTGATTGCAGTGATCACTAAATAAATGGTCACTGCAATCAGTGACATTTGTGACTGTAAAAGTGTCACCAAAGTTTAGTCTTAGGTCCAGTGTAGCCCCCTAACCCCCCCTAATAAAGGTTTAACCCCCTGATAACCCTTTCACCGCCTATCACCACTGTCGCTTAGCGATCATTTTTCTGATCGCTGTCTTAGCGTCAGTGATGCCGATCGGCAGCCAGTAATTTTTTTTAGGTTCGCCGCAGGTTTTTATAGCGTCAGGTACCCCAATATATTATCTAATAAAGGTTTAACCCCCTTGATCGCCCCCCAGGTAACCCTTTCACCCCCTATCACCACTGTCACTAAGCGATCGTTTTTCTAAACGCTGTCTTAGTGTCTGTGATGCAGATCGGTAGCCGGTAATTTTTTTTAGGTTCGCCGCAGGTTTTTATAGCGTCAGGTACCCCAATATATTATCTAATAAAGGTTTAACCCCCTTGATCGCCCCCCAGGTAACCCTTTCACCCCCTATCACCACTGTCGCTAAGCAATTGTTTTTCTAAACGCTGTCTTAGTGTCGGTGATGCAGATCGTAGCCAGTAATTTTTTTTAGGTTCGCCGCATGTTTTTATAGCGTCAGGTACCCCAATATATTATCTAATAAAGGTTTAACCCCCTTGATCGCCCCCCAGGTAACCCTTTCACCCCCATCACCACTGTCGTTAAGCGATCGTTTTTCTAAACGCTGTCTTAGTGTCGGTGATGCAGATCGTAGCCAGTAATTTTTTTTAGGTTCGCCGCAGGTTTTTATAGCGTCAGGTACCCCCATATATTATCTAATAAAGGTTTTAACCCCCTGATTGCCCCTAGTTAACCCTTTCACCAGTGATCACCATATAAGTGTAACGGGTGACGCTGGTTAGTTAGTTTGCTTTTTATAGTGTCAGGGCACCCGCCGTGTATATAACCCAATAAAGGTTTAACCCCCTGATCGCCCGGCGGGTGATATCAATTAGGTTTTAGCGTCAGAGAGGGTCTGAGTCACACCCAGGCAGCGTCAGGTTAGTGCCAGTAACGCTAACACCCACGCGTGAAGCATACACCCCCCTTAGTGGTATAGTATCTGAACAGATCAATATCTGATCAGATCTATACTAGCGTCCCCAGCAGTTTAGGGTTCCCAAAAACGCAGTGTTAGCAGGATCAGCCCAGATACCTGCTGGCACCTGCGTTTTGCCCCTCCGTCCAGCCCAGGCCACCCAAGTGCAGTATCGATCGATCACTGTCACTTACAAAACAAAAACGCACATAACTGCAGCGTTCGCAGAGACAGGCCTGATCCCTGCGACTCCAGTGCTGTAGGAGGTGATTTCACCACCACAGTTAAAAAAAAAAGCAAATATGCCGAAGCATTGGGGCGGAGGAGCGATTTTGCTCCTAATGCCGCGTACATACGGTCGAAATTCCGACGGAGGCTTGCCCGTGGAAAAGTCCGACCATGTGTGTGCGGCATAACTTTTTTGCGAGAGGATGCCCCCATGCTTCGGCATATATAAATGGTGCGTGTATGCCCATCATTGGAAGTGGGTGGATGAAGGGCGGTATTCTAATGGTGGGCATACCCACCGATCAATCTCTTTTTTCGTTCAGCCAACTGGCTGCATGAAATAAAAAGATTACAATACATGTCCAACAAGGACCAGCAACGTACTGGTATGTTGCTGGACTTTGAATGTTTATACCAGAATGATGCCTGCGGGTTTAGGTATCATCTTGGTATCATTCTTTTCAGCCTGCGGTCGGCTTTCATGTAAAAGCAATCCTAGTGGCTAATTAGCCTCTGGACTGCTTTTACAAGCAGTGGGAGGGAATGCCCCCCCCCGGATATAAAAAGCGCCATTGGGAAATTGGGAAAGCATTTTATCACACCGATCTTGGTGTGGTCAGATGCTCTGAGGGCAGAGGAAAGATCTAGGGTCCAATAGACCCCAGTTTTTTCAAAAAAAGAGTACCTGTCACTACCTATTGCTATCATAGGGGATATTTACATTCCCTGAGATAACAATAGAAATGATAAAAAAAAAAATACTTCGAAGGAACAATTTAAAAATAAAATAAAAAAGCAAAATTAATAAGAAAAAAAAAAAAAGCACCCCTGTCCTGCCCTGCTCTTGCCCAATGGCGAACGCAAGCGTCGGTCTGGCGTCATATGTAAACAGCAATTGCACCATGCATGTGAGGTATCACCGCGAAGGTCAGATCGAGGGCAATCATTTTAGCAGTAGACCTCCTCTGTAAATCTACTGGGGTAACCTGTAAAGGCTTTTAAATGCTTTTAAAAATGTATGTAGTTTGTCGCCAATGCGCGTTTGTGCGAAATTTTAAAGCATGTCGTGTTTGGTATCTATGTACTCGGCCTAAGATCATCTTTTTTATTTCATCAAAAATTTGGGCAATATAGTGTGTTTTAGTGCATTAAAATTAAAAAAAGTGTATTTTTTAACCCAAAAAATGCATTTGAAAAATCGCTGCGCAAATACTGTGTAGAAAAAAAAAATGCAACACCCACCATTTTAATCTGTAGGGCCTTTGCTTTAAAAATATATATAATGTTTGGGGGTTCAACATAATTTTCTTGCAAAAAAAAAATGTTTTCATGTAAACAAAAAGTGTCAAAAAGGGCTTTGTCTTCAAGTGGTTAGAAGAGTGGATGTAAGCTTCCTAATGTTGTGTATAAAATGCCAGAACAGTTCAAAACCCCCCCAATGACCCCATTTTGGAAAGTAGACACCCCAAGCTATATACTGAGAGGCATGTCGAGTCCATGGAATATTTTATATGTTGACACGAGTTGCGGAAAAACGACAATTTTTTTTTTTTTTGCACAAAGTTGTCACTAAATGATATATTGCTCAAACATGCCATGGGCATATGTGGAATTACACCCCAAAATACATTCTGTTGCTTCTCCTGAGTACGGGGATACCACATGTGTGAGACTTTTTGGGAGCCTAGCCACGTACGGGACCCCAAAAACCAAGCACCGCCTTCAGGCTTTCTAAGGGTGTAAATTTTTGATTTCACTTCTCACTGCCTATCACAGTTTCGGAGGCCATGGAATGCCCAGATAGCACAAAACCCCCCCAAATGACCCCATTTTGGAAAGTAGACACCCCAAGCTATTTGCTGAGAGGTATTGTGAGTATTTTGCAGATCTCGCTTTTTGTCACAAAGTTTTGAAAATTGAAAAAAAAAAAAAAAAATATATATATATATATATATATATATATATATATATATATATATATATTTTTTTTCTTTCCTCATTTTCAAAAACAAATGAGAGCTGTAAAATACTCGCCATTCCTCTCAGCAAATAGCTTGGGGTGTCTATATTCCAAAATGGGGTCATTTGGGGGGGTTTTGTGCGATTTTGGCATTTTATGGCCTTCGAAACTGTGATAGGTAGTGAGGAGTGAAATCAAAAATTTGTGCCTAGAAATCCTGAAGGCGGTGCTTGGTTTTCGGGGTCCCGTACGCGGCTAGGCTCCTAAAAAGTCCCACACATGTGGTATGCCCGTACTCAGGAGAAGCAGAAACATTTATTTTGGGGTGTAATTCCACATATAACCATGGCATGTGTGAGCAATATATCATTTAGTGACAACTTTTTGTAATTTTTTTTTTGTTTTTGTCATTATTCAATCACTTGGGACAAAAAAAAATATATTCAATGGGCTCAACAGGCCTCTCAGCAATTTCCTTGGGGTGTCTACTTTCTAAAATGGGGTCATTTGGGGGGGTTTTGTGCTATTTTGGCATTTTATGGCCTTCGAAACTGTGATAGTTAGTGAGGAGTGAAATCAAAAATTTGCGCCCTTAGAAATCCTGAAGGCGGTGCTTGGTTTCCGGGGTCCCGTACGCGGCTAGGCTCCCAAAAAGTCCCACACATGTGGTATCCCCGTACTCAGGAGAAGCAGCAAAATGTATTTTGGGGTGAAATTCCACATATAACCATGACATGTGTGAGCAATATATCATTTAGTGACAACTTTTTGTAATTTTTTTTTTTTTTTTTTAGTCATTATTCAATCACTTGGGACAAAAAAATAAAAAATTCAATGGGCTCAACATGCCTCTCAGCAATTTCCTTGGGGTGTCTACTTTCCAAAATGGGGTCATTTGGGGGGGTTTTGTACTGCCCTGTCATTTTAGCACCTCAAGAAATGAGATAGGCAGTCATAAATTTAAAGCTGTGTAAATTTCAGAAAATGTACCCTAGTTTGTAAACTCTATAACTTTTGCGCAAACCAATAAATATACGCTTATTGACATTTTTTTTTACTAAAAACATGTGGCTGAATACATTTTGGCCTAAATGTATGACTACAATTGAGTTTATTCCATTTTTCGTCTAACAAAAATTAGAAAATATCATTTTTTTTCAAAATTTTCGGTCTTTTTCCGTTTATATCGCAAAAAATAAAAATTGCAGAGGCAATCAAATACCATTAAAAGAAAGCTCTATTTGTGGGAAGAAAAGGACGCAAATTTTGTTTGGGTACAACATTGCATGTCCGCACAATTTACAGTTAAAGCAGCGCAGTGCAAAATTCTGAATTCACCTCTGGTCCTTTAGCTACCAAATGGTCCGGGGCTTAAGTGGTTAAGGACCGGACCAATACGGCGCTGCTTTAATGGAAATTGTGCGGACATGCAATGTTGTACCCAAACGAAATTTGCGTCCTTTTCTTTCCACAAATAGAGCTTTCTTTTAATGGTATTTGATTGCCTTTTTTTTTTGCGTTATAAACGGAAAAAGACCGAAATTTTTTTTTAAAAATTATATTTTCTAATTTGTGATAAGAAAAATAGAATAAACTCAATTTTAGTCATACATTTAGGCCAAAATGTATTCAGCCACATGTCTTTAGTAAAAAAAATGTCAATAAGCGTATATTTATTGGTTTGCGCAAAAGTTATAGCGTCTACAATCTAGGGGACATTTTCTGGAATTTACACAGCTTTTAATTTATGACTGCCTATCTCATTTCTTGAGGTGCTAAAATGGCAGGGCAGTACAAAAACCCCACAAATGACCCCATTTAGGAGCCTAGCCGCGTACGGGACCCCGAAAACCAAGCACCGCCTTTAGGATTTCTAAGGGCGCAAATTTTTGATTTCACTCCTCACTACCTATCACAGTTTTGAAGGCCATAAAATGCCCAAATAGCACAAACCCCCCCCCAAATGACCCCATTTTGGAAAGTAGACACCCCAAGGAAATTGCTGAGAGGCATGTTGAGCCCACTTAATATTTTTTTTTGTCCCAAGTGATTGAATAATGACAAAAAAAAAAATTACAAAAAGTTGTCACTAAATGATATATTGCTCACACATGCCATGGTTATATGTGGAATTGCACCCCAAAATACATTTTGCTGCTTCTCCTGAGTATGGGGATACCACATGTGTGGGACTTTTTAGGAGCCTAGCCGTGTACGGGACCCCGAAAACCAAGCACCGCCTTTGGGATTTCTAAGGGCGCAAATTTTTGATTTCACTCCTCACTACCTATCAGTTTCGAAGGCCATAAAATGCCAAATTAGCACAAAACCCCCCCAAATGACCTGATTTTGTAAAGTAGACACCCCAAGCTATTTGCTGAGAGGCATGGTGAGTATTTTACAGCTCTCATTTGTTTTTGAAAATGAAGAAAGAAAATAATTTTATTAAATTTTTTATTTTTTATTTTTTCAATTTTCAAAACTTTGTGACAAAAAGCGAGATCTGCAAAATGCTCACCATACCTCTCAGCAAATAGCTTGGGGTGTCTACTTTCCAAAATTCGGGCATTTGTTTTGTTTTTTGCCATCTGGGCATTCCATGGCCTCCGAAACTGTGATAGGCGGTGATGAGTGAAATCAAAAATTTACACCCTTAGAAAGCTTGAAGGCGGTGCTTGGTTTTTGGGGTCCTGTACGCGGCTAGGCTCCCAAAAAGTTTCACACATGTGGTATCCCCGTACTCAGGAGAAGCAACAGAATGTATTTTGGGGTGTAATTCCACATATGCCCATGGCATGTGTGAGGGGGTTAACTCGGTAGCGGGTGTGTGTGACCCCCTGGTTGGGCTCCCCACACAAAAACAGGGCCAGCAGACGGAGGTTGTGGTTTTCAAAATCAAAAGGTGCGGTTTATTTCTCTATGTACAGTGACAAAAACACAGCAAAGCCAAAAAGAAACATAAACAAAATAAATCCTGGTCCGTTTGACCTCTGACTAAACATGCAGGTTTCCTAAACTAACAACTGGGATCAGCCTGGTGCTGTCCTAGTCCCTAAGTCCCTGGTTTAGTAAAAGTCCAAACAAATAGCCACACAGGCTTTGCCTCACCGCACAGGGGTTCACTCTCCCTAGACAGTCCACACAGGTCTGGTTCCAGGCATGAGCTAACATCTAATGAAGCTGGGAGTTCTTATAGAGGCCTAAATGAGCTGACAAGGTTCAGCTGGTCTCCTCATCTCTGTCTGTACGACGCCCCACACTCTCCCTAGAGGTATGAGTCATCCATGAGCCCACTAGCCTTATCTGGGCTTATACAACTCTCCACCTAGTTGTATAAGTCGGCGTAAAGCCTGAATCTGGGCGAAATATATCTACCCCCCTGGATGCAACCAGGTGACTTTACCTTCCTGCTGTCACATACCCCCCCCTCTTGTTTTAACCTCGGGGTTGGAACACCAGCAATCAGGCATTCATGTACTCGAGACAAAGCATCCACATTCCCCATTTGAACGCCAGGGCGATGCTTTACTGTGAAGTTGAATTCCTGTAGGGCCAGGAACCACCTATTCACTCTTCTATTTGTCTCCTTGTTTTGAGCCATCCATTTTAACGGAGCGTGATCCGTAACCATGTCAAAGTGCCTACCTAGCAGATAGTACCGAAGGGAATCTAGAGCCCACTTCACCGCTAAACACTCCTTTTCAACCGTGGCGTAATTTACCTCATGGGACTTCAACTTCCTGCTGAGGTAAATGACTGGGTGCTCTTCCCCGTTCCAGACCTGGGACAATACTGCTCCTAACCCCACATCTGACGCATCACTTTGTACGACAAAGTCTTTAGAGAAGTCGGGTGAGTACAACACTGGCTGGCTACATAAGGCTTGTTTCAAGAATTGGAATGCTGCCTCAGCCTCGGGGGTCCATTTAATCATGACCGACCCTTTCCCTTTCGTCAGGTTGGTTAGGGGCACAGCCTTAGAAGCAAAGTGGGGAATGAAGCGCCGATAATAACCCGCGATTCCCAGAAAGGCTCGTACCTGCTTCTTGCTGTTGGGACGTGGCCAACTCTGGATGGCCCCGACTTTGTTGAGTTGGGGTTTTATTACTCCCCTGCCAATGGTGTACCCAAGATATTTGGCCTCCTCCTGCCCAATGGTACACTTCTTGGGGTTAGCCGTAAACCCCGCTTCCCGGATAGAGTCTAGGACTGCTTGCACTTTTGGCAGATGTGAGGCCCAATCTGTGCTATGGACAATTACGTCATCCAGGTAAGCCGCAGCATACTTCCGATGGGGCCTCAGTATCTGGTCCATTTTCCGCTGGAATGTGGCCGGCGCATTCTGTAACCCGAACGGCATTCTCTTATATTGGAACGCCCCGTCTGGGGTTACAAATGCGGTTTTCTCTTTGGCCGACTTGGCCAGGGGAATTTGCCAATACCCTTTTGTGAGGTCAAGAGTCGTCATGTATCGGGCTGTTCCCAGCCGGTCGATCAACTCATCTATACGTGGCATGGGGTAGGTGTCAAATTTTGTAACCTTGTTCAACTGACGAAAATCGTTACAAAATCGCCAGCTCCCATCCGGTTTAGGCACCAACACAATGGGACTAGACCAATCACTTTGGGACTCCTCTATCACCCCTAAGTTCAGCATTTTCTGTACTTCCTCCCGTATTGCCTCCCGTCGGGCCTCTGGGATCCGATAGGGTTTTAACTTCACCCTTTCACCGGGCGGGGTAATAATATCATGCTCTACCCCAGATGTTTGTCCCGGCAGCTCAGAGAACACCTCCTTGTTGCGAAGCACAAACTCCTTAACCTCCTGTTGTTGGGGTTGTGACAAGGTGGCTGCTATTCCAACCTCCGGAATCACGCAACCAGTTTGAGCTGGTGACCAAGTTTCTGCGACTAGGGACTCTCTATCCCTCCAGGCTTTCAACAGATTAACGTGATATATCTGTTCGGGCTTTCGCCTTCCTGGTTGTCTGACCTTGTAATTCACTTCGCTCACTTTTTCCATTATCTCGTAGGGGCCTTGCCATTTGGCAAGGAATTTACTTTCAACCGTAGGGACAAGTACCAATATCCTATCCCCCGGGGAAAAGGTACGGGTCTTTGCTCCACGGTTGTACACTCTCTGCTGTGCCAACTGCGCTTGGGCCAAATGTTCCTTCACGATGGGCATTACCTGTGCAATTCGATCTTGCATCAGGGCGACATGCTCAATCACACTCCTGTGGGGAGAACTCTCACTTTCCCAAGTTTCCTTGGCAATATCCAACAGCCCTCTTGGGTGTCTCCCATACAGTAACTCAAAGGGGGAGAATCCCGTAGAGGATTGGGGCACCTCCCTAATAGCAAACATCAAATAAGGAAGTAGACAGTCCCAATCCTTTCCATCTCTATCCACCACTTTCTTCAACATTTGTTTTAGGGTTTTGTTGAATCTTTCAACCAGCCCATCGGTTTGGGGGTGATACACAGATGTACGCAATTGCGTCACTTTGAGCAATTTACACAGCTCTTTCATAACCCGGGACATAAAGGGTGTACCTTGGTCCGTAAGCAGTTCTTTACAAATACCCACCCGGCTAAAAACAAGAGATAGCTCTTTGGCTATGGTTTTGGCCGAGGTATTTCTGAGAGGGATCGCTTCTGGATAACGGGTGGCATAGTCCATTATAACCAATATGTACTGGTGCCCCCTAGCGGACTTGATTATAGGACCTACCAAATCCATTGCGATTCTCTCAAACGGGACCTCAATGATGGGTAGAGGGACCAGCGGGCTACGGAAATGTGGCATCGGGGCCGACCTCTGACACACAGGGCAGGAGGAACAATAATTTTCTATGTCCTTCATCACCCCAGGCCAATAGAATCTCTGTAATACCCTCTCTCGGGTTTTCTCTGTCCCCAGATGACCTCCAAGAATGTGCCCATGGGCCAACTCCAACACCAACTTCCTGTAAGGTTTGGGCACCACAAGCTGCTCAACGGTTTCTTCTGCCCTTTTTGCCACCCGATACAGTAGGTCCTTCTCTACGCTGAAGTATGGGTAAGTGCAGGTATTATCTGGGTTCACTAACTCGCCATCTATTTCCACTACGTTTTCCCGTGCCTTTATTAGGGCGGGGTCTTTTAACTGTTCTGTGGCAAAATTTTCCCTGTGAACCTCCAGATCAGAAAACTCCACAGACGGTAGGTTTTCGTCTGAGGAGGTGGGCTCCTCTCCAGTTTCTTGAGTCTCCCCTGCCAATACTGACAAGGGAAATTCTGGAGAGTCCTCACCACTCTCAGAGGAGTTCTGGCTATCACATTCCTGGTACATAGGGGCACCAGTGGGGGGCTCAGGATCATCCCACAGTTCCCAGAACTTCGGAAAATCCCTTCCCACAATGGCATCATGCGGTAATTGAGATACTAACCCCACTGGATGAGAGAGGGTACCTTTGGGGGTCTCGAAACACACTGTAGTCACTGGATACTCTCGGGTGTCCCCATGCACACAAATAACAGCTACCTTGCTATTCCCAGAGACCTCTGTTTTAACTAATTCAGCCTTTATCAGGGTCACAAGGCTACCTGAATCCAGCAATACCACAACATTTCTACCATTAACACACATTTTGCATAAATGTTTCTCAGTTCCTCGAATGGCAGTGCATGCGACTGTCGCACACAGCGACTGACGTCTGCCCGTCAGAAAGTCACACTGCATGGGTTCCTCCACAACCGGGCAATTGGCTGCAATATGTCCCGCTTGCCGGCAGCGGTAGCAAACGATCCTTCTTGCGGCCTCTTGAGCCGCTGATTTCCCAGGCTGTTCTCGCCAAACTTGGGGTAGAGCTCCCACCCTCTCACTCTCTCCACCCTCACCCCTTGGAATCCTCTTATCCGCCCCTGGGGATGGTCTGGTCTTAGGGTGAAAAGTCCGAGAGTCTCTGGAAGAGGCCGTCAGGTTCTCTGTAGCCAAGTATCTCTCTACACGATCCACAAGTTTACCGGCCGTTTCTGGGTCTCCATGGCTTACCCACTTTTGAATGGCGGTAGGAAGAGCTCTCAAGAAACGATCCATCACAACACGTTCCACAATCTCCGGTGCGGACAAAGTCTCTGGCTGTAGCCACTTCCTGCTCAGGTGAATGAGATCATACATTTGAGACCTGGGGGGTTTTCCAAGCTGGAAAGTCCAGTTATGCACACGCTGAGCCCGGACAGCCAGGGTGACACCCAGCCTTGCCAATATTTCAGCTTTTAGCATCACATAGTCTTTTGCTTGGTCAGGCTCTAGGTCATAGTAAGCCTTCTGCGATTCACCAGTTAACAGAGGAGCCACCAGTCCAGCCCACTGCTCCTCAGGCCACTTTTCTCTTTCAGCAGTCCTTTCAAATGTGGTCAAAAATACCTCTGGATCATCCTCTCCAGTCATTTTTGTCAATAAACGACTCACCCCAAAGGACGCGGTATTAGTGGGACGGCTTTCCTCACTGGTCTGCGGACGTTGCTGCATTACTGCTTCCATTTGTTGTAGTCTCTGCTCTTGCTTCTGTAACAGGTCTATGAAGCGGGCCTCAGATTGCTGCTGGGCTTGTTGATGAGCTTGCTGCTGGGCTGCAAGGCTCCTTTGCAAACCTGCATTTGTCTGCTGTTGATTGGCATTTGCTAGAGCCAGCTGTTTCAGTATCTCCTCCATGCTGGCTTAAAAAAAACTGCCACTGGTTCTCCACCAACTGTGAGGGGGTTAACTCGGTAGCGGGTGTGTGTGACCCCCTGGTTGGGCTCCCCACACAAAAACAGGGCCAGCAGACGGAGGTTGTGGTTTTCAAAATCAAAAGGTGCGGTTTATTTCTCTATGTACAGTGACAAAAACACAGCAAAGCCAAAAAGAAACATAAACAAAATAAATCCTGGTCCGTTTGACCTCTGACTAAACATGCAGGTTTCCTAAACTAACAACTGGGATCAGCCTGGTGCTGTCCTAGTCCCTAAGTCCCTGGTTTAGTAAAAGTCCAAACAAATAGCCACACAGGCTTTGCCTCACCGCACAGGGGTTCACTCTCCCTAGACAGTCCACACAGGTCTGGTTCCAGGCATGAGCTAACATCTAATGAAGCTGGGAGTTCTTATAGAGGCCTAAATGAGCTGACAAGGTTCAGCTGGTCTCCTCATCTCTGTCTGTACGACGCCCCACACTCTCCCTAGAGGTATGAGTCATCCATGAGCCCACTAGCCTTATCTGGGCTTATACAACTCTCCACCTAGTTGTATAAGTCGGCGTAAAGCCTGAATCTGGGCGAAATATATCTACCCCCCTGGATGCAACCAGGTGACTTTACCTTCCTGCTGTCACACATGTTTGAGCAATATATTATTTAGTGACAACTTTGTGCAAAAAAAAAAAAATTTTTTTCCGCAACTTCTGTCAACATATAAAATATTCCATGGACTCGACATGTCTCTCAGCAAATAGCTTGGGGTGTCTACTTTCCAAAATGGGGTCATTTGGGGGGGTTTGAACTGTCCTGGCATTTTATACACAATATTAGGAAGCTTATGTCACACATCATCCACTCTTCTAACCACTTGAAGACAAAGCCCTTTCTGACACTTTTTGTTTACATGAAAACATATATTTTTTTTGCAAGAAAATTACGTTGAACCCCCAAACATTATATATTTTTTAACGCAAAGGCCCTACAGATTAAAATGGAGGGTGTTGCATTTTTTTTTCACACAGTATTTGCGCAACGATTTTTCAAACGCATTTTTTGGGGAAAAAATACACTTTTTTAAATTTTAATGCACTAGAACACACTATATTGCTCAAATGTTTGATGAAATAAAAAAGATGATCTTAGGCCGAGTACATGGATACCAAACACGACATGCTTTAAAATTTCGCACAAACAAGCAGTGGCGACAAACTACATACATTTTTAAAAGCCTTTAAAAGCCTTTACAGGTTACCACATTAGATTTACAGAGGAGGTCTACTGCTAAAATTACTGCCCTCGATCTGATCTTCGCGGTGATACCTCACATGCATGATGCAATTGCTGTTTACATATGACGCCAGACCGACGCTTGCGTTCGCCTTTGCGCAAGAGCAGGGCGGGACAGGGGTGCTTTTTTTTTTATTTTTTTAACAGTTTTTTTTTTAATTATTAATTTTGCTTTTTTTATTTTATTTTTAAACTGTTCCTTCCATATATTTTTTTTATCATTTTTATTGTTATCTCAGGGAATGTAAATATCCCCTATGATAGCAATAGGTAGTGACAGGTACTCTTTTTTTTGAAAAAACTGGGGTCTATTAGACCCTAGATCTTTCCTCTGCCCTCAAAGCATCTGACCACACCAAGATCGGTGTGATAAAATGCTTTCCCAATTTCCCAATGGCGCTTTTCATATCCGGGGGAGGTCATTCCCTCCCACTGCTTGTAAAAGCAGTCCAGAGGCTAATTAGCTGCTAGGATTGCTTTTACATGAAAGCCGGCCACTGGCTGAAAAGAATGATACCTAAACCCGCAGGCATCATTCTGGTATAACCATTGTGACAGCAGGCAGGTAAAATCACCAGGTTGCATCCAGGATGGTAGGTATGTATGCCCTAGATTCAGGCTTTATGCAAATTCATACCACTAGGGGGAGTGTTGGGAGTCTTGCGGGGGAAGAGTTAATGAGCCCAGCTGAATCAAGTGGCTCATTAAGCCCTCTACAAGAACTCCCAGCATGCTAAGCAGTGTTGCCAACCGTACGTAGATTTACGTACAGTCCGCGAATTTAACCCCTTTTTCGGGGTGTACGTTATGGGCACCGGCGCCCATAAAAAAGATGGCCGCGAGCCGGTCATACAACTGCGCATGCGCCGTTCCGAAAGCCGGCCGAGCTCAGGGAAACTTGTTCACGCTCGGCCGGGCGGCGCACGCGCGGTAACGTGATGGCGCCATTTTTGAAAAGGCCACAGCGGCTGGCGGGACACCTGTAGTGAGTGCATGCATGCCATGCACTCATCATAGGTGGAGGAGGACTCGGAGCGAGCGGACTCGGAGGCTCGGAGCACTGACAGGGCCCAGGGGTGAAGAGGACGGACTCAACTCGAGTTTTAAGGTCAGTGAAACTGGGGGGGATACAAGCGAGTGAGAGCCTGGCGTCCTGAGAGCCTGAAGCCGTGCCATGCAGGGGAGAGACTGATGTGCTCTGTCCACCACCATATTACTTCTCAAAATCATCAGTGTGTGCTGTGTCCTCCTCTGGTTCCTGTGCCCCTTTCACCTCTCCACAGGTCAGTGCAGCACTGACCTGTGGAATGGTGAAAGGGGCACAGGAGGAGGACACAGCACACTGATGATGTGGAGAAGTAATATGGTGGTGGACAGAGGAGGAGGCTACTGTGAGGGGGTGAGGAGGGCACCATCATGTCCGCAGAGTGTCTCCACCGGCACCTCCTGTAGTATGTCCGCAGCCTCTGTCCCCCCTCCTGTAGTATGTCCGCAGCCTCTGTCCCCCCTCCTGTAGTATGTCCGCAGCCTCTGTCCCCCTCCTGTAGTATGTCCGCAGCCTCTGTCCACCTCCTGTAGTATGTCCGCAGCCTCTGTCCACCTCCTGTAGTGTGTCCGCAGCCTCTGTCCACCTCCTGTAGTGTGTCCGCAGCCTCTGTCCCCCTCCTGTAGTGTGTCCGCAGCCTCTGTCCCCCTCCTGTAGTGTGTCCGCAGCCTCTGTCCCCCTCCTGTAGTGTGTCCGTAGCCTCTGTCCCCCTCCTGTAGTGTGTCCGTAGCCTCTGTCCCCCTCCTGTAGTATGTCCGTAGCCTCTGTCCCCCTCCTGTAGTATGACCGTAGCCTCTGTCCCCCTCCTGTAGTATGTCCGTAGCCTCTGTCCCCCTCCTGTAGTATGTCCGCAGCCTCTGTCCCCCTCCTGTAGTATGTCCGCAGCCTCTGTCCCCCTCCTGTAGTATGTCCGCAGCCTCTGACCATCTCCTGTAGTATGTCCGCAGTCTCTGACCATCTCCTGTAGTATGTCCGCAGTCTCTGTCCAGTGTCCACCTCCTGTAGTATGTCCGCAGCCTCTGACCATCTCTTGTCTTTTATCATGTCTACAGTCTCTGAGGGGATCCTAGAAAGGAGTCAAGAGTGGAAGTGCTGCCGGGATGGGGGTTACGGCCCGGGAAGAAACAGACGTGTGGACTGGGGAGAGGAGATCAGAGCCACCAAGCTGGAGCTGTCTGACTGAGCCCCACACTGTGCACCTGAGAGGAGGTAAGTGACAGTGCCGCCAGGCCATTCTAAGGGGGGGGGGTCACTGATGTAAGGAGGTGAATGAATACAATAATGTAAGGGGGCACTGATATAAAGGTTTCCCCCTTATATTAATACCCCCCCTTACCTTAGTGTATTCACTCTGCGGAAGGTGAATACACTAAGGTAAGAGCCCCCCTCCACATCAGGGTTTCCCCTTACATCATGATCTGCAGCGTTCCCCTTTACATAAGAGTTCCCTTGCACTGTAAGGGGGCATCCTGCAGACTCTGATGTAAGAGGGAACTCTGTGCTGGCCGGGTTATAGTAACCTGACCTTCATGTAAATTGAGAAAAATGTTTTTTTACTTTTGTTTAACTTAAACACATTGATAAATAGCATTAGCTGTGTGTTCATAGTTCAAATATTGATATTTGCACTGTTTAGCACTAAAAACAGTGATTGTAGGTACTTTTTTGCAGCGTCAGTAAAAAATGCGGCTCTGCCAGCAATTTTCATGATTTTTGCCAGTAAGAAATTGGTGCCGTACAGAAATTTTGGCATCCTTGCCAGTAAATTTCACTTCAGGGGGTTGGCAACACTGATGCTAAGGGACATGCTCCATCCTGGAACCAGTTCTGTGTTGTGCAAGACTGGGGAGTGTGTTTCTGTCCTGTGCAGTGAGACAAAGCCTGTGTGGCTAAAATCTTCAAAAACAGGGAGATAGGAGCTGGGGCAGCACAAGGCTGCACCTAGTTGTCAGACAGGGAACCTACGTGTGTAGAAAGCGGTCAAGCTGACCAGGATTTATTTTTGTATGTTTCTTTTTGTTTTGCTGTTTTTCCCCTGTAAATATTTTAAATAAACCGCACCTTTTGTTTTTTGCAACTACAAACTCTGTCTGCTGTGCCCGTTTTTGTGTGGTAAACCCATCCAGGGGGTCACAGACACCCGCTGCCGAGTTAACCCCCTCACACCATTCAAAGTCCAGCAACATACCAGTACGTTGCTGGTCCTTGTTGGACATGTATTGTAATCTTTTTTTTCATGCAGCCTGTTGCCTGAACTAAAAAAAGAGATTGATCGGTGGGTATGCCCACCATTAGAATACCTCCCTTCATTCACCCACTTCTAATGATGGTCATACATGCAATTTCGACCATATGTGCGAGGCATTAGGAGCAAAATCGCTGCCCCCATGCTTCGGCGTATATGCTCTTTTTTTTAACTGTGGTGGTGAAATCACCTCCTACAGCACTGGAGTCGCAGGGATCAGGCTTGTCTCTGTGAACGCTGTAGTTATGTGTGTTGTGTTTTGTAAGTGACAGTGATCGATCGATACTGCACTTGGGTGGCCTGGGCTGGACGGAGGGGCAAAACGCAGGTGCTAGCAGGTATCTGGGCTGATCCTGCTAACACTGCGTTTTTGGAAACCCTAAACTGCTGGGGACGCTAGTATAGATCTGATCAGATCAGATATTGATCTATTCAGATACGATACCACTAAGGGAGGTGTATGCTTCACGCGTGGGTGTTAGCGCTACTGGCACTAACCTGACGCTGCCTGGGGTGTGACGCAGACCCTCTCTGCACCTAAAACCTAATTGATATCACCCACCAGGCGATCAGGGGGTTAAACCTTTATTGGGTTATATACGGCGGGTGCCCTGACACTATAAAAAGCAAACTAACTAACCAGCGTCACCCGTAACACTTATACGGTGATTACTGGTAAAAGGGTTAACTAGGGGCAATCTGAGGGTTAAAACCTTTATTAGGTAATATATGGGGGTACCTGACGCTATTTAAAAACCTGACGGGGAACCTAAATAACGAAATAACTAACTGGCTAACCAGTGTCACCAGTGACACTTATACTGTGATCACTGGTGAAAGGGTTAACTCTAGGGGCAATCAGGGGGTTAAAACCTTTATTAGATAATATATGGGGGTACCTGACGCTATAAAAACCTGGCGGCGAACCTAAAAAAATAACAGACTAACTAGCGGCACCAGCATAACGAATACAGCGATCAGAAAAACGATCACTTAGTGACACTGGCAAAAGGGGATGAAAGGGTTACCTGGGAGGCAATCAAGGGGTTAAACCTTTATTAGGTAATATATGGGGGTACCCGACGCTATAAAAACCTGGCGGCGAACCTAAAAAAATAACTGACTACCTAGCAGCATCACCGACGCTAATACAGCAATCAGAAAAACGATTGCTTAGTGACAGTGGTGCTAGGGGGTGAAAGGGTTACCTGGGGAGCGATCAAGGGGTTAAACCTTTATTAGGGGGGGTTAGGGGGCTACCCTGGACCTAAAGGGACGTACACTAACTGCCCTGACACTTTTACAGTTACAAATGTCACTGTTTGCAGTGATCAGTAAATAAATGATCACTGCAATCAGTGACACTGTGACTGGGGGTGATCTGGGGGGTGATCTGGGGGTGACTGTGGTGGGCGATCGTGTTCCTATGTGTGCCTATGTGTCAGTGTAGTGTTTGTGCACTAACCTGACATCTTCTCTCCACGGCGCTCGGTATATGTGAGCGCCGCAGGAGAGATGACATCACTTCCTCTGCCTGTGTTTACATTACACAGGCAGAGGAAGCATTTCATTCGCCGGGAGCGATCGTGAGGGGATGGCCGGAAACCAATGGCCGTCCCCTCATCACTGATCGCTCCCGGAGCGATACCGACCGCTCACTGTACCGGACGGGGGTCCGATTGGACCCCCCACCCATACGAAGGCAGTCACGTACAGGTACGTGATTATGCCTGTCCATGCCATTTTGCCAACGTATATATACAGTGAGCGGTCGTTAAGTGGTTAAGGAAAATGAACCTACTGTCTGGATCAACTACCTGGTCCATGAGGCAGAATGCGAGCGACTTTGCGATCAGTATTGCTCCCCCTTGTCTCACTTTTGTTGCCAGCGGTTTAGACATTATTGGCTGTGTGTTGAGTTATTTTGAGGGAACAGCAAATTTACACTGTTATACAAGCTGTACACTCACTACTTTACATTGTAGCAAAGTGTCATTTGTGTTACATTGTGTCAAAGTGTTGTCACATTAAAAAAGATATAATAAAATATTTTCAAAAATGTGAGGGGTGTACTCACTTTTGTGAGATACTGTGTGTGTGTGTATGTGTATATATGTATGTAATATATATATATTATGCATAGCAAAGAGTTATTATGAGTCACTTGAGGAAGAGAAATGGAAGGAAGAGGAGATACATAATTGTGCAATATGGGTGAGGAATTATTGCCATTAAACAATTACCATCTGATTTTAACATCTGGGATGTTGACAGTTTAAGTATTCTCCTATGTCAGTCTATTTAGACACAATAAGCCCACATATCGAGGATACTCACATCCATACGCAGTGCTTTTCTGACATGCTATATATATATTGGCATTTTTGAGACCTTCTAGAACGCGCAGGATTATCCACAGTATTTCCAGCAACCATTTATGCGGACTATCTCTGAGTTTGATTTCCATGATGATTCAGGAACTGTCATGCTGACACCTCATCAAGGATTTTTCTAATATAAGTTCTGCATACATCTTTCTTGGTTCTCTTTCTTAATTTAGCAGGTTTTCCAGGTTCTGTCATAAATTTATGCCCGGGCATATGATGTTAACAGCTCTTAGAGAGCTTAGATAGGCAAAGTGGGGGGTAATAGTCCTCTCTGCCATCTTTTTTAGATATTTGTTTTCTTACAGTGCACGGTGTATATGTATTTTGTAAAGTTTTAATATATTATTGTGTAGCCACGGGAGAAACTCCCTTTCTCCTCTATGACCTAGGTCATTTAGACAGGATGAAATGTGTACTCTCTATTTTGTAGCATCCAACCAATAAAGTCTTTCTTTTTTCATTATTACCCATTAGAATGGTAGCTGAATCTCCATTTAACCTTAGTTGGGAATTTTCCCAACATTCCCCTTCCCCCCCCAGCCCAGTCCCTTTTCCCCTTTTTCCCTATTCATATTTAACAGAATTTATGGTTAAGAGGATCCCGTTTTTATAAACGAATCATCTTTTGGTTGTATCTAATATTGTTACCCTACAGTGAATTGGGCATTTTACACCCCCCCTTTTTTTGCAGTTTAAGTATTGTACTGTATGACTGTTAAATTAAAAATATGAACTTTAATAGCTGACTTGAGAATTGAATAAGGGTAATATTATTTACTATCTAAGAGACACTTTTTGATATTGCACCCTATTCCAAAATAGACTGTACTATACCAAGTTGCTCTAGAATATACTTCTCAGATATTTTCAAATTAATCTTTCAATGTATACTGTACATTTTCTAATTGTTATTATAGCCATATAACAGAATATAGCAGCTGTTTTCAGTCATAGCCAGTAATAGCCAGTCTGTATTGTAAGGTTGGCTCTTTCCTCTAAATTGTTAAGCCATAATATTTAACACTATGAGATATTACTGCTAGGCCATATTCATTTTAAAACTCAATTCTAAAGCAAACAGGTTTTTAATAATTTTTTTTAGAACATTTACTACTTACAGTTTATGATGAAGAAGATGACCATAAAGTATTTGTGATTAGCAAACAGAAGTAAATAGCTGAGTCAAGACTATTGTTTTTTACATTTAGAATCCTAACAGCTATTTATTATTTTCATGCAAACATGTTTATTGGTCCCAGGAGATGAAAGAAGAATGTATTAAAGCTCAAGGGACATCACCAGCTGTTAGGAAGTACAGAAGGATAATGAAGGAACATAGTCTAATGGATGTATAGTTTGATATTAGAGAAAAAAAATGATTATCTAGGGAGAATTAAAATTACTTATTTAAGAATTAGATGACTACTCTGGGATAAAAGTTTTATAATGGGCCCCTTTGTTTTTGTAATATTTACAGGGTTGCAGCATAAAGGAATGGTCATTTTATAGTATTTTGATTATTTATTGCAGGAAACGTACCTGTACAAAGTTTATTCAATAAGCTAGGCAGAAGTTGATCATCATTGCAATTGGCCGTCTCAGATGTGTTTGGGAATCATCTGGACAGCTGTGTTTCAGTGTGTTTTTTGTCTTGTCTTTGTCTTGCTACAATTTTCTGGTTCTCCCCCTGAGTCTTGCTACTTTTTGTTCCCTCCATTATGTGCTTTCACAGTCCATATTCCCACCAGATCTTTACATGTGTGCACCAGCGTTGCCTTTATGCCCTCAAGTCTGCTATGCAACTCAAAGAGCATGGCCAAACAAGAATATACATCAGTGGCCATAGGTGCATGTCCTATTGGTTCCATTTTTTCTTTTCTTTTCTTTTCTTTTCTTTTAGCTTGCCTACTCTAGAGTTTAAGATCTTTGACAACTGTATTCTTTCTTGAATTGGCACTTGTTCTAACCAAGAAATGTTTTCCCTGATCTGGTTTTTATGTTTGGATTTAGTTATCTCTGATAATTACCCTTTGCCAATACTCCCAATCACGATTTTTTTTTTATTTTCTCCTCATCCATTGGCCCTGTTTTATTCTTTGCTGGTCTGGACTACTTAATTTTTTAGCATTCACACAGTGCATCTTCAAATGTTCCTACAATGACCATATAGAGGATGAGCTGTGGATATAGAGCCTAAGCTAAAGTTGCCAATTTTTGGAATCAAACATCAAGGTGAAATAATATGTGATTATTCCACAGTAGCGCACCAATTCAAAGATGAATTCACATAAAAAAACATGTAAATCAGAAAAAATATGTGCATGAAAAAAAAAACAGTATTATTGTAGGCTCCAATCCCTGAAGCCGGGTTCATACTAGTACGACACAACAGTCGTAGGACCAGCCGGCCTCAGTATGAACCCTGAGGCCGGGTTCATACTGGTACGACACAACAGTCGTACCCCTGTGGATACGAATTTGCCCTGCGACTTGAAGTCCGACATCCATCCGACTTCAATGAACCAGGATCCGACAATGCAGACACTTTGTGTGTAGTATGAATCTTCAGGGGAACTCCACACCAAATGGAAAAAAATATGGCATGGGTTCCCCCTCCAAGACCATACCAGGCCCTTCAGTCTGGCATGGATTTTAAGGGGAACCTCCCACACCGAAAAAACGGCGTGGGCCCCCCCAAAATCCATACCAAACCCTTTATCTGATCACGCAGCTCGGCAGGCCAGGAAAGGGGGTGGGGACGAGCGAGCTCCCTCCCCCTCCCAAACCATACCCTCAACATGTGGGGTGGGTGCTTTGTGGCAGGGGGGCCTGTGCCCCCCATCCCAAAGCACCATGTCCCCATGTTGATGAGAACAAGGGCCTCTTCCCCACAACCCTTGCCGATGGTTGTCGGGGTCTGCGGGCGGGGGCTTATTGGAACCCCCTTTAACAAGGGGGCCCACAGATCCTGGCCCCCCACCCTATCTGAATAAGTATAGGGGACATTGTACCCCTAACCCAATCACCTAAAAAAAAGGATCAAATAGGTTTTTAAAGTATTTTATTAAGACAGCGCCGGCTTTCTTTTGACCTTTACTCCCCTCTCTGGCTCTTCTCCCTCTTCTGGCAATGTCTTCTGCCTCTGCCAGTTCTTCTAGCCCTCTCTGATTCTTCTCGCTCTGTCCGCTGTCTTCTGCCTCTGCCAGGTCTTCTCCTCTGTCTTCTCGTTCTTTTGGTTTGTCTTCTCCGCTGTCTTTTCCCTCTGTTCTTCTTCCGATGTTGACTCAACGCTCTCTCCCGCTCTAATGCTGGGTGCACGGTGTGCCACTTCTTATATTGGCATGGGGCGGGGTCACCTGGTGACATCACCTGGAGGCCCCGCCCCTCATGATGTCACTGACCCATTATGCCCCAAAGCACCTAACTCCCCTCATGTTGAGGACATGCTGCCTGGTATGGTTCAGGAGGAGGGGGCGCTTGCTCGTCCCCACCCCCTTTCCGTGTGCTCGGATAAAGGTCTGGTATGGATTTTGGAGGGGACCCCAGACCATTTTTTCGGCGTGGGGGTTCCCCTTAAAATCCATACTAGACCGAAGGGCCTGGTATGCTCTTGTAGGGGGAACCCATGCCATTTTTTTTTCATTTGGCGTGGAATTCCCCTTCAAGATCATCAGAGCACAAGTTGCATGCCAAAGTCGGATCAGTTAAGCAATGCGACTTTTTATTCCGACTTCAGTGATGTTCAATGGGCTGAAGTAGGAACAAAGTAGTGCAGGGAGCATTTTCAAAGTCGGACCAACTTGTATCAGACCAGTTAAGACGGCTCTCATAGGGAAACATTGATTTTCACACGTCATGTGTCATGAGCTCCCAATGTCGGAGTGTTTGTCGTACAAGTGTGAACCCGGCCTTAAGAATAATTCTCACCAGACGGTATTGCCATTTACTCTTGTGACTGGCTCAAGGTGCTTATGCTGATCTAAAGCTGCTCAGAATATCCAAACTCTATCCCGATGTCATGAAAATATCCACAGGTGGGGAAATAATCAAAACAAAGCCTCCAATAGTGTAAAATAATAAGGTACCTGATTTATTTGTAAAAATAATGCACTTACATCAACACTAAGTAAAATACAAAGCAAGGGTGTATATATACGGCCTTCAATACACCACTCAGCGCCTAGGACTGAAAAGCTGCAACCATAGAGACAGTGGACGTACTGACATATAATGTGATGGCACAAAGATCAATAAAAGTCAAGGTACTAGCACAATAAGGGAATTCCCTAATGACAACCACTGAGAACTCCAAAATGAGCAGCTGTTTAAAAATAAATCGATATAAAAAACATAGTATAAAAAACATAAAAACAGTGATGAACTGTGTCAGTGATATACTAAAACAGCGCTAGTGTTGGTATAAATCAGGTGGCCAACACCATCTAAAAGGGAATAACAGTTTCAGGCAGATGATTTAAAGTGCAGAGTGTCTGATAATGTCCATAGATGATCTTGGATGTAAACAGCATGCACCTTCACCGAAAACTCCAGGTCCACCCAGTGAAAACACACTCCCCCTCAGGGGTTTAAACTCACCAGAGCAAGCTCAAACACACGCCTTGATAAAGGTGGATAAACCAGAACCCAAATGAACCTCGGCACTCAACATCAGCCTAGGAGATGACAGATCTGTGGGGGCTCCCACGAGTGCTAAAAACAAACAGAAGAGGGCATATAGCGTAACTCCGTTTATTAATAACAGTCCCCACACATCAAAACCCCTTTATACATTAAACGTACAAGAATCAATCAATCAATGAGCATAAATTGCACTTCACCGTAACCGCCAGAGAAGGAAGCAGCTCGATGGTCGAGCATGTAAACAGGAACTCTCCTTACTTCCGGGTCTGGCTGCCGTGGAGCGCATAGATCACTTCCTGTTGCGTCATGTAGGTCACGCCCTGACGCATTTCGTCATATCCTGACTTCAACAGAGGGCGTGCCTACACGACTGACACCACTGCTTAAATGGACACCCCCTCCGCAGCCTACACCAATCAGCGTCCACATGGCGCGGCAATAGGCGCACATTGCAGCAACCATGGAAACCGCTGACGGCTTACTATAGGCGGACCAGAGGAACCAACGGCGGCCAATCGTAGCAAATTTCAGAGGCACAAATCTAACACGATCAATATATCGTAGAGGAGCGAATAGATGTGATATTGCTAGCACAACAATTTCAAAATAAAATAGCATAAGCTAAATATAAAAAAACAATGGAATACAGTATATTGCACATACATATAACAGATATTAATTCATAATGTTTATCATTTGAATTGTTGATAACGTGCTCTATAAAAAGATTAATTCCTAATAATAGACTTTCAATACTAATAAATTAGCCCCATAATAAATATAAATATGTAAAAAATGCTCAAAAAACATATAATATATTCTTATAAAAAAGAGCTGAAACTAAGGTAATAGATTATTAAAATTAATCAGTAGTCACTAATAAAACAGTTAATATCAAGGTCAATATTCAACCCTTTCGGCGAGAGAGTATCGACCGAATAAATCCAATGGGTCTCTCTCCTTGATAAATCTCTAACTAAATTAGATCCTCACCACATAGGTTTTAAATGATCTATTCCCCAGAATTTGAGGCCAGTCGGATCCTGTTGGTGACATAGTTTGAAGTGTAAAGACACATTGTGGTCTTTAAACCCAAGTTTAATATTAGCAATATGCTCAGCTATTCTAATCTTTAGCTGGCACTTGGTCCGGCCTATATAAATAAGCCCGCATGGGCACTGGAGGGCATACACGACATAAGATGTGTTGCATGTAATAAAATTGTCAATAGTAAATTCCTTATTATTTGAGGTGGAGATGAAACTCTCTACAGCCCTCAATGGTCTATCAACCTCTCTACATGCTCGACACCTCCTACACGCAAAAAACCCCTCTCTGTCCCAAAAAGTCGAAAGTCTAGTAGGTGGATCGAGTACTTTTCTTACAATCTTATCTGCAAAACTTAGGGCTTTTCTATAAATGAATCCAGGTTTCTGTGGTAAAACCGCAGATAATACTTTGTCCATACAAAGGACATGCCAGTGGGTGGCAAAAATCTCCTCCACCTCTCTATATTGTGAGTGGAACCCAGAAACAAACCACCACTCACGTCCAATATCTGGCTGGCGGATTACCGCATCTCTAAGAAAGTCCTCTCTAGGGCGCAAGGCAAGTTCCTGAATGATAGAGTCTAATGAATCCCCAAAGTAGCCTTTTTCAATAAATTTCCCCTTTATGATCTCTGCTTGTAGGAGAAAATTAGAGTCATTAGAGCAGTTTCTCTTTACTCTAGTTAATTGCCCCTTGGGGATGTTTCTAAGCCACATTGGGTGGTGGCCACTACTCATAGGTAAGTAGCTGTTGGCATCAGTGGGCTTAAAAAAGACCTTCGTCCCCAACCTATTATTATGTCTAAAAATATGGAGATCTAAAAAATGAATATCAGTAGTACTGATTACACTGGTCAATTTAATGTTATTAGAATTAAAATTAAGTTCATTTAAAAATAGCTGCAACGTATCAAGTGTGCCACTCCAAATAAAAAACAGGTCATCAATATCTTTTATAAAATAAAAGATAAGGCAGAGTCTTCGAAAAAATATTTTTATCCTCCCACTCCGCCATAAAGAGATTTGCTATCAATGAGCAGACCACTGCACAAACTAACTATAATGGGGCTATGACTGCACTAGGAAATGCCCTGGAAAAACAAGTCCGTACTTGGTGGGACATCTGTACACTAGAGCATTATATTAAAGATAGGATTATAATTAGGAGTCTGAGATGGGATGTAGTCCCACAAGACGGCCTAGATGACCCTGAATCAATGGGTGAATGGTATGATTTTTTTAACACTATGGGTTTCAAGCTGCAGGATCTTATCCTGAAACGTAAAAAGAAAAAAATGTCTAAATTAGAAAGTAGGATTAATGAATTAAAACTACAGCTTGATCCCATTAAAGAGTCACAACAATTAATTGACTTCAATACTAGGATTAAAAAGAAGCTTGAAAAAGTAGACAAGGATACACAGAAAAAGAAAACAAAAAATTCCACTGGGATATGGGTGATTTTCGTTCTAACTGTGTATATCTATCGCAACAAGTTAAGCCTAATGAAAATAGAGAGAATGCACATAATGACGTCCCTGAGACTAGATTATCTGTTCCTAGTATAAGTACGCCAAATATAAATGAAGCTAGGAGGAGTGAGCCCCTCCCTCGGGCTCCTAGGGACCACTCTACTCCCGTGAGGAATTATGTTCAATATCCTAGAGGTGGTCCAATGAGAGATGGACCAACTAATGCTCATCAGCATACATCTAGTAATCAACAATATACAGTCCCAGTTCATAACAGATTTGAACCATTATGGGAAAATGAAGCTAGAGGTAACCATCCATCTCCACGTCCTTTTTTAGGGAGGGGGAGGGGGTGGCAGAAACGGGGTCGTGGGCACCCCCAACGCAGGGGGCGACCACCGCCATACTCCCAACAAACACAAGGTTACAGAGAGCCCCAGTGGAGAGATTCTCCCTACTGGGAGAGGGATCCCTTTTACTACGGCAATCAGAAAGGAGAAGATCTAGAGGCTGTCGAGCTGGACGAAAAATCCAGAAAAAGAAGGAGAGAGAGGGACTAGGTGGCATTTTCAATTTAAGCGACACGGTATTATCACAGAAAGAGACTAATATTCTTCATTTAGGTTTGAAATGTGGCCTGAAACGGTCTATTAACAAGTTTGATGTCTTTATAGACATCCACAAATACATGCGCAAGGTCAATATGAAAAAATATTTCTTGAATAAAAACTCTCAATCCACGATTGCTAGCTCATCAGTAGCATTGGATAGTGGATTACAAAATAAATCTCTCTTTAACCCCTTAAATGGGGCCAATCATCAAGTGGAGGTCTTTAAAGGGCTTGTGATTAGAGATCTGGAACAGTTAGTCCCTAAAAAAGATGTTAATCCAAGACATATACTTGACGGGATATCACTGCTGGAAGAAAAAAAGAACCTAGTTAAAGGCCTGCTGATAAAGGGGGAGGGGTGGTAATTTTAAACAAATAATTTTATCATGAACAACTTATGGACATGTTAAGTGACACCAGCACGTATACTGAATTGGAGAGGGACCCCTCCATTCAGTATGAAAATGATTTGAAGTGCTTGGTTGAAATGGGTTACTCTACAGGGGTATTGAATAATCGAGAAAGAAAATATCTTATCCCTAGTAGTAGTAGGATCCCCACTATCTATACCCTCCCCAAAATCCATAAGGATATTCAGTGCCCTCCAGGGAGACCCATTGTTAATGGGATAGGATCAGTTACATCCCGGATGGGACAATATCTGGATCTCTATCTACAAAAGAGTGTGGGGATAACACGGGCATATCTCAAGGACACTAAGAGCCTGTTACAGATGTTGCAACAAGTTGACCTAACGGGAATTGATCAGGTGTACCTGGTAACCGCTGACGTGGCGTCCTTGTACACCATCATCCAACATGATGACGCACTGTTGGCCCTTAATTGGGCTTTGTGTAAACGTGATGATATTACACATAATAAAAAAGTATTTTTGAGGAACTCCCTGGATTTTTGTTTAGGGCACAATTTCTTTTGGTACAACAGCAGCTTCTATTCTCAGTGTAAGGGCGTTGCTATGGGGGCTAGTTTTGCTCCCAGTATAGCAAATCTCTTTATGGCGGAGTGGGAGGATAAAAATATTTTTTCGAAGACTCTGCCTTATCTTTTATTTTATAAAAGATATATTGATGACCTGTTTTTTATTTGGAGTGGCACACTTGATACGTTGCAGCTATTTTTAAATGAACTTAATTTTAATTCTAATAACATTAAATTGACCAGTGTAATCAGTACTACTGATATTCATTTTTTAGATCTCCATATTTTTAGACATAATAATAGGTTGGGGACGAAGGTCTTTTTTAAGCCCACTGATGCCAACAGCTACTTACCTATGAGTAGTGGCCACCACCCAATGTGGCTTAAAAACATCCCCAAGGGGCAATTAACTAGGGTAAAGAGAAACTGCTCTAATGACTCTAATTTTCTCCTACAAGCAGAGATCATAAAGGGGAAATTTATTGAAAAAGGCTACTTTGGGGATTCATTAGACTCTATCATTCAGGAACTTGCCTTGCGCCCTAGAGAGGACTTTCTTAGAGATGCGGTAATCCGCCAGCCAGATATTGGACGTGAGTGGAGGTTTGTTTCTGGGTTCCACTCACAATATAGAGAGGTGGAGGAGATTTTTGCCACCCACTGGCATGTCCTTTGTATGGACAAAGTATTATCTGCGGTTTTACCACAGAAACCTGGATTCATTTATAGAAAAGCCCTAAGTTTTGCAGATAAGATTGTAAGAAAAGTACTCGATCCACCTACTAGACCTTCGACTTTTTGGGACAGAGAGGGTTTTTTTGCGTGTAGGAGGTGTCGAGCATGTAGAGAGGTTGATAGACCATTGAGGGCTGTAGAGAGTTTCATCTCCACCTCAAATAATAAGGAATTTACTATTGACAATTTTATTACATGCAACACATCTTATGTCGTGTATGCCCTCCAGTGCCCATGTGGGCTTATTTATATAGGCCGGACCAAGCGCCAGCTAAAGATTAGAATAGCTGAGCATATTGCTAATATTAAACGTGGGTTTAAAGACCACAATGTGTCTTTACACTTTAAACTATGTCACCAACAGGATCCGACTGGCCTCAAATTCTGGGGAATAGATCATTTAAAACCTATGTGAAGAGGATCTAATTTAGTTAGAGATTTATCAAGGAGAGAGACCCATTGGATTTATTCGGTCGATACTCTCTCGCCGAAAGGGTTGAATATTGACCTTGATATTAACTGTTTTATTAGTGACTACTGATTAATTTTAATAATCTATTACCTTAGTTTCAGCTCTTTTTTATAAGAATATATTATATGTTTTTTGAGCATTTTTTACATGTTTATATTTATTATGGGGCTAATTTATTAGTATTGAAAGTCTATTATTATTAATTAATCTTTTTATAGAGCACGTTGTTAATTCATAATGTTTATCATTTGAATTGTTGATATCTGTTATATGTATGTGCAATATACTGTATTCCGTTGGTTTTTTATATTTAGCTTATGCTATTTTATTTTGAAATTGTTGTGCTAGCAATATCACATCTATTCACTCCTCTACGATATATTGATCGTGTTAGATTTGTGCCTCTAAAATTTGCTATGATTGGCCCCCGTTGGTTCCTCTGGTCCGCCCATAGTAAGCCGTCAGTGGTTTCCATGGTTGCTGCAATGTGCGCCTATTGCCGCGCCATGTGGACGCTGATTGGTGTAGGCTGCGGAGGGGGTGTCCATTTAAGCAGTGGTGTCAGTCGTGTAGGCACGTCCTCATTTGAAGTCAGGATATGACGAAACGCGTCAGGGCGTGACCTACACGACGCAACAGGAAGTGATCTATGCGCTCCACGGCAGCCGGACCCGGAAGTAAGGAGAGTTCCTGTTTACATGCTCGGCCATCGAGCTGCTTCCTTCTCTGGCGGTTACGGTGAAGTGGAAATTTATGCTCATTGATTGATTGATTCTTGTACGTTTAATGTATAAAGGGGTTTTGATGTGTGGGGACTGTTATTAATAAATGGAGTTACGCTATATGCCCTCTTCTGTTTGTTTTTAGCACTCGTGGGAGCCCCCACAGATCTGTCATCTCCTAGGCTGATGTTGAGTGCCGAGGTTCATTTGGGTTCTGGTTTATCCACCTTTATCAAGGCGTGTGTTTGAGCTTGCTCTGGTGAGTTTAAACCCCTGAGGGGGAGTGTGTTTTCACTGGGTGGACCTGGAGTTTTCGGTGAAGGTGCATGCTGTTTACATCCAAGATCATCTATGGACATTATCAGACACTCTGCACTTTAAATCATCTGCCTGAAACTGTTATTCACTTTTAGGTGGTGTTGGCCACCTGATTTATACCAACACTAGCGCTGTTTTAGTATATCACTGACACAGTTCATCACTCTTTTTATGTTTTTTATACTATGTTTTTTACTAAGTAAAATACACCCATAATTTTTGTTAATTTTGACCTTACATGTTTTCTTGGTCAGAACCACTCTAAACATTTTTCATCTATTGATAGATCTTTACCCCGTGTCCTGTGCCTTGTTGGGGGCTCCCGTGCCCTCCGGGGTGGGCCATCCTCCTTTGGGCCTCTAGCCGCCCGGCGCTCTTGGTAAGACAACTAAATCGGGGGATGCTCACAGCAGATGTTTTTTCTACCTTATAATATGTTATTTTAAATACTGTTTTTTGCTTTGTGTGTAATAATGTATATTCTCTTAATTTCATAGTTATGTGATAATCATCTTTTAATCTACGTGTATTTGTACAGTAAAGCTCCTAAAGAAGCGGTTAATGTGATCTGCGAAACATGTAGATTAGGGATGAGCCTAACACCCCCTGGTTCGGTTCGCACCAGAACATGCGAACAAGCAAAAAATGTAAACACCGTTAAAGTCTATGGGACAGGAACATGAAAAATCAAAAGTGCTAATTTTAAAGGTTAATATGCAAGGTATTGTCATAAAAAGTGTTTGGGGACCCGGGTCCTGCTCCAGGGGACATGTATCAATACAAAAAAAGTTTTAAAAACTGGAGTTTTTTCGGGAGCAGTGATTTTAATAATGCTTAAAGTGAAACAATAAAAGTGAAATATTCCTTTAAATTTCGTACCTGGGGTGTGTGTATAGTATGCCTGTAAATTAATACATGTTTCCTGAGCTTAGAACTGTCCCTGCACAAAATGACATTTCTAAAGGAAAAAAAGTCATTTAAAACTACTCGCGGCTATTCATAAATTGCCGGGTCCCGGCAATATAGATCAAAGTCATTGAAAAAACGGCAGGGGTCCCCCCCAGTCCATTACCAGGCCCTTTGGGTCTGGTATGAATATTAAGGGGAACCCCGAACCCAAAAAAAAAACGTGGGGGTCCCCCCCAAATTCCATATCAGGCCCTTCAGGTCTGGTATGGATATTAAGGGGAACCCTGCACCAAAATAAAAAAAATGGCGTGGGGTTCCCCCAAAAATCCATACCAGACCCTTATCTGAGCATGCAATCTGGCAGGCCGCAGGAAAAGAGGGGGGACGAGAGCGCCCCCCCTCCTGAACCGTACCAGGCCACATGCCCTCAACATGGGGAGGATGTCCCCATGTTGATGGGGACAAGGGCCTCATCCCCACAACCCTTGCCCGGTGGTTGTGGGGGTCTGCGGGCGGGGGGCTTATCGAAATCTGGAAGCCCCCTTTAACAAAGGGGAACTCCAGATCCCGCCCCCCCTATGTGAATTGGTAACGGGGTACATTGTACCCTTACCATTTCACAAAGAAAGTGTAAACAATTTTAAAAAACACACAGAAACAGCTGGATAAGTCCTTTATTTAAAAAAAAATATGAATTTCCAGCGATGTAATCCCATCTCCCCGATTTCCAAAGATGATCCAGTCTCCAGCGACGCTGCAGTTTCCACTTATTCTCCAGCGAGGAACGAAACCCCCATGACGCATAAGAGGGGGCGGGGTCACCCGCGCCCACGTCATTGGGTAAGCCCCGGCTTTCTCCGGCAAGCGGGGTTACCCAATGAAGTGGGCGGGTCACCGCGCCAACGTCATTGGGTAACCCCGCTTGCCGGAGAAAGCCGTAGCTTACCCAATGACAGGGCGCGGGTGAATAGCCGCGAGTAGTTTTAAATGACTTTTTTCCCCTTTTGAAATGACATTTTGTGTAGGGGCAGTTCTAAGCACGGGAAACATGTGCTACTTTACAGGCATACTATACACACCCCCCAGGTCTGAAATTTAAAGGAATATTTCACTTTTATTGTTTCACTTTAAACATTATTAAAATCACTGCTCCCGAAAAAACGTCCGTTTTTAAAACTTTTTTTGCATTAATACATGTTCCCTGGGGCAGGACCCAGGTCCCCAAACACTTTTTATGACAATAACTTGCATATTAACCTTTAAAATGAACACTTTTGATTTCTCCCATAGACTTTTAACAGTGTTCCGCTGCTTTTCGAATTTGCCGCGAACACTCCAAATTGTTCGCTGTTCGCCGAACGGGCGAACAGCCGATGTTCGAGTCGAACTCATGTTCGATTTGAACATAAAGCTCATCCCTAATGTAGATCAATTAATACACAGATAGTATCTATGTTCATGTTGTCACACTTCGGTGTGACTGCAGAACCAAGAGTCTTGTTTGATTATCAAACCATATATTTCTTATACATCAATATACTGTATATACTCGAGTATAAGCCAAGTTTTTCAGCCCTTTTTTTAGGGCTGAAAGTATACCCCTCGACTTATACTCGAGTGAGTACCTGAAAATCTTCTTATTCCGTGGCCGGCGTCCATTGTTTAAATCTCGCGGCTTTCTTCTGGTCCCTTCCGCGATAGGCATTTCTAGCAAACACTGTGTTGAGTGTTGCGCCTATCATGGACGTTCTCTTGTCCGACGTCCGTGATTGACGGAACACTGAACACAGTGCCTGTTGGGAAACGGAGTCCCAGAATGAGAGGATCTCCGTGATAGGCGCAACACTCAACACAGTGTTTGCTGGAAACGCCTATCACGGAAGGGACCAGAAGAAAGCCGCGAGATTTAAACAATGGACGCCGGCCGCGAAATAAGAAGATTTTCAGGTACACTGACTGACTCGGGCACAGGGAGGCTGCAATGGACACAGTGAGGTGGCAATGGGCACAGTGAGGTGGCAATGGGCACAGTAAGGTTGGGCAATTGGCACAGTAAGGTTGGGCAATTGGCACAGTGAGGTGGCAATGGGCACATTTCCCCCCCTAGGCTTATACTCGAGTCAATACGTTTTCCCAGTTTTTTGTGGTAAAAGTAGGTACCTCGGCTTATACTCGGGTCGGCTTATACTCGAGTATATACGGTACATCTTTAAAAATACATACAGAAAAAATCTGACAAAAAAGCCAAAATCAAAATCTTCAACAAGACCACATTAATTGCACATCTAAACTAGTTCCTAATAGTTGCTGATGAAGCAGTTGATATCTAACTCTATATTTAATCCTTCAGGACACATAGTACTGTATGTAAAATATGAATCCATTTTATTTATTTTTTAGAAAGATTCCTAACCCTATTTTAACCACTCTGAACCAGTAATAACATCTAACCACTACCAACCCTTATCTGATTTTAGAGAAACTGAGGATTATCCAACAACCCCGAGTTACCCACCTGCTTTAGGAAGGGGGAAGGGAAGAAGAAAAGGGAGAAACTGACCCTTCAACCACACATATCATGGAGAAAGGGGAAGAGGAGAGTGAGTGGTAAGACAAGGAGAGCGAGCAGAAGGTTCAAATTCAAAAAAACAAAAGGGATCAATAAATCAAGGAATCTTTACCTTGAGTAAAGCCACCCTGACTTCGAAAAAACTTCACACAGTACATTCGATTTTGGTTTAAAGTGTGCCCCAAGGAGACCTATCAATAAATTCAATACCTATAGTGATACTCATAAGTTTATTAGAAATGAAGATTTACTTGAAAAAGTACTTTATTAATAATCATTTAAACTCAATTAGTAGGCATACTCCAGCCAATGTGGGAATTGATAGTGGACTACGCAATAAGTCATTTTTTTCCTTTATCCCCCCCACTGCCAAGTAAACACTACGTGGAAGTTATCAAAAACTTGGTATTGAGAGATTTGGATCAGATTACACCTAAAAAAGGAGTAAACCAGAGACTTATTAGAGAAGGAATTGAATCCCTTGAAGCATGTAAAGAAATTAAAGTAAGATCTGTGGATGAAGGAGGGGGGGGGGGGTGAGCCTTGATCAAGAGTGTTACCATCAACAGCTGACTGATTTGTTAACTGATGAATGTACATATAAAAAAATGCCAAAAGATTCCACAATGGAAGAAAGAACAGAGGAGTTTGACTATAGAATCCATGTACTAAATAAAAAAGAGAAGAAATTTGGTACCCAGTGTCTGTAGATTCCCTATTATTACACCTTACCAAAGGTACATAGAGATGCTTCCTGTCCTCTGGCCCGCCCTATTGTTGATGGTATTGCATCAGTCACAGCCAGATTAGGAGAGTATATTTGGACAAGTTCCTACAACCTAGTGTTATAACTACCCAGGCTTGTGATAGAGAAAAATAAAAAAATAGGGGTATGGGCCCTAATCGGACTTTCAGCGGCACAGTAAACAATAGAGATGTGTAAAAAATATATATAAATGGGTTTTTTTCTTCTATTAAACATTTATATATATTTTTTACACATCTCTATTGTTTACTGTGCCGCTGAAAGTCAGATTAGGGCCCAAACCCCTATTTTTTTCTTTTTCTCTATCACATTATTTACAGGTGTTGGCAATGTGAGTGCTACTTTTCTATTTATAAACTACCCAGGCTTATATAACCACTTGCCGACCGCCGCACGCACTTTTACATCGGCAGAATGGCACGGACAGGCAAATGGGCATATATATACGTCCCTTTAAATTTGCCGCCATGTGGGCACACGCACACCCCTGCCGCGAGCTCCGTGACCGTGCCCGCGGGACCCGCGGACTCTATGTCCGCTGGTGTCCCACGATCGTGTCACGGAGCTGCAGAACAGGGGGATGCCTGTGTAAACAAGGCATCTCCCTGTTCTACCTAGTGACAAGAAACTGATCGTCTGTTCCCTGTCATCGGGAGCAGCGATCAGTGACGTGTCACAGTAAGCCCTGCCCCACACAGTTAGAATCACTCCCTAGGACACCCTTAACCCCTTACTAGCCCCCTAGTGGTTAACCCCTTCCCTGCCAGTGTCATTTGCACAGTAATCATTGCATTTTTATAGCACTGATCGCTGTGTAAATGACAATGGTCCCAAAATAGCGTCAAAAATGTCCGATGTGTCCGCCATAATGTCGCAGTCACGTTAAAAAATCGCTTTTCGCCACCATTACTAGTAAAAAAAAAATATTAATAAAAATGCCATAAAACTATCCCCTATTTTGTAGACGCTATAACTTTTGCGCAAACCAAACGCTTATTGTGATTTTTTTTTTTTTACCAAAAATATGTAGAAGAATACATATCAGCCTAATCTGAGAAAAAAAATAGTTTTGGGGGATATTTATTATAGCAAAAAGTTAAAAATATTGTATTTTTTTTCAAAATTGTCGCTCTATTTTTGTTTATAGCGCAAAAAATAAAAACCACAGAGGTAATCAAATACCACCAAAAGAAAGCCCTATTTGTAGGAAAAAAAGGCTCCAAAAATTTTGTTTGGAGCCACGCCGCACGACCGCGCAGTTGTCAGTTAAAACAGACGCAGTGCCGAATCGCAAAAAGTGCTCTGGTTATTTGGCAGCCAAATCCTCCGGGGATGAAGTGGTTAAAGGACACTAAGGATCTGTTACAATCCATTAAAGATATTAAACTACATAGTACAATTCCAACTTTTTTGGTAACAGCAAACGTTTCCTCACTGTATACCATTAGGGATGAGCCGAACACCCCCCGCTTCGGTTCGCACCAGAACCTGCGAACGGACCGAAAGTTTGCGCGCTCGTTAGAACCCTATTAAATACAATGGACGTAAACGTTCGAAATCTAAAGTGCTAATTATAACGGCTAATATGCATGTTATTGTCCTAAAAAGGGTTTGGGGACCCGGGTTCTGCCCCAGGGGACATGTATTAATGCAAAACAAAGTTTTAAAAACGGCCATTTTTCGGGAGCAGTCATTTTAATGATGCATAAAGTGAAAAAAAAAAAGTGAAATATTCCTTTAAATATCGTACCTGGGGGGTGTCTAAAGTATGCCTGTGAAGTGGCATGTGTTTCCCGTGTTTAGAACTGTCCCTGCACAAGATGACATTTCTAAAGGAAAAAAAGCCATTTAAAACTGCTTGCGGCTTTAATATCATGTCTTGTCCTGGCAATATGGATGAAAATCTTTGAGAAAAATGGCATGGCTACCCCATCACCCCCCCCCCCCCCACCCCAGCCCATTACCAGCCCCTTTGGGTCTTGTATGGATAATAAGGGGAACCCCGCACCCAAAATAAAAAAAGGCCCTATATACTCTGAACAGCAGTATACAGGCGGTGCAAACAAGACAGGGACTGTAGGTCGAACCTGTTTGTAATTTTGAACAGGTACATTGTTTAAGTGTAGCTCCAGCCAAAAAATATATTTTTAAGCTTTTTGGAAAACATAGGGAAGGGTTATCACCCCTGTAACATTTGTTTTGCTGTCTGTGCAGTGTGCACCTGTTCAGAACATTTCACCTCACTTTCCGTCCCAATGACAAATGTTTTTTGAAAAGTGGGATTTTTATTGAAACAAGGATTGGTGATAAAGCATCAGTGGAGAGGAGACACCTTTTTCCCATATTAACTCTTACAGGAGAGAATTTGCCTTCCTAGGGGTAGATTTCCTCTCAGTTCTTGTTGTCTCCTTCCGTTTGCAAGTAGGAGTCATTTGTAAGTTGGATGTTTGAAAGTAGGGGCTTGCCGTATATACTCTGCTGAAATTTGCCCCTTACATGTTACTCTTGGTGGGCGCTGGAACGCCCTGCTGTGAACTATTATATCAGGAATTGTAATTACATGCCATTGTTGAACAGTGGTAGGAAAAATTGGGCCTTTGGTGGTGGTGCTGGTGCTACAACACTGTCAGCCCTCACAGTTACTCTTGGTGGGCGCATGAATGGGCCCTACTGTAAATTATTAGATCAAGAATTGTAATTGAATGCCCCTGTTGAAGAGGGGCAGAAAAATTGGGCCTTTGGTGGTAGTGGTGGTGGTGGTGTTGCCACAACACTGTAAGCCCACACAGTTACTCTTGGTGGGTGCAGGAATGGGCCCTGATGTGAATTATTAGATCAAGAATTGTAATTACATGCCCCTGTTGAACAGGGGCAGAAAAATTGGGCCTTAGGCACTGGTGCCACAACACTGCAACCACTCACAGATACTGTACTTGGAGCACAGCAATGAGCCCTGTTGCAAAGTATTGCATCAAAAATTGTAATTACACGCCCCTGTTAAACAGGGGCTGAAAAATTGGGCCTTAGGCACTGGTGCTGGTGCCACGACACTGCAACCTCTCCCAGATACTCTAGTTGGAGTGCAGGAATAAGCCCTGCTGCAAAGCATTGCATAAAAAATTGTAATTACATGCCCCTGTTAAACAGGGGCTGAAAAATTGGGCCTTAGCCACTGGTGGCGGCACCCAGAAACAAAAATGTTCTTCCAAGCTATCATCAGGAATCGGATCATTGAGGAGGAGGAGGATAGTCGGTCAACATAACAGGACAGTCACTCAGCATCAGCATAGGCAGTCTTGAAGGGATGTGCCATTTCAAAATAAATTATTCTGTTACATCAGCTTCAGGTGCTTGGTAGCTGGTGGTGATCCAAGACTGGTTCATCTTTATGAAGGTCAGTCGATCAACCGAGTCGGTGGACAGGCGCACCCTGTGATCTGTGACAAAACCTCCAGCAGCACTGAATGTGCGTTCCAAAAGAACGCTGGATGCAGGACAGGCCAGTAGTTCAATTGCATACTGTGCAAGCTCTGGCCAGTGATCCATCCTCAAGACCCAGTAAGTCAGAGGATTTTCGGTGGGGAAGGTGTCCAAGTCTGACCTTGCCCCTAGGTATTCCTGCACCATGTATATCAGACGCTGGCGATGGTTGCTGGAACCGATCATACCTTGGGGCTGCGGACTAAAAAATTGTCTGACCGCATCGGTCAGACGGCCACCTTCCCCACCGCTCCTTCTTTGACTGACCGAAGCCTCAGCAACTCATTGTCCAGGACCAGGAGTTTGTAACCTCCCAGTCTTTGGGAACGCGTTGCACAGACCTTTCTGCAAGGCCTCCCGGAGATGTCTCATCCTCTGCTCCCTCTGCGACGGTAAGATAAGGTCCGCAACCTTACCCTTGTACCGTGGATCAAGGAGAGTGGCCAGCCAGTAATGGTCCCTCTCCTTGATCCGAAGAATACGAGGATCCTTCCGCAGACTTTGCAGGATCAGGGAGGCCATGCAGCGTAGGTTAGCTTAGGCATTCTGTCCAGAGTCCTCTGGGTCACTAAGGACGACATGATCCGCAGCCACCTCCTCCCAGCCACGTACAAGTCCACGGGTTTCTTGGGACTGTAAATCATCCCTAAAAGACTGCTGCTGTTGATGCTGAGTGCCAGGCTCCACCTCCATGCTGACACAATCCTCCTCCTCCTCCTCGTCCTCTTCCTGTGCGATGGGTGGGACAGATGGAACACTGTCTGGGTAAAGGGGGCCTTGAGAGGCAAGGAAGTCCTCCTCTTCCTGCCTCTGTTCTGCCTCAAGTGCCCTGTCCATTACTCCACGCAGCGTATGCTCCAACAGGTGGACAAGAGGTACAGTGTCACTGATGCATGCACTGTCACTGCTCACCATCATCGTGGCCTTCTCAAATGGTGCCAAGACAGTGCATGCATCCCTGATCATGCCCCACTGGCGTGGTGCAAAAAAAACCAGCTCCCCTGACCCTGTCCTGGTGCCGTAGTCGCACAGGTACTCATTGATGGCCCTCTGTTGCGTGTGCAGCCGCTGCAGCATGGCCAACGTTGAGTTCCACCTGGTGGGCATGTCACATATAAGGCGGTTCTTGGGCAGGTTCAACTCCTTTTGCAGCTCAGCCAGCCGAGCACTGGCATTATATGATCTGCGGAAATGCACACAGACTTTCCTGGCCTGCCTCAGGACATCCTGTAAGCCCGGGTACCTGCCCAAGAACCGCTGCACCACCAGGTTAAGGACGTGAGCCACACAGGGCACATGGGTCAGTTGTCCCTGTCGGAGGGCGGAGAGGAGGTTGGTGCCATTGTCGCAAACCACCATTCCTGGCTTAAGCTGGCGTGACGTCAACCACCTCTCGGCCTGCCCCTGCAGAGCTGACAGAACCTCTGCCCCAGTGTGGCTCCTGTCCCCCAAACACAACAGCGAAAGCATGGCATGGCATCTTTTTGCCTGCGTACTTGCGTAGCCCCTTGAACGCCTACGGAGCACCGCTGGTTCAGAGGACAAAGCACAGGAAGAGGCCATGGAGGAAGAAGAAGAGGGGGTGGAGGAGAGAGGTGTGTCACAACCAGTAGTAGCATTTTGTAGGCGTGGCGGCGGAACAACCTCCAACACTACTGCACCTTGTCCTGCATCCTTCCCAGCTGCCAAAAGAGTGACCCAATGGGCCGTGAAAGAAAGGTAACATCCCTGTCCAAGCCTGCTGGACCATGAGTCAGCTGTAATATGCACCTTACCGCTGACCGCCCTGTCCAGCGAGGCATGGACATTGCCTTCCACATGCCGGTAGAGAGCCGGAATCGCCTGTTTGGGAACCTGCCACTGAGGAATCGCACATTGCACAAACTCATGGAAGGGGGCCGAGTCTACCAACTGAAAAGGCAGCAGTTGAAGTGCTAGCAATTTAGCCAAGCTAGCATTCAACCGCTGGGCATGTGGATGGCTGGGAGTGAACTTCTTTCAACGGTCCAGCAGCTGGGGCAGAGAAATTTGCCTGCTACAATCGGACGTCAGTGTACTGCTAGCAGAGTGCCCGCAAGTACTTGGCTGTGACACACCTAATTCTACACCTTCATTCCTCTCAGTGCAGGTTTCAGAGAGGACTGAAGGTATAGTGGGGTTGGAGATCCCAGCTGATGAGGAGCAAGGAGAGGTCCGCTTTGTTCTTTGGTGTGGGTCTTTAAGGTACGCTTGCCAACGAGCTGCATGGCAGGTCAACATATGTCTGGTCAAGCATGTGGTGCCCAAGCGGCTGATGTTTTGGCCATGCGAGATACGCTTGAGACATATGTTGCAAATAGCAGCGGTGCGATCTGATGCACTCGACTCAAAAAAGGCCCTTACCAAAGAACTTTTGGAATAACGGGCAGAGGCAGCGCCCTGCACAGGCGGAGCTCTGCGGTGTGATTCAGTCGGTGTGCTGCCCTTACGCTGGCCCCCGGAGGGCATCCTGCCTCGTTGGGGATGTGCCTCCTTCTCATCCTCCTCCTCTCTCCTATCAGGCACCCACGTGGAGTCAGTGACCTCATCATCCCCTCCCTCCTCATCACTGGAGCCAATCTGGCAGTATGCTGCAGCTGCTGGAACATGACTGCCAGATTGCTGTCCTTCTTGAGCATCCCCTCTCTCTGCGCTCACGCTACTGCCTTCCTCTAGCTGGGTATCATCATCAGACCCTTCAAAACGCTGGGCATCCTCCTGGAGCATGTACCCAACACTGTGCTCAAACAGTTCAGGGGACTCCTCAGGAGGACATGGTGGGTCTAGGGAAGGAGTGACTAATGATGACATTGATACGAGGGAAGAGGACGCATTGGCAGCTGCTTTGCCAGTACCCTGAGCCTGGGTGAGAGAGGATGAGGAGGATGAGGAGGGCTTGGTCATCCACTCTACCAAGTCTTCAGCATGATGCGGCTCAACATGTCCAGCTGCCGAAAATAAGGACAAGCGTGTCCCATGGCCACGTGCTGATGACAATGCACTGCGTCCACGACCAGCACTGTTGCCCCCAGACACAGAGCCTGCTTACCCTCTTTTATTGGCTCGTGACTGTCTGTGTCATGGAATACTAGCAAACCAGACTGTGTGACTGCACAGAGGAGACCAAACAGGTGTAGGTGAAAGTGTAACAATTTATTAAGGGAAGTAACAAACAAATAAACACCTCCAACAGAACACAGTGCAGTAACAAAACCAAATAACAGTGACTTAAAGAAAATATATACAATAAGGGGAAATACCGGAATCGTAGTGAAAGCCAGGCCGAGGTCATACACAAGGGGATCGGAGCAGATGGGTAAGGATGGGAATCAAACAGGAACAGGGAGGGGACCAATGGATTGGCTGCAGAGCAGGGATCCAAGATTTCTAGGTAACGGGAGGACAGGGGACCGTGGAAATCAGGAGACAGGAGGGACAGATGCAGGATGGGCTCAAGGTAGGGATCGGGTCGGATCAGGTTCGGGCAGGATGCAAGCTCAAAGTCCAGATCACAGGTCCTAGGTCCAGGAGAGAGAGAGATACTAGGGCGAGCATGTAAGGGCTCGCCGGGTATTTATAGGAAGTCCTGTAATCAGGCTTCAGGTCACAGCTGACCGCAGGAAGTGCTGCCTGTCCCACACTGCCGGAATACACCCACTGGTGGACGCCGGTACTACAGTCCATGGATCATGCATTACCACCAGCAGGTGAGATCCTCCAACAAAGATATTGGCTGCAGGAGGACACCTGCTGGTGGACACCAGTACTGCAGTCCAAAGGACCAACAGCACCACCAGCGGGTGAAGCCTTTCCTGACAGTACCCCCCCTCAAAGGAGCGGCCTCCGGACGCTCCAATAACTGTTCCTGGGGGAAGTTCATGGCAACAAGCTGGGCAACAGGCAAGGTCACATCCGGGCAGACAGCGGGCACATCTGGGCAAACAGTAGGTACATCCAACTGGGAAGCAGGCACATCCGGGCAGGAGACAGTCACATCAAGCTGGGCAGCCGACAGGGGCACACCAGACAGGGCAGCAGTCAGGAACACCTCGGGCTGGGCAGCAGACAGGAACACCTCAGGCTGGGCAGCAGACAGGAACACCTCAGGCTGGGCAGCAGACAGGAACACCTCAGGCTGGGCAGCAGACAGGAACACCTCAGGCTGGGCAGCAGACAGGAACACCTCAGGCTGGGCAGCAGACAGGAACACCTCAGGCTGGGCAGCAGACAGGAACACCTCAGGCTGGGCAGCAGACAGGAACACCTCAGGCTGGGCAGCAGACAGGAACACCTCAGGCTGGGCAGCAGACAGGAACACCTCAGGCTGGGCAGCAGACAGGAACACCTCAGGCTGGGCAGCAGACAGTGGCACATCAGGCTGGGCAGCAGACAGGAACACATTGAGCTGGGCGGCAGGCTCCGGGTCATCGAGCTGGGCAGCAGGCTCCGGGTCATCGGGCTGGGCAGCAGGCTCCGGGTCATCGGGCTGGGCAGCAGGCTCCGGGTCATCGGGCTGGGCAGCAGACAGGAACCTCTCAGGCTGAGCAGCAGACAGGATTACGTCAGACTGGGTAGTAGGCTCCACAGACTGAGAAACGGGCATCATAACCTCAAGCCGGGAAACAGGCACCACAACCTCAAGCCGGGAAACGGGTACCACAACCTCAAGCCGGGAAACGGGCACCACAACCTCAAGCCGGGAAACAGGCACTGCAGCGGGCACCACAACCTTAGGCCGGGAAACGAGCACCACAACCACAGTACGGGAAACGGGCACCACAACCATAGGCCGGGAAACGGGCACCACAACCACAGGCCGGGAAATGGTTACCGGATCTTCAGGCGGGGTCTCAGGCACCGGATCTTCCGACTGGGACACCGGATCTTCCGACTGGGACACCGGATCTTCCGACTGGGACACCGTCATCAGGACTTCTGTTTGGAAGGCAGGCACAGGAACTTCAAGTTGGCAGGCTGGCACAGGAACTCCAAGCTGGCAGGCTGGCACAGGAACTCCAAGCTGGCAGGCTGGCACAGGAACTCCAAGCTGGCAGGCTGGCACATGAACTTCAGGCTGGCAGACTGACACAGGAACCTCAGGCTGGCAGACTGGTACAGGAACCTCAGGCTGGCACAGGGTCTTCAGGCTGGCACAGGGTCTTCAGGCTGGCAGGGGAACCTCAGGCTGGCAGACTGGCACGGGAACCTCAGGCTGGCAGACTGGCACAGGAACCTCAGGCTGGCAGACTGGCACAGGGTCTTCAGGCTGGCACGGGAACTTCAGGCTGGCAGGCTGGCACGGGAACTTCAGGCTGGCAGGCTGGTACAAGAACTTCAGGCTGGCAGGCTGGTACAAGAACTTCAGGCTGGTACAAGAACTTCAGGCTGGCACTGGGACGTCAGACTGGGTAACAGACATAGGGTTGGCAGATTTAGGTGGGTCGTCAAGTTCTACAGGCATGAACGCAGGCTGGAGTAGGTTGGTGGATGTGGAGGTAGGCTGGGTTACTGGTTGGATAGTGTGGGTCGGGAAGTACTTCCGCTTCTTCTTAGACTTAGCCGCTGCAGGTTTGCAAATAACGGGGGGAATGTATGAAAAAGTTGGGATCGAGCAAATGGAAGAAAATGGCAGAGGTACAGGGACAGTGGCTGGAGGGGGTTCTTGTGGATTGGCTACAGATAGGCGGGAAGAAGCAGGTGGATTGAAGGCAGGGTAGGTGCAACAGGTAGAGAGGGGGTAGTAATATTTGGCGGGGGCTGAACAAACTGGGCCGAAGCTGGGGTTGCTGTAGGCGACGGGCGCATACATTCTTGGGGAGGCAGGTGATTAATGGCAGGGCTGGAACGTTGTGGCTTGGCTAAGTGCAGGAGATCTGACCATGCCTGCAGCACAGGTTGAGCAAAAACTGTCTCACACACAGCCTGTCCGACCAGGGATTGCACTGAATGGATGCAATCAGACAACACCTGCTGGGAACAGGAGGAATAATGTTCCCAAAAATAGGCTGGATCATCCTCTAACAGCCACACTAAGGATTCAACCTGCTCAAAACTGAAAGGGGGTGAAAAATCGTCACTCCCATCGGGAATAGATGACAGGGCTGGTGTCAGGGAAAGCTTCCATCTAACAGCGCCAATCAGCGCCCAATGCGCACGCGCGGCGGAATGACGCTTCGGCGCATGCGCGTGCGCGGGACGGCGCTCCTACGTTCTCGGGTGCGCGCGCCGACGCGGCGGCGCACCAATAGGAATCCAGGCGGGCCTATTTAAAGAAACCCAGCTGCACTGACAAGTTGCTGGTTTGTCAGCTTTCCTGTGTACCCAAGACTCTGGAAAACTACCTTGAAAATCTCCTTGTGACCCGGACTGGCTTGATTCCTCTGATCTCTCTCCTGGACCTGAGCCTCGGCTTGTTATACGGACTTCTGCCTTCTCTTGTGTTTGACCCTCGGCCTGTGACTCGGATCTGCTGCCTGTCTACAATCCTTGACCTCCTGCTTGTACCTTTTGGACTTCCACGTTTCCTTTGAACTCCTGCCCTGTTCCCGGTATTTTCTGGACTTGTTACTTTTTGCTGTGCTAGACCCCCAGCCGGGACTGTTACCTCTGCAGTTGCAACCCGGACTCAGCCTGCACCGGCTTCTATTGACTCTTGCTGTTTGAACTATACTGATCCAGCTAGTTCCTGCTAGAAGCCTGCTCTTCAGTCTACTCAGCACTACCGGACCGTCTGCAAGTACCCACCACCTGCTGGTAGCCGGTGCCGCTTCTCGCCATCCACTCCCTGTCTCACCTCCAGGGAGTGGAGTGCGTCAAGTCGCAAAGGTGAACCACTCTCGGCATCTCGGCCTCGGTAAGTACATACCTTAACAGTACAAACCAGCCAGATGTCTGAGGCCGCCAGGGTGCGTTCACCATTCGAGACCCTCTGTCAGCAGGTCACCGCGCTAACCGATGCGGTTCAGAAATTACAAGAAGGTTATGTCCAAATGGATGGCCGCTTTCAGCTACTTACTGGAGCTACAGGACCAGCATCACCAGCTGCTACCACTGCCAATATTGCCTCCACGTCTCAAAATCAGGCAAACCCTACCGTAGTAATGGCTACCCCTGAACCCAGGGTCCCTCTGCCTGAATGATTCTCTGGCGTCCGTAAGAAATATCGGGCTTTCAAAACCGCATGTTATCTTTACCTCGCCCTTCAACCCAGGACTTTTTCTTCAGAAGTGGTAAAGGTGGTAAAGGTGGGGTTTGTTATCTCCCTTCTAACCGACGAACCTCAGGCCTGGGCCCATGGCCTGATGGAGCAAAGCAGCCCCATACTAGATTCAGTGGACACCTTCTTCGAGAGTATGACGCAGCTGTATGACGATCCTCAGCGATCAGCCACAGCTGAGTCTGTTCTCCACAGTTTAACCCAGGGGAGAAGGCCAGTGGAGGACTACACGGCAGAATTCCGGCTGGAATGAGACGGCCCTCAAATACCAGTATCGCCAAGGACTGTCTGAAGCTCTTAAAGACGAGCTGGCCAGGATTGGTGTTCCCACTACTCTGGAAGATTTGATCCAGTCTGTCACTCAGCTTGACAGACGCCTGCGGGAGCGGCGTTCTGAGCGTTTCCAGACTACCCGTCTGAACTGGACTTTGCCCCGATCAGCTCCTGCCTATCCACCCATCCCAGTTTCTACAGCATCTTCTCCTCCCGAGCCTGAACCCATGCAGCTTGGTCTGGTTCGTCCTCCCCTTTCTCCTGAGGAAAAGCAGCGCAGGCGTCAGGCCAATCTGTGTCTTTACTGCGGGGGTACTGGCCATTTCCTTCCGAGAAGGAGCAAAGAGGATACGAGTCTTAATAAATATAATATAATTTAAACAATATATTAGATCACCACTCTGTAGAATGAAATTATTTGGGCTGTGCGTGTACCACTGTCTGTTCAACAGAAGCCAGTCTAACAACTGGCTTCTGTTGAAGAGTCCTGCTGGAAAACCAGCATTTGATCAGCGCTTGCAGCCAATGGAAGATAAAGATGACCATAAAACACCAGGGAGATAATGTAGGCGTATAGATCCGGCCTCAACTCTAGCCCATGGGATATTTGTGTTGGTAATGTTCCATTGAGCAATTTGGGAGAAGTGGGCTGCCAGAAAATATAACCAAAAAGTAGGTAACCCCAGGAAAATCTAGGGCATTTATCCTGCCAAATAAACCTATTAACATCCCTTTGAAGGTGGTTAATAAAAGGGTTTTGAAATAATGATAGGAAGGGCTCTAAAAAAGTATAAAAGTTTGGCCAAAATGTTAATCTTGATGGTCATGACTCTACCTAAAAAGGAAATTGTGAATGAGCGCCACACTTTGAGCAAATTTCGGATCCAAGACATGCATGGAGTATAATTAGGTGCAAAAATAGAGGATATATTAGGGGTGAGATAAATTCCAAGATATGCAATATATCAAAAGACCAATAAAAGGCCTTTATCCACTTCCTGCCCAGCCGCAGGCATCATTCAGATATCTTTTTTTTTCAGCAGGCAATTCCATGCAAAGTAAAAGCCATCATAGTGCCTGTTTAGCCACTTGATTGCTTTTACGGGGGGAGGGGGGCTGTCCCTTGCCGCCACCCTCCGGTGCTCCCCCCAGCTCGCCCATGCAATCAGCGAGCTGGAGAATGAATCTGCCGGCGTCGGCAGCTTATCTCTATGACCCTTGGAGGCCGGAAACAACGTCATAACGTAAACACTGCCTTTTTTTTTGCTGAAAAGCCTGACTTATAGACTCCAGATCTCTCCGTGAAGAGGACCTGTCATGTCCTATTCCTATTACAAGGGATGTTTTCATTCCTTGTAATAGGAAAAAAGTGATAAAAAAAATAAAGGAAAAGTGTTAAAAAAAAATGTAAAAAATAAACAATACATTTTTTTTTTTTTAAAGTGCCCCCATCCCTTCATGCTCGCATGCAAAAGCGAATGCGGCAATACCTCACGTGTGGTTTGAATGTCGTTGTGTATGCGCTTGCTTCTGCATGTGTGCATGAAGGGATGGGGGCACTTTAAAAAATAAATGTATTATTGTTTATTTATTTTATTTTTACACTTTCCCTTTATTTATTTTTTTAATCACATGAGTGAGAGGAATATTTTATAGCACAAGACCTCCTCTGTAATTCTAAACTGGTAACACGAAAAAATGTTTAAAGCATAGCCTATGGAGATTTTTAAGTACTAAAGTTTGGTGCCATTCCAAGAGCGTCTGCAATTTTAAAGCATGAAATGTTAGGTATATATTTACTCAATGTAACATCATCTTTCACATTATTCATGAAAGTGTTTTTTTCCCAAAAAATCACATTTGAAAGATTGCTACGCAAATACTGTGTAACATAAAACTGTAACCACCGCCATTTATTCCGCCATTTATTCCCTATGGTCTCTGCTAATATATAAGTAGTGAGTGTACAGCTTGTATAACAGTATAAATTTGCTGTCCCCTCAAAATAACTCATCACACAGCCATTATTGTCGAAACTGCTGGCAACAAAATGAGTGCACCCCTACGTGAAAATGTCCAAATTGGGCCCAATTAGTCATTTTCCCTCCCTGATGCCATGTGACTCATTAGTGTTACAAGGTCTCAGGTGAGAATGGGGAGCAGGTGTGTTAAAGTTGGTGTTATCCCTTTCACTTTCTCATACCGGTCACTGGATGTTCAACATGGCACCTCATGGCAAAGAACTCTCTGAGGAAAAAATAATTGTTGCTCTACATGAAGATGGCTTAGGCTAGAAGAAGATTGCCAAGACCCTGAAACTGAGCTGCAGCACCGTGGCCAAGACCATACAGCGGTTTAACAGGAAAAGTTTCACTCAGAACAGGCCTCACCATGGTCGACCAAAAAAGTTGGGGCATCCTCAAACAGAAGGTGGAGGAGCGCAAGGTCTCCAGCATCCACCAGCTCCATGATGTCACCATGGAGGAGTGGAAGAGGACTCCGGTGGCCACCTGTGAAGCTCTGGTGAACTCCATGCCCAAGAGGGTTGAGGTAGTTCTGGGAAATAATGGTGGCCACACAAAATATTGACACTTTAGGCCCAATTTGGACATTTTCACTTAGGGGTGTACTCACATTTGTTGCCAGCGGTTTAGACATTAATGGCTGTGTGTTGAGTTAGTTTGAGGGGACAGCAAATTTACACTGTTATACAGGCTGTACACTCCCTACTTTACATAGTAGCGAAGTGTCATTTCTTCAGTGTTGTCACATGAAAAGATATAATAAAATATTTACAAAAATGTGAGGGGTGTACTCACTTTTGTGAGATACTGTATATGTAATATAAACCTGTGCTTTAAGCAAATGAAAATGTGATAATGTGTTGCTAGATTGTGTTAGATGAACAAAGTAACTTTTGTTACAGATTTCTTTGGATTTACATACATTCTTTGAAAAATATCATTTTTTACATCACTTTTTGTATTAAATTTTCAGTGTGCCCATTCTCCTTTTTAACATCAAGTATTGGTGCAGTAGTCTGTTTTGTACATCTAAAGTTTGAAGCTGCTGCCATCTTGTGGTTTATTTAAAAAAATGACATGGCTTTTTAGAGAGGATTTCTCAACAAGTATGTTTTTTTGCTGCTTTTCTTGAATTAAAATACAGTGTTACATATTTTTGTATGATTTTATAAATTCTGTTATGAAAAGCGATATTTTTTTTTTAAAGAAAACCCTTGTGTGTATAAATATAACAGACTGACTAGTTTAAGCTGTTTACAATGGATCATAATGTTTGTGATTTTGCTGAAACACCTTGTAGTAAAGTGTCATTTCTTCATGTGTTGTCACATGAAAAGCTATAATAAAATATTATAAAATATTTACAAAAATGTGAGAGGTGTAATCACTTTCGTGCGATACTATAATGGGGCAAAATATAGGAGGTGTCTTTAATAACAATATGTTCTAATTTTATTTGGGATATTATATTCCAGTTTTCACCTATGGTTTTTAATGATGAATCATGTTGAGAATAATGTATAAATAAACATTTGGATTTGGAAAAAAAATATTTCTTGTCCCTGGGAGTAAGCACCAGTTAAAAAGTCCCATATTAATTTTCCGCTAGTTATTGGATGTAATTTCAGGTTATTTGGTGCCTGAATTATCCAACACCATACTCATTTACAAAGTATAAAAAACACCAGTAAAGCGCACTACAAGGTCCAGCCCAGTCTATGGTGTGGACAAAGGTTCATTCCTATTCACAAGGATCCCTTCAGCTTGCCAGGTGAAAATCTCGGAAGATCCAGAGAGCTCAAAACAACAAAGAAATGGCAGCACAAGTTCCTCATTAGAACAATGAAAATTCTATAAAAACAAATACCCATGTAGTACACTTACATGGTAAAGTTTTGGTAATCAGCATGGATGGAAGATGACAACCTCACAGGATTGTGCAGACAACCCTATGATGTTTTCATCTTCCATCCATGCTGATTAACCAAAAATGTAACATATGTATACTATTTGTATTTATGGAATTAATTACTTTATTATTTTAATGATGATCTTGCGCTGCCATACTCATTTACAATGTAGTTTCCCTACACTGGAAGATTTCCTCTCTATTCCTGTTCTGGTGACAGCAACCTTCTTTCCTTTCACGGTCACCTGCATAAAACCAGGTGTCAGGTGTTCTAATTCTTATCTCTCTCTAAGCCCTGGTTCACACTGGTGCGTTTTGACATGCGATTTGACATGTCAAATCGCATGTCAAAACGGCAATATTTGCCACAAATTGCTGGCAATGGCACCATCCTAATCGGTGCGATGCTGCATCTGCGGCGCTGCACCGATTTCAAAAAGTAGTTTCTCTACTACTTTTTGCGATTTCGGCCGCGATTTACATTGACATCTGTGTCAGATGTCTTTGTAATCGCGGCTGAAATCGGGACTGCCAGCAAGAGTGAAATCATGCGAGTTCAGCTGAACTCGCACGGCTTCACTCCCGCAGCCCAGTGTGAACCTGGGCTAAAACAAAGAAAACACTGAGATACTTAATCAGTTCCCACCTGGCCTATAACAAAATGATGGCTGGATGGGTCTTTCAGCGATCTGGATGGATGTCACATGACATTGGACTGATCAGTGTACTGGCTTGCTGCTAGTACCATGTGACCACTGTGACCGATTACATGAGGTCACATGATAGTTGTAAACAATGAATGGCTTCCTTTCATGTCATCCGTTGTCTATAATTGTGCTGTTAGCTGTGATTGGTCAATGTGATCACATGGTATAGGCAGGGTCACTCACAGCCCATCTGTACTATGTGATTAGCTCTGGCCAATCACAGCTAATCACAACAAAACTAACTAAATTAATCAGTTTTATTCAGTAAAATGCTTGCTTATAGCAAGGAAATCATATTGTGTGAAACAAAACAAAAAACTGATCACTTATTTAGAGTAGTACAATGTTACTATGGTAGCATTATACTGCTCTGGTCACTGTGTGTTAAAAAAAAGAAAAAAAAAAGAGAAAAAAGTAATAAAAAATAATTGAAAAAACAAAAATGATTAAAACATTTTTTCGTACTGTCAGCAGTCAGTGTCCCTGATAACCACCATACCAGTTATATGATGACGCTGTACTGCACTGGTGACAGTATGTAAAAAAAAGTTTTTTTTTTTTTATTCTTCATCCAAAAAATGACAAAAAATTACAACTTCAAAAAACTTGCCATGCCTCTTACTAAATACCTTTTGACTTTCTACTTTCCAAAAAGGGGTCTTTCGGGGGATATTTCTACTGTCCTGACATTTTTGGGTCTCAAGAAATGAAATTGGCTGCCAGTACATCAGGCTTGATCAATTTTCATATATATACCGTAGTTTGTAGAGTAGTTTGTAGACTCTATAACTTTTCTATAGACTAAATAATATACAGTGATTGGGGTTATTTTCACCAAAGAAATGTAGCAGAATACATTTTTAGCCTAACTGAATGAAGAAAGATTTTTTTATTTGCAAAATTTTATAACAGAAATGAAGAAAAATGCATTTACATTTTTTTAGAAAAAGAATTTCAAAAACGGTGGTGAATAAATACCACCAAAAGAAAGCTCTATTTGTGTGAACAAACTGCTAAAAATTTAGTTTGGGTACAGTGGTGCATGACCACGCAATTGTCATTCAAAATGCAACAGCACTGAAAGCTGAAAATTGGCCTGGGCAGGAAGGGGGTAAAAGTGCCCTGTATTGAAGTGGTTAAACCAGTCCAAACCTCCTTCTAATACAATTGTAGCAGTATAAATGTTTGGCATTGTCCATTGTCTGTAAGCCCCATGTTTTGTTTTTTTTTAAGAAACAAAAAACAACAACAAAAAAATGGGACTTGATTGACCACTGGGTTCTTTTTTTGCAGCCATTCTTCTATGTTTCCTTTGAGCTTCATGAATTCAACAATTCCATCAAGAAACGTTATTAAAATATGTGTCCAGATGATGTTTTCAGGAATGCTTAACATCTTTTACTTGCAGTAATTTTTTCAGTGAATTTATAATTTCTTTGTTTCGAAGGCTATATATAATAGGATTAAAGAGTGGAGTTAGTACAGAATAATTAATAGCCACAAGTTTGTCATATTCTGGAGTATACTTTATTTGAGGTCTGATGTACATAAATGATACACTTCCATAGAAGATAAGTACAACTGTAAGATGAGAAGCACATGTAGAAAAAGCTTTCTTCTGTACTTTGCTAGATTTCATTTTCAGTATGGTGATTATAATTCTCACATAAGTCACAATAAGAAAAAGAGAGGTTAAGATTATCATGCAAAGGCTAATAGAAAAATCGATAATAAAATTAAGGGATGTATCCGCACACACCAAGTTAAGAAGAGGAGAAGAATCGCAGAAGAGATGATTTATTTCATTTGGACCACAAAATGGTAACTGTGAGACTGAAATAAGAAGTGGTAAAGGACTTAGAAATCCAAGAAACCAACAACTTGAGACCAAAGTCTTGCAGCGCTTTAAAGTCATTATAGTATGGTACCGAAGAGGATTGCAAATTGCGACCATACGGTCATAAGCCATTAAATTAAGTAAATAGTTCTCTGTAATACCAAATGAGTGAAAGAGGTACATTTGCATCATACAATTACTGAATGAGATTTGGGTCTTACCCTTCCAAATTACGGTAAGCACACTAGGAATTGTAACTGCTGTATACCAAATCTCGAGGAAAGACAACATACCAATTAAGAAGTACATTGGTGCACGAAGGTGCCTGTCAACAAAGATTATTGCTGATACAATCGCATTGCCGGCAATTATCAGGAAATAGGACATTAATAAAAGACTGAAGAGGAAAGGCCATAATTGGCCAGTGTTGGAAAACCCTAAAATTATAAACTCAGAGACTGTTTTATTTAAAGACATGTGTTCCAAAAGTTTGGAATTGTTCATGTCCCAATGCAAAAAAAAGGAAGGCAAGCAGAGGAGGAACCTAGATCATTTCCTTTTATGGTAGAACATTCACAACAAAAACATTTTTCTATATTTCCTAATACTTTTTTTTTAAAATGTTTTTTTTTTTTAAAAGAAACTAGTTTTGTAATTTGTTTGTTTTCCACTGTCTGAGATTGGTGTGTAGTTTATTGGTGCATCAATTCCTGATATTTTTTCATGTTCATCCATGCATTGTCCTGGGCTGGTAAATCAGGGCACAGTTTTGTTTTATTCATTTTTGTAGTCTCTGAACATCCTAGTATATTATTGTAGAAAGAATAAGAGGTAACATAAATAGGTAGCTATAATAGAATCTCAACACCATTAATTTATTTGTTCTATGTTATTTAACCGTTTTAAAGCTAAAGTTTTGATTTCGATTTTTTATTTTTTTTTGGAAAGGGTAAATCAAATTTCATGCAAATTTCATTATTTTTTACCAACTGGCTTGTTTCTGTATAGGTAAAAAGGTATGCTTGTATAACTGTGTGCCGATAAAGCTGATGACCTCCAAATGTTACAGACCTATTTTGAATAACAGAAGCATCTGCATTGCATTATTGGAGACTTATTTAAAGAGAATTAAAAAAACTGAAAGCGACTTTTCTGGCCCAAAATCCCAATGCATGTTATACCGCGTACACACGGTCGGATTTTCCGCCAGCAAAAGTCCAACCACGTGTATGCTCCATCTGTCAGGGAACTATCCGCAGAAGGACTAGCAGGTCCATCAATGTTCAGCAGAATCACAGATCAACAAACGAAATGCGCATGCTAACGGGCAAGAACGGTCAGGAATCTACGTTCTCCAGTGCGCATGCGCGTGCGCCAGAGCACACGCAATACGTGAGTGACTCTAGACGCCCAATGGCCTATTTAAAGCCTGCTGCAGCAGTCAGTAACTGCTGCATGATCTTCAGCCTTCCTGTGTGTTCCTGAGTTCCTGTCCCTACTATCTTGAATTACCGTTATCGACCCGGCTTGCCTGACCAGTCTTCTCTGTGCACGACCCCGGCTTGACCATTGGCTTGTTCCTGTATCCTGCTTCTGTCTGATTTTTCAGTGTATGACCCCGGCTTGTCCTTTGACCTGCTCCAGTGAATCTACCTTTGCTTGCTACCCTGTGTATGACTTCCGGCTTGGCTCCTGACTCCACCTTTGGTCCTCCCTGTTACACTACCTCATCTGATACCTCCAAGGGATCCCTGCCAAGCAGCCTACCCTGCTCACTAGCTGATCTCCAGTGGACATCTCTTCATCATCTCAGCTTGTCGCAGCTGGCAACCCCTGCCTCTTTGAGTATAGCACTCCCTGTGCCACCTTCAGCGGGCGCTCTGCCCTTAGTCGCAAGGGAAGCCCTCCCAGCACTTTGGCCTCAAGTAAGGTACGTGACACCATCGGACTTTTGCTGACGGAATTTCCGCCAGCAAAAGATTGAGAGTAGGTTCTCAATTTTTCCGACGGGAAAAATTCCGATCGAAAATGCCGATCGTCTGTAGCAATTCCGACGCGCAAAATTCCGACGTATGCTCGGAAACAATTTGACGCATGCTCGGAAGCATTGAACTTAATTTTCTCGGCTCATCGTAGTGTTGTACGTCACCGCGTTCTTGACGGTCGAAAGTTCAGAGTACTTTTGTGTGACCGTGTGTATGCAAGCCAAGCTTGAGCGGAATTCCGTCAGAAAAACCATCCAAGGTGAAAATCCGATCGTGTGTACGGGGCATCAGTGGAAACAGAGATAGAAAGGAAAAACTTTTTATCTGGGATCCTGAAACTCAGTTTGTTAATAAAAACTGTGTTGCCTAGTTCCCATAACCACAATTCAGATCCTATTACATTTTACATATTTATATTCGGGTAATATGATAACTAATTCAGGAGAATTCACTATATCATCAGATATGTTGGATTTGCAGAGAATCAGAGAATTTCATTTTACAAATGATTTTGTTTACTTATTTTCAAAATGTTGTACAAATAAAACAAAGCCTAACAATTTCTAAAAAAGAGATAGATGTTGAGGCCTCAGTCACATACAGTAAAGGGTGTAGACTGCCAAGACTGCGCTTAAATCTCCAGCGCCGATCACAATAATGTGTAATCCACCACAGCCAGTTAGCCTGTGCAAATCAATGACAGGTTGACAGATTTGCATATAAACTGACATCAAGAGTGTTACATGCCAGTGGGGACAAATAAACAGCCCTTGATGCAAACTGTCTTCATCCGGGGACTTATATATAACAATTTGTACAAACCTTTGTACGGGTTTACTGGCGGCACACACCTGTGATCGCTGCTGGAGATTTATGTTGGTTTGTGGCGATACATGGTCTTGATCAAACCTGTGTTTGAGGCATAAATTGCAAACATCTGATGCATAGCTAATACAGTCCACTCCATCTACAATAGGTAGACAATGGTCAACACAGGTAAAATAAACTTAGGTATTCTTGTGCAATGTCTGACAAATGACATGTCCTTCTAACACAGACATAACAACACCCCCTCGGTTAGTTGGCCGGTCGGTGGCATCCCCCTACCCTGGCACTTACCCCATCGGTTGCAGGTGGGCTCCTATGGACAGTGGGCAACAGCTGGGTTGCAGGCTCCTATGGGCGGGTTGCGGGCTCCTATGGGCAGCGGCTCCTGCTTCCTCTCTGCATCACGGCGGCTTCCGCTGTGCGGCTCCTCCCTCCTCCTCCTAGGCATCCCATAGGATCGCCTGTCCTTTCAGCCAATCAAGTGACCGGTGTCAAAACCAGCTGCCTGATTGGCTGGGAGGAGGATCAGTGTTACAACAGCGAATATTGATTCGCTGTTGTAACACACCTGGGTGGGCTCGAAACGCACTCTCTGAGACCCGAGTCCACCCTATATTGAAGACTATTAGCGTCTCTGGCTTTAATCGGTGCTTCAAAAAAACAGCCCCTCTACATTGGAATCCATGCGCCGGTGTCCTGAAAGGGGCCGGACGCATGGATAGGGAAGGCGGTGATGGATGGGCGGCCCCTGCCTAAAACTGCTCCCACCCCCTCCTAACACTGATACCAACTACCCTGTAGAAGAAAGATGCATATACTCACCTATTCTCAGGGTGCTCCATCCTGACCTCCCCTGTGTCAGCCAGCGCTGGTTACAGGAGAAAGTAGAAAGCACTCCAACAATGTATGAGTGGTGACGGCACACAAAGGTTTACTATGGGCTATCTGTTGTCAGTGCTCTCTCCTCTCCGCTGATGCTGCTGTTAGCTGAGAGAGAAGAGTTGATCGTGTGACAAGTCCACAGTGCCCTGAGAATAGGTAAGTATATGCATCTTTCTTCTACAGGGTAGTTAGCATAGGTTTTAAAGCGGTGTTCCACCCAAAAATGGAACTTCCGCTTTTCGGAACCCTCCCCTCCCTCCGGTGTCACATTTGGCACCTTTCAGGGGGGTGCAGATATCTGTATGTAGCAGGCATTTAAATTTGGGGGAGAGCATCTGGGTTATTCAACCCAGATGTACTAATTGTTAGGGAATCTGAGAATCCCTTTTGTGGTTCTTGGAGGACTCTGGTGGTGAAGGGTTCCCTGTGGCCTGCAGGCGGCGTTGCCGCCCTGGGCCGGAGTTGAGCCTGCACTGCAAGACTGTTCCTTTTTGTCCTTTCCTGGCGCTGGTACGGCGGGGCGGGGAACCCACTGTGACGCAAAGGGAGAGGAGATAAAAGGGGCGGACGCCCTGACCTAGGGGTTCAGAGTTGGAGGACGCAGCCGCGCCCAGGCACCTTCAGCCTGGGTGCTGGCGTTCCGGAGTTCCGGGCCCAGGTGCCCTTGGCCTGGCCGGGAGCGAGGGATGGAGTCCATCCCAGGCACCTTAAGCCTGGGGTGAGGTACTATGACCAAGGCCTGGGGCCCAGTAACTTCGACTGGGTTCCGCGAGGGTGGAGGAGTCCGAGGGGCCCTAAGGTGTTGGGACCCGTATCTGAGGCGAGGAGGCCGGGGAGTGTAACCCTTCCGAATAGCCCGGTACAGCATTAATCCGGTGACAGCGGGGCCTCTGGTAACTCTTGGAGGGATGTCTTCCCCCTGACAGGGGCTGCAACGTAGCGAAGATAACTCCAGTTCCTGTTCACTAGAGTCGCTGGAAGAGACTCTGAAGCCAAAAAGTTTGTTTTACAGCCACTGTGCTTAGCAACCGTTGGTGAAACCTTAACGGCTTAGTTTCTTTGAGGATTGTGCCTTAACCTACTCCCCACCAATACTGAACTGTTCTATGGGTCTCAAACTGTCTGCTCGCAAAGGACTATTTGTTTGCCGTTATGGAATAAATAAGTGTTGGACCTTTTCAGTGTGTGGTACTCCAATTACTGGGAGCAAAGGGGGTTATCAGCAGAACAGACTTGGCTCTGAGCGTATACACAGCCCGAAGGTAATCTGATGCTGGCCTTCATCTCTACATGCTGTAATCTAGAGGACATGGGCTGTGGCACACCTCGCTCTCCCCTTCAAGGTACCCCTAGACCGGAGCCAAAGTAACCGCTAAAGAAGAAAGAGAGTGAGGCCGTTACATGTATAATACAGGTATTTGCACCCACATCCGGTGAGTAACTCCCATGGGAGTCACTCAACTTCCCGTCCCCCCTGCTGTCTTCTGGGAAACACACTGGTCTCAGGAGAGAGCGAGGACCACTGGAAACGCGCCGCGCTACTCACGCATACGCAGTAGGGAACCGGGCAGTGAAGCCGCAACGCTTCACTTCCTGATTCCCTCACGAGGATGGCGGCGGGGGCAGCCGAGAGATGAGCGATTGCTCGTCTGCTGCTGCCGACATTGCGGGCACCCTGGACAGGTAAGTGTCCATTTATTAAAAGTTAGCAGTTGCAGTATTACTAGCTGCTGGCGTTTAGTAAAAAAAAATTTGCGGCACCTCTGCTTTAAAAGGATAGTGGGAACAGTCTTAAGATTAGATACATTTTGCCCAGAGTTCTACTTTAAATACCATTGTGTGTGTATTTGGATGGCTGTTTCTAAAACCTATAGGGAGCTGGTACAGTTGTGTAGATTAGTGAGCTTTCATCCCACTGATTGTGTGGGGGGGGGGGGGTTGAAGACTCTCCACAGTCAGTTTACCATCAGGTCATCTAGGTTGTTTTTCTGGAAGGTAAAGGGGTCCAGATAAAGAGATACAAGGTGGAGAGACCACCTTTACCTCTAGGGAAGGCAAGGCAAACCTGTTCAAAGTGATTGGAGGGATGTGAAGGAGTGAGAGAGTGATGGTGTATATAAAAATCAATATGTAGTGAATGATGGCTCATTACCATAAATAAAGTGCTAAATAAAGTGTACATCACATGTGCAAAATTTCAGAATAAAAAAATTGCATACTAAACGCTACATAATCGCATAGAATTCAACGTGCACAGAAAATTGAAAAAAAATGGCATAAAAATTAAGTGCTAATGCTTACACAGTATAAAAATAGAGTCCAACAGTGCACATAGGTATCCAGAAAAACTTGATAGATAAAGTGCTGTGCTCCAAGTGACAATCTGTTCAGATACAGTCTTTCATTGAATAAGTGACGTGAATCCTCTTCATTGTATAAACACCTCAATGTGCAATGGCTCCTTACCTTACCGCTGTAAGGTAACAGCGTGATGTAGATAGTGATGTTGAGTTAATCTGGGATCTTGCAGTGGCTATCGCCTAGTATTCTTCAAGTACAATGGTGTCCAGGGAAATATCGATGGGGTTGGTGTCCTAATGTACCTTGCTAACCTGATATACGATCCTCATATACAGTCCTATATTGCCTCTGTGTACCTCGGCAGCAGTGGACAGCCTCCCAAATCCATAAGCATGAAGTAAAAAGGAAAGGGGGACCTAAATAGTGAAGTATGTAAACACTGGGTAATTTATTGGGGTTACAACTTAAAGGTACACACATAACAAACAGGTAAAAAAATAGATTTAAAAAAACGAGCAGCGAGCTTGTGGCCTAACGTCACTTCCAGGTGCCCGTCTAATCCAATTCACTTATTCACTGAAAGACTGTATCTGCACAGATTGTCACTTGGAGCACAGCACTTTATTTATTGCACTTTATCTATCAAGTTTTTCTGGATACCTATGTGCACTGTTGGACTCTATTTCTATACTGTGTCAGCATTAGCACTTTGATCTTATTTTTATGCAATTTTTTCAATTTTCTGTGCACGTTGAATTCTATGCGATTGTAACGTTTAGTATGCGTTTTTTAATGAAATTTTGCACATGAAATGTACAGTAGGTGACAGTGATATTGTAGCTAAAAGCATCTAGGCATCGGCGATATTCGCCCTCCGTGACCCCTGTCAAGCTCTGTCGCTCCTCCCACTCGCCACCCCCAAGAGATTCCTATGGATACGCTGTATCTCGTGGGGGCGGTGAGCGCGAAAAGCACAGCCTCGCAGTGCCGATTTCCAGCGCGATCCCATCGCGCTGGAAATACAATCACGCGGGCACGTACTGTACACTTTATTTAGCACCTTATTTATGGCAATGAGCCATCAATCACTAGAGCGCAACACCACATATTGATTTATATATGTATTTATTGTCTGCTGCAACTAGTGTTCCATTATTTATGGTCGGAGCCCTCAGTCCGAAGAGATATGGATCACATAAACACATCACAAGACTAACAACACAGATAAGACCTGAAGTGTGGCCTGGCCTGTTGGACGGTATGCCAAGAGAAGGGGCCATACCTAAGATAGAAGTAATGAATAATTCTGTTGAGAATTGTTTGAAGGGAAGTGCCCTAAAAAGGGGTATGGGTGGGTGGGTACCGCGCACTGGAGCCGACACTGACGATGGTGGACGGCCTGCTTAAGTACCCCTCGAACTCCTCCCATAATTTCAGGCCAGCATACTGGCCTTCCTATTTATGGTCGGAGCCCTCAGTCCGAAGAGATATGGATCACATAAACACATCACAAGACTAACAACACAGATAAGACCTGAAGTGTGGCCTGGCCTGTTGGACGGTATGCCAAGAGAAGGGGCCAAAAAACACACTTGGTTAGGGAAGGAATTGTTTCACTGTATGAGGCAATAACAACTGAGCGAGACTGTTGGAGACTCGTGACGATCCGTTTGAGGATTGGGGACGTATCAGGCGAAACGCGTGGACTTCCACCTGCCCATCATCCTGATTGCGTGGTCTGGAACTCTGTACGCGATGCAGCTAAGGCTGCTCCCACGCGAAAGAATGTCCTGAGTAACGACCTGGGTTTAAAGCCTAAGATGCATGGGAGCGTTCTGACTTAACTGATGAACTGGTACTTGCTTAGAGGTACAGTTGGGAAACGTAGAAGAGGCTGTCCTCTGAAAGGACGGGCAGTAGAGTATACCAATTGCTTTAGAACAGCCATAGGGCACCAGGCGTTGAGAGTCTGGAAAGTTTGACGTCTACTGTGGGACCGGATTGTAGCGTTTCCCGACACCGTCGGGTGTAGGGTAAAACGACTCTGGTGGTGAGTTGGGTGGTGCCTGCGTAGTACTTGGTACTCGGGTTCGTGACAGTAAATTCGCTGGGCCGTAGAAAACCGGGGAAGGCTACGTGATGGCTGCTCGAATTACCAGGCTGGGTCATAACCGAAGGGGGAACGTGGAAGCATAGCAGACATGTGCTGGAATACGGCGTTGGTCACTGGTAAGCGGAACCAGTGTGTGGTTGCTGCCTGTGAATGCCACGTGGTATGGTTTTGACCGCATGAGCGGTGAACAGGGAAGGTTTGGTAGGGTCTAGTAGAGAGGTAAATGCTGGATGCCGGCTGAATAGAGTCTGATGGTATTGTGTGACAGAAAGAACGAAGGCCAGATATGTCTGAGTTTCCTGGAACCGCCCCGGGGTTAGCGGCCAGGAACCTGCCGGTCTTCCAGGCAGTATGGTGGCCTTTAGTGTATTGGAAGAATAGAACACATCGACGAGGGAGGTAGCACCAGGAGGTGCTATCTCGTTGCAGAGTCGGTTGCGACTAACGTGGGAAGCCGGGCATGGTCGGCTCTGGGCTCCGGTGAAAGGATGAGGCATAGTTAGGCGGGAACGTGCGTCGGCCGAGGTATTGCATTTACCAGGGATGTGGACCCTGAGGATACTGAACTGACGTTGTAGGGACAGTAGCACCAGGCCTGCGTAGGAAGGCCATGGTGGCCACCGATATTGACCAGCCTCTTTTAACGACTGTGACTGTGGCCTGGTTACCTGTGGCGAACGTGGTGGCCTGTCCTGCCCAGGTTCGGCCTCATACTTGAGCCGCTGCAACTATGGGGTAGATCTCGAATAGAGAGGATGACTGACTAAATGCGGATTTGTGAGTATCTCTGACGGGCACGGACCTGCGAACCAATGATGGCCAAAAATTGCAATGAAGCTTGTGGAAGCTGCTTTGTCTTTGACTATCTGTGGTGACGAAGGGATGCTGATGGGATGAACGTGGGTCTACTATGCTAGTTCTCGAGGAAGTGGGCCCAGATGGCCAGATCCGCTATAGCGGCTGCGTCTAGCTAAATGACTTGGTCAGGGTCTTGTGCCTGGGAGAGGGACACTAAGAAGTGTGAGACAAAGGATCGCCCTTGAGAAATGAACCTCATCGTGAAGTTGAGCATGCCCAGTAGGGGTTGTAGCTGTGTGTTCGGAGCACCCTGGCGTGACGGTGACGTATGGGCGACAGTCCTGTGTGGGTCAAACTACCGAGAGATGGGCTGGCCTGCATGGCACGTTTGTCTAGGATGATGTCCGGAAGGAGATGAGCTAAGCCAGGTTTCCTACGTTTTCCTCAGTTACGGGCATATTGATTTAAGAGATCTCTTCTAGAATTCCTAGGACTGCTGGGGGTTTAGTATTTGGTGAGAACTCCTGTGAGGGTATGAGGGAGTTTAACTGGGTACGTTTTAGAAGAATGAGGCGCGGATAAGTAGTAGACTAAAACAAAGTTTATTGGAAAACTTGCCCTCGACAAGATCGAAGACTGGCTCTCCGTAGTTCGGCCGAGGCCTGGGGGTGGTCCAAGGTCTGGGGAACTGTGTATTGCCGACTGCCGAACCCGCGAAGGGTGATGGTGAGGCAAAGTTTGCTGTCGGCTCGCGGCATGGCGTCGGTTAAAAGGAGGGGAATGCATATGTTTAGAGTAAGTTTGCGAGGTTTGGAGGGGATAGAAGGGTTTAAGAAAACGGGGAGGAAGAAGGAGAGCAGTGAGGACAGGGCAAGGAGCGATAGGCGTAGATGACAGATTAGTTTGCGTACGAGCGCGGTTGAGTGAAATTTGGAAAACTCAAAAGAATGCGAGGCAACTGAGGTGAGCCAGGAGGTGACTGGCTAGATAACCGATAGCTCAGGTGCCGTCTGTGCTCGGCACAGACTAATGAACCAGAGCCCCCAGGGCGTGCTGGGGCGAGTGGCTGAAGTCTGGTATGCTAAGTAAGAATGTTTCGATCTGTAGTGGTTGACGTGTGGTCGGTCTGCTAACCCTCGCACTGCCAGCAAGGTGGATGTTAGGCGACCTTGTCTGTGTGGTGAAGGATCTCGGATCGCTCTTCGAAAACAGAGTGTAGTGCACAGAAGTATGTGACAGTTACTAACGCCTCATGAGCGGTCAAATTGTGTATGTGAAGAAACATATGTCGTGAAAGAGTGCGAGGAGAAAGCAAGGAGGGGCCTTGCACTGACGCCCTGACTTGTGCACCAGTAGTTTAAGTCTGGTCGAGGTCGAGACATGGGTCGACCCGAAACCTGTGACACTGAGCTGCATGGGGAAAGCGACAGAGAAAAGGTGAGTAGCCGTGTTGCTACTGGAGATGAGGAGTGGCTGATTTGAACCACTTGTTGAATGCTCGCAGCGATTGCGAGGGAAAGTAGCCTTGCTGAGAGGCGAAAGAAGGAAAGTTTGTGAATTGTGAGTATGTAGGGATGACCGTCCGTGATGAACCTGGAGTAATTAAAGTAAGGTGTGTAATGCATGAAGAAAGTTGCATTTTACTACTAGTAATTTATTTACATTCGACTATTGTTATTTATTGGTTCATTTATTATTTACGTTTTTTTTTTTTTTCCTATTTTTATTTTAAAAAAAATTAATTAATTTCTTTTTTTTTTTTTTTTTTTTTTTACTTTTTTATTTTATTTATTTATTTATTTATTTTGTAAATTATTATTATTTTTTTTTTTCGGGGAATGATTCAAGCGTGAGGCACGGCTAATGCGACCGATAATGTACTAGCACTTCGAATGGCCAATGAACTGAACGTCTGAGCTGCTGCTACGACTGAGTACGGATCGATAGGATGGGTCTGTAGTGCTGGGAAGCTGAGTTGCTGCGCTGGAGGTGCGACTGTACTAGAATTGATAGTGATTGAAAAGGATCCGAATCTTAGAGCCGACGTTACGACTGGATTCGGATGGATTAGAAGGTTTGATGCTGCGGATCCGACTGTTTGAGCCGGTGGTGCGACTATGCTCGGGCCGGTCGTGTTAGCGGAGGATCCGCACCTTTGAGCCGATGCTACGACTGGGTTCGGATCGGTTGGATGGGTCTGATCAGTTCTAAGTTTGATGTTTGTAGATCCGAGCCGATGAGCCGGTGGTGCGACTGTGCTCGGATCGGTCATGTTAGCGGAGGATCCGAACCTTTGAGCCGATGCTACGACTGGGTTCGGATCGGATAGGAGGGTTTGTTGCTAGAGATCCGAGTCGATTGAGCCGGTGATGCGACTGGACTCGGAACGAGTGTAAATGCCATAGATCCGAAAGTTTGAGCCGATGCTACGACTGAATTCGGAACAGTTCGAAGTTTGATGTTTGTAGATCCGAGCCGATGAGCCGGTGGTGCGACTGTGCTCGGATCGTTCATAGATGCCAGAGGACCGAACGTCAAGGCGATGCTACGACTGCGTTTGGATCGGATAGAATGGTTTGTTGCTAAAGATCCGAGTCGGACGAGCCGGTGCTGCGACTGGACTTGGATCGCTTGGGAATGCCGTAGGTCCGAAAGTTTGAGCCGATGCTACGACTGAATTCGGATGGTTTAGAAGTTTGATGTTTGTAGATCCGAGCCGATGAGCCGGTGGTGCGACTGTGCTCGGAACAAACGTGGATACCAGAGATCCGAATCTCTGAGCCGATGCTGTCTGTATTCGGGCTGATAGCGGGTGCATGGAGGGGTTTGTTTTGCCGGGTCCGAATCATAGCGCCGGACATACGGCTGGACTCGGGCGGCTGTTCGGTGTTTCGAAGTTGAAGGGGCTTGTGATTTGCTGAGGGTCCGGCCTGTAGTGCCGATTGTTAGCGACCAGAACCGGACCGGACTGTTCAGTGTATGGTGTGAGTAGTAGGAGGTGTGGGGCATCAGTAAGGTGAAGGGAGAGTATCGTAGGAGGTGTAGGGCATCAGTGACTAGGGATAAGGAAGTGCAGTGTGGGATACCAGTCCGACTACTGGGTATCAGATGTGCGACTTGAGGTAAGAAACTTGCAAGCTGCGAGTAATTCGTACAACAGTTCTGTGAGACGTAGTGTCTGGCGGGCCGTTACCGGTGGTAACATGCGTGCGACAGGGTTCGAAAGACAGCTGGACTAGCCGGTAAACATGCGATACAGACGGAAAACACGGGGTTATGAACCGTGTGACTTGTAAAAGAAGAAAACGTGTACCGGCGCCACGATTCGTACGAATGGTAACGGCCGGTCCTACCTGCGACAGCGAGCGGGGATACGACCGACTGCGAACGCGCTGGAAGATACGAGGCAACTACACGGACGTTGCGAATCGTAGGGCGTCGGCTGATGATGACGAATACCGCGCACTGGAGCCGACACTGACGATGGTGGACGGCCTGCTTAAGTACCCCTCGAACTCCTCCCATAATTTCAGGCCAGCATACTGGCCTTCCTATTTATTATTATCCAGGTAGCGCAAGAATATTCTCTTTATTTAGAGCAGGGGTCCTCAAGCTTTTTAAACAGGGGGCCAGTTCATGGTCCTTCAGACTGTTGGGGGGCCGGACTATAGTTTAAAAAAATATGAACAAATTCCTATGCACACATCTTATTTGTAGTGCAAAAAAACAGGAAAAAACTATTTAATATTTAAAATAAAAAACTATTTTAATCAACATAAACTTTTTAGTATTTCAGAGACTCCCCTCATCACAGAACCCCCTCCGCATCACAGAACCCCCTCATCACAGAACCTCTCCATCACAGATCACCCATCACAGATTCTCCCCATCAAAAAGACCCCATATAAGGTCATCCATCACAAAGCCCCCCATAAAAGATCCCCCATCACAGACCCCCCCATCACAAATCTCCCCATCACAAAGACCCCCAACACAAACTCTTCTCCATCACAAAGCCCCCCGTAACAGACACCCCCATCACAGAGCCCCCATAACAGATCCCCCATAACAGACTCCCCCACTCACAGATCTCCCTATAAGATTCCCCCCATAACAGACTCCCCCATCACAGACTACCCCCATCACAGTCTTCCTCCAACCACAATAGAAATATGTGTATTCCAGAAAGTTTAACAATCAGCAGATAAAGATACTCCAAACACCTTGTGTTAGCGTTTCAATCATGGTTGTTGATATTATTACATTGTAATATAAAATTAAATAGTTCAACTTACCATAATGCAGAATGAGAATCAGTCGGAGCTCTGATGTCAATGTCCCCAACCAGCGGAGTGCTTCCTTACATCTCAGGGGTCACTGTCCCCAGCCAGCGGAGTGCTTCCTTACATCTCAGGTGTCACTCTCCCCAACCAGCGGAGTGCTTCCTTACATCTCAGGGGTCACTGTCCCCAGCCAGCAGAGTGCTTCCTTACATCTCAGGTGTCACTGTCCCCAACCAGCGGAGTGCTTCCTTACATCTCAGGTGTCACTGTCCCCAACCAGCGGAGTGTTTCCTTACATCTCAGGTGTCACTGTCCCCAGCCAGCGGAGTGTTTCCTTACATCTCAGGTGTCACTGTCCCCAGCCAGCGGAGTGCTTCCTTACATCTCAGGTGTCACTGTCCCCAGCCAGCGGAGTGCTTCCTTACATCTCAGGTGTCACTGTTCCCAGCCAGCGGAGTGCTTCCTTACATCTCAGGTGTGACTTCCCCAGCGGAGTGCTTCCTTACATCTCAGGTGTGACTGTCCCCAGCAGAGTGCTTCCTCCCCTCATCTCAGGTGTCAATGTCCCCAGCCAGCGGAGTGCTTCCTTACATCTCAGGTGTCCCCAGCCAGCAGAGTGCTTCCTTACATCTCAGGTGTCCTCAGCGGAGTGCTTGCTTACATCTCAGGTGTCCCCAGTGGAGTGCTTCCTTACATCTCAGGTGTCCCCAGTGGAGTGCTTCCTTACATCTCAGGTCTCCCCAGTGGAGTGCTTCCTTACATCTCAGGTGTCCCCAGCGGAGTTCTTCCTTACATCTCAGGTGTCCCCAGCGGAGTGCTTCCTTACATCTCAGGTGTCACTGTCCCCAGCCAGCGGAGTGCTTCCTTACATCTCAGGTGTCACTGTCCCCAGCGGAGTGCTTCCTTACATCTCAGGTGTCAATTTCCCCAGCCAGCGGAGTGCTTCCTTACATCTCTGGTGTCACTGTCCCCAGCGGAGTGCTTCCTTACATCTCAGGTGTCACTGTCCACAGCGGAGTGCTTCCTTACATCTCAGGTGTCACTGTCCCCAGCCAGCGGAGTGCTTCTTTACATCTCAGGTGTCCCCCCCCCCCCATTGGAGCCCTTCTATATCCCAGCAGCGGTATCTCCACCGCCATTACAGAAGTCTGAGGGGGAACAAATTAGATGCGGACATTTTCAAGAAGACCACAGACGAGTTATAAACAAGAAGGGAGCCTGTCTAGTGGCTACAATAGAAATGGAGCTGCGGCACCACCCACCCGCTCACATTACCTCCGCCAGCCGGACCTCTAGCGGCGGCGGCGGCGAAAAATAGTGAAAAAAAAGGTCAGGGGAGGGCGATTACTGCAATGTTAAAGGGGCAGTCCGCGGGCCGGGTAAATCACACTGGCGGGCCGGATGCGGCCCTCGGGCCGTAGTTTGAGGACCCCTGATTTAGAGAGTGATGGTGGTTGTAAAAAACATTTTATCTTTATGTACCTGCACATATCCACCTCTGGTAACTCCTGTTATTGTTTGAGTGTATCAAATTAAATGAATTCTGAACCACTTTGGAGAACCTTTAAAGTTATCAGCGAACCATGAAATCGCCAAGAGAAGTCATGTCTGTTCTGGAATGTAAGGAGGGATCTTCTATATAGGAAGATAGGGGGGAGGTTGGAGAGGCCAAGTTTGCCTCTGGTGGTTATACCAAGAGAATTAAGAGACATTGTGCTACAACCATGTTTAGTGGTCCAAGAGCTTTATATTGTTTCAACTTTGGCCATATCAACAACTAGAGAGGTCAATTCAAAATAAATCCATGATAAGTAACTCTTGGAGGTATTCCGTTGTGCCGATGGGCCAGTCTAGCTGATAGCTAATAGAGCCAAACATTGAGCAGACCAAGCCTGCTTAATTGTTGGGGGTAATATAGAAGATGTTTGTTTTATCTGGGGTTTTTTATTTGACCAGAAAAAATGTATTGGTTTGTATTTGAATGTGGTCTGTGATAGATTTAGTAATATATAGTGAAAAGCTCTGAAATGTAATAATGTCTGCCAGGATGGACATGTAAATTTAAAGTTTGTCTTGAGTGTGTTGCATAAAGTGGAACGGAGGTTAGTGGTCATCATTACCAAAGATTTGTGCCAACTTCAAAGTAGTCCTAATATGAATGTTATGCCCCATACACACGATCGTTTTTCATGCCGTTAAAAATGCCATTTTTAAAAATGGGCATTAAAACCGATCGTGTGTATGCTCCAGAGCATTTTTAACGACGTGAAAAACGGCCATTAAAAATTTCGAACATGCTCTATTTTTTCACGTCGTTTTTCATGTTTTTTTTAACGACGTGAAAAACGATAGTGTGTATGCTTTAACGACGTGAAAAAAAAACGCGCATGCTCAGAATCAAGTATGAGACGGGAGCGCTCGTTCTGGTAAAACTAGCGTTCGTAATGGAGATAGCACATTCATCACACAGTAACGGACTAAAAAGCACGAGGCTGAAAAGCGCGAATCGTCGCTCAACAAACTTTACTAACATGAAGGGTGGCGCCATTCGAACAGAACTTCCCCTTTATAGTGCCGTCAAACGTGCTGTACGTCACTGCGCTTTGCTCGAGCGGTTTTTTTAATGATTGTGTGTACGCAAGACAGGCTTGAGAGGAAACATGAAAAAAAAACGACAATAAAAACGTTGGTTTAAAAAATGGCATGAAAAATGATCGTGTGTATGGGGCATTAGTCATTGGAAATCATGGGGAACGACTTGTCATACAGTACGACTTTGCAGTCCCAAGTCGTAGGACAAGTCGTACAAGTGTGAAAGGAGCCTTACCCTTAAAGTGAACATTTCTGAATTGCAGTCTAGATGTCTTATTCTTGTTTTAGGAGAGTGGTGCAGAGCTTGCAGCAATATTTATTTAACCACTTAACAACCACCTGCCGACAAATAACGTCGACGAGGTGGTTGCTTAACTCTGGGAGGACGTTATATAACGTCCTCCCAGAATCGCGCTCCCGCGCGCCCCCTGGGGCGCGCACACGGGAAACTCCGTGACCGCCGGGTCCAGAGGACCCGGCGGATCACGAATCGCGGTAAATCACCGCTGATAGCGGCCGTTTACCACGTGATCGCTCCGTCAAATGACGGAGCAATCACTTGTAAACAGACCGGCGTCATTTGATGACGCCGGTTCCTCCCTCCCCTCTCTGTACCGATCGGTACAGTGTGAGAGGGGAGGGGGAGGGAGCGGATGGCAGCAGCAGCACTGTGGGCTGGATCTGTGACAATTGCAGTCACAGATCCATCCATCCATCCATCCCTGCTCAGCCATCCCTGTGCTATACCCTGCCAATACTCTGCAATACACCCTGCCAATACTCTTCAAAATACCCTTGTGCAATACTCTTCAAAATACCCTTGTGCAATACTCTGCAATACCCTGGTGCAATACTCTGCAATACCCTGGTGCAATACTCTGCAATACCCTGCGAAATACTCTGCAATACCCTGCGAAATACTCTGCAATACCCTGCGAAATACTCTGCAATACCCTGCGAAATACTCTGCAATACCCTGCGAAATACTCTGCAATACCCTGGTGCAATACTCTGCAATACCCTGGTGCAATACTCTGCAATACCCTGGTGCAATACTCTGCAATACCCTGCACAATACTCTGCAATACCCTGCACAATACTCTGCAATACCCTGCAAAATACTCTGCAATACCCTGCGCAATACTCTGCAAAATACTCTGCAATACCCTGCACAATACTCTGCAATACCCTGCACAATACTCTGCAATACCCGCCACAATACTCTGCAATACCCGCCACAATACTCTGCAATACCCGCCACAATACTCTGCAATACCCGCCACAATACTCTGCAATACCCTCCACAATACTCTGCAATACCCTCCACAATACTCTGCAATACCCTCCACAATACCCTGTGCAATACCCTCCACAATACCCTGTGCAATACCCGTGCAATACCCTGCCATACACCGCAATACCCTGCCATACACCGCAATACCCTGCCATAGTCCGCAATACTCCGCAATGCCCTGCAATACTCCGCAATGCCCGGCAATACTCCGCAATGCCCGGCAATACTCCGCAATGCCCGGCAATACTCCGCAATGCCCAGCAATACTCCGCAATGCCCGGCAATACTCTGCAATAACCACTTCCCGCCCTCCGGCCGTCATATGACGTCCTTGACTTTGTGCGGGGATATCTGAATGATGGGAGCAGCTACAGGCATCATTCAGATATTAGCTTTTTCAGCCGGCGATTCCCTACACCATAAGAACAATCATAGCGGCTGTTCCGCCGCTTGATCATTCTTACGGGAGGCGAGAGGGGATGTCCGTCCCCCCCCCGCCGCCCTCCGGTGCTTCTACCGACTCACCGCTACGATCAAAGCCAGGATTGTTGTTTTTTTTTTTTTTTTTTTTTCAGGCTTCCCAGCCTAGAGGTGAGATGTGGGGTCTTATTGACACCCCCCCCCCATATCTCACTGTAAAGAGGACCTGTCATGCCATATTCCTATTACAAGGGATGTTTACGTTCCTTGTAATAGGTATAAAAGTGATCAAAAAAATGTTTAGGGCGGAAAAACATGTCAAACTAAAATAAATAAAGTAAAATTAAGAATAAATTTTTTATTTTTTTTTAAAGCGCCCCTGTCCCCGTGAGCTCGCATACAGAAGCGAAAGCATACGTAAGTCCCGCCCACATATGAAAACGGTTTTCAAACCACACATGTGAGGTATCTCTGCGAACGTTAGAGCGAGAGCAATCATTTTGGCCCTAGACCTCCTCTGTAACTCAAAACATGTAACCAGTAAAAATATTTAAAGCGTCGCCTATGGGGATTTTTTAAGCAGCGAAGTTTGGCGCCATTCCACGAGTGTGTGCAATTTTTAAGGGCGACATGTTAGGTATCTATTTACTCGGCGTAACTTCATCTTTCACATTATGCAAAAACATTGGGCTAACTTTACTGTTTTTTTTTTTTTAAGCACAAAACATTTTTTTTACGTAAAAAACGCGTTAAAAAAATTGCTGCGCAAATATCGTGCGAGATAAAAAGTTGCAACAACCACCATTATATTCTCTAAGGTCTTTGCTAAAAAAACATATATAATGTTTTGGGGTTCTATGTAATTTTCTAGCAAATAAATGATGATTTTTACATGTAGGAGAGAAATGTCAGAATTGGCCTTGGTGCTCCAGAACGCCTGAAGGTGCTCCCTACATGTTGGGCCTCTGTATGTGGCCACGCTGTGTAAAAGTCTCACACATGTGGTATCGCCATACTCGGGAGTAATAGCAGAATGTGTTTTGGGGTGTAATTTGTGGAATGCATATGCTGTGTGTGAGAAATAACCTGCTAATATGACAATTTTGTGAAGAAAAAAAAAAGAGAAAAAAAAAATCTTGATTTTGCAAAGAATTGTGGGAAAAAATGACAACTTCAAAAAACTCACAATGCCTCTTTCTGAATACCTTGGAATGTCTTCTTTCCAAAAAGGGGTCATTTGTACTTTTCTGGCATGTTAGGGTCTCAAGAATTGAGATAGGCCGTCAGTACTTCAGGTGTGATCAATTTTCAGATATTGGCACCATAGCTTGTGGACTCTATAACTTTCACAAAGACCAAATAATATACACCAATTTGTACTTATTTTTACCAAAGATATGTAGCAGTATAAATTTTGGCCAAAATTTATGAAGAAAAAATAGTAATTTGCAAAATTTTATAACAGAAACGAAAAAAAAAAAATTTTTTTACAAAATTTTCAGTCTTTTTTCTCTTATAGCGCAAAAAATAAAAAACCCAACAGTGATTAAATACCACCAAAAGAAAGCTCTATTTGTGTGAAAAAAAAGGACAAAAATTTCATATGGGTACAGTGTTGTATGACTGAGTAATTGTCATTCAAAATGTGAGAGCACCGAAAGCTGAAAATTGGTCTGGTTATTAAGGGGGTTTAAGTGCCCAGTGGTCAAGTGGTTAATAAAAAATTCAGAAAGGGCCATGTAACGCTGTCAAATACCTTGGGTTTGTCTAGACTCAACAGTTTTAATTTTCAGGGGTGTATATTAGCATATTGGATTATACTCGTAACAGGTCTGCTAGTATTAGTAATTTTTCTCTTTGGGATGAAACCTGTTTGGTGGTTATAATATAAGCTAGTTTGTCAGTGAGTAGCCTACCAAGACATTTTTAGATCAATGTTGATTACTAAAATGGTACAACAAATCTAAGGTCGAGTATGGTCTTTTTTAGGTTTTGGAAATAATGACATGTTAGCCAAAATATTTTCATATGGAAATTGGTGTCCTTGTAGAATATGGTTATATAATTTGGTGAGCTTAGGAGCAAGAATTTGGGCATTTTTATTATAATAGGATGGCATGTGGCTATGGGCCAGGGGTTGGAAGATTTAGTTCAGGCATGTCTAAAGTCCGGCCCGCAGGCCAATCACGGCCCGCGTTCCGGTTTTTAACGGCCCGCCTGGTTATCTAAACATAAATATCTTTTGTGGCCCCCCAACGATCTTCCAGCACCGGGGCCACAAAAGATATATAGGCTGGCTGTCTTAGAGGGGACAGGGAGGGGGTGGGACGAGTGCCGTGCACACAGGAGTATTTCCTGTTTACACAGCAGCCTCTGTAATAGGAAGTCCCGTCTCCGACGCTGCCATTGGACAACTGTTCTGTCCAGCAAAGGAGGACTTTCTATTAAAGAGGCCGCCGAGAAAACATGAGTTTTTCCTGTATGTAATCTTTTGGTGCTCGTTCTGCCCCCTCCCTGTCCCCTCCGAAGCTGCAGATGGATGCGCATCAATCAGGCTGTACTGATGGCTAAGGTGAGTCTGCATTCCTGGCAGTGGTGGATGCTGCATTCCTGGCAATAGTGGGTGCTGCATTCCTAGCAATAGTGGGTGCTGCATTCCTGGCAATAGTGGGTGCTGCATTCCTGGCAATAGTGGGTGCTGCATTCCTGGCAATAGTGGGTGCTGCATTCATGGCAATAATGGGTGCTGCATTCATGGCAATAATGGATGCTGCATTCATGGCAATACTGGGTTCTGCATTCATGGCAATGTGCATTCCTGGAAATGGTGGGTGCTGCATTCCTAGCAATAGTGGATGCTGCATTCCTGGCAATAGTGGGTGCTGCATTCCTAGCAATAGTGGGTGCTGCATTCCTGGCAATAGTGGGTGCTGCGTTCCTGGCAATAGTGGGTGCTGCATTCATGGCAATAGTGGGTGCTGCATTCATGGCAATAGTGGGTGCTGCATTCATGGCAATACTGGGTGCTGCATTCCTGGTAATACTGGGTGCTGCATTCATGGCAATGTGCATTCCTGGCAATGGTGGGTGTTGCATTCCTGGCAATGGTTGGGGGCTGCATTCCTGGCAATGGTGGGTGCTGCATTCCTGGCAATACTGGGTGCTGCATTCCTGGCAATGGTGGGTGCTGAATTCCTGACAATACTGGGTGCTGCATTCTAGGCAATACTGGATGCTGCATTCCTGGCAATGGTGGGTGCTGCATTCCTGGCAATGGGGGTGCTGCATTCCTGGCAATGGGGGTGCTGCATTCCTGGCAATGGTGGTGCTGCACTGTTGGAAATGGGGGTGCTGCATTCATGGCGTTTGTGAGGCTGCAGATGGGCACTGACCCTTATTTTGCTTCACAGACCTTTATTTAAAAAAAAAAATACTGAAACTTCCCTCTTAAAGTGAAGGTGCGTGTTATACGCCAATAAATACAGTATATTCAAATAACACTCTCAAGCTCATCTCTTTACTCACACACAGCCACAAAGACAAGTGCATTCTTGTTGGGCAGTGTATTAGTGCTTGGACGAACACATTTATGCCGCGTACACACGCTCGGAATTTCTGACAACAAATGTTCGATGGGAGCTTGTTGTCGGAAATTCCGACCGTGTGTAGGCTCCATCGGACATTTACTGTCGTAATTTCCGACAACAAAAATTTGAGAGCTGGTTCTCAAATTTTCCGACAACAAAACTTGTTGTCGGAAATCCCGAGCGTGTATACAAAATTCCAACCCACAAAATTCCACACAAGCAGAAGAGATGCACTGGCTATTGAACTTCATTTTTCTCGGCTCGTCGTACGTGTTGTACGTCACCGCGTTCTTGACGTTCGCAATTTCCGACAACATTTGTGTGACCGTGTGTATGCAAGACAAGTTTGAGCCAACATCCATCAGAAAAAAAATCCACGGTTTTGTTGTCGGAATGTCCGATCGTCTGTACGCGGCATTAGAACAAATTTTAATGGTTCAAAGAATGATTTGGCAAAATGGTCGGCCCTCACACATGTTCACTTCATCAAATCTGGCCCTCTTTGGAAAACGTTTGGACTCCCCTGATTTCGTTGATTTAATGATATTTAATGTGGTATTTAACCGCTTGCCGAACGCCGCACGAGTTTTTGCATCGACAGAATGGCACAGCTGCGCAAATGGACGTATATACATCCCCTTTAACTTGCCGCCATGTGGTCGCGCTCGCCGGCGGCGATGTCCGCCGGTGTCCTGCAATCGTGTCACAGAGCTGAAGAACAGGGAGATGTTGTATTTACGTTCTTCCTGGTGACATGTCACTGATCGTCTGTTCCCTGTCATCGGGAACAGTGATCAGTGACGTGTCACGGCAAGCCACTCCCCCTAACAGTTAGAATCACTCCCTAGGTCACATTTAACCCCTTCAGCGCCCCCTACAAGTTAACCCCTTCACTGGCAGTTTCATTTTTACAGTAATCAGTGCATTTTTATAGCACTGATCAGTGTAAAAATGACAATGGGCCCAAAATGGTGTCAAAAGTGTCCGATGTGTCTGCCATATTATCGCAGTCACGATAAAAATCGCTGATCGCCGCCATTACTAGTAAAAAAAAAAATATTAATAAAAATGCCATAAAATTATCCCCTATTTTGTAGACGCTATAACTTTTGCGCAAACCAATCAATAAACGCTTATTGTGATTTTTTTTACCAAAAATATGTGGAAGAATACGTATCGGCCTAAATTGAGGAAAAAAAAATGTTTTATATATTTTTTGGGAATATTTATTATAGCAAAAAGTAAAAAATATTGAATTTTTTTCAAAATTGTCGCTCTATTTTTGTTAATAGCGCAAAAAATAAAAACCGCAGAGGTGATCACATACCACTAAAAGAAAGCTCTATTTGTGGGAAAAAAAGGACATCAATTTTGTTTGGGAGCCACTTCGCACGACCGCGCAATTGTCAGTTAAAGCAACGCAGTGCCAAATAGCAAAAAGTGGCCAGGTCTTTGGCCAGCCAAATGGTCCGGGGGTTAAGTGGTTAAACCAAAACCAAAAATTTTATATTGCTGCTTACAGCCTCGTACACACGGTCGGACTTTTTGCCAACAAACTTCATTTTGAGCAAGTTTGACAAAAAATCCGACCGTGTGTACGCTCCATCGGACAAACTTTTTTGGTTTTCATCGGACAAATGTTCGGTCTGCAAACGGACAAACTTTTTGCCAACAAAAGTCCGATGGAGCAAAGTCTGACCGTGTGTACAGAAATCCATCGGACTTTTGTCCGATGAACAAAACAAATAATGTTAAAATCAACCAACAATAGCAGAAGTTGACCAAAGGGTGGCGGTAAAGAGCAGAAAAGAGCAGAAAAACCACGTGATGTTGGAAAAGTTTTGGGAAAGTTTTCAGAAAAGTCAGAGCGTGTGTATGCTATGGGTGTGCCCGACCAACTCCGTTCGGACAAAAATCCACGGAAAAGTCCGATGGAAGTCCGACCGTGTGTACGAGGCTTTACAATCATTATATGTAGCTGCATCAGTTTTTTTTTTTTTTTTGGCTTTTCTGCCTTTTTTTTCACCTGGTGATCTGGCCAGTAACACACCTCCTGCACAGTATTAGTATTAGTTAGACACAATGCTAGAGGAAAGAGCAGAGGATGCATGGCATACAGCAGCATTGTCATTCTAGAAGAAAGGGCAGTGGTAAATGTATTAGCAGATTTAGACCCACTAACAAATTTAAGCCAAACTCCAGCTCACACTTAATAATCAGTTACAGCAAACATTTTTTCCCCCTTTGAGATAAAGTTTTGCATGAATACCTAAAAGCTGATCATTTTAAACTGTTTGTTAAAGTGGTTGTAAACCCTTACAGACCACGTTGACTTACAGGTAAGCCTAGATTAAGGCTTACCTGTAGGTGCAAGAAATATCTCCTTAACCTACACGGTTAAGGAGATATTTGCAAGAAAGACGGCACCGATGTCTATGGCGCATGTGCCTCGTAGACAACGGCGCAGGCGCACTGAGCGTGCCGTTAGTGAAGGCGATCATGCCCTCACTGCTGACTCCCGCGCGCATGATATATAACATTAAGCTCCCCAGTGGATGTCATTTATAAAAATATGCTGTATAATAGCTTACCTCAGAGCACCGGTCGGCGCTCAGCTGACTGTCTGCTGATATCCTCTCCTGATCTGATAGCTGCTGGGGGAAGTGCTGGGAAACCCCTGCTGACATCAGCTGGGAAGAGGAGAGGAGAAGATCGGCATGCAGTCACATGAGAGCTGAATGGCGCTCTGAAGTAAGCTATTATACCACATATTTTTATAAATGACATCCACTGGGGAGCTTAGTGCTATATATCAGAGGGAAATATAGAATAAAAAAACGGTTATTTTCAGAGCAGGAAGGGAGGATCGGGGAGAGCTGACAGGCAGGGAGGGGAGTGGGGAGGAGGACAGAAGGAGACACAGACACCAGAGAGCAGGCTGTGGATGATGGAGGCATGTACTTTGACCACGGTATCAGGGCTCAGTAGTTTTGACAAACCGTGTTCAGTTTACATCGGGAGGGTAGAAACTGACAGTATCGGTCAGGTATATCAGGTGATACAGGGGGACAAATTTACACAGCACAAGCTCTGTGCTGTATAACATGCTTTAAGGGAACAGGATCCAATTATTATAATTTTTGTTGGGTTAACAAACGCTTTAATCACCCCTGCAGTGTGGTTTGTCTCATCCATGTATACATTCTGCTGAAGAGTTTGTGCTGTGAAAAACAACAGACTTGCTGACTGGATTATGATAAGAAAATAGAAAAAAGCCTAAGAAAGAAACAAATACAGCCATCACATCTAAGATTTGGTAAGCTGCAATATAATACAAGTTTGCTTTTGGGGTTAATACTACTTTAACCACTTAAGCCCCGGACCAATATGCAGCATAAAGACCAGGCCCCTTTTTGTAATTCGGCACTACGCCGCTTTAACTGACAATTGCGCGGTCGTGCAACGTGGCTTCCAAACAAAATTGACGTCCTTTTTTTCCCACAAATAGAGGTTTCTTTTGGTGGTATTTGATCACCTCTGCGGTTTTTAATTTTTGCGCTATAAACAAAAATAGAGCGACAATTTGGAAAAAATATTTTTTACTGTTTGCTATAATAAATATCCCCCAAAAATATATAAAAAAAACTTTTTTTTTCCTCAGTTTAGGCCGATACGTATTCTTCTACATATTTTTGGTAAAAAAAAAATCGCAATCGCCGTTTATTGAAAGTTATAGCGTTTACAAAATAGGGGGTAGTTTTATGGCATTTTTACTAGTAATGGCGGCGATCAGCGATTTTTTTCGTGACTGCGACATTATGGCGGACACATCGGACACTTTTGACACATTTTTGGGACCATTGTCATTTTTACAGCGATCAGTGCAATAAAAATGCACTGGTTACTTAAAAAATGACACTGGCAGTGAAGGGGTTAGCCACTAGGGGCGCTGAAGGGGTTAAGTGTGCCTAGAGGAGTGATTACTACTGTGTGGGGGCGTGGCTACGAGTGACACGTGACCGATCTCCGCTCTGATTAAACAGAGCGGAGATTGGTGACATTGTCAGTAGGGGAGCGGGGAGATGTTGTGTTTACACTAACATCTCCCCGCTCCATCCCTCCGTGAGACGATCGTAGGGATCACCGCAGCAATCGAGTCCGCGGGACCCGCGGCCTGACTCACAGGGAAGGCAGGGGGTCGCGCGCATGACCCCGACGTCGGGCAGTTAAAGGGGACGAGGTACGTGATTGTGCCTGTATGAGCCATTCTGCCGACGTATATATACAGTGGCTGGTCCTTAAGTGGTTAAGGTATTCTTGTCTGAAGTAGGGTGAAAGGGACCAATGATCTGATTGGAAATAAGTTTGCTGTAGAAGGTTTCAGAAATAAATAGATTGTGTCTATGGTGGGTAATTGTCAGACCTTTATGTTTATAAGTTTATAGACACGGGACTGATTTAAATTGTGGGCTAACAGTCTTGTTTTGTTTTTTTTTGTTTTTTTTTACAAAAGAGTATTTAATGCTGGAAGTACCTTCCAGACATTGGGTAAAGAAGATTCATTGATACTGTTAAGAAACAATCTTCTAGGGTGTGGGATAGTGGTTAAACTGTGATTGGATCAGTTTCAGTGAGGCTAGCGAGTTGTCATTGTTACCCGAAAGTTGTATTTTGAGATTTAATATCTCACAGATATGATTTGGGTTAATGAGAGTTATTTGATCATTAATGAAAGCTTTAACACAATAAAAAAAAATTGGTAAATAGTAAGGAGGCCTAGACTAATACACAGCAGTCTATTTGTACAGAAAAAGGGTAAAAACATCATGGATTATATGAAGGAATATAGAGTATAATACTCAAAACATGAATCTACAAACAGCAAGACAGACAATACATAGGACAAGCCTGTATACATATAAGTTTTAGGAGATGTCCTAATATTAACCATTTGTGTCGTATGGGGACCCCCTGTAGGGGTTGGGTCCTTTATCCCTCCATTTCTGTTTAAGACTTAAACTAATATACACCTATCTCTCATAGACTTGCATTGGGCCATACCGATTGGTGGGACTATCTTACACCTCTCCTCCCTCTGGGTGTATCTCATCCAGGACTGGACAATTTCCCCATCCCCTAGATTTAGCATAACTCAGCCCCTCACTAGCACCTCCTCTGTTAGGGAGAAAATTATCTAGGGCAGGTCATCGCCTTCTCTTGAATGGGGCATTAGTTATGCAAGGTCATGTCTTGGGCAAATGATCCATTCCTGAACAAATGGCTTTAATCTCTGCATATCAAAGAGTGCGTCCTTTGAAGTGGACAGTGTTAGTTATTGAAGGGGGTTCAAAAGGCCTGGTCTAGATCAGTGTTTCTCAACTCCAGTCCTCAAGGCGCCCCAACAGGTCATGTTTTCAGGATTTCCCTCAGATGAAACAGCTGTGGGAATTACTAAAGCAGTTAAACTGATCAAATAACCTGTGCAAAACAATGGAGAGCCTGAAAACATGACCTGTTGGGGCGCCTTGAGGACTGGAGTTGAGAAACACTGGTCTAGATAATTACCTCGGGGGCCTTCAACAACATCAGCCTTCCAAATATAATGGCATTTTCACATTTCTACCAACAATTCACACCTTCATCCATGTAAATCCAAGAAAGGCACAACAGCCATGGACATTACCTTAAAAAAACATTAGTATCTGAATAAAACATGTATACTCACAAAAGCCAAGTGGCTGAACGCATGTAATAAGTCATAACTCAGAAAGAGATGATTTTTTTTAACTGCTAAACACGCGTAACAGCAGAAACTTGACCTGACACATTTTAAGGGGTAAGCCCTTTTCTATAGAGCTCTGAATTACATGCGCATAGCCACATGGCTTTTGTGAGTATATATATTTTATTAATTTACTAATAAATGTTGTTTTTTTAAGGTAATGCACAAAGCTGTTGCATCTTTTTGGTTCCTTTTGTTGTTTAGAACCAAACATTTCCCCAATCACAAGAGGGCTTCATAACCTGAAGCATTGTATATCACTTAATTGAAGCCTCTGGCCATCAAATCCTTATTATTCTGGCTGCATGTTGGTTCATATGACTCGAGCGCAGATGTAAAAAACTTTTATTTGTGAATAAGACCCAGGCTATGTCAAACAGCATTTGCTGCTGTGGGGGAGATTTACTAAAACTTGTGCACACAGAATCAGGTGCAACTGTGCATAATAACCAATAGACATGTGCATTCGTTTTCGTCCGAATGCATTTTCGTCCGATTTTCAGGTATTTTCGTTATCGTTTTAACAAACGAAAACGAAAGCGCAGAATCCTAAAACCAAAAGATCCGACATAAACAAATGCTTTATTTTCATTTTCGTTGCGACAACAGTTCGATATAGATAGGAGATTCGACATGATGCTGACAATAACAATCTGTGTTTATCGAACCTGTGGTCGAATGTGCCTAACCTTACTCTATTAGTCCAAGATTATTCTATTCACTGCTGGAATTGGGTGGGGGAAGTAAAATAAAAATAATGATGATGATGAATGTTATTGGCTGATTGTAACCAAAGAGGAGGAGGAGTAAAATAGCTAGAACTAACTTGAAAATTCAACATGAACGATGAAGATTCTACAAAGCATCGAAAAACATACACACGTTGAATCTGTCATTGAAGGTTTATGGTGTCTGTCGAAAGTTCTAAGAAGATTCGAGGGAGCAGCTAAACTGTACGACGCTGCAATCGAACATTTCCGGTCAAATGCATCCGCCCATAGGCTATAGAAAAATTCTAATGTTGGTTGACTAGTAATAGTAATGAATAAATATAATTATTACTAGTCATACAACATTAGAATTCTACTATAGCTTGAAGGCGGAACATTCGACCAGAAATGCATGATTGCAGCGTCGTACAGTTTCGCTACTCCGTCGAATCTTCTTTGAACATTCGACAGACACTATAAGCCTTCAATGACAGATTCGACCTTAATTAATTCAGATTTTCGGACGAATGCAATTTCTAACGAAAAACAAAATAAATAAAAACAAATTTCGGGAGTAACTAAATAAATTTATTTTTCGGACGAAAACGAACTTCCGAAACGAAATATTTCAGTGTGCACATGTCTAATAACCAATCAGCTTCTATTTTTTTTTTTGTCAAAGCTTAATTGAACAAGTTGAAGTTAGAAGCTGAATAGTTACTATGCACAGCTGCACCAGATACTGTGTACACTAATTTTAGTAAATCCTTCCTTTGTGTTTTTAATGTCATCATTGAAAAAAGTGTTTTTTTAATTTTTATTCTGGATATGCTGGCCACCCTACTGCTGGCTTTAGATTTGAAACCATTTATTGCATATACATCAAAACCAACCCCCAAAACTCTTATGCCGCGTACACACGATCGGGTTTTCCGCCGGAAAAACCTTGGATGGTTTTCCGACGGAATTCCGCTCAAGCTTGGTTTGCATACACACGGTCACACAAAAGTTCTCAGAATTTTCAACCGTCAAGAACGCGGTGACGTACAACACTACGACGAGCCGAGAAAATTAAGTTCAATGCTTCTGAGCATGCGTCGAATTGTTTCCGAGCATGCGTTGTAATTTAGCGCGTCGGAATTGCTATAGACGATCGGATTCTCCGATAGGAATTTTTTCCGTCAGAAAATTTGAGAACCAGCTCTAAAGCCCTGTACACACGATCAGATTTCCTATGGTTTTTTAACCGATGGATTTTTCCATCGGAAAACCGATGAACCTGACTTTCATCAGTCTTGCCTACACACCATCATTCAAAAAACCGACCGTTCCAAACGCTGTGACGTAAAACACTCCGATGAGCTGAGAAAAATGAAGTTCAATGCTTCTGAGCATGCGTCGACTTGATTCTGAGCATGCGTGTGTTTTTTATCCGATGGAGTTCCCCACAGACGATAGTAATTTGCTATCAGTTTTTTAACCATCGGATAAATTTAAAACATGTTCTATTTTTAAACACTGATGGAAAAAAGACCGATGGGGCCCATACACGATCGGTTTGTCCGATGAAAAAAGTCCATCGGACTGTTTTCATCGGTTAAACCTATCGTGTGTACAGGGCTTAAATCTTTTGCTGGCGGAAATTCTGACAGCAAAAGTCCGATGGAGCATACTCACGGTCAGAATTTCCGACGAGAAGCTCACATCAGACTTTTGCTGGCGGAATTTCCGACCGTGTGTACTGTGAGAAAAATAGACACCTAACTAATAAAGAAATAAAACAAAAAAAAAACCTAAGTAATACCTAGTAAATCTTGTGCTTTTCGGGTTGCCAAGCTGTAGCAGAAATCAGACAGTAAAGGGGCTCACAGTAGGAAGAGTTCAGAGCAGAATTGAGCTAATTGAGTTTGCATTATCTAAAATTGTATGGCTTCTGATTTTGGCCTTTTCCACTCTGATATTTTTACACATATGATACCTTTTCATTGACAAATGCCTTGTTTCAAAACACAGAATTAAATCGTTGCTGAAAGTAGGATGATTATTGTAAGGATAGCATAGTTTATGGCCCATGACCTCAAACTTTATTATTTATTAATGCAGTTTATGGAAACAACTCTAGCATTGTTAAAGGGGTTGTAAAGGTTCCTTTTTTTTTCACCTTAATGCATCCTATGCATTAAGGTGAAAAAAAAAATGTCAATGACGGCCCCTCCAGCCCCCCCTGTTTTACTTACCTGAGCCCATTCACCTGCTGTGCTCGTCCTCTTCACCACTCAGTCTGGCCGTTGATTGGCTAGATTGGATGGATTGATAGAAGCGCAGCCATTGTCTCGCACTGCTGTCAATCACATCCAATAACGCAGCGCGCCGGGGGGCGTGGCCGAGAGATACAGTCTGCGGCTATAGCCTTCGGCTGTATCGCGGGAGCGTGCCCGCAAACTAACCCCCATGGGAGAGAGCTCCCATGAAGGGGGATAGTTCTTGCAAGGAGGAGCCGAGACAGCCGCCGAGGGACCCCAGAAGACCAGGATCGGGGCCACTGTGTGCAAAACGAGCTGCACAGTAGAGGTAAGTATAACATGTTTGTTATTTATTTATTTTTTTAAACTGGAACCTTTAAGCCCTGTACACACGATCGGATATCCTATGGTTTCTAATCCGATGGTTTTTTCCATCGGAAATCCGATGAAACTGTCTTCAGTCTTGCCCACACACCATCGGTCAAAAAACCGACCGTTTCAAAGGCGGTGACATAAAACACTCCGATGAGCCGAGAAAAATTAAGTTCAATGCTTCTGAGCATGCGTCAACTTGATTCTGAGCATGTGTCAACTTGATTCTGAGCATGCGTGGGTTTTTTATCCGATGGAGTTCCCCACAGACGATATTTATCCATCGGAAAAATTTAAAACTTGTTCTATTTTTTTTGACACCGATGGAAAAAAGACCGATGGGGCCCATACACGATCGGTTTGTCCGATGAAAAAAATCCATCGGGCTGTTTTCATCGGTAAAACCGATCGTGTGTACGCAGCTTTAGTGTCCCTTTAACAGCTGAACGCTCAGCTTTCCAAAGAGTTATGTGCTGTTTATCCACAATTTTCTAAAGAAGTCATATCATATCAGGACAATCAAGCCTTACCCATTCCTAGGGGGAACGCTCAAGTGCTGGGAGTCCCTGAGGGTTCTTTCCACCTTTTTGCTTGATTAGTTGCCTTGCAATTTTTAATTCAGTCTCTTTGATAATAAATATCCTAAAACGAGGCGCACAGGATGTTTAAAAACAATAATGTACTGTGAAACATATACCCTGCCACTGTCTGTTGCCTCCACTCAGGCTTACCATTAGACTGTTCATGTCCACATTTGTCAATTTTTTCATATATTAGCATGCTTTGTACTTGTGTTTTCATGCATGTTTCTGGCCATACATTGTATAATTTTCTTGTAGATCTTCTGTACACTGTCCTTTAGATTTACCTTCAACTATGTAGTGCAAGGGCCTATTTGATGGGATACTAATTAAAAGTGTTGTTTAGGTTCAACTTCATATTGTATGGTTTTTGGTAAATCTAAAGGAAAATTGTATGACCAGCATTATTCTAATGGGAAACATAATGCATGACAATGCACAAAAAAATCTGACATTTTTTACAACACATCATGGAGAAGTGAACAGCCTCATTAAAATCAGTGTTATTTTCATGACACATGTTATTAGGCACTGCAAAACACACATAAAAATGCACAGGTGTGAACCTGGTTCTAGGCTGCATGCGCACTTGACCTAAGCATCTTTGGTCATTTCACAGTTGTTGTTTTTTTGCATTTTACAGGCAGTACTGAGTATTTTTGCAGGCATCTGAGACTTGAGTGTTTTTATTATTAGTAGTAGTATTATTAGCCAATGGAAAACTAGTTAATTTGGGGGAAAAAATATTGCATAAGTTTTATATACATTTTTCAATTACTCCCATTGAAGTCTATTGGGGTCAAAATGTTTCCAGCTCATAAGAATCTCTTGTATTTTTCAAGCTTCAGGCCGTACTACACTCAGGTGTGAACAGGCACAACTGACAACTATAGGATTTTGGATGGTGCTTTGGAGCTTCAAGCTACAAAATGTGATTGGGGCCTAAAGTGGATTGCATTCAATGTCATTGACCCTTCTGTGCCTATTGGCTGCTAATAACTTACTATAGAAATATATGGCCTTTTAAAATAATGTAAACTTATTTTGGCCAAAAAATCCAAATCCAAAATTTATTTTAGACTAGTATTGTTCTTCAAAATTAATTAAACTAATAAAAAAAAAAAAGAATTATTGTCTGTTGAGTGATTTTCTTATACTGCATATTATATTAGATTGAGGACCCTTGAGCTATAAGTACTTTTTTAAAGAATTTTCAAATTAACTTTTTTTTAAATGAAACCAGAACACATTACATTCCAATATGAATAGTAAGTTGAATGAAATTTTACCCACTTGAGGAGAGGATAATTTTCAAAGCAATTACCTGAATGCACTATTCCTACTCTGCAGCCTGGCACACACATATCATCTTGCTATTCTATTATTGTTACCATTCTAACAAGCTTTTTATTAGATGCATTATACCCATTGGGAAAGAAAATGCAGGAAAAAGCATCTCTCTTGAGATGGCATCAGGTGGTCAATGCTTTCATATCTTAATTAATGTAATTCATTATTTAGAAACAGATACTAATATTTAAAGGACTGTAAACAAATACATGTACATAATAACACATGTTCTAATTGTTTAAACTTACAGCATGAAACTATTGCATTAGAGCTAATTTATACATTTAGAATAAAAACAGGGCTTCAACTTATAGCATGCAAATGTAATATTCACACACATCTTAGAAAAAGTCCTTTAAATATGTAGCGGGGTATCATTTCCTACCCATAGACTACAGTCCCCAGCACGCTTTGCGGCACCCAGGGTGCCATTCCTCGCGCAAGGACTGCTGGGGTGGACTTTAAAAGGGAGAGGAGGAGCCTCTCTCTTTCTCTTTGGACGCCGCCCTTCCTGCGAGAGGATCCCTGCACTTACCTGCTGCGCGTGCAAGGCATGAAGCCTGGGCCTTGCATTTTGTTCCAGAGAGCATTCCGCCCTACCGAGGAGCCTGCAGGGCATCCGATCCACCTGATGTGCCACTATCTTCTGGAGGACCGAAGACCCGGCGCATCGTGGGCACTGTGAAGCGACTCACAGTAGCGGAGGTACCGGACAGAGGTCGGTCCGGTCGGGTGAGAGAGCGCCAGCTCAGAACCGCATCTAATTAACTTTGTTGCCTATTAGCTTTGCCTAGGCCCATCAGTGATTACAGTTATACTCTGGAGAGACTGTCTGCAGAACTGAGTTTATTAGTCTCTCCAGCTTTACCAAGTTAGCGATCATTCGCTACCCCTTTGGATTACAGTTTGTTCTTTATGTGCACCACCGAAAGTTGCTAGCGAAGATTCTTCACAAACTATACCCCAAGTTATAGTCAGGTCTGACTGGGTAGAACAGGACTAGGGATGAGCCGAACACCCCTGGGTTCGGTTCGCACCAGAACCCGCGAACGGACCGAAAGTTCGCACGAACGTTAGAACCCTATTAAATACAATGGATGCGAACGCTCAAAATCTAAAGTGCTAATTATAACGACTAATATGCATGTTATTGTCCTAAAAAGGGTTTGGGAACCCGGGTTCTGCACCAGGGGACATGTATCAATGCAAAAAGAAGTTTTAAAAACGGCCGTTTTTTGGGAGCAGTCATTTTAATGATGCATAAAGTGAAAAAAAGTGTCAAATATTCCTTTAAATATCGTACCTGGGGGGTGTCTAAAGTATGCCTGTGAAGTGCCACGTGTTTCCCGTGTTTAGAACTGTCCCTGCACAAAATGACATTTCTAAAGGAAAAAAAAGCCATTTAAAACTGCTTGCGGCATTAATGTAATGTCTGGTCCCGGTAATATGGATGAAAATCTTTGAGAAAAATGGCATAGCTACCCCATCACCCCCCCCCCCCCCCCCACCCCAGCCCATTACCAGCCCCTTTGGGTCTTGTATGGATATTAAGGGGAACCCCGCACACAAAATAAAAAAAGGCCCTATATACTCTGAACAGCCGTATACAGGCGGTGCATACAAGACAGGGACTGTAGGTTTATTCTTATGTAGAATCTGTTTGTAATTTTGAACAGGTACATTGTTTAAGTGTAGCTCCAGCCAAAAAATCTATTTTTAAGCTTTTTGGAAAACATAGGGAAGGGTTATCACCCCTGTAACATTTGTTTTGCTGTCTGTACCCCTGTTCAGAACATTTCACCTCACTTTCCGTCCCAATGACAAATGTTTTTGAAAAGTGGGGTTCTTATTGAAACAAGGATTGGTGATAAAGCATCAGTAGAGAGGAGACACCTTTTTCCCATATTACCTCTTACAAGAGAGAATTTCCCTTCCTAGGGGAAGATTTCCTCTCACTTCCTGTTGTCTCCTTTCGTTTGCAAGTAGGAGTCGTTTGTAAGTTGGATGTTTGAAAGTAGGGGCCTGCCGTATATACTCAGCTGAAATTTGCCCCTTACATGTTGGTGTTGCCACAACACTGTAAGCCCTCACAGTTACTCTTGGTGGGCGCATGAATGGGCCCTGCTGTGAATTATTAGATCAAGAATTGTAATTGCATGCCCCTGTTGAACAGGGGCTGAAAAATTGGGCCTTTGGTGGTGGTGGTGGTGGTGGTGTTGACACAACACTGTAAGGCCTCACAGTTACTCTTGGTGGGCGCAGGAATGGGCCCTGCTGTGAATTATTAGATCAAGAATTGTAATTACATGCACCTGTTAAACAGGGGAAGAAAAATTGGGCCTTAGGCACTGGTGCCACAACACTGCAACCCCTCACAGATACTGTACTTGGAGTGCAGCAATGAGCCCTGTTGCAAAGTATTGCATCAAAAATTGTAATTACACGCCCCTGTTAAACAGGGGCTGAAAAATTGGGCCTTAGGCACTGGTGCTGGTCCCACGACACTGCAACCCCTCACAGATACTGTACTTGGAGTGCAGCAATGAGCCCTGTTGCAAAGTATTGCATCAAAAATTTTAATTACACGCCCCTGTTAAACAGGGGCTGAAAAATTGGGCCTTAGGCACTGGTGCTGGTCCCACGACACTGCAACCTCTCCCAGATACTCTAGTTGGAGTGCAGGAATGAGCCTGGCTGCAAAGCATTGCATAAAAAATTGTAATTACATGCCCCTGTTAAACAGGGGCTGAAAAATTGGGCCTTAGGCACTGGTGCTGGTGCCACGACACTGCAACCTCTCCCAGATACTCTAGTTGGAGTGCAGGAATGAGCCCTGCTGCAAATTATTGCATAAAAAATCGTAATTACATGCCCCTGTTAAACAGGGGCTCAAAAATTGGGCCTTAGCCACTGGTGGCGGCACCCAGAAACAAAAATGTTCTTCCAAGCTATCATCATCAATCGGATCATTGAGAAGGAGGAGGATAGTCAGTCAACAAAACAGGACAGTCACTCAGCATCAGCATCAGTCTTGAAGGGATGTGACATTTGAAAATAAATTAGTCTGTTATATCAGCTTCAGGTGTTTGGTAGCTGGTGGTGATCCAAGACTGGTTCATCTTTATGAAGGTCAGTCGATCAACCGAGTCGGTGGACAGGCGCACCCTGTGATCCGTGACAAATCCTCCAGCAGCACTGAATGTGCGTTCTGAAAGAACGCTGGATGCAGGACAGGCCAGTAGCTCAATTGCATACTGTGCAAGCTCTGGCCAGTGATCCATCCTCAAGACCCAGTAAGCCAGAGGATTTTCGGTGGGGAAGGTGTCCAAGTCTGACCTTGCCCCTAGGTATTCCTGCACCATGTATATCAGACGCTGGCGATGGTTGCTGGAACCGATCATACCTTGGGGCTGCGGACTAAAGAATTGTCTGAACGCATCGGTCAGACGGCCACCTTCCCCACCGCTCCATCTTTGACTGACGAAGCCTCAGCAACTCGTTGTCCAGGACCAGGAGTTTGTAACCTCCCAGTCTCTGGGAACGCGTTGCACAGACCTTTCTGCAAGGCCTCCCGGAGTTGTCTCATCCTCTGCTCCCTCTGCGACGGTAAGATAAGGACCGCAACCTTACCCTTGTACCGTGGATCAAGGAGAGTGGCCAGCCAGTAATGGTCCCTCTCCTTGATCTGAAGAATACGAGGATCCTTCCGCAGACTTTGCAGGATCAGGGAGGCCATGCAGCGTAGGTTAGCTGAGGCATTCGGTCCGGAGTCCTCGGGGTCACTAAGGACGACATGATCCGCAGCCACCTTCTCCCAGCCACGTACAAGTCCACGGGTTTCTTGGGACTGTAAATCATCCCTAAAAGACTGCTGCTGATGATTCTGAGTGCCAGGCTCCACCTCCATGCTGACACAATCCTCCTCCTCCTCCTCCTCTTCCTGTGCGATGGGTGGGACAGTAGGAACACTGTCTGGGTAAAGGGGGCCTTGAGAGGCAAGGAAGTCCTCCTCTTCCTGCCTCTGTTCTGCCTCAAGTGCCCTGTCCATTATTCCACGCAGCGTATGTTCCAACAGGTGGACAAGAGGTACAGTGTCACTGATGCATGCACTGTCACTGCTCACCATCCTCGTGGCCTCCTCAAATGGTGCCAGGACAGTGCATGCATCCCTGATCATGCCCCACTGGCGTGGTGAAAAAAACCCGAGCTCCCCTGACCCTGTCCTGGTGCCGTAGTCGCACAGGTACTCATTGATGGCCCTCTGCTGCGTGTGCAGCCGCTGAAGCATGGCCAACGTTGAGTTCCACCTGGTGGGCATGTCACATATAAGGCGGTTCTTGGGCAGGTTCAACTCCTTTTGCAGCTCAGCCAGGTGAGCACTGGCATTATAAGATCTGCGGAAATGCACACAGACTTTCCTGGCCTGCCTCAGGACATCCTGTAAGCCCGGGTACCTGCCCAAGAACTGCTGCACCACCAGGTTAAGGACGTGAGCCACACAGGGCACATGGGTCAGTTGTCCCTGTCGGAGGGCGGAGAGGAGGTTGGTGCCATTGTCGCAAACCACCATTCCTGGCTTAAGCTGGCGTGGCGTCAACCACCTCTCGGCCTGCCCCTGCAGAGCAGACAGAACCTCTGCCCCAGTGTGGCTCCTGTCCCCCAAACACACCAGCACAAGCACGGCATGGCATCCTTTTGCCTGCGTACTTGCGTAGCCCCTTGAACGCCTACGGAGCACCGCTGGTTCCGAGGACAAAGCACAGGAAGAGGCCATGGAGGAAGAAGAAGAGGAGGGGGTGGAGGAGAGAGGTGTCTCACAACCAGTAGTAGCATTTTGGAGGCATGGCGGCGGAACAACCTCCAACACTACTGCACATTGTCCTGCATCCTTCCCAGCTGCCAAAAGAGTGACCCAATAGTCCGTGAAAGAAAGGTAACGTCCCTGTCCATGCCTGCTGGACCATGAGTCAGCGGTAATATGCACCTTACCACTGACCGCCCTGTCCAGCGAGGCCAAAACATTGCCTTCCACATGCCGGTAGAGAGCCGGAATCGCCTTCCGTGAGAAAAAGTGGTGTTTGGGAACCTGCCACTGAGGAACCGCACATTGCACAAACTCACGGAAGGGGGCCGAGTCTACCAACTGAAAAGGCAGCAGTTGAAGCGCTAGCAATTTAGCCAAGCTAGCATTCAACCGCTGGGCATGTGGATGGCTGGGAGTGAATTTCTTTCGACGGTCCAGCAGCTGGGGAAGGAAAATTTGCCTGCTAGAATCGGACGTCGGTGTACTGCTAGCAGAGTGCCCGCAAGTACTTGGCTGTGACACACCTAATTCTACACCTTCATTCCTCTCAGTGCAGGTTTCAGGGAGGACTGAAGGTATAGTGGGGTTGGAGATCCCAGCTGATGCGATGCAAGGAGAGGTCCACTTTGTTCTTTGGTGTGGGTCTTTAAGGTAGGCTTGCCAACGAGCTGCATGGCAGGTCAACATATGTCTGGTCAAGCATGTGGTGCCCAAGCGGCTGATGTTTTGGCCACGCGATATACGCTTGAGACATATGTTGCAAACAGCAGCTGTGCGATCTGATGCACTTGACTCAAAAAAGGCCCACACCAAAGAACTTTTTGAATAACGGACAGAGGCAGCGCCCTGCACAGGTGGAGCTCTGCGGTGTGATTCAGTCGGTGTGCTGTCCTTACGCTGGCCCCCCGAGGGAATCCTGCCTCGTTGGAGATGTGCCTCCTCCTCATCCTCCTCCTCCTCCTCTCTCCTATTAGGCACCCACGTGGAGTCAGTGACCTCATCATCCCCTCCCTCCTCACCACTGGAGCCAATCTGGCAGTATGCTGCAGCTGCTGGAACATGACTGCCAGATTGGTGTCCTTCTTGAGCATCCCCTCTCTCTGCTCTCACGCTACTGCCTTCCTCTAGCTGGGTATCATCATCAGACCCTTCGAAACGCTGGGCATCCTCCTGGAGCATGTACCCAACACTGTGCTCAAACAGTTCGGGGGACTCCTCAGGAGGAGGACATGGTGGGTCTAGGGAAGGAGTGACTGATGATGACATTGATACCAGGGAAGAGGATGCTTTGGCAGCTGCTTTGCCAGTACCCTGAGCCTGGGTGAGAGAGGATAAGGAGGATGAGGAGGGCTTGGTCATCCACTCTACCAAGTCTTCGGCATGATGCAGCTCAACGCGTCCAGCTGCCGAAAAGAAGGACAAGCGTGTCCCATGGCCATGTGCTGATGACAATGCACTGCGTCCACGACCAGCACTGTTGCCCCCAGACACAGAGCCTGCTTGCCCTCTTTTATTGGCTTGTGACTGTCTGCCTCTCTTTGTTGGCCTTCCAGACATAGCAATGGCCTGCAGGGAGATGGGAAAACCAGCAATAAGGGGTAGCTTCAGGTGTATATTTTGCAGGAAGCACACAACGCCCGCTGTAAGTGCTGCAGATGACTGCCTGTGTTACACAACAGGAAAAAACAGCAATAGGGGTTAGCTTCAGGTGTTTATTTTGCAGGAAGCACACTCCGCCCGCTGTAAGTGCTGCAAATGCATGTTAGTGTAACACAAAAGAAAAAAAGCTCCAGCAATAAGGGCTACCTTCAGGTGTATAATGTGCAGGAGGCACACTCCGCCCGCTGTAAGTGCTGCAAATGCCTGTTAGTGTAACACACCAGGAAAACACAGCAATACGGGCTAGCTTCAGGTGTATATTTAGTAGGAAGCACACTCCGCCCGCTGTAAGTGCTGCAAATGCCTGTTAGTGTAACACACCAGGAAAACACAGCAATACGGGCTAGCTTCAGGTGTATATTTAGCAGGAAGCACGATCGGCCGCTGTAAGTGCTGCAAATGCCTGTTAGTGTAACACACCAGGAAAACACAGCAATACGGGCTAGCTTCAGGTGTATATTTAGCAGGAAGCACACTCCGCCCGCTGTAAGTGCTGCAAATGCCTGTTAGTGTAACACACCAGGAAAACACAGCAATACGGGCTAGCTTCAGGTGTATAACGTGCAGAAGGCACACTCCGCCCGCTGTAAGTGCTGCAAATGCCTGTTAGTGTAACACACCAGGAAAAAAACAGCAATACGGGCTAGCTTCAGGTGTATATTTAGCAGGAAGCACACTCCGCCCACTGTAAGTGCTGCAAATGCCTGTTAGTGTAACACACCAGGAAAACACAGCAATACAAGCTAGCTTCAGGTGTATATTTAGCAGGAAGCATACTCCGCCCGCTGTAAGTGCTGCAAATGCCTGTTAGTGTAACACACCAGGAAAACACAGCAATACGGGCTAGCTTCAGGTGTATGATGTGCAGGAGGCACACTCCGCCCGCTGTAAGTGCTGCAAATGCCTGTTAGTGTAACACACCAGAAAAACACAGCAATACGTGCTAGCTTCAGGTGTATATTTAGCAGGAAGCACACTCCGCCCGCTGTAAGTGCTGCAAATGCCTGTTAGTGTAACACACCAGGAAAACACAGCAATACGGGCTAGCTTCAGGTATATAATGTGCAGGAGGCACACTCCGCCCGCTGTAAGTGCTGCAAATGCCTGTTAGTGTAACACACTAGGAAAATACAGCAATACGGGCTAGCTTCAGGTGTATAATGTGCAGGAGGCACACTCCGCCCGCTGTAAGTGCTGCAAATGCCTGTTAGTGTAACACACCAGGAAAACACAGCAATACGGGCTAGCTTCAGGTGTATACTGTGCAGGAGGCTTAGCAACAATGACACTGACACTGTCCCCTGCCTAGCCTTCTCTCTCCCTGCACACAAGGTTTAGCAAAGAATATGACACTGACACTGTCCCCTGCCTATCCTTCTCTCTCCCTGCACACAAGGTTTAGCAAAGAATATGACACTGACACTCCCCCTGCCTATCCTTCTCTCTCCCTGCACACAAGGTTTAGCAAAGAATATGACACTGACACTGTCCCCTGCCTATCCTTCACTCTCCCTGCACACAAGGTTTAGCAAAGAATATGACACTGGCACTCTCCCTGCCTATCCTTCTCTCTCCCTACACACAAGAATAGCACAAAGAATTGCACAATGACACTGTCCCTGCCTATCCTTCTCTTTCCCTGCGCCAAACACACTACACAAGGCCGCCGCGCTGGCAGCCTTTTATAGTGTGGGGCGTGTGCTAAACCCCCTGAGCTATAATTGGCCACAGGCAACCTGCCTGTGGCCAATTATGGCTCTCCTAGCTGCCGGCGCTGTGATTGGCCAAGTATGCGGGGTCACAGTGCATGCTTGGCCAATCACAGCGCCGGGATTGCACTGCGATGGCGCAGTGTATTGTGGGCCGTTCGCGTCACTCGAATTTGGCGCTAACGGCCCAAATAGTTCGATCTTAGTCGAACGATCGAACAGTCGATGTTCGAGTCGAACGTATGTTCGACTCGAACACCGAGCTCATCCCTATATAGGACATTGCTGGGTGCCATTTTTTGCTCACGAGGGAGGATAGCTGCAGCTGGGTTATTATATTATCATTGCCTTGCTGAATGTTATACCCTTTTAATGTGTACACCTATATTGCAGGGATCTGCATGAGATATTATATACAAATTACCTTTTATACTTTTACCAATAGTAAAAAGTTATAGTTAAGTAATTTGGTTGTCAGTGTCAATTACTGCGCTGGGATATAAAGGGGTTGTGCCATATAACAGTATAGATATAGTACAGTTATACCATCCTCCCCCTTTCCTAACTGTGCCACGAGAGGTTAGAGCCGATTGCCAGGGGTTGACAGCGGTGCATTACAAGCCCCAAAACAAACAGGCAGCCCTCTTAAACTGAGGGTATCGCTATAAATATTGTGACAGCAGGAAGGTAAAGTCACCTGGTTGCATCCAGGGGGGTAGATATATTTCTCCCAGATTCAGGCTTTATGCTGACTTGTACAACTAGGGTGGAGAGTTGTATAAGCCCAGCTGAGGCTAGTAGGCTCATGGATGACTCATACCTCTAGGGAGAGGGCTGGGCGTCGTGCAGGCAGGGAGTTGATGAGACCAGCTGAAGCCTGTCAGTTCGTTTAAGGCCTCTATAAAAACTCCCAGATTCATTAGGTGTTAGCTCATGCCTGGAACAAGACCTGTGTGGACTGTCTAGGGAGAGTGAACCCCTGTGCGGTGAGGCAAAGCCTGTGTGGCTATTTGTTTGGACTTTTACTAAACCAGGGACTTAGGGACTAGGACAGCACCAGGCTGATCCCAGTTGTTAGTTTAGGAAACCTGCATGTTTAGTCAGAGGTCAAACTGACCAGGATTTATTTTGTTTATGTTTCTTTTTGGCTTTGCTGTGTTTTTGTCACTGTACATAGAGAAATAAACCGCACCTTTTGATTTTGAAAACCACAACCTCAGTCTGCTGGCCCTGTTTTTGTGTGGGGAGCCCAACCAGGGGGTCACACACACCCGCTACCGAGTTAACCCCCTCACAGTTGGTGGAGAATGCGGGCAGTTTTTTTTAAGCCAGCATGGAGGAGATACTGAAACAGCTGGCTCTAGCAAATGCCAATCAACAGCAGACAAATGCAGGTTTGCAAAGGAGCCTTGCAGCCCAGCAGCAAGCTCATCAACAAGCCCAGCAGCAATCTGAGGCCCGCTTCATAGACCTGTTACAGAAGCAAGAGCAGAGACTACAACAAATGGAAGCAGTAATGCAGCAACGTCCGCAGACCAGTGAGGAAAGCCGTCCCACTAATACCGCGTCCTTTGGGGTGAGTCGTTTATTGACAAAAATGACTGGAGAGGATGATCCAGAGGTATTTTTGACCACATTTGAAAGGACTGCTGAAAGAGAAAAGTGGCCTGAGGAGCAGTGGGCTGGACTGGTGGCTCCTCTGTTAACTGGTGAATCGCAGAAGGCTTACTATGACCTAGAGCCTAACCAAGCAAAAGACTATGTGATGCTAAAAGCTGAAATTTTGGCAAGGCTGGGTGTCACCCAGGCTGTCCGGGCTCAGCGTGTGCATAACTGGACTTTCCAGCTTGGAAAACCCCCCAGGTCTCAAATGTATGATCTCATTCACCTGAGCAGGAAGTGGCTACAGCCAGAGACTTTGTCCGCACCAGAGATTGTGGAACGTGTTGTAATGGATCGGTTTTTGAGAGCTCTTCCTACTGCCATCCAAAAGTGGGTAAGCCATGGAGACCCAGAGACGGCCAGTGGTCTTGTGGATCGTGTAGAGAAATACTTGGCTACAGAGAACCTGACAGCCTCTTCCAGAGACTCTCGGACTTTCCACCCTAAGACCAGACCATCCCCAGGGGCGGATAAGAGGATTCCAAGGGGTGAGGGTGGAGAGAGTGAGAGGGTGGGAGCTCTACCCAAAGTTTGGCGAGAACAGCCTGGGAAGTCAGGGGCTCAAGAGGCAGCCAAAAGGATTGTTTGCTACCGCTGCCGGCAAGCGGGACATATTGCAACAAATTGCACGGTTGTGGAGGAACCCATGCAATGTGACTTTCTGACGGACAGACGTCAGTCGCTGTGTGCGACAGTCGCATGCACTGCCATTCGGGGAACTGAGAAACATTTATGCAAAATGTGTATTAATGGTAGAAATGTTGTGGTATTACTGGATTCAGGTAGCCTTGTGACCCTGATAAAGGCTGAATTAGTTAAAACAGAGGTCTCTGAGAATAGCAAGGTAGCTGTTATTTGTGTGCATGGGGACACCCGAGAGTATCCAGTGACTACAGTGTGTTTCGAGACCCCCAAAGGTACCCTCTCTCATCCAGTGGGGTTAGTATCTCAATTACCGCATGATGCCATTGTGGGAAGAGATTTTCCGAAGTTCTGGGAACTGTGGGATGATCCTGAGCCCCCCACTGGTGCCCCTATGTACCAGGAATGTGATAGCCAGAACTCCTCTGAGAGTGGTGAGGACTCTCCAGAATTTCCCTTGCCAGTATTGGCAGGGGAGACTCAAGAAACTGGAGAGGAGCCCACCTCCTCAGACGAAAACCTACCGTCTGTGGAGTTTTCTGATCTGGAGGTTCACAGGGAAAATTTTGCCACAGAACAGTTAAAAGACCCCGCCCTAATAAAGGCACGGGAAAACGTAGTGGAAATAGATGGCGAGTTAGTGAACCCAGATAATACCTGCACTTACCCATACTTCAGCGTAGAGAAGGACCTACTGTATCGGGTGGCAAAAAGGGCAGAAGAAACCGTTGAGCAGCTTGTGGTGCCCAAACCTTACAGGAAGTTGGTGTTGGAGTTGGCCCATGGGCACATTCTTGGAGGTCATCTGGGGACAGAGAAAACCCGAGAGAGGGTATTACAGAGATTCTATTGGCCTGGGGTGATGAAGGACATATAAAATTATTGTTCCTCCTGCCCTGTGTGTCAGAGGTCGGCCCCGATGCCACATTTCCGTAGCCCGCTGGTCCCTCTACCCATCATTGAGGTCCCGTTTGAGAGAATCGCAATGGATTTGGTAGGTCCTATAATCAAGTCCGCTAGGGGGCACCAGTACATATTGGTTATAATGGACTATGCCACCCGTTATCCAGAAGCGATCCCTCTCAGAAATACCTCGGCCAAAACCATAGCCAAAGAGCTATCTCTTGTTTTTAGCCGGGTGGGTATTTGTAAAGAACTGCTTACGGACCAAGGTACACCCTTTATGTCCCGGGTTATGAAAGAGCTGTGTAAATTGTTCAAAGTGACGCAATTGCGTACATCTGTGTATCACCCCCAAACCGATGGGCTGGTTGAAAGATTCAACAAAACCCTAAAACAAATGTTGAAGAAAGTGGTGGATAGAGATGGAAAGGATTGGGACTGTCTACTTCCTTATTTGATGTTTGCTATTAGGGAGGTGCCCCAATCCTCTACGGGATTCTCCCCCTTTGAGTTACTGTATGGGAGACACCCAAGAGGGCTGTTGGATATTGCCAAGGAAACTTGGGAAAGTGAGAGTTCTCCCCACAGGAGTGTGATTGAGCATGTCGCCCTGATGCAAGATCGAATTGCACAGGTAATGCCCATCGTGAAGGAACATTTGGCCCAAGCGCAGTTGGCACAGCAGAGAGTGTACAACCGTGGAGCAAAGACCCGTACCTTTTCCCCGGGGGATAGGATATTGGTACTTGTCCCTACGGTTGAAAGTAAATTCCTTGCCAAATGGCAAGGCCCCTACGAGATAATGGAAAAAGTGAGCGAAGTGAATTACAAGGTCAGACAACCAGGAAGGCGAAAGCCCGAACAGATATATCACGTTAATCTGTTGAAAGCCTGGAGGGATAGAGAGTCCCTAGTCGCAGAAACTTGGTCACCAGCTCAAACTGGTTGCGTGATTCCGGAGGTTGGAATAGCAGCCACCTTGTCACAACCCCAACAACAGGAGGTTAAGGAGTTTGTGCTTCGCAACAAGGAGGTGTTCTCTGAGCTGCCGGGACAAACATCTGGGGTAGAGCATGATATTATTACCCCGCCCGGTGAAAGGGTGAAGTTAAAACCCTATCGGATCCCAGAGGCCCGACGGGAGGCAATACGGGAGGAAGTACAGAAAATGCTGAACTTAGGGGTGATAGAGGAGTCCCAAAGTGATTGGTCTAGTCCCATTGTGTTGGTGCCTAAACCGGATGGGAGCTGGCGATTTTGTAACGATTTTCGTCATTTGAACAAAGTTACAAAATTTGACACCTACCCCATGCCACGTATAGATGAGTTGATCGACCGGCTGGGAACAGCCCGATACATGACGACTCTTGACCTCACAAAAGGGTATTGGCAAATTCCCCTGGCCAAGTCGGCCAAAGAGAAAACCGCATTTGTAACCCCAGACGGGGCGTTCCAATATAAGAGAATGCCGTTCGGGTTACAGAATGCGCCGGCCACATTCCAGCGGAAAATGGACCAGATACTGAGGCCCCATCGGAAGTATGCTGCGGCTTACCTGGATGACGTAATTGTCCATAGCACAGATTGGGCCTCACATCTGCCAAAAGTGCAAGCAGTCCTAGACTCTATCCGGGAAGCGGGGTTTACGGCTAACCCCAAGAAGTGTACCATTGGGCAGGAGGAGGCCAAATATCTTGGGTACACCATTGGCAGGGGAGTGATAAAACCCCAACTCAACAAAGTCGAGGCCATCCAGAGTTGGCCACGTCCCAACAGCAAGAAGCAGGTACGGGCCTTTCTGGGAATCGCGGGTTATTATCGGCGCTTCATTCCCCACTTTGCTTCTAAGGCTGTGCCCCTAACCAACCTGACGAAAGGGAAAGGGTCGGTCATGATTAAATGGACCCCCGAGGCTGAGGCAGCATTCCAATTCTTGAAACAAGCCTTATGTAGCCAGCCAGTGTTGTACTCACCCGACTTCTCTAAAGACTTTGTCGTACCAAGTGATGCGTCAGATGTGGGGTTAGGAGCAGTATTGTCCCAGGTCTGGAACGGGGAAGAGCACCCAGTCATTTACCTCAGCAGGAAGTTGAAGTCCCATGAGGTAAATTACGCCACGGTTGAAAAGGAGTGTTTAGCGGTGAAGTGGGCTCTAGATTCCCTTCGGTACTATCTGCTAGGTAGGCACTTTGACATGGTTACGGATCACGCTCCGTTAAAGTGGATGGCTCAAAACAAGGAGACAAATAGAAGAGTGAATAGGTGGTTCCTGGCCCTACAGGAATTCAACTTCACAGTAAAGCATCGCCCTGGCGTTCAAATGGGGAATGTGGATGCTTTGTCTCGAGTACATGAATGCCTGATTGCTGGTGTTCCAACGCCAAGGTTAAAACAAGAGGGGGGGGTATGTGACAGCAGGAAGGTAAAGTCACCTGGTTGCATCCAGGGGGGTAGATATATTTCTCCCAGATTCAGGCTTTATGCTGACTTGTACAACTAGGGTGGAGAGTTGTATAAGCCCAGCTGAGGCTAGTAGGCTCATGGATGACTCATACCTCTAGGGAGAGGGCTGGGCGTCGTGCAGGCAGGGAGTTGATGAGACCAGCTGAAGCCTGTCAGTTCGTTTAAGGCCTCTATAAAAACTCCCAGATTCATTAGGTGTTAGCTCATGCCTGGAACAAGACCTGTGTGGACTGTCTAGGGAGAGTGAACCCCTGTGCGGTGAGGCAAAGCCTGTGTGGCTATTTGTTTGGACTTTTACTAAACCAGGGACTTAGGGACTAGGACAGCACCAGGCTGATCCCAGTTGTTAGTTTAGGAAACCTGCATGTTTAGTCAGAGGTCAAACTGACCAGGATTTATTTTGTTTATGTTTCTTTTTGGCTTTGCTGTGTTTTTGTCACTGTACATAGAGAAATAAACCGCACCTTTTGATTTTGAAAACCACAACCTCAGTCTGCTGGCCCTGTTTTTGTGTGGGGAGCCCAACCAGGGGGTCACACACACCCGCTACCGAGTTAACCCCCTCACAATATATTACAACAAAAATACAATAAAAATATTTTCAATCCCCTAAAGTAATCGAGCACCATTCATGATTTCTACCAATGTACATCAATTTCCATCAATCAGGAAGACCCACTATCCAGCATTGTTTACCCGTTGCACTCTCACTGTGTGTAGATTACTGCAGTGCCAGGGATTTGTCATTTTGTGATGGGATTATGGAGGATAACATCATCAGTTGACAGGCCATTGAGACTGACAAGGTTTACATCACTGGACATCATGATTGATGTGGATTATAACAGTGGGTAAAATGACTGATGTGGAATTAAAGCAATAATACAAAAATATATTTTTTGGGTGTTCTTTAAATCAATGATTTTTTTCAAGGTGTCTCTGTGTTTATTTACATTTAATTAATTGTGGGGGTTGGTAAGAATGACTCATGTATCCATTAGTAGTTTTGTTGAAAGAGGGTAGATATCTGGAGGGCTCCAAAATTTAAGAGAGGCTTCCAGATTCTACTATAAGTCGTTCCCATATTACACCCATATTCTTCTTAGGGCATTGGATGTGGCAGAGAGACCCAGGACAAGGTCCCTTGCAAGGGGAAGAAGTTTGTTGAAGGGCATGTGGCCTGGTCTGGCACATAAGGGGGGGGGGGAGTTTCACACTTTCTACCTTCCCTTTCCTTACCATTCAGGCTACATGCCTGAATAAGCGTCTAGATCAAATTTTAAGGGGAGCCCCATGCAATTACCAGTTACATAGAGCAGTGATAAATAGCAAAAAATGGCCTGGCCATAAAGGGGGTCATCCATGCCCCACCCTGGTCACAGCAGAAAGCAATCAGGCAGCTGTAAAGTCATGAGTTCACCTTCATTTGAGAGCTGAAAGTCAGCTTGTGATGGACATGACAGGCAGTAAACAACACATTGGGAAGAACAGTTTTGGAATGATGTATTTGAGAAGGTTTTTCCGTTGCCTTGGAACTCTTTTTGACCATGTGACAATTGTTTACATGTGAGGCACTTTAGCTTTCTACATTGATACATTAGTTGCCAAACAAATTTCCAGGATGGTTTGAGACTAGAGGGGAATTTTACCCTATTTGTTGATAACTTTCTACACTTTCTGTATGAAAATGTAGGTCTTTTGGGAATAAGTTATGGTGAGGTCTGCAGAACTGACTCTTTGGTATATTTTGGATCTACCTTGGGTGGTGACAGCTAGTGTAAGGAAGGTATGAATTACCTATTGTGGGTTTGAAATGGTTTTTGGCAGTAATCTCCCACGGTGCCCCAATTCTAGATCCAAAAATACTAAAGAAGAGCTGTAACATGCACATGTAAAGGAAAGACCAAAGGTGTTCCATTTACAAAAATGGACAAAGGTCCATTCCAGAAAATGTCAATGTAATCAATTTAACGACCATAGTCAATCAAATGACAGTCAAAGGTTTGTTATGCCAAATCTGTTGTGTTTCCCAATGGCCCATGGTTAATTTAGCAGAATTTGGAGTGCTCCCATAGCTGTGCCCATTTTTTGTAGATGATAGTCTCCATCAATATCCCTGTATATTGTGTTCAATAAGATGTCGATCCAAGCATTTTTTAATTAGCAACATTACCCGCTGAAACCACCGATTTGTGAAAGTGAGTTCCACATCCTTACCGCTCTAACAGTATAAAAACATTATGCAATTTAAGGTTGAATCGCTTCTTGTCCAACTTCATTGAGTGACCTGAGGCTGAATAGTTTCCTCCTTATGCTGAAATCACCATTAAGATATTTGTATATTGCCATCATATCCCCTCTTAAAGTGGTTGTAAAGGTTCATTTAAAAAAAATATATAACAAACATGTCTTACTTACCTCCACTGTGCAGATCGTTTTGCACAGAATGGCCCCGATCGTCCTGTTCTGGGGTCCCACGGCGGCTCTCGCAGCTCCTCCCTGCAAGCTCTCTTTCCAGGGGGTTACCTTACGGGGGCGCTCCCATGTCATACACTCGGCCTCCATAGCCGCCGAATGTATGACTCGGCCCCGCCCCCCCGGCGCCCGCTTCATTGGATTTTATTGACAGCAGCGGGAGCCAATGGCTGGCTGCTATCAATCTATCCAATCAATGCCGAGACTCCGTGGAGATGAGGGCGCCGGGGACGCACAGAGCAGGTGAACTGGCTCAGGTAAGTAAAACGGGGGGCTGGGGGGCCCGTGATTGCCAGGTGTTTTTTCACCTTAATGCATAGGATGCGTTAAGGTGAAAAAACACAAACCTTTACAACCCCTTTAAGCATCTCTTCTCCAGGGAGAATACATTTAATTATTTAAAGGAAAAACTCTACGCTCAGAAGTAAATTGAAAAAAATAGCTGCCAACATTTATAGATTTTGATACAAAATCATATGCAAACAATTCATAAAAAAGTGTAGCGCTCAAGAGCATATTTGTAGGCAAAATTAAAACAATTATTTTTAAATCAAATAAAAAAACATGAAAAGAGAAATAAGTCACTCTAAAAAGGAAAAAAAAAACTTCCACAAAAGTAAAAACCACGTGAAAATTATATACATAAAGTTCATATATGTGATAAGTTCATACAGAATAAAAGATCTGTTTCGGAAAATTTCTGCAGTTTGGTAACAAATCTTCCAAAAAAGCTTCTTTGTGAGCAAAGTGAAAAAGCCTCCAACACACAAACATGCTCTAGTTAATAGATGCATCTTACCAGATGTCTGATTACCTATAACAGATGGCAAAACACGCAAAAAGCTCTCATAGTGTAGTATTTAGTTAAAATCAATTTAATATAAAGATTAAAACCTTACTCACAAGGCCAATATGACAAACGAACGGTGTATGGTATCAAAACACAGACATCTTGATTCCTTCCTCATGTTGCGTGTCTAACTTCTGGGTCTCGGCTGGCATGATTGCATCACTCTTGTTGACCCAAACCAGCGCATTTCATCACCACGGACATCATCAGGGGGAGTGGCCATGAGAAGGCGTCACAAAAGACCTTTTATAATGGTCGGGACATAAAGCAGACTAAGTGCACTTGCTCACAATTAAGTAAAGCATAAATGTCTAAGCACCATCTTGTGTGCAGATTGTAGAATAAACAAAGAAAATAATAATTACATTACATAGATAATAATTGAGACCCGGAATAAGATGCGACAAAAGAAAAGATTACAATCAAGTATATGACAGATATCACAAATAGAAAACTGATGACCAAATAAAAAATGAAACATAAAAAAGAAAAATTTAACCACTTCAGCCCCAGTGGATTTGGCTGCCAAATGACCGGGCCACTTTTTGCGATTCGGCACTGCGTTGCTTTAACTGACAATTGTGTGGTCGTGTGACGTGGCTCCCAAACAAAATTGATGTCCTTTTTTTCCCACAAATAGAGATTTCTTTTGATGGTATTTGATCACCTCTGCGGTTTTAATTTTTTGCGCTATTAACAAAAATAGAGTGACAATTTAGAAAAAAATGCAATATGTTTTACTTTTTGCTATAATAAATATTCCCCAAAAATATATAAAAAAAATGTTTTCCTCAGTTTAGGCTAATACGTATTCTACAGATTTTTGTTAAAAAAAATCACAATAAGCGTTTGATTGATTTGCGCAAAAGTAATAGCGTCTACAAATTAGGGTATAGTTTTATGGCATTTTTATTAATAATTTATTTTTACTAGTAATGGCGGCGATCAGCAATTTTTATCGTAACTGCGACATTATGGCGGACACATCGGACACTTTTGACGCTATTTTAGGACCATTGTCCTTTATACAGCGATCAGTGCTTTAAAAATGCACTGATTACTGTGTAAATGACACTGACAGGGAAGGGGTTAACCACTAGGGGGCTAGGAAGGGGTTAAGTGTGTCCTAGGGAGTGATTCTAACTGTGTGGGGGCATGGCTTACTGTGACACGACACTGATCGCTGCTCCCGATGACAGGAAGCAGACGATCAGTGTCCTGTCACTAGGCAGAACAGGGAGATGCCTTGTTTACACAGGCATCCATCCCCCCGTTCTGCAGCTCCGTGACACGATCGCGGGACACCGGCGGACATCGAGTCTGCGGGTCCCGCGGGCACGGTCACAGAGCTCGCGGCAGGGGTGCACGCCCACACGGCGGCAAATTTAAAAGGGACGAACATATATGCCCATTTGCCTGTCCGTGCCATTCTGCCAACGTAAATGTGCATGCGCTGGTCGGCAAGTGGTTAAAAAAGGAAAAAAAAGAAAAGGAGATGGACAGGAACTCTTTTATACCAATGTCCAGTTGCTCTCATAGATCTTGGTTTAAGTCTATACCAAAAAGCCAATTCCAAAGAGTCTGGAGAAATAGCACAAATCTTAGTGATTTTTTCTCCCAAGCATAAATATTGAAAACTATATTCATCGAGAGGGGTTATGACCCAGCAGATTTAGATGAGGTTTTGGTACAAGTGTCCATTCTAAATTGGAACCCCATGCTCACAAAGAATAGTGTCCGGAATGAGGGTGACACCTTTAATTGGTCTTTGATTACCAATTATTCCACACAACATTATAAGATTGAAAATATTATAAAAAAAAAACATTGATCAGTCCTAAAAAATTATCCTGTGAACGGTGCTCCCCGATCGTCCTCTGGTGGTATATAGGGGTACCTTCTTTACAGGATGGCGCGCTCACAATGTTTTTAACCCCCTGCAAAACCAATCTTCTTTGGGTCTCTGGTGGGCTTCTGTCCATGTAAGAAATATATCACCTGTCAGAATAATAGCTTTTCTGGGAGGAAAGTCACATCCTTCCACTCCAAAACTATGGGTAAGCAATATGCCATTACTTCTTTCATAACTTGTACCACAAAAAATGCTGTATATTGAATTAGATGTCCATGTGGCATGGAATATGTAGGTCGGACAGTCTGTGCACTACACACTACCCGTTGGGACTCTTTTTGTGGGTATAGATAAATATTCTCCACGCTGGAAAGGGGGTTCCATTAGGAAGAAAATCTCCAAATTTGAGACACGATGGATTTATGACTTCAAGTCATATAGACCTCATGGCTTAAAATGTGGACTGGGACATCAACAGTTTCATTAGTAACAGGTGAAGTGTTTTTTTAATTAATTAATTCAGTTTTTATTTTTATTTTCATTTTTACTTTTGTTTTTATTTTCATTTTCATTTTTTATTTGGTCATCAGTTTTCTATTTGTGATAACTGTCATGTACTTTATTGTAATCCTTTCTCTTGTTGTGGGCCCCAATTATTATCTATGTTGATTTAATTATTCCTTTCTTTGTGTATTCTACAATTTGTACACAAGATGACGCTTAGATGTTGCGATGGCCCCGTCTAATATTGCTGTGAAGGCAGCTGGTGCTGACACTTATGTTTCACTTAATTGTGAGCATGCACACTTAGTTCGCTTTATGTCCCGGCTATTATAAAAGGTCTTTCGGGATGATGCCTCCTCATGGTCACTCCCCTCGATGAGGTCCATGGTGATGAAATGCATCGGCTTGGGCCGATGCATTGAGTGACACGTTCACGCAACCCGGGACCTGGAAGTTATATGCGCAATACGAGGAAGGAATAAAGATGTCTTTGTTTTGATACCATACACTGCTAGTTTGTCATATTGGCCTTGTGAGTGTAAGGTACCTGTGATAGGTAGTGTCCGAAGTGGAACTTGTGTGCCGAGGATTCAGGCGAAAACGTGGTCAGGCAGATTAGGTTGGCAACAGATCAGGCAAAACGGTACACGATCGAAATCCGGAGAGTGGTCAGGCAGGCAAAGGTCATACACGAGCTGGCGGTGAAGTACAAAATCAGCAGGCTAGAGAGTAGTCAGGAATTCAGGCAGAAGTTCAACACGAAAATCAAGATCAAAAAGCAGTCACAACACCCAGGGAGCTATTCCACACAAACGGGCGCTGAGAGATAGCATCACTTCCTTTTTATGGGCTGCTTTGATTGAAAATTGTCCACAGCTGGCAGCAGGTGGGGCTAGTGAGTCCAAGGTAATGCTTAATACTGAGAGGACATTTTCAAAAGTCCAGATCTCCTCCGTAGCACAACAGGTAAGTCTGCAGCTGTGGGGCCAGGAAGATACCGGTTCAAATACACCCAGGTACATGACAGGGCCCCCTCCCCAGTGGACCCCTCCGGGGGCCTAGCGGGGCTTAGTGGGAAAAGAGGCATGAAAATCTCGAATAAGAGAAGGGGCATGCAGAACTTTGGCTGGAACCCAGGAACGGTCTGTGACGGGATATACCTTCCAATGAACCAGATACCGATTCTTCTAGAATCAAGAATCTTGGAGACTTCAAACTAATTTTGTCCATCAACAAGAACAGGAGGAGGTAGCTGTTGCGTTCTGGAGTAGCGATTGAAAATTGCTTTTTTGAGGAGGGAAACGTGGAACACAGGATGAATCCGGAGAGAGGAGGGTAATTTCAACCGATAGGAGACTGGCCCGACTCGAGCAATAATTCTGTAAGGACCAATGAATCGAGGGCCCAATTTGGTAGAAGGTTGTTTCAGTCTCACATACTTGGTTGATAGCCAAACTCTGTCACCCACCACATATGGAGGTATATGGCGTCTTCGTTTGTTGGAAAAAAGTGCATACTTGCCTGCTGACTTCCGTAGTAATAAGCAAATCTTTTTCCAATGTAGCAGAATATTTTTCACCCGCTGATCTGCTGCTGGTACACCAGAAGAAGGCTGAAGGGAAAAGTCTGAGGGTGATATCCTAGGGCTGCATAGAATGGTGTGGTATGAAGAGCACTGTGCCAACGGGAATTAATGGCGAACTCAGCTAAAGGCAAATACTCAGACCAGTTGGAGTGTAAGGCATTGACATAATGTCGAAGATTGGTTTATAGGGTCTGGTTCATGCGTTCGGTTTGACCATCTGTTTGAGGGTGATGTGAGGTAGAGAGTGAAAGTGTTACTCCCAGTTTCTTGCAGAACACTCTCCAGAATTGGGAAACAAACTGGGATCCGTGGTCTGAGACGACATTGGTAGGTATGCCATGATATTTCACAATATGGGAAAGGAAAAGAGTAGACAGTGCTTCTGCTGTAGGTAAACCTGGGAGCGGCACAAAAATTAGACATTTTGGAAAAGCGATCCACTATGACCCATATAGCAGTCATGCCCTCGGACTTGGGTAAGTCTGTAATGAAGTCCATAGTCAAATGGGTACAAGGCTGACGAGCAGGGCTGTCTTTTCGCATGGGCACGCTGGGCAGTTGCCCGGGGGCCCCACTTGCCTGGGGGGCCCCACCTGCCCACCGACCCCAGCCAAGCATCTCTGTGTCACCCTTGCTCCATACTCCTAATTAAAATTTTCTGTCACCCCGTGCTTTGGCCGCTATGTTCAGTCTCAGGCCGGCCCCTGGCACCCTGTTATTGGGCGAAAGGGATCATGTGCGGCAGGTGGGGGTGGCCTGTCCTCAATCACGGGAGAGCGGGGCTGGCCTTCACTGTGAGCTGTGGCCGATGTCTTCTCCGCCTCCTCTCCTCTCCGGGTCACGGATCATGTCCCCGCCGGGGCAGGCAGTCTGGCAGTGTGACAGGCGGCGGCGTAGAGGCAGAGCAGATCATGGAAGAAAAAAAGGTAAGAGACTCACTCATAAGTTTTGTTGCTGGCCTGGGGGGGGGGGGAGTAGATATGGTCTGGGGAGGGGGAGCAGCCATAAAGTCAGTGTATAGTGTAATGTGTGTGTAGTGTGTGTGTGTATAGTGTGCAGGCAGTAGTGTGTGTGTGTATGCATGTATAGTGTAGTGTGTGTGTGGTGTATAGTGTGCAGGCAGTAGTGTATAGTGTGTGTGTATAGTGTGCAGGCAGTAGTGTATAGTTGTCATGGATATGCAGTAGTGTTTGTCTGTCAGCTTACCTTCCTTCCCATGTGTTCATCTTAGAGGCCTGAGCCCTTTCACCTGGCTTCCTTTATAATCTCCTCCCAGCCAGACTCCACCCCAGGTCCTATCACAGAACACTATATTAACCTGTGCACTGCAAGCCTGCTTTGCTGATCAACGTGTTTGTTAGGCATTGTGTGTTTGGGTTCCTGCCTGCCGTGTGCTACGTCTGTCTCTCTGTTACGTTATTGGCTTGTCCCCGACCATCCCTGTCTGCTCGTGACCCTTGACCTTCGGCTCGTTCTTCGTTATCCTTGTCTGCTTGTGGCCCCTGACCTTCGGCTTGTTATTCGGTTCTCTCTATCGTGTGCTGCTGCTTCCCCTTATCCTACGGGGCGTGAGCTAGGAAACTCCAGGGGCCGCGACCTGGTCCCAGCCTGCAGCGTAACATCCTCACCACTAGAGGCCCTGGAGAAGACCAGCTGGGTCTTAGACTCCGCGCCCTGGGGAATCTTGGCTCTCGCTTCCGTTGGGATCCCGGTTGTGCTCCTCTGGTCCCGCTTTCCACAACCACCCAGTTTCCTATCCACAGAAGCCAGCCATAGGGTTCACTACCTCGCGGTGCACTCCTGTCCCCCTACGGTGTGCATCTGTCACCTGGCCACAGGTGACCCTGACAGTTTGATCAGCCATGAACCCGGCTGACATCCCGCTTCCCGCGGATGATCCATTGCAGGGCATAGTTCGCAGACTTGAGACCCAGGAATCAAATCAGACCCAGGCGATGCGATTCCTCCAGGATCTGGCTTCTCGCTTCGAGCAGCTTCAGGCCTCCTTGGGAACCCTGAATCCACAACCTCAAATACAATCAGCGGCTGCACCTATTGCACCAGTCGCAGCCACACACTCACTACAACTGCCAGCTCCGTCCCGTTTCTCTGGGGACTCCAAGGCTTGCAGGGGGTTCCTTAGCCAATGCACGATTCATTTTGAGCTCCAGCCCCAAAACTTCCTGTCTGATCGGGCTAAGGTAGCCTATATCATTTCCCTCCTCTCTGGTGAAGCTTTAGCCTGGGCAGCCCCTCTGTGGGAACTGAATGATCCAGTGGTTTCTAGCCTGTCTGGCTTCTTGAAACTTTTTCGGAATATCTTCGAAGAACCGGCTCGTGTCTCTTCAGCGGCCAGCGCCCTTTTACGTCTCCGCCAAGAGTCTGCTTCTGTGGGACAGTATGCCCTTCATTTCCGCATACTGTCGGCTGAGTTGAGCTGGAACAATGAGGCCTTAGTCGCAACCTTTTTGCATGGCCTGTCTGATAGAGTGAAGGATGAATTAGCAGGAAGAACCATCCCCACTGATCTGGCCGGCGTTATCTCCTTGTGTAACCAGATCGATATTCGCTTTCAGGAGAGGACCTTAGAAAAGCAACGCCAGCACTCCTTGGTTCTTAGTCAGCCTGAGCTCCCCTCTCTTCGACCCGTAGAGCATCTCCTACCAGCTGAGGAACCCATGCAGCTGGGTCGGACCAGGTTATCCCCCGAGGAACGTGCTAGGCGCAGAACTCTTGGTCTGTGTCTTTACTGTGGGGGCAAAGGTCATTTTCGTGACACTTGCTCTCTTTGTCCAGAAAAACGTTCGGGTCCACTTCATCTGGAAAGTGGAGTATTGGACCCAGAAATATCACCTTCCCCTTCTCGTCTTATGCTTTCTGTGTTCCTTCATGTTGGTGCTTCTTCTCATTCGGTCTCAGCATATCTGGATTCCGGAGCCGCTGGTAATTTCATGGACTGGGAAATCGCATCGTCCATGAGACTTACTCTTTTGCCCCTCACCACGCCATTGGTGGTCTTGGCGATTGATGGTACTGTTCTCCCAGGGGGACCTATCCGCTTCCAGACCCTCCCTGTTAAGATGTCGGTAGGGACACTCCACCAGGAGTGGATATCCTTCCTTATCTTACCCAAGGCCTCAACGCCTATCATTTTGGGTCTCCCATGGTTACAGCTCCATTCTCCTCATGTGGACTGGACTACTGGACAGATCCTGGCTTGGGGTCCCTCCTGTTCCTCGTCCTGCCTACCCAAGGTTGCCCCCTGTGAATCTGAGCCGGTCATTCATTCCAGGTTGCATAACCATTTACATTTCTCTGTCCCTAACCACCCTTGGACGCACAGCCAGGCTAGCTTGTCTACAAGTCCTGCAGTCGCTACGTCTTGCGATGCGATTCAGGTAGTCGCTACACCTGACTCAGCTATTCACTCTGCCTCTGTACTAGTTATGCCAGTCCAGCCCATGCCCAGTGAGCCTCCTACTTTTTCTTGTTTGGGACATTCTGCTTGTCCTTCAGCTATTCAGCTTGACTCCGGCGACATGTCACCTTCTAACCAACCTGACTTCAGGGTTCCACTGACATCTGCCCAGTCTGATGGTCCTGTGCAAGATGACCAGTTCCCCTTTAAGGGTCTAGGGGACCCTCCTCAGATTCCTGTTGATCCTCTCATGCCCTTGCTTATTCCTAGAGAGCCTTTGGTCCTCAATAGATCTTCTTGTCATCTCCCTACCTCGTTTTCGGTCTCTGAGGATAATCTTAAGTACGAGGTTAGACAAGTTCTGGATTCTCGGCTCTGCAGAGGCATTCTTCAGTACCTTGTGCATTGGAGAGGTTTTGGTCCTGAGGAGGCGTCTTGGATCGCTGCATCTGATGTCGCTGCACCTCATCTGTTGAGAAGGTTTTATCAGAGATTTCCCTTTAAGCCTGGGTCCAGGCGGGGGAGGGCCCATAAGAGGGAGGGTACTGTCATGGATATGCAGTAGTGTTTGTCTGTCAGCTTACCTTCCTTCCCATGTGTTCATCTTAGAGGCCTGAGCCCTTTCACCTGGCTTCCTTTATAATCTCCTCCCAGCCAGACTCCACCCCAGGCCCTATCACAGAACACTATATTAACCTGTGCACTGCAAGCCTGCTTTGCTGATCAACGTGTTTGTTAGGCATTGTGTGTTTGGGTTCCTGCCTGCCGTGTGCTACGTCTGTCTCTCTGTTACGTTATTGGCTTGTCCCCGACCATCCCTGTCTGCTCGTGACCCTTGACCTTCGGCTCGTTCTTCGTTATCCTTGTCTGCTTGTGGCCCCTGACCTTCGGCTTGTTATTCGGTTCTCTCTATCGTGTGCTGCTGCTTCCCCTTATCCTACGGGGCGTGAGCTAGGAAACTCCAGGGGCCGCGACCTGGTCCCAGCCTGCAGCGTAACATCCTCACCACTAGAGGCCCTGGAGAAGACCAGCTGGGTCTTAGACTCCGCGCCCTGGGGAATCTTGGCTCTCGCTTCCGTTGGGATCCCGGTTGTGCTCCTCTGGTCCCGCTTTCCACAACCACCCAGTTTCCTATCCACAGAAGCCAGCCATAGGGTTCACTACCTCGCGGTGCACTCCTGTCCCCCTACGGTGTGCATCTGTCACCTGGCCACAGGTGACCCTGACAATAGTGTGTGTGTGTGTATAGTGTATTGTGTGTGTATGTGTAGTGTAGTGTATAGTGTGCAGGCAGTAGTGTATAGTGTATTGTGTGTAGTGTATTGTGTGTAGTGTATTGTGTGTGTGTGGTGTATTAGTCTGTGGGTAGAGTATTGTGTAGCGGTCAGTATGTAGTGTATTATGTAGTGGTCTGTGGGTAGTGTATAGTGTATTAGTGGTCAGTATAGGAATCAGGTAGGTTGGTGTGGTGTGTAGTGGTCAGTGTGGTGTGTAGTGTAGTGGTCAGTGGATATAGTGCACTGTATTGCCCGGGGGCCTATAATGCTCTTAAGATGGCATTGCTGACGAGGTGCCGAAAGTGGTTGTAACAGTCCAGTAGGCAATGTACGGGGTACTTTATTAGCAGCACAAGTTGGACAGGCAGCCACATAGTCAGTAACATCCCTTTTCATATGAGGCCACCAGACATGACGCTGCAAGGTCTTAAGAGTGATGGTGACACCAGGATGACCAGATAACACACCATCATGTGCCCAGAGGAGTACAGGTTTTCTGAGGCTAGGGGCTACGAACAGGTGACCTGGTGGTATCTTCAAGCCTTGGGGAACACGATTCTGGGTTTCTTGTAACTGTTGGGAAAGAGTCGTAGAGATCTGTGCGACAATTTTGTGAGGTGGGATTATATACTGCTCGGTAGGTTGGTCTTCTTCAGAGGTAGTGAACTGTCTGGAAAGAGCATCGGCATTCTTGTTTTTATGCCCAGGAACATAAGAAAGAACAAAATTAAAACGGGAGAAAAACAGAGCCCATCGAGCCTGACGTGAGTTCAAACGTCTTGCAGTCTGAAGATACAGTAGGTTTTTATGGTCAGTGAGGATAGAAAAAGGTTTGGGAGCCCCTTCCAGAAGATGTCGCCATTCAGACAATGCCAATTTGATGGCCAGTAGTTCTCGATTCCCAACACCATCATCTCCGCTGGAGAAAACTTTCTAGAAAAAAATGCTACTGGATGGATTCTACCGGACTTAGGCTGTCTCTGGGAGAGCACGGCACCTGCTCCTACCTCAGAGGCATCAACCTCAACTATGTACTGGAGATCGGGATTTGGATGCTGCAGAATTGGAGCTTTGCTGAACATGTCTTTTAATTGCTGGAAAGCCGATTCTGCTTCTGAGGACCATACCTTGCAATTTGTACCTTTCTTAGTCATAGCAGTAAGGGGGGCCGCAATGGAGGCAAAACCTTTGATGAAGCGTCTGTATTAATTTGCAAACCCTAAAAAGCTTTGGAGCCCTCTTAAAGTGGTCGGTCGGGGCCATTGCAAGACAGCGAAAAGTTTTTGAGGGTCCATTTGAAAACCGACAGCACTTATAATGTATCCAAGGAAAGCAATACGGCTTTGATGGAAACTGCATTTCTCAATCTTTGCGTAAAGATGTTTTTCTCTCAGTCGTTGCAATACCTGCTTTACATGCAAGATGTGCTCTAGATGAGTCTTGGAAAAGATTAAAATGTCGTCCAAGTAGATGATCACAAAACTGTTGCTGAAATCATGAAAAATTTCATTCATGAAACGTTGGAAGACAGCAGGGGCGTTACACAACCCAAATGGCATAACCAGATATTCAAAATGTCCATTACGAGTGTTGAATGCTGTCTTCCACTCGTCCCCGTCTTTAATTCGAATCAGATTATAAGCCCCTCGTAGGTCTAGCTTGGAGAAGATTACAGCCCCCTTAAGTACATCAAACAGTTCAAGAATGAGAGGCAAAGGGTAGGAGTCTTTTACGGTGATTTGATTTAACCCTCGATAGTCTATGCATGGTGGTCGAAGACCCCCATCTTTTTTTTCAACAAAGAAAAAACCTGCCCCTACTGGAGAAGAAGAGGGTCGGATAAAACCTCTTTCCAAGTTGTCTTTTACGTATCCCTCCATGGATTTTTGTTCAGGCAAAGACAGGGGATAGGTCCTTCCTTTGGGAAGAGGTGCTCCAGGAATCAATTTAACTGCACAGTCAAAAGAACGATGTGGAGGTAAAACCTCTGCCTTTTGCTTGCAAAATACGTCTACAAACGCATGGTGTTCATGAGGCAAGGTAGGTGGGACGGCCACGGGAGCCAACAAAGTCTTTTTGGTTGAGACAAACAGTTTAAATGACAGAACGACCCCCAAGAGGTTAGTTCTCCATTTTCCCAATCAAAAGAAGGGTTATGTTGTTGTAACCATGGGTAACCAAGGATAACAGGCAGAAGTGGAGAATCAATAAGAGACAAGACAACTTCCTCTTTGTGGACTATGCCTACCTGAAGGGTGATTGTCATAGTCTCAAATTTTACAATGCCATCTCCCAAGGGTTGTCCATTCACGGTGGTAATGTTCAGGGGTCTAGATTTTGGAACAAATGGGATATTATTTTTTTTAGCAAAAGTGTAGTCCAAGAATATGCCAGCAGCTCCAGAATCCACAAAAGCCTCACAGGAGACAAGTTTAGAGGGTAAATGGATAATTGCATTCCAGATAAGGAGAGACCCAGGCCAGGGCCTTCCCCTTTAACAAGGAAATTACAAAAGTCACTTTGGCAGACGAAGTGCTAAAGGTCCCAGGGTTGTTGCGGAAAGCCTCTGCAGTCCTCAGAATCACCACCAAATTTGTCAGGCAAGGGAAGTTTGGGTGGTACAGAAGAGGCGTGTTGGATCGTAGCAGGAGTAGGATCCGGAGTCTGGACCGTTGCAGAGGAACCAGGCAAACAAGATTTAAGCATAGTACAAAGTTCATCCAACTTGACGTCCAGGGAAGAAAGATGCTGTTCATGAGCTCCAATCAATTGTCCCTGACGTGAAATCGCCTTAACAATCTCAGTAGGGTCCACTGTCATTGTGGCCCGTTTGTAATGTAAGGTACCTGTGATAGGTAGTGTCCGAAGTAGAAGTTGTGTGCCAAGGATTCAGGCGAAAACGTGGTCAGGCAGATTAGGTTGGCAACAGATCAGGCAAAACGGTACACGATCGAAATCCAGAGAGTGGTCAGGCAGGCAAAGGTCATACACGAGCTGGCGATGAAGTACAAAATCAGCAGGCTAGAGAGTAGTCAGGAATTCAGGCAGACGTTCAACACGAAAATCAAGATCAAAAAGCAGTCACAACACCCAGGGAGCTATTCCACACAAACGGGCGCTGAGAGATAGCATCACTTCCTTTTTATGGGCTGCTTTGATTGAAAATTGTCCACAGCTGGCAGCAGGTGGGGCTAGTGAGTCCAAGGTAATGCTTAATACTGAGAGGACATTTCCAAAAGTCCAGATCTCCTCTGTAGCACAACAGGTAAGGCTGCAGCTGTGGGACCAGGAACATCTTGGTTCAAATACACCCAGGTACATGACAGTGAGTAAGGTTTTAATCTGTATATTAAAGTAAGTACTACACCATTTTTCTTGACCTTGATGGATTCCATTTGATTGATTATATAGATAGCTGTTGTCTGAAGGTTTGATGATTCCCTGCCATTTGAAGTATACACAAAGCTTGTCTGGATGTCCGTTATAGGTGGTCAAACATTCTCGTAAGGTCTATTAACTGGAGCATGTTTGTGTGGTGGAGGCTTTTTCATTTTGTTTGCTGGCAAAGAAGCTATTTTTGAAGATTTGTTACCAAACTGCAGGAATTTTCCTAAACAGAACTTTTATTCTGTATGAACTTATAACATACACTGTATGAACTTTATGTACTGTATATCATTTTAACTTGGTTTTCCACTTCTGTGGAAGTTTTTTTTTCCCCCCTCTTAGAGTGAATTATTTCTCTTTCATGTTTGATTTAAAAATAATTGTTTTCATTCAATTTGCCCACATATATACTCTTGAGCGCTAACTTTTTTATGAATTGTTAAAATAAGTTTAATGTTTGTAAACATTTCTCATAATTGAGATCCTACAGCCCTCTTATTAGTTTTGTTAAAATAACTGAACATAGTGCGCATGCGCGCGGCTACAGGAGCGGACATGATCTGACTGGGCTCCACTATCCGCCGGACATTCCCCGCTACAATAAGCAATTTGGGGCACCAGGAACATCCCCCACAGCTTGGGGACAAAGACATGCAGCGGAGGGCAGCGGGCTCCGCTAAAAGAAAGCCCTTCCAGTGCACCTACTGGTCCCGGTCCAGGCGCTCAGCTGCAGCAGCCTCTCAGACCCCTCGACCCAAGTTGGCGCCGGGCCGGAGAGAAGACACACGTGCATCCCAGGCACATTGGGAGTCAGCTTCTCCTGACTTAGCAGCCGTCTCACCACATACAACACCAGCTTCACAGGCTCCAGATTCCTTTTTCTCACAATCTGAAGCGGAACCTCAGAGGGGTGAGCTGTCGCAGTTTCTCCTTACTCAGCTTACCAAGGAGAGGGACTGGAACATGCTAACTCTCTATGCCTCATCTATAGACAGGAATATGGCTGAGCTAGCAGAGTTAGCTCTGAGTCAAAATAGTTCCATCCATGAACAACAGCCTCCTACAAAGGTTCCATACTCTGGGGATGCTGTTTTGCTGGCCCGCTTCTCTGCCCTACTTCAGCAGGAGTTGTCCAAAGCATGCACATCAACAATGGCAGAGATGAAGAATGATTTTCACTGCATTGGTGAATGGCTAGACACCATTGAGACTAAGATGGATTTAATCAGAACGCCATCATGATTTCCTCATTGCAAGAACAACTGGACCAGGTGAACGCTAAGATAGAAGATCTGAAAAATCGTCCGTTACAGCCCCTAGACCTGATGGCCTACCTAGAGATGTCATAATTAAGCCACATTTCTACAGGATCAAAGAAAAAATTATATCTGCAGCCTGTACCAAGAATGACATCACCCTCTTGGGCCACACCATTCAATATTTGCAGACATTTCTCGACTGACCATCCAGAAAAGACGGGCGCTAAAACTATTACTGGCCCACCTGACCAACAACCAAATCAAATATCGCTGGTCGTTTCCCTTTCACTTGTCATTTACATATAAGGACAAGTCACATTAGTTTACTACTTTTCAAGATGAAGAAGATGTTCTTTTGAGCCTGGGATTGATCTCCAGAGACCCACTGTCCTCCAAGATCCAGCCAGGACGATCTTTAGCCAAGAAACCCTCTATTTCTGCAGGACCATACGGATTACCATTTTAGCCACACCCTGAGTCGTAGATTAGCCAGTTTCCAGTTCTACTCTCTCACTGTGCAGTCACCCCTGTCTTGTTTTTTATAGCGGGGACTATTCTGTTATATAGTACTGCATTGTTTTGGAGAGGTAGGACACATCTGCATAGGTAATCTCAGTTGTTCCCCATCAAGCCCGGACTGGGACAAAAAATAGGCCTGGGCATTTTAGACTGAGCAGTGGCGGTGGCGGCGCTTTGCAGCGGCGGTTAATGATGGGATGTGGGGTTCCAGCACCTTGTACCTCTGGACCCCTTTACATTACACAGCACCCTGCACCTCTGGACCCCTTTACATTACACGGCACCCTGGACTCCTTTACATTACATAGCACCACACCTCTGGACCCTTTTACATTACACAGCACCCTGCACCTCTGGGCCCCTTTACATTACACAGCACCCTGCACCTCTGGACCCATTTACATTACACAGCACCCTGCACCTCTGGACCCCTTTACATTACACAGCACCATGCACCTCTGGACCCCTTTACATTACCCAGCACCCTGCACCTCTGAACCCTTTTACATTACACAGCACCCTGCACCTCTGGACCCCTTTACATTACATAGCACCGCACATCTGGACCCCTTTACATTACACAGCCCTCCACAGTTTGTTACACAGACACCCCCTAACAGTTCTGGACCCCCTGCATGTTACACAGACCTCCCTACAGTACAGACCCCCTCCCTACAGTACAGACCCCCTCCCTACAGTCCAGACCCCCTCCCTACAGTACAGACCCCCCTACAGTACAGACCCCCTCTACAATACAGACCCCCCTACATTACAGCCCCCCTCTACAATACATACCCCCCTACATTACAGACCCCCTACAGTACAGACCCCCTCCCTACAGTACAGACCCCCCTACATTACAGACCCCCCTACAATACAAACCCCCCTACATTACAGACCCCCTCTACAATACAGACCCCCCTACAATACAGACCCCCCCAACATTTCAGAACCCCCTAAAATACAGAATCCCCCTACATTTCAGAAATGTAGGGGGGTTCTGTATTGTAGGGGGTTTCTGTATGGAAGGGGGTCTGAAATGTAGGGGGGTTCTGTATTGTAGGGGGGTCTGAAATTTAGGGGGGTTCTGTATTGTAGGGGGGTTTGTATTGTAGGGGGGTCCGAAATTGTAGGGGACAATACAGGATCCCCCTACATTACAGACCCCCCTACAATACAGAACCCTCCCTACATTTCAGACCACCCCTACAATACAGAACCCCCCTACATTTCAGACCCCCTACAATACAGAACCCCCCTACATTTCAGACCCCCTTCAATACAGAAACCCCCTACAATACATAACCCCCCTACATTACAGACCCCCTACAATACAGACCCCCCTACAATACAGAACCCCCCTACATTACAGACCCCCCTACAATACAGACCCCCCTACAATACAGAACCCACCTACATTTCGGACCCCCCTACAATACAGAACCCCCTACATTTCAGACCCCCCTACAATAAAAACCCCCCTACAATACAGAACCCCCCTAAATTTCAGACCCCCCTACAATACATAACCCCCCTACATTTCAGACCCCCTTCCATACAGAAACCCCCTACAATACAGAACCCCCCTACATTTCAGACCCCCCTACAATACAGAACCCCCTACATTTCAGACCCCCCCTACAACACAGAACCCCCCTACATTACAGACCCCCCTACAATACAGAACCCCCCTACAATACAGAACCCTGCTACATTTCAGACCTCTCCTACAATACAGAACCCTCCCTACATTACAGACCCCCCTACAATACAGAACCCCCCTACATTTCAGACAACCCCTACAATACAGACCCCCCTTCAGACCCATAATGTACCTCAGATCAGCGCGGGACTGCATTTTGGGTCCCCTCCCCCTGTGTGGACATAAAGGAAGAGGGGGAGGCGGCTTCACTCTGCTCGGCTGTGTGAGACAGCCGAGCCGAGACTGATCAGATCATCAGTGCCACAGTCACCTTGCCAGAGAGAAGGGGATTGTTGCGGGTCCCGGCCCCCTGATGTGCCGACGGGTGTCACTGTCACTCGAGTGCGGCTCCAACTCGCAGCTAAGAGTGTACTGGGGCAGTGGCATCACTAGGGTTGGTGTCACCTGGTGCGGAAAACATTGTGTCACCCCACTCCTGTCTATCCTGCCCAGCGCCCTGCAGGCAGCGCACGGTCACGGGGCGCACCCCCAAATGACCCCTGTAAATTAAAGTATAGGGTGGTATTGGGCCGGCTGGGGCAATATAGGGCAGGTTGCGGTGATATAGGGCAGGCTGGGGTGGCATATGGCAGGTTGGGGTTGTATAGGGCAGGCTGGGGTTGTATAGAGCAGGTTTGGGTGGTATAGGGCAGAAAAACACATAGGCAAGTATTAACTGTAAAAATAAATTCCATTTATTCTGGCTCATAAAGAAAATAAATAGGAAGGCAGCGCTGGAGAACCTGCTGCAATTTGCGCAACCTTGGGACCCCAGGGCACACATCAACTCTGTGTGGATAAGAACATTGGGACCTTGAGAAGCACATACAGTTGGGAGCACAATCTGGTCCTGAACTCCCAGAGGTCAGGAACAGCAGTAGATGATATATATGTCCCGAGTCTGTGGTACTACAACAGCCTGCCTTCTATCAGACCACAATGAAGCAAGGCAATCACTTTCTAGACTCCTTGGTAACCTTCCCTGTAGCCTTCTTTGCAGCCTTCTGTGCAGCCTCCTCTGCAGCCTTCTCTGCAGCCTTCCTTGTACACTTTTTTGAAGCCTGTGTCTCTGGAGGTGGAGTTGTGTCAGGAGGAGGAGAAGAAGGTGGAGTTGAAGGAGGTGGTGGAGAAGGAGGTGGTGGAGAAGGAAGTTGTGGAGAAGGAGAATTATGATGATGGGCGAGCTCACAAATTGCAGTGTTTTCAGTAATAGTCCCCATCAACCCCTTATTAATTAATCTTAGAAGGAGGGGCTCAAATAGGAGGCCTTGGCCCCTCTCCATCTCCCTCATTTTGGCACCAACTAGGCCGGCATAGCCCTCTTCAGTGGTGGTTGGTTCTTGGAGACTGGCATGCGTGTCTCTAATCAGTGCCATTGCTGCCTCACTCATGCTCCTATCCCTCCTGGTCCTTCTTGTTGGAAGGCGGAGGGGAGGCACCTGAGATGTTCTTCAGCTTCGGCCACTGGGCCTGGCCACCTCCTGCCTGCCACTGGGCCCAACCACTTCCTGCCTGCCACTGGGCCCGGCCACCTCCTGCCTGCCACTGGGCCTGGCCTCCTCCTGCGTGTCATTTTCCACCACCCTCATCCTGGGTATGGTCATCTTGTGTATAAAAAAGGGAAATAGTTTTACTTTTTGCTTCATCAATCACACACAATTTTCAGCTCATGACTGTTGCAAATTGAATGTTAATAAATAGAAATCATTCTTACCCCAGCAGTTTTCATTTTTGTCCCAATCATTTTTGGGCCACTACTGTCTATTGATATGTCAAACACTTTTTGATCAAAACATTATTTTCTTTGCAATATTAACATTAATTTTACTGCATTATTTTTATCACAATAAATCTTTTCTAAAATACTATACCTGGCTCCAGAAGGTCACATCCGGGTATTCCAGGATGTCAGGCTCTTCTTGCTCCAGAGAAGGATTATCTAGGCTGCTGGGAAGGCTAGAAAGTGATTCCTTGCTTGTAGGTGGTCGTTTAGAAAGGACCATCTGTTGTAGTACCACAAAGACGGGACATAAATCTTCGCTGCTGCTGCTCCTGAGCTCTGTGAAGCCAGGACCCTAAAGCGCTCCTTCTTGTATGTGCCTCTCAAGGTCCCAACTTTAGTATCCGGCTCAGTGATGGTTGCTCTGGGCATCCTGGTGTGCACAAATTTAAACAGGATCTCCAGCGCTGCCGTCCTTGCCCCTTTTTTCTTATGGATTGGGTTTTTGGTCTCCCACAGAGCAGGCAGCTCCCTTAATCTGTCTATGAACTCGCCCATAAAGTCTTTATCTCTAAATGCATTCATTTTTTCTGCAAGCCAAAACACAAGACAAAAATACTAATGTCAGTCTAAACTCTAGTAATCTTTATCCCCATATAGGCCACAATCTCGAAGCAGTATAGGCCACTGATGTGTCAAGTTCAAATCTTACCTTCGGTCTCACGTTCGTCGCTTTTCCTCCTATCTCCGCACACAGAACGTAGATACCACACATGTGTGTTAGCTTTATATACACTACGCATGCGTGAAACTCCGCACACGTCGCCCTCCCATGACGTTCTTTCCCGAATATTCCCTGCCCCTTCTCTTTCGGCACGCAGTGGGAGACGACATGGCGGAGTCTCAGCAGGTGTCAGATAATTTGTCAAATAACGTCGAGACAAGCCCGGAAACGTCAAGATCAAGGAGGCGATACAAGGCCAGTAACATGTCATTCACAGAGATGGCGGAAATGGTGGACATATTGCGCAAGTCCGATTATGATGGGAAGCATGGCCCATATACCCACCCTAATCTTCGGAAGGCAAAAATTATGCGCAAAGTTGTAAAAAGTCTGCAGACTAAATTTGACGTGAAAAGATCCAAGGAGCAGCTGCAAAAGAGGTGGTCTGACCTCAAAATCAGGGAGCCGGAGCAGTACAGGAGCATCAAAAGAATGCTTCAAAAAAGTAAGTATTTCTCCTGTGTTCCTCTGATTTTATTTTCATAATTTGTGTAGCGGGGTCTCCTTTAAGGCTCCATGGACTACATTACCCAGAACCCCGTTTAGCTCCCAGAGTGCAGTTTGCCACCGCAGAGACTTATGGGTGGGCTTATAAAAGAAGGGGAGGAGGCTAAGCTCGGCCTCTTTTGGACACAGGACTTCTATCAACAGGTCCTCCTGTGCGGATCTGCTGGAGTGCAAGGCCTGAAGCCTGGGGCCTTGCGCAGCTACCAAAGTGCCTTCCACCCTACTGCGAGCCTGGGTGGCATCTGACTTTGTGCATCTACTACATCAGTTGAATCGGAGACCCGACCATTACAGACGCTGTGTGTGGAGACACAGCAGGTGGAAGTCCCGGACTGGGATCGCGTCCGGAGGGGTGAGCGAGCACATGCTCAATCCAAATACTTTGTACTGTTGTTAGGCCTACAGACTGCTGTGGCCCACCAGCTTATATTTGAGACCCCACTGGAGATCTATAGCAGAACTGAGTTAAGGGGTCTCCAGTGAGGTGTTCCGTGTTGTTACTTGACCTGTGGATTACAAATATGTTCCTGAATGTGCACCACCATTAAAGACTTGCATGCAAAGAAATCATCTCCTAGAGACTGAGTTTTAGAGTCTGGGTCAGGCCTGACCAAGTGTTAGAGTTTAGTTGCTGCGTCACAGGGCGCTTAGTTAACGGCCGTTACACGTGGTATGCCATTACTGTACTTCACTAATGTGTAGTATGTTATTCGCTGCAGGGCTCTGCAAGAAGCACGTGTGATCTGTTATAACTGTTGATCTATTATACCAAGAGAGAGTAAACTCGTTATTCTTTAATTGCATTGCATTGGTGTCTGAATTTTACTATAGAGTATAAGAGATATCACCCTAGACTAACTGTGCCAGAGTGGGTCGAGTGAATTGCCGGGGGTTGGCGGTGCTGTGTGCAGGGCCTGAGACCAAATTCAGCGGCTCTCTTAGTTGGGGGTGCGCTACACTTGCATGTAGCTCCATGTGTTTTTCTTTTAAATAGTTGATATTAGAAAATGAAAATTTTTAGGTTAGTGGGCACATTAATCGGTCGTTAGACATATCGTTCACCCACTACATACAATGTTTTTGTAAGATACACAGGGTCCAAATTGTTTTTTACATGCATGTTTGTATTCCAAAAATGTTATTACATTGTTGTCTAGATGTGTTTGTAACTAGAATGAAATGCAAACTTGATTCAGTGTATAAAGCAGAGGACACTCAGCAAGTGGTTACACATCTGGACTCTTGACATCTGGAACTCTGCCCAAACAGACAATTGTACCCCACTTCCATGCAATGTATGATATTCATATTTTTGCACTGAAATATCTGTGTGCTAAACCTTTTTTTTCATTCTCATAGGGGAGAGAAGACTGGGAGGACAACACTCCGCGGAGCCTAGGAACCCCACACCTCAACAAGACCCCCAACCTCAGAATGTAGAGGAAGGAGAAGAGGAGGAAGGAGAGGGGGATGACGTGGTGGAACTTGGCACCACAACAGGTCAGTGTCTGTCACCACAGCTTCAGGTAAGAGATGTAGGCCTGCATATTTTTATATTTTTAATACCTTATTTGATACGTTTATCAGTTTTAAAAATACTTCCCACTCCTTTCTCTGACACTTTTTAAACAGCTTTTTTTCTTTCTGCTAATTAAGGGGAGTGGTTAATTGTTCACAGGTGCGTATATAAGTGTCTGTACAAACTCCCTTAGGAGCTGGCTCCCTGCTGATGGTGGCTTGCATGTGGATTTTGTGAACATCAGTGGAATTTTGAACTACAGTGGAGAGTTAAAAACCAGGAGTTAAGACAGGAGTCTTCTAAACTGTGAGTAACATTATAAACTTCCTACAAGTAATTATATTGTAACTGGGAAATGAGTGCTAGCAGGGTTGAAGGTTTTGCTCAGTGCACAGTGTGCCACATGTATGCAAAATTGGTGCAAAAGCTCCAGGATGGATACCGCTGTGACAGATGTGAGCAGGTTGCCCTTCTGGAAGCTCGCATTAGAGATCTGGAAGAGCAAGTTGCAACGCTGGGCGGAAAGGACAACCTTGAAAGGGGTCCTCTGCTCGCTGAGCAGGTGGTCAGTAGGGCTGATGTGGAGGGTGGAGTGGCAAGTCAGGATTATCAGATAGGAAGATGGGTTAATGTAGTTAGAGGGAGTGGAAGGGGCTTGCAGAAAAGGAAGGCCAGTCCTGTATTTGTGCATCAAAACAAATTTTCCACGTTGGGTGAAGATGTGGAGGTGGCAAACACAGAGGTGGCAGCCCTAGATGTCACTGCTACCACTAACAGCCGGGAGAGCAACCCATCTAGTAGAGGTGGTGAGGGGAGTGCAGGTAGGCCAAGACAGTTGGTGGTTATAGGGGATTCTATAATCAGAAGGACTGATAGAATAATTTGTCGCCAGGATCGCCTCAACCGAATAGTTTGCTGTCTCCCTGGTGCCAGGGTTCGGCATGTGGTGGACCGGGTGGATAAATTACTGGGAGGGGCTGGGCATGACCCAGCTGTCTTGGTCCACGTTGGAACCAATGACAGTATACATGGAAGGTGGAGGCTCCTTAAGAATCTATTTAAAGAACTAGGCTGCAAGATGAAGGCAAGGACCTCCAAGGTGATATTCTCTGAAATATTGCCTGTGCCATGCGCAACACAGGAAAGGCAGGGGGAGATTAGAGAGCTGAATGCATGGCTAAAGACCTGGTGTAGGGAGGAAGGATTTGGGTTTCTAGAGCACTGGGCTGACTTTTCATTGGGGTGCAACCTATATGCTAAAGACGGTTTGCACTTGAATGGAAGGGGGTCTGCTGTGCTGGGGGAGAGGTTTATGGGAAGGCTGGAGGAGTATTTAAACTAGGTTTGAGGGGGGAGGGTGAACTAGAATTACATCGGGCACACAGGTCAGTTAGTGGTCAGACATTAATGGAGAGTGGAATGGGGATAGATGGGGGGAGGGTTATGGCAGGTGACAAGAAAGTTCCCATGTTGCAAACAGCCATTGGAAACTATAGTGCTTTTTGTACTACTAAAAATTATATGAAAAACACCAGAGAAAAATGTAATACATTAAAGTGTTTGTTCACCAATGCCAGAAGTCTGCCAAGCAAAATAGGTGAGTTGGAAGCTCTGGTGCATGAGGAGAGCTATGACGTAATCGGTATTGCTGAAACGTGGCTTCAATCCTCACATGACTGGATTATTAATATTCCTGGCTATGCACTCTTTCGGAGAGACAGGGCAAAAAGGAAAGGTGGCGGGGTCTGTCTCTATGTGAGAAGTGATCTCAAAGCGCGTGTGAAAGAGGACCTGGTTGATGGAGAGTGTGATGAGGCTGAAGCATTATGGGTGGAACTGCATACAGATGTGCGTAGTTCAAAGTTAATCATTGGAGTTTGTTATAGACCACCCAATGTTAATGAGGAGGTGGAGACTCAGCTCCTTGCACAGATGGAAAGGGCTGCAAGGGCTGGGACGGTGATAATAATGGGGGATTTTAACTACCCAGAAATTGACCGGAGTAATGGCACTGCTGGGACAGTTAAAGGGCAAAAATTTATAAGCCTATTGCAGGACAATTTTATGGTCCAGTTTATTGAGGCCCCAACTAGGAATGATGCTCTGTTGGACCTGGTAATCTCAAACCATGCAGAGCATATTACTAATGTTCAGATAAAGGAACACCTGGGTAGCAGTGACCATAACATGATTTCATTTGATGTTAGCTGTAAGCAAGAAATACATGCAGGAAGGATAAAAACACTTAATTTCAATAAAGCAAATTTTCCAAGGATGAGGGCTGCTCTCCAGGACTTAGACTGGGAGAGAATATTGGCATCAATGGGCACAGAACAGAAATGGAAATTCTTCAAAAAGACTGTTTGTGAACTCACTGCAAAGTATATTCCCATGGGCAATAAGTTTAAAAGGCTAAAAATAAAACCTATGTGGCTCACAGTTAAAGTTAAAAAAGCTATAAACAATAAGAAAAGCGCTTTTAAAAAATATAAAAATGAAGGAACACTAGTGTCGTTTAAATGTTACAAAGAATATAACAGGATATGTAAAAAGGAAATCAAGGATGCAAAAATTCAAAACGAACGACAGATTGCAAAAGATAGTAGGACAAACCCCAAAAAATTCTTCAAATATATTAATAGTAAAAAGGTCAAGTCTGAGCATGTAGGCCCTTTACTAAATAATCTAGAGTGGGTGACTGGGGACAAAGAGAAGGCTAATTTATTAAATACTTTCTTCAGCTCTGTGTATACAATGGAGCATGGGGGAGCTCATATCCAAAATGGGGGTGGTAGTGACACAGCCCCAAATCCACAATGGCTCAAAAGTGATATGGTCCAGAAATATTTAGACAGAATAAAGGTGGATAAAGCACCTGGACCAGATGGCATACACCCACGGATCCTAAAAGAATTGAGCTCTGTAATTTCAAAGCCATTGTATCTAATTTTTAGGGACTCATTAATGACAGGAATAGTACCACTGGATTGGCGCAGGGCCAATGTGGTGCCTATATTTAAAAAGGGAACAAAGTCTTTACCAAGTAACTATAGACCTGTTAGTTTAACTTCCATAGTTGGGAAGATACTGGAGAGATTAATAAAAGACCACATAGATGAGTTCTTGCTGGAAAAAAACTATTTAAGCAACAGACAGCATGGATTCATGAAAGACAGAAGTTGTCAGACAAACCTGATTTCTTTTTATGAAGAGGTAAGTAAAACCTTGGACAGAGGCGTGGCTGTGGACGTGGTATACTTGGATTTTGCAAAAGCGTTTGATACAGTTCCCCACACACGGCTCATGTGTAAGGTAAAGTCTACAGGATTGGAAATATCAGTTTGTAAATGGATAGAAAACTGGCTAAAAGACAGAATTCAGAGAGTAGTAGTTAATGATTCTTACTCTGAATGGTCTAAGGTTATCAGTGGTGTACCCCAAGGTTCAGTGCTGGGACCCTTACTTTTTAATATCTTTATTAATTATATTGGGTCTGAGATCAAAAGTAACATTTCTGTCTTTGCAGATGACACCAAGCTATGCAGTGGAATAACGTCCTTACAAGATGTCTCCAATTTACAAGCCGACCTCAATGCCCTGTCTAATTGGGCGACTATGTGGCAGATGAGGTTTAATGTTGATAAATGTAAAGTTATGCACTTGGGGGCTAAGAATATGAATGCATCATACATACTAGGGGGAATACAACTGGGGGGATCCGTAGTGGAGAAGGATCTGGGGGTTTTGGTAGATCATAAGCTCAATAATGGCATGCAATGCCAAGCTGTGGTTTCCAAAGCGAGCAAAGTCCTTTCTTGTATTAAGAGAGGTATGGACTCCAGAGAGAGAGACATCATTTTGCCCCTGTACAAATCATTAGTAAGGCCTCATCTGGAATATGCAGTTCAGTTTTGGGCACCAGTTCTCAAAAAGGATATTGGGGAACTGGAGAAAGTGCAGAGAAGGGCAACCAAACTGATAAGAGGCATGGAGGAGCTCAGCTATGAAGAAAGATTAGAGGAACTGAATTTATTCACTCTTGAGAAGAGGAGAATAAGGGGGGATATGATTAACATGTACAAATATATAAGGGGTCCATATAGTGAACTTGGTGATGAGTTATTCACTTTACGGTCAACACAGAGAACAAGGGGGCACTCTTTACGTCTAGAAGAAAAAAGATTTCATCTCCAAATGCGGAAAGGTTTCTTCACAGTAAGAGCTGTGAAAATATGGAACAGACTCCCTGCAGAGGTGGTTCTGGCCAGCTCAGTAGATTGCTTTAAGAAAGGCCTGGATACTTTCCTAAATCTACATAATATAACCGAGTACTAACAGTTCTAGGTAAAGTTGATCCAGGGTAAATCCGATTGCCTCTCGGGGGATCAGGAAGGAATTTTTTCCCCTGCTGTAGCAAATTGGATCATGCTCTGCTGGGGTTTTTTGCCTTCCTCTGGATCAACTGTGGGTATAGAATTGGGTATATGGGATTGCACGATATTTTTTTTTTTATTTTAGTTATTTTTTTATGGTTGAACTGGATGGACTTTGTCTTTTTTCAACCTGACTAACTATGTAACTATGTAACCTTATTTTTTTTTTTTAGGGGATGAACATGGTTGTGAGACAGAAACTCCTCCTGGTTTCTCAAGTGCTAGTGCACAAAGATTGATACAAGAAATAATGGCATGTAGTTGTGAACGCGACATCATGAGGAATAGGATGAATGTGATTGAACAAAAATTTAAGGACATCATAGATGTTTTGGGGCAAATAGAATGAACCCCACCCCCCCTTTTTTAGTATTTGTTACTTCTGGGAAAAAAATTGCACTTTATTCCACAAGCCAAGTTTTAAAGATGCACACATTTGGGGTTATTTACCAAAGGCAAATCCACTTTGCACTACAAGTGCACTTGGAAGTGCAGTCGCTGTAGATCTGAGGGGGACATGCAAGGAAAATAAAAAAACTGTATTTTAGCTTGTACATGATTGGATGATAAAATCAGCAGAGCTTCCCCTCATTTCAGATCTTCCCCTCAGATCTACAGCGACTGCACTTCCAAGTGTACTTGTAGTGCAAAGTCGATTTTTTCGTAAATCAACCCCATTGTGTCAACATGTGCTATCTGCCATCACGAGATATATATATGTCCGTGTTTTGTGGGTGAAACCCCTTTTTCACAACTCCAGTAGGTGAGAGGAAGGGTTTGCACCCCCAAAACACGTCCATTGATCCCCCATGATGGCAGATAGCACATGTTGACATTATAGACATGGGATCAGGAGGGAAATCCCCATTTTACATCCCAAACTGTGTGCATCTTCAAAATTTGGCTTGTTCAGGGGTGACATCACCTCATCTTATGAAGGGCAGATACACCCATTTTTAGCATACTATATAATGTATGATTTTGCCTAGAGGTTTTCTATGTGGAAGTTTGTACGTTAATGAGAGTTGTATATTTTCTTTTAAAAAAGAAACATGCCTGTTTATGGCAAAAAAATTAATAAAACATTTTTATACAAGGACCATGTGAATGTGCACTGATTAAAAAAAATTGAACAAAACAAAGTGTGGCTTCTTTTTCAAATCTGCTCTAAGCTGTTTTGGTGTTATTTTGGGTATTTACAGTGACAATGGTTGGAATTTACTAAGGGAAAAGCCATGTGCCACTACAAGTGCACTAGAAGACAGCTAAAAGAAACACAAGCAATACATCAAAAACAAAATTAAAGAATAATATTTTTTTTATTGGGAAAAAAACTATTTAGACATTGGCTGGCATAGGAATGGCCCCCCTACCCGTGAAATATTCAACATATTGCTGGCGAACTTGACGGGCACTTTGGGAAGGGCAAGCCAGGACGGCCAGATTCGTGGCCCGGCAAGGTATTCTCTGCAGAAAGTCCGGGCTCAGGCCCAACTGTGGCAAGATAATTGGGTGCATGTTGGCGCAAATAATTGTGCAGGATGCAGCAGCAAAACACAATGAGGTTGAGTTTATACTCCGCCATGTGGATTGAAGTCAGAAACAGGCGGAACCGGCTGGCCATTATCCCAAAGGCATTCTCAACAACCCTTCGGGCTCTGGCCAGCCGGTAGTTAAAAACCCTCCTCTCCGGGGTGAGGGTCCTCTGAGGGAATGGCCTCACCAGGTGTGGTCCCAGACCAAAGGCTTCAACAGCCAGAAACACGAAGGAGAGTCCTTCCTGATTGTCCTCATCCGGTGGCAATGCCAGGTCATCAGACTGGAGACGCAGGGCAAACTCCGTCTGGGCGAAGACTCCCCCATCCGACATCCGGCCATTCTTCCCCACGTCCACATAGAGGAATTCATAGTGTGCTGATACCACCGCCATCAACACGATGCTATGAAACCCCTTGTAATTGTAGAAATGAGACCCTGAATGGGGTGGTGGCACGATGCGGACGTGCTTCCCATCGGTTGCCCCTCCGCACTTAGGAAAGTCCCACCACAGGGCAAACTGGGATGCCACGGTCTGCCATTCCTGTGGCGTGGAAGGAAGCTATGGAGTCAAACAAGAAAAAAAAATAGTACTTTTGCACTTAACATTGCTAGCAGATTAGACACAAAAACATTCTTGGCCAACATCAGTATAAATTTTATAGGATTTTTTAATGCCAAAAATATAAGGCCCACTTATCAAATTCCTCACCCCCTCTGATGGCCCATTGAAAAAATTTGAGGGGGGAGGGTTTTAGAGGAGTTTGTGACCCCAAAAAATAACCTCTACCACTCTGTCTGAATTTCATGTTAAAAAAAATTGGGAGACATTTTAGGGGGTGTTTAGGGTAAAGCATTACAATGGAGCTGACAAAATACATTGTTAAGTGACTAGGCTAGGTGTGTTTGGGCCCAGGATAGCATGCTGGAGAGGTAAGTGAAGGAAAATATGCATGTAGGCCAAAAAATTTGCATTAAAAGCTTCCAGTATGCATGAGGACAAAGGGGACATCCACAGCATATTACAATCATGGTAATTAGGGAATGATGAAAGAAATACAATACATTAGCAGTCAGTAAATACATAGAATGTGATGTTCAAGGAGAAAACTTACCTTCATATAGGAGAGGGGAGGATGGACGGCAGCACACATTTTGCAAGTGAAGTCATGCTAGAAAGCAACTCACCGCCCGTATGTTCCGGCCATTGAAACTGTCTCCGCTCTGCTCGCACTCACACAGCCCTGCCTCCTCCTAACCCCGCGCTGTGATAGACAGAACACATCCCAGCATTGGACCCGCATTCTGTCTATCACAGCGCGGGGTTAGGAGGAGGCGGGGCTGTGTGCGAGCAGAGTGGAGACGGTTTCAATGTGTGTTTTACTGCTCTTACGATCCTGCGGCGTGCCGCGGATCACGTGTGTGCCAATGCAAAGTCATTGATCCATGCGGATCAATGACGATCCGTTGCACCACTACCAGATACCAAAGGTTTTTTCTGCCAAGATGCGGTACAGGTCCAGGGGAGTGGAAACCCTTTATAGGAACCCGGTCCCTGAAGGTCTGTGGTCTGTCTGATTTTCAGCAAAGAACCCTGTGGCGGTAGAGGTAAGCGAAGGTTCCTAAGCAACTTAGTTCACTTAGGAAACCTCTTTGAGCAGATGTGGTCATGCCTGTAAGTTACCACTAGAGGGAGTAAAGCATACCTGATTTCACATGTCTCCTATGTATTCGCTCTGTGTGCTGGGATGGTCTGTGTGCAGCTAGCCAGGATGATCGCAGCCACTGGTGGTGTTGAGAGGAAAATTGTTGGGGTGTCTCCATGGCAGCGAAAACCCGCCCGCTCTCCCACGACACGCAGCCCTCCCCCTGGGGGACAAGGTTAGTTCTGACAACGGCGAGGCCGTTCGCGGCCGCCCTGCAGTGATTACATGCATGTTCCCTGTGGCTTCCGCTCCTCGAGTGGCTTGCGGCTCCCATTTCCCCTCGGGGCATTGGTGTCTCTCTCCCTCCTCCTTCCCTCTCCTCCCATGCCATGTCCCGCAGCGGCACCAATAAATAGGCGCTCCGGGAGGGGGAAAAGGGACGTGGCTTAGCACGGCAGCTGGTGCGTGCCTCAACGTCCATGTTGCTTGGCTCGGCGCAGGCGCAGAGCGGTCCTATCTTTTAAAAGCCTCTGGGTTCAGAGCAGTCTGGCTGATGGAGGGACACAGCAGCATTGGGGCAGGCATGTAAGCTGGTGTATGCAGGCATTCCCACAGGCACATCTTGCTCAGCATCAGGCTGATCTTTAATAGCAGCATTTTTTGCTGGACTATAGCTCAGCAGTAGATGCATGTTTTTTGTAAGTACCTCTGCTTTTGTGCTTAGGACTATGCCTTCCAGGAATTCAGGGTCTAAGCTTCCAAAGAAGGCTCCAAAGGTATCACCATCAGGCTCTGAGGATCCTGGTCATGCCTCCACAGTACCATCCTCCCGTGAAAAATCAGATGTGGCTGCCCAGGGTGATCCATCGGGGCTGTTAGGTGCAGCCGCCCCGTCCCACCTTCCCCTGTTTATGTTACTGAAGAAGTTTTTGCTTCAGTCCTGGGAGGGTTGGAGGAGAGATTAACGGCGTTGATCGCATCTTCTTCCCAGACTGGAAAGAAGAGCGGCAGATCTCCCTCTCCCCCTCGGGCTCTGCAGCAGGAAAGCAGCAATGGCCAGAGGAAGTTGAGGTTCTCAATGTTATCCCTGCTCAGCAAGCACGGGACTTAGCCGAGCTGCCAAGGTGTTAGAATATTATTTCAAATTCATAAATCGGCACTTATAGGTGTTATATTATATTCATGGCAAGCTTGCAAAACATATTTGGTTTTATGATTAATCATAGTAAATTAGGTATGAGTGAATGACCTTAATCAATTGATATGACATGATTCTTCAATCTAAAGCTGAGTATTGCTGGATGTTTCTGGTATAGCCAATTTGAGTATATTATATAAGGCGTCTTGGTGTAGAGTGTCATGAGTTAGACAAGAATAGACCTCCAGAATAGACCAGTATTTACATAGGGAGATAAATAATATACTTGTTTATATCTTGTTAAGTTAGTTTAGTGAAGTCTTAGTCATACTTAATATGTATTAGTATATAGTTACTTTATTTGTAGTTATCATTGGTAATATATGTTTATATAGGAGATGCTTGGTTATGACATTACATAATCAGCACTCCACCCCAAGTATAGAGTGCCACATGTGTGCCTGTCAATCAAACTCCATATGACTCTGAGCTAATATCTTCTTTTGGTATAACATATTGCTGAAGTTATCAGAAATTAATGTGTGCCATACAAGGTTCTAAGTTTGTACAGTATGAGGTAATGAAGTTCATATGTAACATATATATAAGCCTATGTTTTGAGATGGGAGGAGACACTTGCACGACACACTGACACGAACACACTCCAAGACACACTCACACACTCACTCACACCCACTTCGAAAGATGACATTGATATATTTACACAAAGATTTACAGACAAGAAGAACAGCTGAATTTTACCAGAAGTCTAAGAACGTCATTTCCTGTTTCTTCTCACTGGGAACAAGACAATATGGAGTTTGAAGCCAGCACACATGAAGCACACATGCATTCATAAACTTGCTACAGCATCATCTATTCTATTTCATATATTTTTACCTACACTGAACTGAACTGTTATACCTTTTGTTCATTGTATTTATGATGCCACCTGTGTGATAATAAACTCACAGTTAATTTTCAAGTCAACCTGACTATGAATGTTATTCATTCAGAAACGCCCTTGAGATACAAGAATATTAGATATTAATCCATATTCTACACAAGGGCATTATGTTTTGCCGTTGATGCTAGTAAAGATTCTATTCATCAGGCCTCGTGCCTTATGCTCCTGTTGGTACATATGCGTAGAATCCTGTGGTTGAAAAATTGGTCAGCTGAGGCACCCTGTAAAAAACTTTTGGCTGGGTTTCTGTTTCACCGAGATCGGTTGTTCGGGGATGATTTGGACAAATATATCCTAAAAATTTCAAATGGGAAGAGTACTCTTTTACCAGTTAAAAGAAGGTATAGGCGTCCTTCTTTTAAATGGTCTTCCTCTCTAGTGCCAGGGGCATCAACCTCTAGGCAGTCTCGACGGCCTCTGCCATCAGGGTCTAGAGGAAAAGCTCAAGGTCAAACCCAGGGACACAAGAAGCCCTGGGGGGGAAAGCCTACTAAGCAGAGCCTCAAAGCCTCCTTATGAAGGGGCGCCCCCGCTCCAACGGGTGGGGAGGAAGGCTTCATCAGTTCTCAGGAACCTGGCAGAAGGAAATCCAGGACAGATGGGTCATCTCTACTGTATCTCTAGGTTACAGACTGAAGTTGCGAGAGTTTCCTCCGCCTCGTTTTCTGAGATCAAGCGTTTCCAAAGATCCAATAAAAAGAAAAACTCTGTTTCTGGCACTAGACCGGTTATTATCCCAAGGGGTGATCATAAAGGTCCCCACAGAGGAGCATGGCTTGGGTTTCTATTCAAATCTCTTCAAAGTTCCAAAGCCAAAACAGAGATGTCAGACCCATCCTAGATCTCAAGGGTCTAAGTCAATTCTTAAATATACGTTCCTTTCACATGGAATCAATCCGGTCGGTAGTCTCCACCCTTCAGGGAGGAGAGCTGCTACCGTCAATCGACAGGAAAGACGCATATCTGCATGTGCCTATTTTCCCCACTCACCCGAAGTTCTTATGGTTCGAAGTGGAGCAGCACCATTATCAGTTTGTAGCCTTGCCCTTCGGTCTGGCTACTGCACCGCGGGTTTTTACAAAAGTTCTGGCCCCCTTTTTGGCCAGGCTGAGAGCTCAGGGTATAATGATATTGGCGTACTTGGACGATCTGCTGCTAGTAGATCATTCGGTAGCCCGCTTGAACCAGGGTGTGCTCAGCACAGTCAAGTATCTGCAATCCTTAGGTTGGATGCTCAATCTGGAGAAATCGGCCCTACAACCACTAAAAAGGATGGAGTACTTGGGTCTGGTCATAGATACAGACCAGAGAAAGGTATTTTTGCCCCAGGCAAAAGTCGCCTCTATAAGAGAGCTGGTCCAGGTGGTCAAGACGAAAAAGGATCCCTCCATTCACCTTTGTATGCGATTGCTCGTAAAGATGGTAGCCTAATTCGAAGCCGTCCCTTATGCCCAGTTTCATTCCAGACTGTTGCAAATCAGTATCCTCTCCACCTGGAACAAGAAGATCCAAGCTCTGGATTTTCCAATGTGTCTGACCCCAAGGGTGCGTCAGAGCCTCAGTTGGTGGTTGGTGTCAAGAAATCTGCAGAAGTGGGAGCCTTTTATTCCAGTTACCTGGAAGGTGGTGACAACAGACGCCTTTTCGGGTTGGGGAGCAGTTCTGGGAAAGATGACTGTCCCAGGGCAGGTGGTCTGTATTTGAGAAAACCTTGCCCATCAACATCCTGGAAATTCGGGCGGCTCACCTGGCCCTGAGGGCCTGGACGCTCAAGTTACAGGATTGTCCTGTCAGGATTCAATCCGACAATGCCACTGCAGTGGCCTATATCAATCACCAAGGGGGCACCAGGAGTTTCGCTGCCCAGAGGGAGGTGAACCAGATCCTGGCCTGGGCAGAGAAGCATGTACCTTGCATATCTGCGGTCTTTTTTCCAGGAGTAGAGAACTGGCAGGCAGACTTCTTAAGTCACCAGCAGTTGTTTCCAGGAGAGTGGCCTCTTCACCCCGACATCTTACTGACCATATGTCAAAGATGGGGGACCCCGGACATAGATCTGATGGCATCCAGGTTCAACAAGAAAGTGAACAACTTTGTGTCACGAACAAAGGACCCACTCGCTATCGGGACGGATGCATTGGTAACTCCTTGGGATCAGTTTTCACTAATTTATGCATTTCCCCCAATTCAGCTGTTACCACGGCTTCTTTGCAGAATCAAGTTGGAAGGGAAGCCGGGGATTCTCATAGCCCCGGCGTGGCCCAGGGGGTCCTGGTACGCAGAAATCGTAAAGATGGCTGTGGGGGACCAATGGACCCTTCCACTTCGCCCAGACCTGCTTTTGCAGGGCCCAATATTCCACCCTTCCTTACACATTCCCACATTCTAAAGAATCGGAGGCTTTCCGGGTCGGTAATATCTACCCTGATTAATGCAAGGAAGCCGGCTTCCAGAGTCATATATTATAGAGTCTGGAAGGCATACAGTATGTGTCTTAGTGCGAAGCCAAGGGTTGGCATCCTCATATGTATGTCATAGCTAGAATTCTTGCCTTTCTACAATTGGGCGTGGAAATGAAGCTGCCTTGAGTACTATCAAAGGTCTGGTCTCGGACTTGTCGGTATTGTTTCAAAGACCGCTGGCTACGCATTCTTTGGTTCGGGCCTTTAACACGAATCAATCCGCCAGTTAAGTCACCCTTGTGTCCATGGGACTTTAATTTTGTTCTGTCGGTGTTGCAAAAGCAGCCCTTTGAGCCTTTACGCCGTATTCCCTTAGTCCCTTTGACTAGGAAATAGCTTTTTCTGGTGGCTATATCCTCTGCTAGAAGGGTATCAGAATTGGCTGCTCTTTCTGGTAAAGAGCTATATTTGATCATTCATAAGGATAAGGTGGTATTGCGTCCTCGTCCAACCTTTTTGCCTAAAGTGGTGTCAGGTTTTCATTTAAACCAAGATGTGGTTCTCCCTTCATTTTTTCCAGAACCTAGTTCTACAGAAGAGAAGTCATTACATTCTTTGGATGTAGTGAGAGCAGTTAAAGTCTATCTGAAGGCTACTGCTCAGATACGGAAAACTGATGTTTTGTTTGTGCTGCCAGAAGGGCCCAGGAAGGGGCAGGCAGCATCGAAATCTACCATTTCCAAATGGATTCGGCAAGTTATTGTTCAGGCTTATGGTTTGAAAGGGAAAGTTCCACCTTTTCAAATTAAAGCCCACTCTACCAGAGCAGTTAGTACTTCTTGGGCAGTGCCAAGCCTCCATGGCTCAGATTTGCAAGGCCGCAACTTGGTCTTCAGTACATACATTCACTAAATTCTATCAGTTGGATGTAAAAAGGCATGAGGATATCGCCTTTGGGCGCAGTGTGCTGCAGGCTGCAGTATAGGTCCTCACGTCTGATGGCAACCTGTTTAATTTTTGGTGTCTCCCTCCCCTCATTTGGCATTGCTTTAGGACATCCCACATAGTTATTACTCTGTGTCCCGTGATGTACGAAAAAGAAAATAGGATTTTTATAATAGCTTACCTGAAAAATCCTTTACTTCGAGTACATCACGGAACACAGAGCTCCCGCCCCTCTTCTTGGGATACTTATTGCTTTGCTACAAAAACTCCCAGTATGGGAGGAGTTATATAGAGGAGGGGGCTTCCTGTCTTGGGTGTGCCAGTGTCCATCACCTGAAGGTAGGCCTATAACCCACATAGTTAGCTCTGTGTCCCGTGATGTACTCGAAGAAAAGGATTTTACAGGTAAGCTGTTATAAAAATCCTATTTTTCCTGCCTAATGGCCTAGTGGTGTTGCGATTTGCATAGCTAAAAATTTCCAATTCATTCCTAATGAGGTAATCAAAGATAAAGAAGGGAGATATATCATGGTGGCAGGGAAAATCAATGAACAATCCATCACCTTAATTTCTTATTATGCTCCGAATACGGGCCAAGTAAAGTTTTTCAAGACCATGCTCACGGTGTTGATGCCCCATGTGGTAGGCCAAGTAATAATAGTTTGCCCTGCGACTTGAAGTCCGACATCCATCCGACTTCAATGAACGGGGATTCAACTTTGATCCCGACAATACCAGGCACTTTGTGTCTGGTATGAATCTTTAGGCGGAACTCCATGCCAATTATTTTTTTTAAAACGACATGGGGTTCCCCCTCCAAGAGCATACCAGGCTCTTCAGTCTGGTATGGATTTTAGGGGAACCTTCATGCCAAAAAAATGGCGTGGGGTCCCCCCAAAATCCATACCAGACCCTTATCCGAGCACACAGCCCAGAAGGTCAGGAAACGGGGTGGGAAAGTGTGAGCGCCCCCCCCCACCCTCCTGAACCATACCAGGCCACATGCCCTCAACATGGGGTGGTGGGTGCTTTGGCGCCAGGGTGGCCCTGCACCTACCACTCCAAAGCACCTTGTCCCCATGTTGATGAGATCAAGGGCCTCTTCCCGACAACCCTGAGGGGTGGTTGTCAGGGGCTGCGGGTGGGGGCTTATCAGAATCTTATCGAAATCTGTGTACTGTGTTTATTTTAGACACTTTTTTTTAGGTGAATGGGTAGGGGTACAATGTACTCCATACTCATTCAAATAGGGTGGGTGGCCAGGATCCGGAATCCGATAATCCCCCCCGCCCACAGACCCCGACAACCACCGGCCAGGGTTGTGGGGAAGAGGCCCTTGTCCTCATCAACTTAGGGACAAGGTGCTTTGGGTGGGGGGCGCAGGGCCCCTCCTTCCCCAAAGCACCCCCCTCATGTTGAGGGCATGTGGCCTGGTATGGTTCAGAAAGGGGGAGGGGGGCGCTCACTCATCCCCACCCCGTTTCCTGACCTTCTAGGCTGCATGCTCGTATAAGGGCCTGGTATGTATTTTGGGGGGACCCCATGCCTTTTTTTCGGCATGGGAGTTCCCCTTAAAATCCATATCAGACCAAAGGGCCTGGTATGGTCTTGGAGGGGAACCCCATGCTATTTTTTTTTTTGCCGTGGTGTTCCCCTTCAAGATCCTCAGAGCACAAGTTGCATGCCAAAGTCGAATCAGTTAAGACGACCATCCGACTTTGATCCACCTTCAATAATATTCAATGGGCTGAAGTAGGATCAAAGTTGGACCAATGTAGTGCAGGAACTTTTTTCAGGCTGGGTTCACACTGATACTACACGACAGTCATACGACTTTCATCCTACTTTGCTCTGCAACATCAGTCCTATATCAGTCCTACATTGGTCCTACATCCACCCGACTTGAATGAACAGGATACGACTTTGATCCAACTTTGTGATAGTCTGACTTGTTCTTTGACCAATCAAAACAATCCCAGTGTGAGATAAATTCCTTTTACTGCTGCTGTAATCACAATGTCGGATGTCACAAGTCCGATGGTTAGGACAAGGATCCTAATTTGATCCGACTTCAATGATATTCAATGGGCTGAAGTAGGATCAAAGTCGGACCAAAGAAGTACAGGGAGCATTTTCAAAGTTAGACCGACTTGTGTCGGACCAGTTAAGACGGCTCTCATAGGGAACCATTGATTTGTACACACGTCATGCGACATGAGCTCCCAATGTCAGGAGCGTTTGTCGTACCAGTGTGAACCCTGCCTGAGGCTGGGTTCACACTGGTACGACAAACGCTCGGACATTGGGAGCTCATGTCACATGACGTGTGAAAATCAATGTTTCCCTATGAGAGCCGTCTTAACTGGTCCGACACAAGTCGGTCCGACTTTGAAAATGCTCCCTGTACTACTTTGGTCCGACTTTGATCCTACTTCAGCCCATTGAATATCATTGAAGTCGGATCAAAGTAGGATCCTTGTCCTAACCATCCGACTTTTGACATCCGACATGGTGATTACAGCAGCAGTAAAAGGAATTTATCTCACACTGGGACTGTTTTGATTGGTCAAAGGACAAGTCATACTATCACAAAGTTGGATCAAAGTCGTATCCTGTTCATTGGATGTTCATTGGATGTAGGACAAATGTAGGACCGATGTAGGACTGATGTCGCAGAGCAAAGTAGGATGAAAGTCGTATGACTGTCGTGTAGTATCAGTGTGAACCCAGCCTAAGGCAGGGTTCACACCTGAAAAAGTGACATTTCTAAAAAAAACACTGACACTGATAAGGGTCTGATATGGATTTTTAGGAGGAGCCCACATCACATTTTTTCTTAAAGGGACAGTATAAATTGTTTACAAAAAATGTGTATGTGGGTTTATGAACCAAAAAAAATGAATGAGACTCCCTCTAAATCCCTAATCCATAGATGCAAATCTGGTATAGATTTTTAGGGGGACCCCAGTTAAGAAAGATGGCATGGCCCCCCAAAATTCCAGATTCTTATCCAGACATGTAGCCTGGCTGACCAGGAAAGGGGGACAGCTCCTCCCTCCCTTCACCCCAATCCTTTTTTCTAGTTCTCCTGCAGCCTCTTCCCTCCTGCTTATCTCTCACTGTCATCTGGTCTTTCCTCCTTTCCTTCTCTCTTCTCTATTACTTCTCCACGAACAGATAGTGCCTTGTGCACCATGCATTCTCTCTATATCAGTTACCATTATCATTAAAGCAGTAGTAAACTTAGAAGAAATAAATTCTTCCTGCAAGGCAATGTTATAATGTGCTCGTATGCACTGCATACAAGCACATTATGTAAAAAGTACTGTACCTTAAAACGAAGCCCTCCAGAGGCACACTCACAGGGCTTCCATCTTCACCCAGTCTTCATTCTGGGTTGGTGAGCTCCGGTCCTTTGATTGGATGAGCTGCAATCACATCACTCCCGTACATGCGTACAAGAGCCACTGTTTACGGCACAGGGCTCTAAAGGAACGGCACAGGAAGAAACGGCACAGGGGACCTCACTGGCAGCTTCACAAGTTATTATCTCCTAAATGGTGCACGTTTAGGAGATAATTACTGTACATATAGGTAAGCCTTATTATAGGCTTACCTATAGGTAAAAATCAACCTAGGGCATTTACACTCACTTTAAAATGACTGCCTGTAAAAATAAGTGCATGGTCTTCTATAAACATTCTTATTTCACTGTAAGTTTATCAAAGGTGGATAACATTACTGTATATAATATGACTCTCTGTAACTTTGATGAAGGTGTGTGTGCATGTGTTGGTGCGGTGGGGGGCGGGGGGGAGTGGTCATTGTGGCTTTATTTATCAGAATTGCTGTTCAGTATACAATTGCTGGCAACATTATTGATGTTGGATTTACATAGAAGGACAATCTTTTTTTTATTCATTTTTAATAAAGGATTTTTTTACAGTATCTGTGTTCTTTTTTTTTTTTTTTACAATTTTTCTTTGCATCCCCATGTGCAATTTATCCTCCCAGTGTTGAGGGCATATGACCAGCTATTGTTTTGGAGGGGGGTTCAAGCTCACTGTCCGCTTTTCTGGCAATTACTCACTTAGGAAAGTGCAGAAGGAAAAGTATTTTGTACAACTGTTACATTTCATTGATATCCAAGAGAAACCTCAATGCATTTTTTTTTTTTGTTTCTGTTAAGATCTGTGGCTTGCCTTTTGTCCAGGCACAAATGAAACAAGTATATTTCCATCAAATACTCCTTTTTGTTGAAAAAGTCTCTTTAGAAAATTTGTAATGTGTTTGTTACGAAAACTGTAGACGAAAGTGCTTAAAAGTGGGGTCAAAATAGAATGATGAATTGCTGTGGCTAAGTCATACTCTGGCGAGTAGTGGGCTTGAAGATTTACATACATGAAGGCAATACTTCCATAAAAAAAGAAAGCTATAATAAAGTGGGATGCACAGGTGGAGAAGGCCTTTTTTCGTTCCTCTGATGTCTTCATCTTGAATATTGCAGCCAAAATATTAGCGTATGTAATGGTAATAGAAAATGAGGTCAATATAATTGTAAAGGAACTCATAGCGAACTCCAAGATAATAGTGAGATCAGTGTTAGCACAGGCTAGGCTCAAAAGTGGACAAGAGTCACAAAACAAATGCTGAATTTCATTTGGCCCGCAAAAAGGCAACTGATTAACTAAAATAAGAAAGGGTAGCGGTGTAATAAAACCAAGAATCCAAGATATTGCTATAAGTAACTTACTTGACTTTAATGTCATTATAGCATGATATTGTAGGGCCTTACAAATTGCTATATAACGATCGTAAGCAATTACATTCAGGAGAAAATTCTCAGTTATTATAAGTGAGTGGAAAAAATACATTTGCACAAGACAGTAGTTAAATGAAATATGCGCTCTTCCATTTAAAATTAGGCTAAACAGTGTTGGATAAACAGCTGTAACAATACCTATCTCAGAGAGGCATAAAGCAAAGATAAAAAAATACATAGGGACATGAAGACGAGAGTCAAAAATAATTACAAACAGTGTAATAATAATACCAGCAGTGATGATGAAATAGAGTAAAAGCAACAGAGTGAAAAATAGATCTTGGAGGTGGGCTATATTGGTAAACCCCACTATGATAAACTCATGGATACTCTGGTTGTGCATTGTATTTATGTGCAAATTCTACTTTCAATAGTCTTAATTCCTATAAAAGCCTTATGTCTCCTAAGAAGAAATAATGTAGTAATAGTTTTGATTACATTCATTTTTAAATACATAAGTAAAAAATCAAATCAATAAAAGTAGTTGTTGGTAAAAAAAAAAAGAAATAGCATGATACCTCTTGAATTAAAAGATGTCTACATTCCTTAATGACGAATGAGAACATTTGAGAGGGTTTGGACATTATCATTATCCTTGATCAGTCCCTTTTGACCATATAGTCGAACTATCGAACTATACAGTCCACAGACATGATGTACCTATTTACAGATCATAATTGTAAAGTGCCATAACCAGTTTTGACTGAAATTGTGCCAGTTGTCAAGTTTATGTTCAATGGTTTATGGACACACTTATTGAAACAGAAATCGTTTTTGGTGGTGGCAAATGGTGCAGCGTAGTCACCTTATCTCCATATATCAATAACAGTAGTGAATAGTGATGCAGACTATATCAATGTTAAAATCAAAAGCTGAAAGATCCTAAGTCAGCCATTGTCAACCTTTTTATCCCAGAGGAACCCTTTAACCATCTCAAGTCTGCACACTTTAGAGGGTTCTTTACTGTATGAGCGGCAAGGATGTGAATTCCCTTCCACAGGTGGTGGTTTCAGCGGGGAGCATCAATAGTTTCAAAAAACTATTAGATAAGCACCTCATCAACTGCAACATACAGGGATATACAATGTAATACTGACATAGGGGGTTATTTACCAAAGGCAAATCCCCTTTTGCACTACAAGTGCAAACTACAAGTGCAAAGTGCACTTGGAAGTGCAGTCACTGTAGATCCGAGGGGGACATGCAAGGAAAATAAAAACCAGCCTTTTAGCTTGCACATGATTGGATAATAATATCAGCAGAGCTTCCCCTCATTTCAGATCTACCCCTCAGATTTACAGCGACTGCACTTCCAAGTGCACTTTCAGTGCAATTTCAAGTGCACTTTGCACTTGTAGTTTGCACTTGTAGTGCAAAGTGGATTTGCCTTTAGTAAATAACCCCCATAGATTGGACTTGATGGTCTTTTTTCAACCTCACCTACTATGTAACTATGTAACTTTCACACTTTCAGTCCAGGCCATTTTTCAGCTTTCAGCACTGTCACACTTTGAATGACAATTATTCAGTAATGCAACACTGTACCCACATTAATTTTTTTATAATTTTTTGAGACTTAAGCCCTGTACACATGGCCGGGAATCCCGTCAGGAAAAAAACTTCCTGACGGGATTCCTGGCAAGCTTTTCTTGTTCGCTGAGTGTACACATGGCACATTCAAAAGAACCGCCGTTCTTTTGAATGGCAAGAACGCGTGACGTCATTGACTACGAAGAGCATGCGCTTGTCGCATTTGATGCCGTCGCTGCCATCTTGCTTCACCCTACACTACCCTTGTAAGCTACCGCGCATGCGTCGAAGTCTCATCGAGCATGCGCGGGCTTACCTGGGACTGGTAAGCGTACACACTCACGGTTTTCTCGGCAGGAAACACTTGCCGAGAATCCCGACGAGAAAAATAGAAAGCAGGTTCTCTATTTTTATCGTCGAAATTCCCAGCAGTTTTCCCGACGAGAAATCATACACAAGAACGGTTTTCTCGGCAAAAAGCTCTCCCAGCAGTTTTCTTGCCGAGAAAACCGGCCGTGTGTGCGAGGCTAGATAGAACTTTCTTTTAGTGGTATTTAATCCCCCCCTGTTTTTTTTTTTTATTATTATTTATTTTGCTATGTAAATGAAAATTTGGAAAAATAATTGTTTCTGTTATAAAGTTTTGCATATATATCATCTTTATTCATAAATTTAGGCCAAAATTTATTCTGGAACATATCTTTGGTAAAAATAACCAAAATCTGTGTATATTATTCAGTCTGTGTGAAAGTTATCTACAAACTATGGTATATAGATTTGAAAATTGATCGGTCCAGTACTGACTGCATATCTAATTTCTTGAAGCCCTAAATGCCAGGACAGTACAAATACCCCACAAATTACCACTTTTTTAAAAAGTAGACAGCCCATTGTATTTAACATGATGAGTTCTTTAAAGCTGTATTTTTTTGTCACAATTTTTGGGAAAATAAAGAAATAAAATAAAATCTGTTTTCTTTCCTGACTACCTATCACATTGGTGGTATGGTGCTGGTACTGGTATGAAGGTGTTCTGGATGCTGGTATGGCTGGGATCAGGGTACTGGTATGGCTGGGATCAGGGCACTGGTATGGGGTATGACGGTGATCAGGGCGCTGCTATGGAGTATGGCAATACCACATGCATGAGATTTTTCCACAGCCTAGCCACACAGAGGGTCCTGACATCCAAGGAGCACCTTAAGGCTTTCTAGTGGCATACATTTTGCATCTAATTTCCTAACTACCGATTACATTTTTGGAGGCTCTGGAGCACTAGGACAGTGGAAACAGTTGGGGACACTGGTTATCACTCTGCTGACACTGGTAATTGCATATGGTTGTGATCAGGATGCTGGTATAGCAGTGTTTAGGACACTGATATGGCTAGCATCAGGACACTGGCATGGCAATGATCAGGATGCTGATATGGTGTATGGCAGTGATCACGCCGCTAGTATGAGGTATGACAGTGATCAGGATGCTGGCATGGTATATGGCGGTCATCAGGACACTGGTGTGCTGAACAACAGTTATCAGGATGCTGGTATGGTGTATGGCAGTGATCAGGATGCTGATCTGAGGTATGGCAGTAATCAGGACACTGGTATGGGGTATGGTGGTGATCAGAAGGTTGGTATGGGGTATAGCTGTGATCAGGACGCTAATATGGGGTATGGCGGTGATCAGGTTGCTTGTATAGCAGTAATCGGGACGCTGTTACTAGGTATGGTGGTAATCAGGACACTGGTATGGAGTATGGCAGTGATCAGAACATGAAATGGTGTATGGAGGTGTTCAGAATGCTGCTATGGGGTATGGCGGTTATCAGGACACTAGTATGGCATATGGCAGTGATCAGGATGTTGGTATGAGGTATGGCACTGATCAGGGTGCTGGTATGGTTTATGGCAGTGATCAGGATGCTGGTATGTAATATTGAGGTTGTGATCAGGATACAGGTATGGTGGTGATCAGATGCTGGTATGGTGTATGGCGGTGATCAGGATGCTGGTTTGATATATGGTGGTGATCAGGTTGCTGGTATGGCATATGGTAGTGATTAGGATGCTGGTATATGGTATGGCGGTAATTAGGATGCTAGTCTGGGGTATGGTGGTGATCAGGAGATTGGTATGGGGTATGGCTGTGATTAGGATGTGGATATGGGGTATGGCTGTGATCAGGATGCGGGTATGGGATATGGCTATGATCAGGACACTGGTATGAGTTATAGCACTGATCAGGACGTTGGTATGGCGGTGATCAGTATGCTGGCATGGCATATGGTGGGTATTAGGATGTTGGCATGGTGAATGGCAGCTCTGGTATGAAATATGGCAGTAATAAGGACACTGGTATGGGGTATGGTGTCGATCAGGACACTGGTATGGTTAAATGAAGTTCAGGTCTCAGGGAACCCTTGCTAAAACCAATTCATAGGGGGCCAGTGAGAAAAATGGGAGGAGTGCAACCCTTACAGTGACAGTCAGAATGAAACTGTGGACAGCTAAAAAGATCATTGATTTCATGCACCTGGCATTGACCCCCAAACTGTACAGGCACCATCAAATGGAAGGTCAATCAGCCACAGGTCAAGAAACCCTATCAACCTCTTTAGGAATCCTAGGGTTCCACAGAACCCTGGCTGAGAGTAATTTTTCCTAAGGTATTGTATACAATTGTGCAATATTACATAATCAGTAACTTAAAGCAGTATTAAATCCAAAGCCAAAAATGTATCACATTGTATTTCACCAGTCCTTAGATGTGGTAGCTGCATTTGTTTTCTTTTCATTGGCTTTTTTCCATCTGTTTTTACCTGGCGATCTGGCCAGTAACACACCTCTTGTATTATTGAGACACCACTCTGGATGACAGTGAACAGGAGGTTCAGCAGACAGTAGCATTGTTAGATTGAGGGGAGGGGTGTGGTAAATGTATTAGTAGATTTGAATACAATAACAAATTAAAAGCCAAACTCCAGCACTTTATAATCAGTTGCAGCAAACAGTTTTGTTTTTTCCTTTTGGGATAACATTTTTGAATAAATAAAAGCTGATAATTTTAATCACCCCTGCCAGTGGTAAATGTATTGTATCATGTATATAAACTGATACATTCTGCAGGAGGGCTTGAGCTTCTGAAAAACAGCAGACTTGCTGGCTGAATCACCAGATGAAAATAGGAAAAAGAAAGCCTAAAAAAGGAAACCAGTACAACCATATTTTGGGTTTATTATTGAAGCCTCAAAAGTGTTTGCTTATTTTAGTTCTGAAAAATGTTTTTAATTTAGAAATGCCTAATGCGGATTCGGATTTTCCACGATCAGATTTTCCGTCAGAAAAACCTTGGATGGTTTTTCCGACCGAATTCCGCTCAAGCTTGGCTTGCATACACACGGTCACACAAAAGTTCTCTGAACTTTCGACCGTCAAGGACGCGGTGATGTACAACACTACGACGAGCCGAGAAAATTAAGTTCAATGCTTCCGAGCATGCGTCGAATTGTTTTCGAGCATGCGTCGGAATTTTGCGCGTCGGAATTGCTACAGGCGATCAAATTTTTGCTGGTGGAAATTACGACAGGAAAAGTCAGATGGAGCCTACACACGGTCGGAGTTTCCGACCAAAAGCTCACATCTGACTTTTCTTGTCTGAATTTCTGACCGCGTGTACGCGACATTAGAATGCTCATTTCCCTTAGTGCAAATGCACTTCCTAAACTTGATCTCCAGTGTTCTATACTTGTATGTATGAGTAGGTATGACCACCCTCAACACAAGTGTCCTAACACACACTTCTAGTGCTAAGTACAGTAAGAGAGGATAAGCGACTGATGAGATCTGTAAAAGACTACAAAACACCTGCTCTCAGAAAGCGCATCTAAACTTAAAGCACAAAAAACATCCCAGCTGTATCTTTTCTGATACTATAAATAAAGAGTATTCAATAAAGTAGCAGTGATCCTATATTTGATAACGGAAAGTGTGAAATTCCTGTTAATGAGGTGCGATATTCTGTTAAAAAAGTGCAACAATGTACCAATAATGTTTAATGTGTAAATTCTTGAATAAAGCTCTCTCCATTCTTATCTCTGTGTTCTTGGTACAGGTGATTACACCACATTGAGACACTTTACCTATAGCTTAAAGTGATTGTAAAGTCTCAGGTTTTTTTTTTGTTAAAAATAACAAACATGTTATACTTACCTCCTCTGTGCTGTGGTTTTGCACAGAGCAGCCCTGGTCCTCCTCTTCTCGGGTCCCTCTTTGGTGCTCCTAACCCCTCCCTCCTGTTGAGTGTTCCCACAGCAAGCAGCTTGCTTTGGGGATACCGTAACCCAGCCACAGTTCCCTGTGTCCATTCAAACACAGAGCCATGTCCCGGCCTGCCCCCTTTCTCTCCTCATTGGCTGCCTGACTTTTATTGACAGCAGCAGGAGCCAATGGTGCCACGCTGCTGTCTCAGCCAATGAATAGGGGAGTCCTGGGCAGCCGAGACACTCCTGCAACATCACTGGATCTGGAGGGACCTCAGGTAAGTATTACGGGGGCTGAGGGGAGCTTCTGCACACACAAGGCTTTTTATCCTAATGCATAGAATACATTAAGATAAAAAACCCTCTGCCTTTACAATCACTTTAAACTCAAGTCACCATATCACATATATATAGTATAAATATGTATAGTATGCGCAAATACCGTGTGAGATAAAAAGTTGCAACGATCGCCATTTTATTCCCTAGGGTGTCTGTTAAAAAACATTTATAATATTAGGGGGTTCCGAGTAATTTTCTAGCAAAAAAAATAGGATTTTTTAAAACAGCTTACCTGTAAAATCCTTTTCTTGGGATTACATCACGGGACACAGAGCTCCATTCATTACATCATGGGTTAGATTGCCACCTTCAGGTGTTGGATACTGGCAACCCTAATTGTAAGGAGTTCCGCCCCTATATAACCCCTCCCATATGGAGAGTACCTCGGTTTTGTAGCAAAGCAATAAGTATCCCGATGCATATATACATACATAAATCCCGAAGAGGGGCGGGTGCTCTGTGTCCCGTGATGTAATCCCAAGAAAAGGATTTTACAGGTAAGCTGTTTTAAAAAATCCTATTTTCTTGTTCATACATCACGGGACACAGAGCTCCATTCATTAATTCATGGGACGTTCCAAAGCAATGCCCAATTTGAGGGAAGGGAGACACAGATCATAATAAAGACCACCATTGGACGTAAAGACCTACATTGCTGCCTGCAGTAAACTGCACCCGAAAGCGGCATCCTCATGCCCTCTCACATCCACCTGATAAAATCTACTGAATGTATGGACCGAAGACCAAGTTGCAGCCTTGCAGATCTGAGCCATGGAGGCCTGGTGATGCACTGCCCAAGAAGCACTGACTGCTCTAGTAGAGTGCGCCTTGACATGAAAAGGAAGAACCTTCTTTTCCAAACCGTAGGCCTGAACAATAACTTGTCGAATCCACCTAGCTATAGTGGACTTAGATGCTGCCTGGCCCTTCTTGGGACCGTCTGGCAGTACAAACAGAGAATCAGTCTTTCGTATCTGAGCAGTTGCTTCCAGATAAATCCTGACTGCTCTAACAACATCTATAGAGTGTAACAATAATTCTTCCGCGGACTGCTAAATCTGGAAAAAAGGATGGTAGGACCACATCTTGGTTTAGGTGGAACTCTGATACCACCTTAGGTAAGAAAGCAGGGTGAGGACACAAAACCACCCTGTCCTTGTGAATAATTAAATACGGCTCTTTACATAGGAAAGCCGCTAATTCTGATACCCTCCTGGCAGAGGATATGGCAACAAGAAAAAACAATTTGTATTTCAGTAATATATCTTACCTTTCTGTAGGAATAATAACCATACAAACAGCCATCTACTATCTTTACATTTAGTTTAGAAGCATACAACCTGTAACCTAAAACTAGATGTATTGAAATAGAAAATGTAGTAATTTCATCAAAGCGCACACACATTTTTATACTAAAAACAATGGGGGCAATTTAGTAACACATTTCTGTTGGCGGTAAAGCGCCGCTATTTTTAGCGGCGCTTTACCGTAGTTTTTGCAGCGCTTTTCGACCGCTAGCGGGCGTATTTAATGAAAAAGGGTTAAAACCGCCGGCAAAGCGCCGCTCCAGCGGCGCTTTGCCTGTGGTTTGGAGGCACTGCCCATTGATTTCAATGGGCAGGGGCGCTTTAGGAGCGGTGTATTCACCGCTCCTACAGCGCCTCAAAGATACGGCTGGCAGGACTTTTTGAGCGTCCTGCCAGCGCACCGCTCCAGTGTGAAAGGAGCCGATCTTCCAGGGCGCTATAGCGCCTGCAAAGCGCCCCATTGTGAAAGTAGTCTAAATCAAATCCTTCCAGTTTTCACAATTCCTCATAGTATATGTTTCCCCATATTGTGGTATGGAATAATACCCCTTTATATTAGTAGTATTTTTCATTTCTTGACAGACTTGATCAAATAATTTTCCCGTCATAAACCCTATTACCCTACAAAGTTTCCCTGTCTCTAGTAAAGAGACAATTGAATAGTCCCTACAAAATGGCAGCAACAAGCCCTGTATTGGGTCAGACTCTGATATTTTCGTCCAACCAGAGAATTGCTGTAATTGTGTGGCTAGAAAGTAACTTTTTATATGCGGAATAGCAAGCCCATCTGCATCTTTTGCTAGCATAAGAGAGGTTAATTTTATATGAGATTGTTTTTTCCGACAAATAAGTTCTCGAAAGAGAGATTCTATCATCCTAAACCAATGCAAAGTAAGTAAAATGGGGGAATTATGAAGGATATAGAGTAGCTGCGGGGCCCAAATCATTTTAATAAGATTTGCTCTACCTAGCACTGTGCATGAGAGTTTACACCAGCTCTGACATTTTTCCCTAAATTTAAACAATAAAGGTTTGAGGTTCAAGTCAATATAATCCTTCACATTTCCAGTAACCTCGATCCCCAAATATTTAACCCTACATTTAATTTGTATTTGTGATGCCAAAACGGGCAGAGGGATTTCCATATCATCCAATGGAAACAGTGTCGATTTCTCCCAATTAATTTGGAATCCCGAGAATTGCCCGATAGCAGAGATGATTGCATTAATTCTACCAATGAGCCAGCGGTATCTCCCAAGAAAACCAGTGTCATCTGTGTAGAGAGCAATTTTATCCTACCTTCCTGAGCGACAGAACCCAACTATTCCTTCTGACTGTCTGATGGCGATAGCCAAAGGCTCTATCATCAGTGCAAACAGCATAGGGGACAGAGGGCATCCCTGTCTGGTTCCTCTGGATTATGGAAAGAATGGGGACAGTGTATTATTGATTCTCAACCTTGCCTTGGGATCCCTGTACAACAACCTCAACCAGGCTAAGAAGCCTGGACCAATTCCAACAGCGGACAATACAGTCCATAAATATTCCCATGCTACCATATCAAAAGCCTTCTGGGCATCCAGACACAATCAGATTTCAGATTTGTAGACTCTTAGGTTTCTATGTTATGTGCATTGAGCTCTGCCAGCCAAAAAGCCTAGTTTGGTATGTAATCACACATCATTTGGATGACTACTATAATACCACACTTATAATGGCAGCAAATCCTTGCCTACTAAAATGTAATTTTGTAAATTGAATAATAATAGAATTAGTATAAAACTGTAGAAGATATTTACCCACCTTTGACAAGCATGACGTGTAATGATTTACATGAAAACTCAAATTGGTGGCAATTTCAAACAATGATAAAATTGTGAATTGTTTTATAATTGATCTTTACATTAATTGTCTTCTGTGTAATAATATAATTATTGTTTTGAATTATTTATTTCTGTGTAATGATCTTCTCCTTTCCAGCTTAAAAGACTTAAAGCTTTCATGCTCCCTTATGATCAAATATATATATATACTAATGCTTATATCTTTTGGGAAAACCAGGGAAAACAAATAGACATAATGTAAAACCTCTAGAGATGTTCTAGGTGTGACCAGGTGTTCTTATCTACAGATTGAGAATAATACAATTAATGAGACAATCAAATTTCTTGTTTTGATGTCAATATCTTGGAGAAGAAATTCCATTATTAATCTTTTATTTTTATTATTGTGTCTTCAAGACCAGAGGTTGCTAAATGCGTTGCTAAAAAGCTGCATAATCCACTCCATGGCAATTACCGTAATTTTGATCCACAATCAATCACATTTCCTTTGCTCTAGTTAGATAATTCATTGCATTTTACTTCTTGATTTGCTGGCTCCTGAGTGCAAACCTATCAATTTATAAGGCATTTTTTTTTTGGGGGGGGGGGGGCATTCACACTTTTGTGTTTTGGTGCTTGTTGCATTTAGCATTGTAAGCCATAAAAGTGCATTAAAACACAGGTAAACATGTTACGCTTGTTGCAATGCATTTTAATGCTCACTTTATTGTACTTTACATTGCACATCAACTCTCATCAGAATACTTGTTAACATGTGTTACTCTGCATTGATGTATGTCATAACGTGTTGAAGTCTGTTGATCCGTATTGCAACAATTCATTGATATGCAATATGATGGATTTCCATTGATTTTATTGGAAAGGGCATCAGGCAAAATGCAAGCAAATCTGTAAATCTAGCCTAATGCCACGTACACACGATCGGAATTTCCCACAACAAAACCGTGGGTTTTTTTTCCGACGGATGTTGGCTCAAACTTGTCTTGGATACACACAGTCGCACAAATGTTGCTCGGAAATTCCGATGGTCAAGAACGTGGAGACGTACAACACTACGACGAGCTGAGAAGAATGAAGTACAATGATTCCGAGCATGCCTCAAATTGGTTCTGAGCATGTGCAGCACTTTTCTGCGTCGGAAATGGCTACAAACGATCAGAATTTCCGACAAGAACTTTTGCCATCGGAAAAATTGAGACCCTGCTCTCAAACATTTGTTGTCGGAAATTCCGACAGCAAATGTCCGATGGAGCGCACACACGGTCGGAATATCTGACCAAAAGCTCACATCGAACATTTGTTGTTGGAAATTCCGATCGTGTGTACGCGGCATAATTGACAGAAAGCCAGAAGCTATTTTAAAAATCTAGAACAGATTCAATGCAATTCTATTCAGAAAAAAATCCCCCAAATGTTGTAGTACCTAGTAGTGAAGTATTTAATCATTTGTACTGGGTCCCACTGAGAACAAGTAACCATTTAAACAATCAACATTAAAAGTACAAAGAATAAAAAAAAAAAAAAAAAATCCCCAAAATATTGTAGTAACTAGTGGCTCAGTATTTGTTCATTTGCACCAGGTGATTTTGAGGAAAGGACCCCAAAAGCCATTTTAACAAACTAGAAACAAATAGAGTGTCATTTATTCAAAGACAAGATCCAAAATAAAGCAGCACCCGGTGGCTTGGTAATTAAAGCGGAGTTCCACCCAAAAATGGAACTTCCGCTTTTCGGAACTCTCCCCCCCCCCCCTCCGATGTCACATTTGGCAGCTTTCAGGGGGGAGGGGGGTGCAGATACCTGTCTCAGAATTTTTTCCCCTGCTGTAGCAAATTGGATCATGCTCTGCTGGTTTTTTTTTGCCTTCCTCTGGATCAACTGTGGGTATAGAATTGGGTATATGGGATTGTATGATATTATTATTTTATTTTTTTATGGTTGAACTGGATGGACTTGTGTCTTTTTTCAAACTGACTAATCATGTAACTATGTAACTATGACCCCAAGAAGAAGATTATTTAACCATCTAAAAGATTTGAGCGTATTTTATTCATTAAAAAAACGAAATATTGTATGTAGCACAGGACATCCTGCATGCTGGGGTTTTGCTGCTATATTTAAAGAATATGTAAACCCAACATTTCATATTCCTGATATGAGCCTGCTGTACCATGTACTTGTATGAGAGAGTATCCTGTTCTCCTTTGTATAGCTTCCTTTGTGTGAAATCCCTGGTGTTCCTGCCAATCCCTCGGCTTTCATTTTTTTTAACTGACCACACTAAGCAGGAGAGCACACCATGGTCAGTTCTCCAGCTGTGCTGGGAACTCAGTGTGCTCTCCTCCAATGATTAGACTTGTGCTGACATGCTCCTCCACAGCTATTCACTGGGAAAACCAGTGCACCGTTTCTCCTCCCTCAACTCTCTATGCAGCTGCGAACATAGGGTATGTGGTCACTTATTAAAAAAAAAGGGAAAACACGTATTTATAATGTTTTTTTTTGTTTGTTTTTACATCTATAAACAAATGTTTCGCCTTCCATTTGTATTTTAAATTGAATGGATTGTTTCAAAAAGGTGAGGGTGTACATATATAACTTAAGCCAAGCAATAACGTGAAAGTAAAAAATTGTATTATAGATGCAAATTATGTGATGCTAGAGGATGAGTTTTGTTGATACTGTCCATGAGAAGTATACTGTTCTGTAACATCACATACATCCTAAAGGCATCTCCCATGCATGTCATTGAAATGATGGGGTTTTTACCAAGTTGCCTTTTAAGTCACTTGAAAAGGGTGGTCTCTCTCCCTTCTGAATGGTAGATTTATGAAATATATAATTTTTGCTCCTTTTGACATGGACAGAATTGATTTGTACGATTGCTCCAGTTGTGGTCCTGGCAAAAACTTCCAATAAAGAAATACGTTGGTCCGAGAAAAGTGATGACATCATCACCGCTGGCTTCATTATTTTTATTTTAAAGTGTTACTAAACCCAGGACCCTGCATTCACTATATCCGCTTTATTGCTTTGAACCTGCCCCTTAGTTTTTTTGGTTTTCAGAATTTTCGGTCTTTTTTCATCTATATAATAATAATAATAATAATAATTTTTAAAAAAACAGTGGTGATCAAATACCTTTAAAAGAAAGCTCTATTTGTGTGAAAAAAAAAATATATAAAATTTCATTTAGGTAAAGTGTTGCATGATAGCGCAATTGGCAGTTAAAATAGCATAGTGCTGAATAGCAAAAAATGGCCTAGTCATGAAGGGGGTAAAATCTTCCTCAGTATGGTTAACATTTGTATTTGGAGAGAACGGACTAGATGAAACGAAAACTGCATTCACTGCTAGAAATTCATTTGTTCAGAATTTTTTTTCCAGCTTTGATGTTGGATAATTACCGTATTTATCGGCGTATAACACGCACTTTTTTCCCCTGAAAATCAGGGGAAAATCGTGGGTGCGTGTTATACGCCGATACTGACATCCCTGAGCTGTCTCCGCTGACTGTGAGCGGAGCGGAGCAAGATACACATAGCCGAATGTACTCGGCTATACTCGGCTTTTCTCGGCTCCGCTCACAGTCACGCCCAGTCCCGCCATTGGACCTGTGTTATGTCCATCATAGGGCGGGACTCGGCGTGACTGTGAGCGGAGCCGAGTATAGCCGAGTATAGCCGAGTACACTCGGCTATGTGTATCTCGGCGGCGGCTCCGCCCAGTCCCTGCGTCCCCTGCGTCCCCGGCGTTCTCGGCGGCGTCCGCACAGTCTCGGCGCCAATTTTAAAATGATGCACGGCGACACTGGGGCAAGGCTGCACGGCGACACTGGGGCAAGGCTGCACGGCGACTCTGGGGCAAGGCTGAAATGGACTCTGGGGCAAGGCTGCAATGGACACTGACAAGGCTGCACTGTGACAAGGCTGCAATGGACACTGACAAGGCTGCACTGTGACAAGGCTGCAATGGACACTGACAAGGCTGCACTGTGACAAGGCTGCAATGGACACTGACAAGGCTGCAATGGACACTGACAAGGCTGCATTTAAATGTAAGTTATTTTTACTTAAACTTCCCTGCTAAAAGTTTTTTTCCCTAAAATTTCCTCCTAAACTTGGGGTGCGTGTTATACGCTGGCACGTGTTATACGCCGATAAATACGGTATACATATTTATATACTGTATATTCTCTATATTTCCTGAGGGGGAAAAAGCTGTCTCTTATGCCGAGATGCTTCCTAAGGGGGAGGTTTACTAAAACTGGTGCACACCAAATCTGGTGCAGCTGTGCATAGCAAACAATCAGCTTCTAACTTCAGCTTATTCAATTAGGCTGCTTTCACACTGAAACCGCCAGCTGTTCGCCCTAAAGTGCCGCTTTTCCGCTGCTAGCAGGGCGCTTTTAACCCCACAAAAAGGGTTAAAAATACCCGTATTGCAGCGCATCCATTCATTGCAATGGGCAGGGGTGTTTGGGGAGCACTGTATACATCGCTCCCAACCAGCCCCAAAGATGCTGCTTGCAGGACTTTACCTAACGTCTCACAAGTTCACCGTCCCAGTGTGAAAGCGCCCAATGCAGAGAATGGGTGCTTTCATGCACTATTTCTAACACTAAAATGCCTGAAAGCTGCCTCAGTGTCAAAGGGGTCTTAACCACTTCAGCCCCAGACCATTTGGCTGGCCAAAGACCAGAGGACTTTTTGCGATTTGGCACTGTGTCATTTTAACTGACAATTGCCTGGTCGTACAACGTGGCTCCCAAACAAAATTGACGTCCATTTTTTCCCACAAATAGAGCTTTCTTTTGGTGGTATTTGATCACCTATGCGGTTTTTATTTTTTGCGCTATAAACAAAAATAGAGCGACAATTCTGAAAAATAATGCAATATTTTTTACTTTTTGCGATAATAAATAGCAACAAATAATCTATTAAAAAACTAAATTTTTCCACAGTTTAGGCCGATATGTATTCTTCTACATATTTTTGGTAAAAAAAATCGCAATAAGCATATATTGATTGGTTTGCGCAAAAGTTACAACGTCTACAAAATAGGGGATAGTTTTATGGCATTTTTATTATTTATTTTTTTTACTAGTAATGGCGGCGATCAGCAATTTGTATCGTGACTGCGACATTTTGGCGGACACATCGGACACTTTTGACACATTTTTGGGACCATTGTCATTTCTACAGTGATCAGTGCTATAAATATGCACTGATTACTGTGAAAATGACACTGGCAGTGAAGGGGTTAACCACTAGGTGGCGCTGAAGGGGTTAAGTGTGTCCTAGGGAGCGATTCTAACTGTTAGGGGGCTGGGCTACCAGTGACACGTCACTGATCACTGTTCCCGATGAGAGGGAGCCTACGATCAGTGTCATTAGGCAGAACGGGGAGATGCTTGTTTACACTTGCCTCTCCCCATTCCCCACATCGAGTCCGCGGGTCCCGTGGGCACGATCACAGAGCTCGCGGCAGTGGGAATTTCAAAGTGACATAAATATACGTTACTTTGACCAGCCGTGCCATTCTGTCGACGTATATGTACAGGAGCCGGTAGGGAACCGGTTAAGCTTTGACAATAAGCCCACGGTCACATTGGGCCGATTTGGCATGCGTTTTGATAATGGCACCGTCCAAATCAGTGCGACGCTGACTTTGCGGTGCCGCACTGATTCCCAAAAGTAGTTCCTGTACCATTTTTGGTTACTTTGGGGGCGATTAGAATAGACAACCCGCACAGATGTCTGTCAAATCGCTCTCGAAGTTGGACTGCATTGCCGGTTTGAAATCGGAAATTCAGCTAAACTCGCACGATTTCAAACCCGCCCTCCCATGTGAAAATGGGCTAAAACCTGGAAGTGATATCTATTAGGCTTTGGGTTGATTGAAGCTTGCAGGAACTCTATTAATTTCTGGTTACTATGCACAGCTGCACCAAATTCTGTGTGCACCAGTTTTAGTAAATCTTTCTATTCTGCAACCCCAGTGTCATATGCAAGGATATGAATAGGGCCAGATAGCTTAACTCTCACCCCAGACGATGCACTTTTGTTGCAAAACGCATCGGGCGACTTCACTGTTGCCATTTACTACTTGACAAGCGCTGTTTTATTCTTCCAATGTAAGTGTTCTTACCTACATTAAATACTTTTTACATACAGTATTACGCTATGTGCCCTTTTCTTTTCTTCCATTTTTATACCTCATCTGGTTTCAAATCCCGCCACTTACCGGGTTATCACCCGTTAATATTCATCATCTGAGCTACCCCTTTTTCCCATTGGATCGGTGTGTGAGATGCTCTGTCAGAACTGCAGCTGAGGATCCAGTTTTCACAGCGGTTTTCACATACCTAGTTGACCCTCTGGACATACGTCCTTTAGGGTCCACTACCTCTGGTAAGCCTTTTTTCAATTGGTTGGTGGCGGTTATTTCTAATTGCACTTGCTTCACTCAAGAATTTTGGGAGTACCATCACTGTGACCCATATTGAATTTTTTCATCATCACCTTCACCCATCAGTGATTTATTTATTTATCACTAACTTTTGTTTTTTTGATCATTCATTACTGTTGTACACTATAACTCATTATGCTTGTAATTTAATTTAATAAGCGCTACACTTTTTATGTTTTTTCAGATAGCTTAACTTGCCTTCCTATCAAAGCACAACAAAGTCCTTTAACTTTCTTAACTTCATTTGTGAAATAACAGCAGAGAGTTTGTAGATGAGTTTGTAGATGTTGTAGGACAGTGATGGCGAACCTTGGCACCCCAGATGTTTTGGAACTACATTTCCCATGATGCTCATCCCCTCTGCAGTGTAGTTGAGCATCATGGGAAATGTAGTTACAAAACATCTGGGGTGCCAAGGTTCGCCATCTCTGTTGAAGGATGTTGAGAGAGAGCTTCTCTATGTGGAGTGCTTATCCAGGAAGGAAGTAAAAATCAGAATGCTTTTTTGAAAGGTTTGCCAGCTTGTACTTACAGAGCCTTCCATGAGTGAAAAAGACCAGAGGTCTAGGCTAAACAGGAAAAGGAACAGGGAGAACTAACTAATGAATTTAGACAGGGAGAGTGGGCTAATCCATTCTCTCTACCAGAGAATTAGAGGTTACTATGGCAACCAGACTCTAGTAGATCAGAAAAGTAAACACTGCAAACTGCAGACATGGAAAACAAACTAGGGACTCTTGTTCCATGATACTCCCCGTCTGGTACCTGGAGATACCACTACTACTAACTATGTGGTATATATGTGAAAACAGATTGGGAGGGGGCGTGACCGGATGGAGTGAGGAGTGAGAGCGTGAGTGTGTCTCTACTCCCACCCACCCTATGACTGCCATGGACTGTGCCTGTTGACCCCCGGCTGGGGAAGCTAGATGGAGGCATTGTAAGCTGACCATTCCGCCGAGCAGCCCGCTTCCATCTGCTTCTTTCAGGCCGCCCATGTGTGCGGTATGCGGCGGGGGGAAAAGCCGCAGAGCTCTGCAGCGTTATTGAGAACAAAGAATGGAGATGCAGCAGGCAGCGTGGCGTGAGAGAGCAGCCCGGAGCCGCAAAAGCACCAGGAAGCACCCGAGGAGTCGCTGGCTTAGCGCTGTAGCTATGAGCGCAGAAATCCCCACTCTGATCCCTGTGTCCCAATCAAGCTACAAGCCTTGTATCTTGGACTGGAGGAGCTCCCCCTCGTAAATCGAAAGGTCACATGAGTACAGGATTGATCTAGGAGTTTTGAGCTTTGTCTCTAGGACTGGGTGAAGACCCTAAAGAGATTGTGTATATTGGGAAAGATACAGCTGAAACACTCTTAGATTGGATTTATACAAGCTTAGATTGGGACGTTTGTAATAGTTTGCATATGTATGTGCATCACTGCTATGGTTGAGGCCTGCTGTAAATATTCCCCACTGATGCACAGGAACCATCTTTCTATACTTTCTATACTGGTCTCCTGTGGCACAGGACTATGGTCGCAGAAACCTCTCTTGAAATCGTAGACCATTAATACCAGGTGGCCTGGGTTTTTTTTTTTGTGTTCTGTTTTTTTTTTTTTGTTCTGAGGCGGGCCTGTTGGCTGAAGCTGCAGCACAAGGAATTGCTTGCTGTTGGACAATGTATAAAGTTTTTTCTACTGTTTATGGATCTCCCCTACATTTAAATGTCATCTAAATCCCATATAAGACTGACTTTCTATTACCTATTAATTAACCTTATTTTACTGTCTAGAAAACACAGTGTATAAGGCAACATGTCAGCAAGGAGAAAAGGGGATGAAAATCCCAGTCAAGAGAATGTGGGACCACAATCGCTACGGTCGGCTAAAAGTAGTCAGGCCACAGCAGAAGCTGCCAAATTGGAGAAATTTGCTCATACTCCAGATCACACTCCAGTTAAAGGGGGTCACAGGTCCAGGCTAAAGGGACAACAGAGAGAAAAAGCCAAGGACAAACGGTAGCAGCCACAGTCAAAAATATAAATAATAAAAATACGGAACAGAGATAAATCTAGCATCAAATATTCCAACAGAGGTAACTCCTACATTAAATGATGTGTTCCTAGTGGTCAATGCATGTAAACAGTCACTGGGGGAGGTATGTGACCAAATGAAGGGCATTAAAGAGGAATTGACCTCAATGCGACTTGAGCTCCAAAAAACAAATGAAAGGATAACTGATGCAGAAGGAAGGATTTCACAAATAGAGGATGAATTATACCCGGTAAAACAAGAGGTTAGAATATTGAAAGAACAAATGACTAAGTTCGATGAAAAAATGGATGAAATGGAGAACAGACTCCGTAGGGACAATGTAAGACTGGTGGGACTGCTGGAAAAGTGCGAAGGGACCAATCCTATAGAGTTTCTGGAAAGCAGGTTCATAAAGTTATTCGGAAGAGAATGCAGTTTTCAATAGAAAGAGCGCACAGAGTTCCCTTCAAACACCCCCCCCCCCCTCAGGAGGGCATCCACGTTCAATGGTAATGAAATTTCCTTATTACCGGGATGAAGTAACTTTATTGAGAAAAGGTAGAGAGATGGGGACTATCTTGTATGGTGAAACCAAGGTCTCAATGTACCCCGATTTCTCCCCCTATTTTCAGAAGCGTAGGGCGGGTTTCATAGAAGTCAAGCGTAGATTGCAAACATTTAATGTCACGTATGCATTACTGTATCCAGCACGGCTACTGGTGGTAGCACTAGGAGGGACTCATTTTTTTGATACCCCTGAAGGAGCAACGGCATGGCTGGAAGACAAAAAGGATCAGCTATCAACAAAATGAAGTGTCATTTAGCTCAGTGAAGAGACACAGTTAGGCTTTTCTTTTTGTTTTCCTTTTTGTTTTTGGGGGTGTTTTATTTTTCTTTGTTTTTGAAAGAACGAAAGTACACTGACGGTAGGGTGAGGGGAGACACGTACCACTTGAGGAGTAAAGAATGGGTGGGGAATGTAGTCAAACAGAATGTGGTTTGAAGGGAGTATGGGAGGGAGGGTGGCTGGATGGAAGATACTAGTGTTGGTATAAAAGGGGAAAGTGGGGGGATGTATGGTCACAAAAAAGCCCTTAGGGAATACCTAGAAAGGTGTAGGGAGGGTGAGGGAGGAGGGAGGGAGAATAGAGGGATGAATGGGGTAGTAAAATATCAAAGTGAGTCATTACAAGGGATACAAAAGGGTTGGAATTTAATAAGGGCTAAAATTTACACACATATATATAGCACATTTTTTATGAAGGGTAAAATTTACACATACACAAATAGCACATTTTATAGGGAAAAAGTATAGTGATTTCACTAAATAATGATAAAACAATTAAGTAAATTAGTAATAAAAGGAGGAATAAACCACATAATCACATTCCTCAAAGATAAAGGGATAGGAAGAGAAAAGAAAAGGAATGAATATTTTGCCACTGTGTGGTATAGGGGGAAAACAAAAGTTTTAATGACAGTGTATTGTTATGGGAGCTTTGAGGCTTATTTTGTGACCTTTTTCAGGAAACTCATGATTTGTTTAGCTTATGCCTTTTTAAATGTTTTGATTTTCATATGCAGTCTAGAGTAATGAAAATAGGGTCTTGGAATGTCCGTGGGCTGGGTACTCCTGCTAAGAGAGCTGCAGTATTTGACATGCTGGAAATGTATGAGGTGGGATTGATCTGTCTTCAAGAGACACACCTGACTAAAATTACCAAGCAACAAGTTCAAAGTAAGAAGTTCCAATATCAATACCACTCAGTACACACCTATTATTCTAGAGGTGTGTCTGTACTGGTTAAAAGAGTGGTGGTGTTTACTTGTAAGCAGATCAGCATTGACGAGGAGGGGCGTTATATTTTTCTTCATTGTGTAATAGAGAGTAAAAAATATGTCCTCGCAAATATTTATATATCTCCTCCTTTTAAAATGGAGGTCATATATAAATTAATGGAATTTATGATGGATAAAACCGGGATACCAGTTATAGCAGTGGGGGATTGTAACGAGGTTATAAATAAAAAATGGGATAGGTTTCCAAGGGGAAGGGAACCGAATGTTTCAGAGAGTCGGTTGTATCAGATCCTACAAGAAGCTGGGCTGTTTGATATATGGAGAGTGAGGAACCCGGATGTGTTACAATATTCTTGTTTTTCCAGTTCCTATTCAACAGTCTCTAGGATAGACTTAGTCCTGGGTAATACGGAAGCCTCCCAGATAATAAAAGACATAGTATACCAGCCGAGAGGGGTGTCAGATCACTCACTAGTGACGGTTTTGGTAAAACTAGAAGGGAATAGATCTATCAGAGTATGAAGGATGAATCCTCTGTGGTTCAAAGTAATTGGGAACCCAGAGGAGATACTATTCAAATTAAAAGAGTTTATAGAATTTAATGAAGGAACTGTGACAAGGGGAGTGATGTGGGATACATTGAAGGCATTCCTAAGGGGTATATGTATTCAACAAGTGGCTGAAATTAAAGAGGCATCTAGAGAGTGGGAGAATAGGATTAGGTGGGAACTGGGGAACGTAGAAAAGGAATATGTTGAAAATCCAACACCCGAGCGACAAAGAACATGGCTGGATAAGCAACAAGAATATAAAATAGTAATGACCAGAAAATCAGAGAATAAGAGATTATTCCAGAAACAAGTTGCATTTGGGGAGGGGGAAAATGTCGGAAGAAAGCTGGCACATCTGGTGAGAACTAATTCCTCTCCCTCCGCAGTACCCGCAATTAGGACAGCGAATGGAGAAATCTCCACTCGGGTTTCAGTGATCAAAGATACATTTAGAGAATATTATGATAAATTATATAAGTCACCGGGTGCAGCGGGAGAGAAGGAATTGGAAACCTTCTTTGGGAAAAAAAAAATACTGATTCTCACTGAAACAGAGAAGGAGGGAATTGAGGCTCCGATAACCCTTGAAGAAATACAGCTAGCAGTCGCAGAGATGGCTAATCAGAAATCACCAGAACCGGACGGTCTCCCTATAGAAACTTATAAATACTACGGGAAAGTGTTACTACCAGAACTTCTTAAAGTGTTGATTTGGGCAAGGGAGGAGGGGAAACTGCCTAAATCAATGACAGAAGCAACAATTATAGTCCTGCATAAAGAAGGGAAAGATCCGTTAGAGACCACATCCTATAGACCTATTTCCCTCCTCTGTTCAGATGCTAAAATACTGGCCAAAATAATGTCAGTCAGGTTAAATAAAATTATCTCAAGACTAATACATCAAGATCAAAATGGGTTTATTCCCAGTAGATCAACTAGCATGAATATTAGGAGGGTATTCCTTAATCTACAAACATCAACACAGAATATGGGCACAAGAGCAGTTATGTCCTTAGATGTGGTTAAGGCTTTTGATAGCTTGGAGTGGGGGTATATCTGGCATGTTTTAGGAGCATTTGGTTTCGGCCCATCATTTATTAGATGGATAAAAAATTTGTATAGTGGCCCCAGTGCAAAAATCAGAGTCAATAATGATTATTCAGGTAAGATTCAATTGGAGAGGGGCACAAGGCAGGGGTGCCCATTGTCACCCCTGCTTTTTGCACTAGCAATGGAGCCATTAGCCATTGCAATAAGAGTGGATACAAAAATGGAGGGATTTGTGAGACCGATCGGGGAGGAGAGAATCGCACTTTATGCGGACGATGTTCTCCTCTTCCTTGGGGATACAGATCACTCACTCAAGCAGGCAATGAGTATCTTTAGAGAATTTGGTAGACTCTCAGGATTGGTTATAAATTGGGAGAAATCAGCTTTGATGCCAGTGGACCCTATTGTAAATCAAACTTCAGTAGAAACGCCCCAATTGGAAATAGTTGATACAATGAAATATCTGGGAATATACATAACATGTAACCCTAACAAATATATAAATAATAACATAGTTCCCCTCCTGTCTAAATTTAAAAATAAAATCCAAATATGGTGACGTCTCCCACTATCAGTTGCAGGGAGATGCAATCTGATCAAAATGCTGTGGATGCCACAGTTATTATATGTATTGCATAATACACCAATATGGATACATAAGAAATGGTTTAGGAAAATTGACACACTATTTAGAGAACGAATATGGAAAGGTGGCCAATCCAGGATAAGGCTACAGACCCTACAGTTATCAACAAGGGAGGGAGGTATGGCGGTGCCACACCCACGGTGCTACTTCCTGACAGCACAATTGCAGCATATAGGAGTGAGATCAGAGTTAGGAGGAGATATAAATGGGGGACTGATGACACTAGGGGCACCCCATAAGATGGTGATGAAGGCTTTGGAGGCTAACTCATTTGTAAATAAATCCCCCACGGTTAGGATGGTAATAAAGGTATTGAAAGCTGTGAAAGCAATAGGGGAACAGAATACGCACTCCTCTGGGACAATAGGAATCTTCAGGAGTTGGAGTTGGTGGAGAAAATCAAGGAATGGGAAGTAAAGGGGATAGTTAGGCTAGCCCAGTTGTATGAGGGAAGAACCCTAAAAACGTTCACTGCATTGAGAGAGAAATATGATATCCCTAAACATACATTTTATAGATATCTTCAAATTAGACATGCATTAAATGTTCAGTTTGACAGATTGGGACCAGCCTGGTGTAAAACTCCTATTCTATGGAGATTGGGTAATCAGAGTGGGACTGGGGGCCTTATCTCTGAAATGTATCCGCATATATGTGTAGCGATACCTCCAACTAAGGAGGCCGCAGAATTAGATTTGGGCCCTGAGTGCAGCTCCGCCAACCCCCGACAATAGGCTCTACCCCCTTCTGGCACAGCTAGTACTAACAATCAATGATATGTCCTATGCAATAGAATAACTAAGCAAGGACACAGTAATGAATTGTAATAGGTAAAGTGTTTTACTCATTAATTCTCAATATGGATAAAGGGGTAACAGTAATCACAGTTCAAGATAATCACTCCTAAGGGCAGCGTCCTGCCACTCTAACACACTATATAGTAACACACGCTACAGGTGCGCCATACGGGCGACCGTTAACTAAGTGCCCTATGGCGCAGTAATCAAACACGCTAGAATCCCCACCAGGCCTGGTTCTAATATTTAAACTTAGTCCTTCTTTCTTCACCGGCAGGTCTGTAATGGTGGTGCACTTTTAACAGAGTATAACTTTGTAATCCAAGGGGTATGAAAATAACTTGTAGGCCACGGCAGTCTATAGGCCTATATACAGCAACAGTATCTTAGCTGGGCTTACGCCCTCTCACCCGCCGGACTACGGATCCAGTCCGGGAAACCTCCACCGGTCGTGTCACACACACTCGATCTCTCCAACGATCGGGCCCCCGATCCGACAAGGCTGTAGTTCACAAAGTCAGATGCCACCCAGGCTCGCAGAGGGGAGGGTGGAAGGCTCTTTGGTGCAGAGCAAGGCCCCAGGCTTCAGGCCTTGCACTCCGACACATCCGCACAGGAGGATCCGTCTGCGAAGTCTCGTGTCCCCAAAGAGGCCGAGCCCGGCCTCGCCTCCTCCTTTTATAACCCCTCCCATGAGTCTCTGCGGTGGAACATCACAAGAATGGGGTTATGGGTAATGTAGTTTCTTCCCAATATAGGGGAATACCCCGCTACACACTCCCCCCACTTAAACTCTTTGGTCCCCAAAGATAAATTTTAGCAACAACTATATACAACATTGGACAATTCTGAAAACGATGTTGGGATAGGGGATTCCCACCATAACTGAGGGGTTGAATTCCCTTGCCCACAGGTCACATTATCATGGGTGGCCTGCCTAACTGTGCCAGAGAGTGAGCTGGGGTTGCCCTCCACCAAATGGACAGTGGAGGGATCCGGAATCTCAGCATTTCTCCTAGCAGTGACCACAGAGTCTTCCGAACTGTTCCCCATCTGGGGGTAGGTCAGCTTCTTAGGAGGTCGAATGACTCTTCGAGCTCTTTGTTCTCCTGGAATCTCTGGCTCTGGCGCCACAGGCTCCTCTTCCTCGGAGCAACTATCATGGGCATCTTCCCAGTAATCTGCTGAAGGACTGAAAGGGATGAATTCTGTAGCCTCTGGGTTCAGTGTTTCATCTGTGGTATCTTGGGTGACTGGAAGATCTATGATAGAAGTTCCTGGAGTTGGGGAAGACCACAGCCAATCAAGCTCTCCTTCTTCATCTCCACTAAGTTGGGAGGCTTCTCCATTTCCAGCTCGGGAGGTCTGTGACCGAGTGTGCGGCCTAGGAGTATCCAAGATAGAGGCCGGTGCAGGGGAGTCTCCCACGGAAGGTATTCTAACTGCCTCCGCAAGTGGGAACAGGTGGTTTCGATGCCATGTCTTCAGTGGGCCTACCTTTCCCTCTGGCTTCACCTTGTAGACAGGTAGGCCCGGCAACTTCCTGCAGATGACATAGGGTTCAGATCTCCATCTGTCTGCAAGTTTGTGCTTTCCGGGGACTCCAAGATTGCGCAACAGTACTCGATCCCCGGGCTGTAGGTCTTGTACCCGGACCTTCAAGTCGTAATTTCTTTTATTCCGAGCTCCCCTTTGATCTGAGGCCGCTTGAGCTTGTTCATATGCTACTTTCAGGCTGTGTCTGAGCCTGTCCACATATCCTTTGTGGGAGGTGACTGAGGAATGGTCCAGTGAGGTGCCAAAAGCTAGGTCCACCGGTAGTCTCGCTTCTCTCCCAAACATGAGTCGATATGGGGAGTAGCCTGTAGCATCACTGATGGTGCAGTTGTAAGCATGTACTATGGCTGCTATGTGTTTGCTCCAATGTTGTTTTTTCTCGCTTTCCAGAGTCCCCAACATGTTGAGCAAGGTTCGGTTGAACCTTTCCGGCTGAGCATCTCCCTGAGGATGGTAAGGTGTAGTTCGAGTCTTCTTAATCCCCAACGAATCCAAGAGCTTCCGGATCAGCTTACTCTCGAAGTCCCTCCCTTGGTCTGAATGGAGTCTCTGTGGCAGCCCATAATGGACAAAATACTTCTCCATAAGTACCTTGGCCACGGTGGAGGCCTTCTGATCTTTGGTGGGGAAGGCCTGGGCATATCGAGTGAAATGGTCGGTTATCACCAGAACATTTCCTAGTCCACTCAGGTCGGGTTCGAGGCAGAGAAAATCAATGCACACCAGGTCCATGGGCCCTTGGCTCTGTAGATGGCCCATTGGGGCAGCTTGATGAGGCAAAGTCTTCCTCTGGATGCATCGCGCACATGAGTGGCAGTACTCCTCTACCTCTGCCCTCATGCAGGGCCAATAGAACCGACTTCTGACAAGTTGAAAGGTCCTTTCAGCCCCTAGGTGGCCATGATTGTCATGCAAGGCCATCAGAACAGTCTCTCGATGTTTCTCTGGGAGGAACATCTGCCACTTATCTTCTGAGTCATCAGAGGGGCCCCTTCGGTAGACCACTCCCTGATGTAACTGCAACCTATCCCACTCCTTCCTCAGTAGGCGAGCTTCTTTTGAAGGTTGACGCAGGAGTATGTTTGGATCCTGATTTTTCAAGGCCTCCAGGACCAATCTCCCCATGGGGTCTTCCAATTGGTCACACCTCAATTCCTTCTTGGACAGTCTTGGTAGGTTGTCCTCTTCCAATTGAGCTACTCCACAGTAGTGTTTGGGGACTCCCACCGTGGTAACTCCTATCTCCTCTGCTCTGGAGCATCCTCGGGCTTGGAATGCAGCTCCTTGACAAAGGGCCTGCACCCCGTCCGGTGCCACTTGGGTCCAATCTTCTATTTCAATGGTCGGGGAATGAGATCTTCTGGACAGGGCGTCTGCGTCTCGATTCCCCACTCCTGGTCTATACTTAAGGCTGAAGTTGAATCCAGACAGTGCGGCCAGCCACCTGTGTCCAGTGGCATCCAGCTTGGCCGTGGTGAACAGGTAGGTAAGGGGGTTGTTGTCGGTCTTCACAGTGAACTCTGCTCCATAAAGGTAGTCTTTGAGCTTGTCTACTACCGCCCACTTGAGGGCCAGGAACTCCAGCTTGTGAGTGGGGTAGTTCTTCTCAGAGGGGGTCAGGCTCCTACTCACATAGGCAACAGGCCGCAATTGCCCCTCATGTTCTTGGTAGAGTACTCCTCCCAGACCGTCACGACTAGCATCCACGTGCAGTTCATAGGGTTTGGTTGGGTCTGCATAGGCCAAGACTGGTGCAGTGGTCAGGCTCCTCTTCAATTCCTGGAAAGCCTCTTCACACTTCTGATTCCACTGATCTCTGATGGACTCTCCTGGCCTCCTGGGCCCCGATCCATCCTCCTCTCCTTCAGTCTTGAGCAACTCATTCAATGGTCTAGCAATTCGGGCAAATCCCTCCACAAACCTCCTGTAGTAGGAGCAGAAGCCCAAGAAGGATCTGAGTTCTGTTACTGTGGTGGGCTGTGGCCAGGAGGTAACTGCCTCCAATTTCTCAGGGTCTGTGGCCACCCCTTCTTCAGATACTATGTGCCCCAGATAGTTCACAGAAGACTGGTAGAACCGACACTTCTCAGGCGAAAGCTTAAGTCCTTCCTCACTGAGTCTTCTCAACACTTTCTCCAGCCTCTCTTCATGTTCCTCCAAGGTTCTCCCAAAGACAATGACATCGTCTAGGTATACAAGGACTTCGATCAAGTTCATGTCCCCTACTGTCTTCTCCATGAGGCGTTGGAAAGTAGCTGGGGCTCCAGACAGACCTTGGGGCATCCGGTCGAATTCAAAGAACCCCACTGGGGTTATGAAAGCTGTCTTCTCCTTGTCTGCTGGGTGCATCGGAATCTGATAGTACCCACTCTTGAGATCCATAACGCTGAACCATTTGGCTCCAGACAAGCTCTGTAGGGCATCCTCTATCCTCGGAGTGGTGTATTGGTCAGGTATGGTTCTCCTGTTGAGAGTCCTGTAGTCTATACAGAGCCTCAATGATCCATTCTTCTTTCGGACCACCACTATGGGAGAGGCATAGGGGCTTCTGGACTCCCGTATCACACCAGTCCTCTTGAGTTCTGCAAGTTGTTCCCTCAGATCCTCCAGATCTGCTAGCGGGACCCGCCTGACCCTCTCTCGGAAGGGCTTATCTTCCTGGAGGCGGATCCGATGGGTGGCACTCCTTGCACACCCCACATCAAACTCATCCTTAGAGAAGATCTTCTCCCATCTATTCAACTGGGCCTTGGCTCTCTCTTTCCAAGCCCTGGACAGATTCGGGTTTTCCATGGTCAGCTTCTCCCAAACATCCCCTTCTTCACCTGTCCTCTTCACTTCTGACAGGGTAACAGGGGCCGCCGGGCTCACCTGGCCTAGCAACATTCTGGCTGGGATGTCCATGGGGTCTTTGGTAGTATTCCTAACACTCACTGGAACTCTATAATGGGCCTTCTTCAGGACCTTCAGCGGAATCACTTCCGGTATCACCTCCAGGCCTGAGGACTCACCCCTTGAGTCTGACTCCAGCATGACAAAGGGACCAGGCTGCTCCCAAGTAAGCTTCACAGTGGCCCTGAGACAGGTTACTTCACCGGGCTGCAACACTACCCCTTCTCTTCCAAGTCTCCACACCTTCCCTATCTCCTCTCCAGGGGTCTCCCGCTCTTGGACCAGCCGTTGGTAGGCTGTCTTCAGCATGGGATGGATCTTGGTAGCTGCTTGTCTTTCTTCTGTCACGAGAGGGGTCAGGAGTCTTCGGACCAGGTCCGTGTTTGTCCCTATTATAAGGGAATTCTTGTTGGCTCCAGGCGGCCTAGGACACACAACTGCCAGGGTGTCAAACACTTCGGCCTTCCCAGCCACGGATGGGTCAAAGGTCATTTGGATGGGAAGGTAGCCGTCGTAAGGGAAACTCTGGGTTCCAATTCCCCATATTTCCAGCTCCTCTATCTTCTGGATAGGCAGATGACTCAGGTGCCTGTCGTAGAAGTCCCGGTATAGTAGGGTCACTTGTGCCCCGGTATCCAGGAGGCCCCTGGTGTAGACTCCCTCCACTTGAATGGGCACTATAGGGGATGGGCCTACCAGCTTCTCTGGATATGGTCCGGCAGGAGCCGCCTTCTTCAGACCTTTTCCCTTTGGACTCTCTCTTTTCCTATTCCCTTTGGACTTGAACCTTTCTTGAGCCTGGTATGCACTGACTTCCCCCCTTTTAATGGGTGTAGGAACCCGCTGAGGCGTACTATTATTTTTCTTGGGTGGGCACCCCCTTTGGGGGGTGCCGTGCCTCTCCTGAGGGGTCTCCCCCCTTCTTCTTGGAGTATAGCTTTGTTGAGGGGTATTGCGTTTCCCCTTTGGTGTTCTATCTCTCTTTTTGTTTTTCTTCGCATTCAGCTTGGAGTTTACTGAAGATGGTGGGCACCCGGTTGACTCCTTCACCGGGGCCCTCTGGAGTTTCCCGCCGGCTTGCGGTTGTCTGGTCTCTTCTTCTTCGGACTAGAACATGTGGCTGCAATGTGGCCAACTCCCCCACAGTTGAAGCAGACTATATCTCCCCATTCTTGTAAAGGTTCGGGTGCTGAGGCAATCGGGAACAATTCCTTCCTTGGACTTTCCTTCTTCTTGGGACACTCTGTGTCTTTTGCTATCAGAGAGGTCAATATCTCTAACACCTTGGACATCTGAGTTTTTAGGGTGTCTATCTCCGCCTCTCTTTCAGGGGTCATTACTGGATTGACCAGCACCTGTGCGGGTACAACAATTGTCTTATCCTTCTGCTGGTCCTGTTGCAGCGCCTCCTCATCTCTGATAATTTTTATTAAATCAGCATAAGTCAGCAACATTCCTCCTCCCAAGGTTTTCAGGTGCAGCCAGACTGGATCGGAGCGTAGCGCTCCCTTTAAGACTTGCTTCATTCTTGCCGCATCGGCATCTTGGGGCTTCATCCCTTTCTTTAACACAATCTTGCACAGCAGCCTGTTTAGCCTTCTGACATACTCGGAAAGTTTCTCCTCCGGTTTTTGGAAAGTGTGTTCAAACTGGTAGACCGTCTCTGTCACCTTGTCTAATTGACCAAACTCTTCCTGCAGCATAGCTAGACAATCCTGCGCCGTGCACCCTGCATTCCCAAACCGGAAACTTTTCACTGCTTCTGCTGCTGCACCTTTAAGGCTTTCTAACACTCGCTGCCTCTTCTGTGCTTCAGGCACCTCCCATGCCTCCACCGCCTGTAATGCCTGTTCCACCCAAGTATCAAAATCTTCTTCCCCTGCCGGGACAGGGAGCTTCCCTGAGAATATTTTTAGTCTCCGGTAGCTAGTTTCCACATGCACCGTACTTGTCTTCTGACATTTGGCTAGCAAATCCCCTATTGCATTTATCAGTTCTGGTGATATAGCAGTGGCCGATGCAGGTGCCACCGGGGGTGTCGCCCTGTCTTCTCTTTCAGGTGTAGTTCGGGCCGCAGCCTGTGGCGATCCCGTAGGGGATAGTTCCCTTTCTACAGTTATTGCGTGCGCCAGCCTAAATGTTCTGTTGTCTGGTGTCCGCAGACACTTGTGCTTACAGGCCTCTGGCATCCCGTCCCAATATTCCACTAATGCGTATTGATATGAGATGTTTGGGTCTGTCTTCATGTCTATCACCCACGGTGTGTGATCTGGAGACACTGAACTCATTAGTTCCTCTACCGTCTCACTTGACCATGTCTCCCCAGGGAGGCTAATGGCTATCGACTGTTTTGGCTCTGTATTAGCGGCTTTGCACCACTCTTCTACCGCTCTTGGATCCATGGGGTCCATGCCGGCACTTCTGGCGTTCGCTTGCTGCATCAGGATCCCGGACGAGAACCCCCACGTGTAGCGATACCTCCAACTAAGGAGGCCGCAGAATTAGATTTGGGCCCTGAGTGCAGCTCCGCCAACCCCCGGCAATAGGCTCTACCCCCTTCTGGCACAGCTAGTACTAACAATCAATGATATGTCCTATGCAATAGAATAACTAAGCAAGGACACAGTAATGAATTGTAATAGGTAAAGTGTTTTACTCATTAATTCTCAATATGGATAAAGGGGTAACAGTAATCACAGTTCAAGATAATCACTCCTAAGGGCAGCGTCCTGCCACTCTAACACACTATATAGTAACACACGCTACAGGTGCGCCATACGGGCGACCGTTAACTAAGTGCCCTATGGCGCAGTAATCAAACACGCTAGAATCCCCACCAGGCCTGGTTCTAATATTTAAACTTAGTCCTTCTTTCTTCACCGGCAGGTCTGTAATGGTGGTGCACTTTTAACAGAGTATAACTTTGTAATCCAAGGGGTATGAAAATAACTTGTAGGACTCTATAGGCCTATATACAGCAACAGTATCTTAGCTGGGCTTACGCCCTCTCACCCGCCGGACTACGGATCCAGTCCGGGAAACCTCCACCGGTCGTGTCACACACACTCGATCTCTCCAACGATCGGGCCCCCGATCCGACAAGGCTGTAGTTCACAAAGTCAGATGCCACCCAGGCTCGCAGAGGGGAGGGTGGAAGGCTCTTTGATGCAGAGCAAGGCCCCAGGCTTCAGGCCGTGCACTCCGACACATCCGCACAGGAGGATCCGTCTGCGAAGTCTCGTGTCCCCAAAGAGGCCGAGCCCGGCCTCGCCTCCTCCTTTTATAACCCCTCCCATGAGTCTCTGCGGTGGAACATCACAAGAATGGGGTTATGGGTAATGTAGTTTCTTCCCAATATAGGGGAATACCCCGCTACATATGTAAAGGAAGTATTGAGGCTCCAGAACATCTTAAAAGTAAAGGGAAATGGGAGGAAGATCTAGGACCCATATCCGAGGGGCAATGGAAAAAGGTATTAGAGAGTGGACACCTGGTAACTGTTTCGCCAGCTCAGAAGTTTTCATTTTTAATCCTGCTACATAGGACATACTACACACCAAAAAGGCTGTTTAAGTTTGGGTGGAGAACAGATGCAAGGTGTCCCAGATGCCAGGGTACAGGGGATCAGATACATATGATATGGAGGTGCCCGAAATTATACAGGTATTGGTCAGAGGTTCTTGATATCATAAACAGGACATACAAGACTGCATTAGAAATGGACCCCAGAATGTGTATTCTGGGACTAGGGGAAGGAACAAGCAGAGCAGCCAATATAACAAAAGCAGTGCTCAGATCTCTTTTTCATGCAAGAAAATTAATTGTGCAAACATGGCAGGCAGAGAACCCCCCTTCAGTGAGAGATTGGGTTAATATTATTACTGAAACAATATGGAAGGAGAAAGTAGTGTATATCAAGAGAAGGAATATAAGAGAGTTTGAAAAAGTGTGGAACCCGTGGTTGGAAAAAATGGGGAATTCCCTGTAAAATAGAAAAAGGAAGTAAGAAAAATGGTATAAGGAAAAGTAAATGAAAATAAAAATAATATTAAATAATGTGTAAAAATGGAAGAGAAGAAAATAGAAAAACCCATCATGAGAAATGGTAAAGTGGGAGGGGGGACGGAGGGAGGGATAAGGGCCAATAGAGTGTAAATTATACTGATAATATCTTGCTATTTTTAATTATGAAAAATAAATTTGTATAAGTATGTACACTGTTAATTTGAATATGAAAGAAAATCAATAAAGAGAATATAAACTAAAAAAAAAACATATGTGAAAACAAAACAACAGTGCATAACATCATGTACACATAATAATACAATATCAAGTCTCCAAAGTCCCTTCCAGCAATTGAGGGCAGCAGGGTGCACTGTTCAGGATGCTTGAGTGCGCCACAATGTCTTTGAAGATTCCCAGAATGGGTGTTCAGGCCTTTTCTTTGTTATAGTCCGCTTTGGCCAATAAAAGGATGGTTTCTGTAATGGGCCTTGTAAAGATTTTCACAGTCCCTTGTCTGACAATTTTAACTTCGACTTCGCGGACCTTCCCATCTTCGCTAGGGATGGATTTAGTGATGAGACCTATAGGCCACTCATTTTGTGGCACCTGCTTGTCTCTTAACAGAACGACATATCCTTCTTGAATGTTCTGTTTGACGGCTTGCCATTTGCAACGTTCCTGAATTGTCACAAGATATTCGAGCCTCCAACAATCCCATAAGTTAAATAGTTACATAGTTAGTCAGGTTGAAAAAAGACAAAGTCCATCCAGTTCAACCATAAATAAATAAATAAATAAATAAAATAAAAAATATCGTACAATCCTATATTTCCAATTCTATACCCACAGTTGATCCAGAGGAAGACAAAAAAAACCAGCAGAGCACGATCCAATTTGCTACAGCAGGGGAAAAAATTCCTTCCTGATCCCCCGAGAGGCAATCGGATTTACCCTGGATCAACTTTACCTATAAATGTTAGTACTCAGTTATATTATGTACATTTAGGAAAGTATCCAGGCCTTTCTTAAAGCAATCTACTGAGCTGGCCAGAACCACCTCTGGAGGGAGTCTGTTTCACATTTTCACAGCTCTTACTGTGAAGAAACCTTTCCGTATTTGGAGATGAAATCTTTTTTCCTCTAGATGTAAAGAGTGCCCCCTTGTCTTTTGTGTTGACCGTAAAGTGAATAACTCAACACCAAGTTCACTATATGGACCCCTTATATATTTGTACATGTTAATCATATCCCCCCTTATTTTACTCTTTTCAAGAGTGAATAAATTCAGTTTGTCTAATCTTTCCTCATAGCTGAGCTCCTCCATGCCTCTTATCAGGTTGGTTGCCCTTCTCTGCACTTTCTCCAGTTCCCTGATATCCTTTTTGAGAACTGGTGCCCAAAACTGAACTGCATATTCCAGATGAGGTCTTAGTAATGATTTGAACAGGGGCAAAATGATATCTCTCTCTCTGGAGTCCATACCTCTATTAATACAAGAAAGGACTTTGCTCGCTTTGGAAACCGCAGCTTGGCATTGCATGCCATTACTGAGCTTATGATCTACCAAAACCCCCAGATCCTTCTCCACTACGGATCCCCCCAGTTGTACTCCCCCTAGTATGTATGATGCATTCATATTCTTAGCCCCCAAGTGCATAACTTTACATTTATCAACATTAAACCTCATCTGCCACATAGTCGCCCAATTAGACAGAGCATTGAGGTCGGTTTGTAAATTGGTGACATCCTGTAAGGACGTTATTCCACTGCATAGCTTGGTGTCATCTGCAAAGACAGAAATTTTACTTTTGATCCCAGACCCAATATCATTTATAAAGATATTAAAAAGTAAGGGTCCCAGCACTGAACCTTGGGGTACACCACTGAGAACCTTAGACCATTCAGAGTAAGAATCATTAACCACTACTCTCTGAATTCTGTCTTTTAGCCAGTTTTCTATCCATTTACAAACTGATATTTCCAATCCTGTAGACTTTACCTTACACATGAGCCATGTGTGTGGAACTGTATCGAACGCTTTTGCAAAATCCAAGTTTACCACGTCCACCGCCACCCCTCTGTCCAAGGTTTTACTTACCTCTTCCTAAAAAGAAATCAGGTTTGTCTGACAACTTCTGTCTTTCATGAATCCATGCTGTCTGTTGCTTAAATAGTTTTTTTCCAGCAAGAACTCGTCTATGTGGTCTTTTATTAATCTCTCCAGTATCTTCCCAACTATAGAAGTTAAACTAACAGGTCTATAGTTACTTGTTAAAGACTTTGCTCCCTTTTTAAATATAGGCACCACATTGGCCCTGCGCCAATCCAGTGGTACTATTCCTGTCATTAATGAGTCCCTAAAAATTAGATACAATGGCTTTGAAATTACAGAGCTCAATTCTTTTAGGATCTGTAGGTGGATGCCATCTGGTCCAGGTGCTTATCCACCTTTATTCTGTCTAAATATTTCTGGACCATATCACTTTTGAGCCATTGTGGATTTGGGGCTGTGTCACTACCACCTCCATTATGGACATGATCTCCCCTATGTTCCATTGTATACACAGAGCTGAAGAAAGTATTTATTAAATTAGCCTTCTCTTTGTCCCCAGTCACCCACTCTAGATTATTTTGTAAAGGGCCTACATGCTCAGACTTGACCTTTTTACTATTAATATGTAGCGGGCATTTAAATTTGGGGGGGAGCATCTGGGTTATTCAACCCAGATGCACTAATTGTTAGGGAGTCTGAGAACCTTTTTTGTGGTTCTTGGAGGACTCTGCTGATGTGAAGTTCCCTGCGGCCTACAGGTAGTGTTGTTGCCCTGGGCCGGAGGTGAACTCACATCGCAAGACTGTGCCTTTTTGTCCTACTCTGGAGCTGGTACAGCAGGGCGGGGAACCCGCTGTGACGCAAAGGGAGAGGGTATAAAAGGGGCAGATGCCCTTACCACGTGGTTGTTGTGGTCCGAGGGTTCAGAGTTCGGAGTTGGAGGACGCGGCCGCACCCAGGCACCTTTAGCCTGGGTGCTGGCGTTCCGGAGTTCCGGGCGCAGGTGCACTTGACCTGGCCGGAGCGAGAGATGGAGTCCATCCCAGGCACCTTAAGCCTGGGGTGAGGTACTATGGCCGAGGCCTGGGGCCCAGTAACTTCGACTGGGTTCTGCGAGGGTGGAGGAGTCCGAGGGGCCCTAAGGTGTTGGGACCCGTATCTGCGGTGAGGAGGCCGGGGAGTGTAACCCTTACGAATAGCCCGGTACAGCATTAATCCGGTGACGGCAGGGCCTCTGGTAACTCTCTTGGAGGGATGTCTTCCCCCTGACAGGGGCTGCAGCGTAGTGAAGGTAACTCCAGTTCCTGTTCATTAGAGTCGCTGGAAGAGACTCTGAAGCCAAAAAGTACGTTTTACAGCCACTGTGCTTAGCAACCGTTGGTGAAACCTCAACGGTTTAGTTTCTTTGAGGATTGTGCCTTGACCTACTCCCCACCAATACTGAACTGTTTTATGGGTCTCAAACTGTCTGCTCGCAAAGGACTATTTGTTTGCCGTTATGGAATAAATAAGTGTTGGACCTTTTCAGTGTGTGGTACTCCAATTACTGGGAGCAAAGGGGGTTATCAGCAGAACAGACTTGGCTCTGAGCGTATACACAGCCCGAAGGTAATCTGGTGCTGGCCTTCACCTCTACATGCTGTAATCTGGAGGACATGGGCCATGGTGCACCTTGCTCTCCCCTTCAAGGTACCCCTAAACCGGAGCCAGAGTAACCGCTAAAGAAGAAGAGAGAGGGTGAGGCCGCTACACGTGGGGGCTCGTAAGTCCGGGATGTGTGTTTCGTGTATAGAGCTAAGAACGTCTGTGTTTGAACTTTGCTGCCCGGTGGAGTTCCGAGTAGGTCGGCCATGTTGGCAAGCGCGCCATGAGGCACATCATAACTGCGCAGTTCGTGGGCGGGGAGAAGGGAAAGCCCGCGAACAAGTGCAGAGTATGGGAGGAGTCTGGCCATGTGGAAGTAGTCACGTGGAGATTCCGGCGCGAGTTGGTCAGTGCGCAATGGAGCAGCAGACAGTCGGGATGACCTCAAGTACCCCATGGATTCCGGTTCCTTACCCCACGAAGATGACTTCCTTTGCTGCTTCCATAACGGACACAGGAATAAGACTTAGGCCCCGAGGACGTTTGGCTCTGTATGTATGCAGAGACATAGAGGCCCTCGGTGTGATCTGTCCCGGCTGCTCGGGACTGGTGGTCAACTTAAAGCCATTCGGGCGATGTGAGGCCTGCGAGGAGTTTCTTTTTGAGGTGGAGCCATCCACAGAAAGGCCCCGAGCCTTCCACCTCAACTGCCTCACAGGTACCGCCACTCCGGAAGGGGAGATCCAGGCCTTTGCGGAGGTTTCTGTGCGCACTGACCAGGGCAAAGAGAGTGCCCGACCAGAGACTGAGAGAGAAAAATTTTAGAGGATGCTGCTTCGGTCACCACAAGCTCCCTGCTCCCACCTCCGAAGAGGAAAGTCGGCCTTGTACAGGCATTCTATGGCCGCTTGCCTGGCCTGGATGGATCCGAAGGGAAGAGCCCTGGACATCCCTGTTCTGCTAAAGGCCCAGGTGAGCCAGGGGTTGGGACTGTGTGTGTGGTTGGAGGTGTCGGGAGTCCACTGTTGGTGGAGCCCGTAAGGGAGGGTGATTCCGTATCTACTGGGAATTACCTGCCCGCAGAAATGTACGAGACCTCCGGCCTAGAGTCGCTGTCCGATGCCGGTGATGATGGCGATATCGATGAGGTCTTTCACCGCAAGGGTTGGGACAGGATGCCATTGCTCGCACTCTGTGCGCCAAGGGATCTCCCTATGTCTACAGGGGATAGTACACCCCGGGTGGAGGCCCCGGAGCCCAGGGAGAAATCTGGTCTCCTGCCTACCCTTCCATCCTCCGGATCACCTACTGCTTCATCCGTTCCGGTGACGGGAACGCAACGTTCATCACTGCGGGCTCCTAGGCCCAAGCCAACGGAGGTAGTTAAAGTACCTCGGCACCCTGAGTCCATCGTCCCGCCTGGAGAAGGAGAGCGGGCGACGATGCCACCTTTGGCCCGATTACAGCGGCTCTTCTGTCAGAGAGTTGCCCGTGAATATGGGTGGGAGTACCCATACCTACCCCGGGACTTGCTTTTTGAAGTGGAGGTCCTGCGGCAGCGATGGTATGATGAGTTTGTCTGGGAAAAGCTCAAAGTGCCCCATGCTCGCCGATACCTTTCGTGCTCATCCCCGTGTCTAAGAAGTTCAAAGACTGTAAGGCGGAGTGGATGTTAGGTCGGCACATCCATGCGGACAGGGTGCTTATTTGTCGCAAAGATGGAGAGAACATTGAATATAATGTGGAGACTTTCGATAAGCACTTGAAGCCCCTGTTCCTGCTGCACCCAAAGTTCTACCTTTAGGAGGAAAAGACTCCTGTATGCTCTGTTTGTCGTTCACTGCTGAACTTGCCGGAACACAAGGACTGTGCCCTAGTTTTTTTTTTTGTATTTGGGCGTTTTTACTCTTTGGAGAAATGGGAGCTGTTACTGTTTGTTCTCCCTCTTTCTCCCTGCACTGCAGAGAAGATAATGACTTTGGGGTGTAGTTAGTGTAGACACAGTAAGAGAAGAAGGAAAGTTGTCTGGAGGATTCGGCTAAGTGTCATGACCGTGGCACTGTCACCAGGTGGCAGTGCTGCGCAACGACTGTTTTTTTTTTTTACGCTTGCACCACCATACCTATTGGAGCGAATGGGCCTCTTCAAGGGCAGGCCCGTTCATTCCAAGAAAACACACATTGTGGTAGGATGTTTGTTTTTTTCCCTTCTACAGGAGATTCATCTGTCAAGGCTGCTGAGAATGGGTGGTCCTTAGATAGCAGAGGGGGAGGGATTGTGCATGTGCAAATGTCAGAAGTGTTTGTTGAAAGTTTTATAGTTTTACTGTTTCATGTTTTCCCTTTCCCATTCTAGGTCTTGGCACAATTCAGGACTAAATTGTGTAGTTTAGTTTCTGGGCGGAACTTATGTCACCACCTTTGCGGGATGTGAGTTTTGACCAGACACTGGGGACTAGTGTCAAATCACCCGGGGGAGAGTGTAGCGTGCATTTAAATTTTGGGGGGAGCATCTGGGGTTTTCAACCCAGATGCACTAATTGTTAGGGAGTCTGAGAACCTCTTTTGTGGTTCTTGGAGGACTCTGGTGATGTGAAGTTCCCTGCGGTCTACAGGTGGCGTTGTTGCCCTGGGCCGGAGGTGAACTCACATCGCAAGACTGTGCCTTTTTGTCCTCCCCTGGAGCTGGTACAGCGGGGCGGGGAACCCGCTGTGACGCAAAGGGAGAGGGGATAAAAGGGGCGGACGCCCTTACCACGTGGTTGTTGTGGTCCAAGGGTTCAGAGTTCGGAGTTGGAGGACGCGGCCGCATCCAGGCACCTTCAGCCTGGGTGCTGGCGTTCCGGAGTTCCGGGTCCAGGTGCCCTTGACCTGGCCAGAGCGAGAGATGGAGTCCATATCAGGCACCTTAAGCCTGGGGTGAGGTACTATGGCCGAGGCCTGGGGCCCAGTAACTTCGACTGGGTTCCGCGAGGGTGGAGGAGTCCGAGGGGCCCTAAGGTGTTGGGACCCGTATCTGAGGTGAGGAGGCCGGGGAGTGTAACCCTTACGAATAGCCCGGTACAGCATTAATCCGGTGACGGCGGGGCCTCTGGTAACTCTCTTGGAGGGATGTCTTCCCCCTGACAGGGGCTGCAGCATAGCGAAGTTAACTCCAGTTCCTGTTCATTAGAGTCGCTGGAAGAGACTCTGAAGCCAAAAAGTACATTTTACAGCCACTGTGCTTAGCAACCGTTGGTGAAACCTCAACGGTTTAGTTTCTTTGAGGATTGTGCCTTGACCTACTCCCCACAATACTGAACTGTTCTATGGGTCTCAAAATGTCTGCTCGCAAAGGACTATTTGTTTGCCGTTATGGAATAAATAAGTGTTGGACCTTTTCAGTGTGTGGTACTCCAATTACTGGGAGCAAAGGGGGTTATCAGCAGAACAGACTTGGCTCTGAGCGTATACACAGCCCGAAGGTAATCTGGTGCTGGCCTTCACCTCTAAATGCTGTAATCTAGAGGACATGGGCCGTGGCGCACCTCGCTCTCCCCTTTAATGTACCTCTAGACCGGAGCCAGAGTAACCACTAAAGAAGAAGAGAGAGGGTGAGGCCGCTACAAATATATTTGAAGAATTTTTTGGGGTTTGTCCTACTATCTTTTGCAATCTGTCGTTCGTTTGGAACAGACACTTGGGGCCTTACTTCAAGGTCTCTTTCGGGATATACAAGATCAAAGTCATTAATTAGGGTTGATGGTGTTTGGAATGGTCCTGTGAGCCATGACATATCCTGTAGATGTGCTGCAGGCACTGATCTGGTTGCAATATCCGCAGGGTTCTGGTCTGTGGACACGTAGTGCCATTGTTTTGATTTGGTAGACTTCCTGATCCTTTCCACCCGATTTGCCACATATACACAGAATCTTCTCTTCGTATTGTATATGTAACCTAACACCACTTTACTGTCTGTGTAGAACAGGGATATGCAATTAGCGGACCTCCAGCTGTTGCAAAACTACAAGTCCCATCATGCCTCTGCCTCTGGGTGTCATGCTTGTGGCTGTCAGAGTCTTGCTATGCTATGTTAGAGGAATGAGGAGAGTTGAATATCCACATGCACCCTTGATCACGCAGATACTTTTGGATGCTGGAATCTTCAATGTCTTTAGTGTCTATTTGTAATTCCTTACATGCTCCAATGAAATTGGTTCCACAGTCGGAATGTATTTGTTTGACTGGTCCCCTGATTGCAAAGAATCTTCTGATATGCCAACTATGGCAGTTGGTTGTTTTCTCACCAAGCGCTCGGCGGAAGGAGATGGCTATGCGCCTAAGGTGCGCTATTGCTAGCAGGAGAGCCGTCCACCTTGAGAAGCGATGAAAACGATGAGAACCCAATACATTTCCGGGCTGTACGTTGGCAAGTAGGAGAGACACTTGGGGCCTTACTTCAAGGTCTCTTTCGGGATATACAAGATCAAAGTCATTAATTAGGGTTGTTGGTGTTTGGAATGGTCCTGTGAGCCATGACATATCCTGTAGATGTGCTGCAGGCACTGATCTGGTTGCAATATCCGCAGGGTTCTGGTCTGTGGACACGTAGTGCCATTGTTTTGATTTGGTAGACTTCCTGATCCTTTCCACCCGATTTGCCACATATACACAGAATCTTCTCTTCGTATTGTATATGTAACCTAACACCACTTTACTGTCTGTGTAGAACAGGGATATGCAATTAGCGGACCTCCAGCTGTTGCAAAACTACAAGTCCCATCATGCCTCTGCCTCTGGGTGTCATGCTTGTGGCTGTCAGAGTCTTGCTATGCTATGTTAGAGGAATGAGGAGAGTTGAATATCCACATGCACCCTTGATCACGCAGATACTTTTGGATGCTGGAATCTTCAATGTCTTTAGTGTCTATTTGTAATTCCTTACATGCTCCAATGAAATTGGTTCCACAGTCGGAATGTATTTGTTTGACTGGTCCCCTGATTGCAAAGAATCTTCTGATATGCCAACTATGGCAGTTGGTTGTTTTCTCACCAAGCGCTCGGCGGAAGGAGATGGCTATGCGCCTAAGGTGCGCTATTGCTAGCAGGAGAGCCGTCCACCTTGAGAAGCGATGAAAACGATGAGAACCCAATACATTTCCGGGCTGTACGTTGGCAAGTAGGACAGACACTTGGGGCCTTACTTCAAGGTCTCTTTCGGGATATACAAGATCAAAGTCATTAATTAGGGTTGATGGTGTTTGGAATGGTCCTGTGAGCCATGACATATCCTGTAGATGTGCTGCAGGCACTGATCTGGTTGCAATATCTGCAGGGTTCTGGTCTGTGGACACGTAGTGCCATTGTTTTGATTTGGTAGACTTCCTGATCCTTTCCACCCGATTTGCCACATATACACAGAATCTTCTCTTCGTATTGTATATGTAACCTAACACCACTTTACTGTCTGTGTAGAACAGGGATATGCAATTAGCGGACCTCCAGCTGTTGCAAAACTACAAGTCCCATCATGCCTCTGCCTCTGGGTGTCATGCTTGTGGCTGTCAGTGTCTTGCTATGCCTCATGGGAATTGTAGTTCTGCAACAGCTGGAGGTCCGCTAATTGCATATCCCTGGTGTAGAACCTTATACCATCTAATTTACAGTATATTTCATTTTCAATGAGTTCCGCCAACTCTACTGCCAATACTGCACCACATAACTCCAGTCTGGGTATGGTATGGTTGGGTTGTGGTTCCATTTTAGCTTTGCCTAGGATGAACCTGGTATGGTGATTACCACTTGCATCTTTAGTTCTTAGGTAGGTCACTGCTGCTATTGCCTTGGTTGAGGCATCCGAGAATACACAAAGTTCTTTGCTTAGTACAGCGGTGAGAGATGTCGGCGAGAAGGGGAGTGGGATCTCAAGTTGTTCAAGGAACTTCAAAGAATCCTTCCACGTTTCCCATTCTTTTTGACTTTCTGGAGGCAATGAGAAGTCCCAGTTACCTAATTTGTTTTTGTAGAGCTCCTTGTCCATCAACCTCAGGGATTCTCTATCTTCTGTCGAAGATGCTTGTTTGTTATCGTCTCTTGTAGTCTGGAACGCTGTGCACCCTAGGTTATAAGTGCATTTCTCTAACCCAGGAATCTCTTGTTGTGCTCCGATGACATGCCTATGTCTCCCTTTGATCTCGAGCATCTCCTTAACATGAAAGTGGTTCGGACATGGCTTAAAGATAGATGCACGACCATTTTCCAGCAAGTTTGTACGTAGGGCTTCTACATTGTCAGGCCTGCGTGCCTTGTCAAAGCATACTTCGCCTATCACCCATCCTAGATCAAGCCTCTGGGTGCATGGGTCATCATGTTCCCCATCCCATTGTTCGCAGATTTTATGAGCTCTTATGATGTCCCTACCGAGTAGCAGCAATATTTGGGCGCTTTAGTCTAGTAATGGGATGCGGTCAGCTATTGCCTTGAGATGAGGGTGGTGGCGTGCAATGTCTGGTGTTGGGATTTCACTCCTATCCTTCGCCATGTAATTACACTCGATAAGTGTGGGGAGTGGCATCTTTACCTTACCGTCCACGGAACATATGATGTAGCCGTTTACTCTCCTCCCTGTTGTCTCCATTCGTCCTGCGCACGTTCGGAGCCTGTAAGGGGAGGCGTTATCTTGTATCTTGAATAGGTTAAAGAATTCTGATCTAACCAACGATTGATTGCTCTGATCGTCGATGATAGCATACATTCTTACAGCTCTTTCCGGTTGTCCCTCTGGGTGCACTGCCACAAGGCATATCTTTGAACAAGATCTACTGTCAGGGACCTGCCAGAAACAGAAGACAATTCTTGCTTCCCTCGGTACCTGTGCGTCGGCGCGCGCCAATTGCGCACGCGCGTGCGCGATGTGTGCGCGCGCGTGCACGCTAACGATATGGCGCCATTAGGCCTTTAAAAGGCCAGCAGTTACAACAGTGCATTGCTGTCTGATCTGCAGCTTTGTAATCCGAATACCTGCATACCTGTTACCTGTTACCAGTACCGACCCGGCTTGCTCGACCACCCGATACCTCTCCAACCCTGACCTCGGCTCGCCTTGACCCTGCTCTGTCTCTCACCTGCCTACCTGCTGCCAAACCTTGCCTGTGTTCCCGACTACGTCTAAGCCTGCTGATCCATAAATCTGACTACCTGCTCTGACCCGGCTTGTCTGACCCTCCTGCTGTCTGCTGTTGTGTGCAACCTAACCAGGTTTATCTCACCTTGCTCCAGCTTCCGCTGTTCCGGTATCCGCCAGCTTCCGGGTCGCTGACCTGCAACCACCTGCTCTGCTGCCTACAGCTCCAGCCATCCCTAAAGGATCACCACCTTGCCACGGTGCCTACCACTACACCCACCACAGGCACTCCTACCTCACTGCGCTCTCGAGTTCACTGTTCCCACTCCAGTGGCTCCTGAGCCAGGGCTGTAAGAGAGGTCTCCTCCTACAAAGTCGGCTCTACGATCAGGTACGTTCTGTACATAACAGTATCAGACAGCCATGACAGAGCCTGCAGGAGAAGTTCCTGCCGTGGAGGAGATTTGCAAACACCTGGCAGCCCTCACACAAGCAGTGAAGAGTCTACAGGAAGGCTACATCCGGCTGGAAGGACAAGTTCAGAACCTCGCTGCCTCCGGTGATGCGGCCCCTGCACCCTCTGCCAGGCCTTCATCAACTGCCTCTGCTCCTTCAGTGGTGATGCTTCCACCCGAACCCAGAGTTCCTGTCCCAGAGAGGTTTTCAGGAGACCGAACAAAATTCCAAGCCTTCCGTAATGCCTGTCAGCTTTATTTTGCCCTACAACCCCGGACTTTCTCCTTAGAGGCCACCAAGGTGGGATTTGTGATCTCGTTACTCCAGGGTGAACCCCAGACCTGGGCCCATCGGCTACTAGGAGAAAATAATGTTCAGACTCAATCCCTGCTATCCTTCTTCGGAGCCATGGCCCAGCTTTATGATGATCCCCAACGGACTGCCACCGCTGAGTCTGCCCTGCTTGCGCTCCAGCAAGGTCGCCGAGCGGCCAAGGACTATGTTACGGACTTTAGACGCTGGAGCGCAGACACTCAGTGGAACGACGCAGCCCTGCGTCACCAATTCCGCTTGGGCCTTTCCGAGGGTCTGAAGGACGAACTCGCCCGAGTGGGGGTACCAGAGACCCTTGAAGCCTTGATTACCACAGCCATCCAGATTGACCGCAGACTTCGTGAACACCGGGCAGAGCGTTCCTCCCAGCAAAGTCGCCCAGTATGGATGACCACAAGAGCGCCCATGCCTGCTTCCCGTTACCTGCCGCCCACCTGTTTAAATCCTGCCAATCCCAGTCCGGACACCTCTGAACCCATGCAACTTGGGATAATGCGACCAGCCCTGCTACCTGAAGAACGGGCACGCCGTCGCCAACTGAACCTATACCTCTATTGCGGTGAAGCCGGTCACTACGTGCGCAACTGTCCTGCCAAGATGCGTAAGTGCCCTTCTTCCCTTCCTGCTAATCTTGCATCTTTATCTGCCAATGCAACCCATCTTGCCCTCTCTCTCTCGTTGCAGCTCCAGTGAAGGACAGTCCCAGTCAACGCTATCATTGACTCTGGCGCATGTAGCTGTTTCATCGACTCCACCTTTGCCAATCAACATAACATCCCTCTTCAGGAAAAGACTCATGGACTTTCTGTTTACTTGGCCGATGGCTCCCGTATAAAATCAGGACAGGTAACCCAGGAGACCCTTCCTCTGCCTGTCACCTCTACCACTCAACATAAGGAGTGGCTGACTCTTGATGTTATCTCTTCTCCCCTGTTTCCCGTGATCCTGGGTATACCCTGGCTCCAGGCTCACAACCCCCAGATCAACTGGGTGTCTGGAGAAGTGTCATTCATGTCCCCTTACTGCCAGAAGTACTGTCTACCTGGATCCCTCAGCCCTTCCACCACTCTGTTATGTATGGACTCTGACCAGAACCTGCTTCAGTCCGTCCCAGGACCTTACCATGAATTTATTGATGTCTTCAGTAAACGGGGGGCTGACTCCCTTCCGCCTCACCGCCCCTATGACTGCCCCATCGAGCTCCTCCCTGGGGCCGAGATTCCCTTTGGGCGCATCTTCCCCTTATCAGAAAAGGAACAAGAGGCTCTGAAGATCTACATCAATGAAAATCTGGGCAAAGGGTTCATTCACCCATCTACCTCACCAGCGGGCGCCGGAATATTCTTTGTCACCAAGAAGGACCAGACCCTCCGCCCATGTGTGGACTGCCGTGAGTTGAACAACATCACGGTCAAGAACCGTTATCCGCTTCCCCTGATACCTGAACTCTTCCAAAAATTAAGGTCTGCTGTCATCTTCACCAAGTTAGACCTAAGGGGGGCCTACAATCTGGTCCGCATCCGGGCCGGGGACGAGTGGAAGACAGCTTTTCGTACCCGATTCGGCCACTACGAATATTTGGTCATGCCCTTCGGCCTATGCAACGCTCCTGCCACCTTCCAGCACTTTATCAATGATGTGTTCAGAGACTTTCTTGATATCTTTGTCATTGTCTACCTTGATGACATTCTAGTCTTCTCCGGATCACTTGACAGACATCGGGAACATGTCCGCAGGGTACTGGACCGCCTCCGCCAACACGGACTATATGCCAAGGCGGAGAAATGCGAATTCGAGCAGCAGACTATTCAATTCCTAGGGTTGGTAATCTCCCCTACAGGGATCAGGATGGATCCTCAAAAAGTGTCCGCTATACTGGACTGGCCTATACCTTTGGATAAGAAAGGAGTGCAACGCTTTGTGGGTTTTTCAAATTTCTACAGGAGATTCATCAAGGGATTTTCTGCAATAATCACACCCATCACACAGCTGACCAAGCAGAACTTACGTTTCCATTGGAACCCTGAGGCCCAAAGAGCCTTTGACACACTTAAAGGACTTTTCACATCAGCTCCAATTCTCAGCCATCCTGATCCTGCACTGCCTTACATTCTTGAAGTGGATGCATCTGAAGTTGCAGTCGGGGCTGTCATCTCCCAACGCCAAGGTAATAAGGACTTAATGCACCCTGTGGGGTTCTTCTCTTGAAAACTCTCCCCTGCAGAGAGAAATTATGATGTTGGTGACCGGGAATTACTTGCCATCAAAGCCGCCTTAGAGGAATGGAGGTACCTGTTGGAGGGCGCTGCCCACCCAGTATTAATTTACACCGATCACAAGAACTTAGAGTATTTAAGGTCCGCTAAACGGTTGAAGCCTCGGCAGGCCCGTTGGGCTTTATTTTTCTCACGCTTCTGCTTCCATATCACCTACCGGCCAGGTTCAAAAAATATCAAACCAGACGCACTATCACGCATGCACGACAACCCCAAGGATTTATCTGTTCTGGACACCATTCTACCAGCAGGTAATTTTTTACTTCTACAGACTGATCTGCTCTCTCAAATCAGACAAGCATCCACGGACTCTTCCAAACCCCCTGGTACCACCTTGACTTCCAGAGATGGATTATTTTGGAGGGGGAGCCAAATTTTTGTTCCAGGAAGCACTCGGGTTGAGGTACTAAAGCTCCTCCATGACCATCCGCTGGCAGGACATTTTGGAGTCCGCAAGACTCTTGAGCTAGTACGGCGCACATTCTGGTGGCCGGGTCTGGAGGAGTTCTGTAAATCATACGTCAATGCATGCCCCGTCTGTAACCAAAACAAAACATCAAGGAACCGAGCCTGGGGACTACTGAAACCTCTACCTGTACCTGATAGACCATGGAAAATGATTGCTATGGATTTTATTGTGGAGCTTCCATGTTCCGAGGGGTGTACAGCAATCTTTGTGGTCGTAGACCGCCTGACTAAAATGGCCCATTTCTTGCCACTAAAGGGCACCCCATCCACTGCTGAGACTGCCCGTGTTTTCATTAAGGAAATCGTCAGATTACATGGAGTCCCTTCTTCACATCGTGTCAGACAGGGGGGTCCAGTTCACTTCACGTTTTTGGAGAGCTCTGTGCGAAGTCTTGGAAATTGAACTTGCCATGTCCTCAGCTTACCACCCCCAAACCAACGGGCAAACTGAGAGGACAAATCAGACTCTTGAACAGTACATCAGATGTTTCTCGTCCTTTGCACAGGATGATTGGGTGTCCCTATTGCCCTTAGCAGAGTTTGCCTACAATAATGCCAACCATTCGGCCACTGGGCAATCCCCCTTCTTTGCTAATTATGGCTTTCATTTAACATTTTTACCTGATTTTCTTCCACAATCTCCAGTCCCGGCAGTACAGAGCACGGTGGATTTCCTCAGCCGTAACAACCGGGTCTTGCAGGAAGCAGTAACCAAGGCCCAAGCGGACAGCAAGAAAGCCTATGACAGGAAGAGGAGAGGGGAGCTGGACCTTCAACCAGGTGATCAGGTATGGCTTTCCACGAACAACCTCAAGTTGGCCTGCCCATCCAAGAAGCTGGCACCCAAGTTCATGGGACCCTTCCCGGTAAGAAGAAAAATCAATGAGGTATCATACGAATTATCCTTACCTGATTCTCTAAAGGTTCACCCAGTGTTTCATGTTTCATTGTTGAAGCCTGCAGTACCTGACCCCTTTCCTGACAGGGGAGCCAGACCACCAGAACCAGTTTTGGTTGACGGTCTCGAGGAATATGTGGTGGAGGCCATCCTTGATTGTAGGAAACGGCAAGGGCTAACCCAATTCTTAGTCAAATGGAAGGGGTACGGTCCGGAGGACAACTCCTGGGAAACTGAAGGCAACATCCATGCCCAGAGGTTAGTCCATGCCTTTTTTCTTGCCCATCCTGAGAAAGAAGCCCAGTTAGGCATCCGGAGGCTGCCCCTTGGGGGGGGGCAATGTCAGGGACCTGCCAGAAACAGAAGACAATTCTTGCTTCCCTCGGTACCTGTGCGTCGGCGCGCGCCAATTGCACACGCGCACGCTAACGATATGGCGCCATTAGGCCTTTAAAAGGCCAGCAGTTACAACAGTGCATTGCTGTCTGATCTGCAGCTTTGTAATCCGAATACCTGCATACCTACTACCTGTTACCAGTACCGACCCGGCTTGCTCGACCACCCGATACCTCTCCAACCCTGACCTCGGCTCGCCTTGACCCTGCTCTGTCTCTCACCTGCCTACCTGCTGCCAAACCTTGCCTGTGTTCCCGACTACGTCTAAGCCTGCTGATCCATAAATCTGACTACCTGCTCTGACCCGGCTTGTCTGACCCTCCTGCTGTCTGCTGTTGTGTGCAACCTAACCAGGTTTATCTCACCTTGCTCCAGCTTCCGCTGTTCCGGTATCTGCCAGCTTCCGGGTCGCTGACCTGCAACCACCTGCTCTGCTGCCTACAGCTCCAGCCATCCCTGGAGGATCACCACCTTGCCACGGTGCCTACCACTACACCCACCACATGCACTCCTACCTCACTGCGCTCTCGAGTTCACTGTTCCCACTCCAGTGGCTCCTGAGCCAGGGCTGTAAGAGAGGTCTCCTCCTACAAAGTCGGCTCTACGATCAGGTACGTTCTGTACATAACATCTACCTTCGCCTCCGTCTCCACAAATCTCAGTGCATTTAGATGTTACCAGTGTCTTAACCTCTTCTTCCTCCCTGTCCTGCTTTATTATGTGATGGAGCTAATAAATTGACTATGTTATCTCTCTCTTTAACCACTCAAGTATTGTTATTTTCTTTCCTTCTTTATGTTTTGGTATTTGGTTCAGAGATTTTGTGCGAGTTAAATGATTCTTATTTCAGCTACTCACATAGTTCACAGCCCCATCCTTAGGAATTTTAGAGTAAATGGCCCCTACCCTTGTGAGTGATATATTTGCAAGGAACGTTAGAGCACTCCTTGAAAGAAAGGGTGGGGTCAGTTTTGAGGAGCAAACACACACATACACTAAGATATGTATATACAAACTTCATTTCAAGAATAAGAAACTTATTGATGCTCATATTGGGAACCAGAAAATTTGGGTATGCTAGATAAGAGTATGGGTTAAAGTGTTTCCATGTGTGTGTGTGTTTTGCTATTCATGTAACAAGATAAGAAGTATTCTCCTTGACTAAAAATATGACAGAGGTATTCAGTCCTTACTTAAATGAGGAACAGATGTCCTGTCCACTCCACTCCTTGACTCACCCCTCCTTTTCAACCCCTCCTAACATGAAAAGCTAAGATGGCCCCCGTGAGCTAAGAATTTGACGACACGTGGAAGAGTAGACTCGAGAGGAAGAGGACCATATACGGATGAACCAATGATATGCACACATTTGTGATGACGTTTGCTTGTGTCACTTTGTTTATATAAGGGGCTGAGACCATGAATAAAGCCCCTGTTGGCCATTATTGATGAGAGAGAGCTCATACTGACCACTGCGTCTCAGTGTGTAATCCTTTAGCATGCATGCATTCACATCACCTTGAATTTGGATCAGAGGCAGAAATAGGACATACATCCTGGAATTGGACCAGGGATACATCTATTACATTTTGGCTATTCAACGTGGGTTCTGGTTTCCGTTCTCTGGACTAGGGATGAGCTTTCGAGTTCGAGTCGAACCCATGTTCGACTCGAACATCGCCTGTTCGGCTGTTCGTTGAACATTATGGGCCATTCGCGCCAAATTCGAGTGGTGCGTCATGGCCAATAATTCACTGCGGCATCGCAGTGCATTGCTGGCTGATGATTGGCTAAGCATGCACTATGACCCGCACCCAATCACAGCACGCAAAAAACGGAGAGCCATAATTGGCCAAAGCCAGGGTGGCTTTGGCCAATTATGTCTCAGGGGGTTTAGTACACGCCCCACCCTATATAAGGCCGCCTCCGTGGCGGCTTTGTGTAGTGTGTTGCGGTGTTGGTTAAAGAGAGAGCTTAGAGAGAGAGAGAGAGACAGTGTCATTTATATTGAGTTAGATAGAGCAGGCAGGCGAGTCAGTTAGCTGCAGTTACAGTGTGTAGAGGATATATATGCATCCTAGGTGTTGTATATATATTTATACACTGTATTCAGTTTAGCTACATCCGTTCCTGTTATTCTCTATACTGTGACAGGCAGGCAGGCAGGTGATTGTGCTAGCTGCAGTCAGTGTTTCACTTAGTGTACTGTGTGCTTTGCATAGCGTTCACCTAAAGCTTAACTGAATACAGTTAGTGACTAATAGTGGTGTTCTCATAATAAAACCACAGGCAGAGAGCTGAAAGTATTTTCAGTCAGTGTACTGTGTCCTCTGCACAGTTTTCACCTAAAACTAACTTAGGACAATTGCTGCTTTTCTCATACTAATACCACAGCAGGCAGTTGATTCTGATAGCTGCATTATAATCAGTATAGATATATATATATATATATATATATATATATATATACATCCCGCCTTTGTGCAGCTACATCTCACTGCAGGCCTTTAGTATGTCTGGAAGGCAAACAAGGAGAGGCAGACAGTCACGAGGCAATAAAAGAGGGCAAGCAGGCTTTGTGTCTAGAGGCAACAGTGCTGGTCATGGACACGGTGCATCCTCATCAGCACGTGGCCGTGGGACACGTTTGTCCCTCTTTTCGGCAGCTGGCCATGTTGAGCCGCAACATGCCCAAGACTTGGTAGAGTGGATGACCAAGCCGTCTTCATCCTCCTCATCCTCTCTCAACCAGGCTCAGGGTACTTTGTCTGGCAAAGCAGCTGCCAAAGCGGCCTCTTCCCTCGGCTCAATGGCATCAGTCACTCCTTCCCTAGCCCCACCATGTCCTCCTGAAGAGTCCCCCGAACTGATTGACCACAGTGTTGGGTACATGCTCCAGGAGGATGCCCAGCGTTTTGAAGGCTCCGATGATGGAACCCAGATAGAGGAAGGCAGTAACGTGAACCCAGAGAGAGTGGGTGCCCAACAAGGACAGCTATCTGGCAGTCATGTTCCCCCAGCTGCAGCATACTGCCAGATTTTCTCCAGTGATGAGGAGGGAGAGAATGATGAGGTCACAAACTCCACGTGGGTGCCTGATAGGAGAGAGGAGGAGAAGGAGGCACATCTCCAATGAGGCAGGATGCCCTCCAGGGGCCAGCTTAAGGGCAGCACACCAACTGCATCACACCGCAGAGCTCCGCTCGTGCAGGGCGCTGCTGTCTCTGCGGGTTATTCCAAACGTTCTTTGGTGTGGGCCTTTTTTCAGACGTGTGCAGCAGATCGCACCGTTGCCATTTGCAACATATGTCTCAGGCGTATCTCGCGCGCCCAAAACATCAGCCGCTTGGCACCACATGCTTGACCAGACATATGTCGACCTGCCATGCAGTTCATTGCCAAGCCTACCTAAAAGACCCACACCAAAGAACAAAGCGGACCTCTCCTTGCTCCTCATCAGCTGGGATCTCCAACCCCACTATACCTTCAGTCCTCTCTGAAACCTGCACTGAGAGGAATGAAGGTGTAGAATTAGGTGTGTCACAGCCAAGTACTTGCGGGCAATCTGCTATTAGTACACAGACATCAGATTGTACCAAGCAAATTTCCCTGCCCCAGCTGCTGCACCGCCAAAATAAGTTCGCTCCCAGCCATCCACATGCCCAGCGGTTGAATGCTAGCTTGGCTAAATTGCTAGCACTTCAACTGCTGCCTTTTCAGTTGGTACACTCTGCCCCCTTCGGTGAGTTTGTGGAATGTGCGGTTCCTCAGTGGCAGGTTCCCAAACGCCACTTTTTCTCACGGAAGGCGATTCCAGCTCTCTACTGGCATGTGGAAGGCAATGTCTTGGCCTCGCTGGACAGGGCGGTCAGCGGTAAGGTACATATTACCACTGACTTATGGTGCAGCAGGCATGGACAGGGACATTACCTATCTTTCACGGCGCATTGGGTGACTCTGCTGGCAGCTGGGAAGGATGCAGGACAAGGTGCAGTAGTTTTGGAGGTTGTTCCACCACCACGCCTCCAAAATGTTACTACTGGTGATTCTGACAAACCTCTCTCCTCCACCCCCTCCTCTTCTTCTTCCTCAATGGCCTCTTCCTGTGCTTTGTCCTCGGAACCAGCAGTGCTCCGTAGGCGTTCAATGGGCTACGCAAGTACGCAGGCAAAAAGATGCCATGCGGTGCTTGAGCTGGTGTGCTTGGGGGACAGGAGCCACACTGGGGCAGAGATTCTGTCAGCTCTGCAGGGGCAGGCTCAGTGGTGGTTGACGCCATGCCAGCTTAAGCCAGGAAAGGTGGTTTGCGACAATGGCACCAACCTCCTCTCCACCCTCCGACAGGGACAACTGACCCTTGTGCCCTGTTTGGCTCATGTCCTTAACTTGGTGGTGCAGTGGTTCTTGGGCAGGTACCCGGGCTTACAGGAGGTCCTGAAGAAGGCCAGGAAACTCTGTGGACATTTCCGCTGGTCATATAATGCCAGTGCTCGGCTGGCTGACCTGCAAAAGGAATCCAACCTGCCCAGGAACCGCCTAATCTGTGACATGCCCACCAGGTGGAACTCTACGTTGGCCATGCTGCAGCAGCTGCACATGCAGCAGAGGGCCATTAATGAGTATCTGTTGCAATATGGCACCAGGACAGGGTCAGGGGAGCTTGGATTTTTTTCCCCACGCCAGTGGGCCATGATCAGGGATGCATGCACTGTCCTGGCACCATTTGAGGAGGCCACGAGGATGGTGAGCAGTGACAGTGCATGCATCAGTGACACTGTCCCTCTTGCCCACCTGTTGGAGCATACGCTGCGTGGAATAATGGACAGGGCACTTGAGGCAGAACAGAGGCAGGAAGAGGAGGACTTCCTTACCTCTCAAGGCCCCCTTTATCCAGACAGTGTTCCTGCTGGCCCAGCTATCACACAGGAAGAGGAGGACGAGGAGGAGGAGGAGGAGGATTGTGTCAGCATGGAGGTGGAGCCTAGCACTCAGCATCAGCAGCAGTCTTAAAGGAATCAATTACAGTCCCAAGACACCCATGGACTTGTACGTGGCTGGGAGGAGGTGGCTTCAGATCATGTCGTCCTGAGTGACCCAGAGGACTCCGGACCAAATGCCTCAGCAAACCTACGCTGCATGGCCTCCCTGATCCTGCAAAGACTGCGGAAGGATCCTCGTATTCGTGCGATCAAGGAGAGGGATCATTACTGGCTGGCAACCTTCCCTGATCCACATTACAAGGGTAAGGTTGCGGACCTTATCTTGCCATCGCAGAGGGAGCAGAGGATTAAGCATCTTCGGGAGGCCTTGCAGAATGGTCTGTGCAACGCGTTCCCAGAGACTGGGAGGTTACAAATTCCTGGTCCTGGACAACATGTTGCTGAGGCTTCGGTCAGTCAATCAATGAGCGGTGGAGAAGGTGGCCATCTGACCGATGCGTTTAGACAATTTTTTAGTACGCAGCGCCAAGGTATGATCGGTTCCAGCAACCATCGCCAGCGTCTGGTTTACATGGTGCAGGAATAACTAGGGGCAAGATCAGACTTGGACACCTTTCCCACCGAAAATCCTCTGGGTTACTGGGTCTTGAGGATGGATCGCTGGCCAGAGCTTGCACATTATGCAATTGAGCTACTGGCCTGTCCTGCATCCAGCGTTCTTTTGGAACGCACATTCAGTGCTGCTGGAGGCTTTGTAACCGATCACAGGGTGCGCCTGTCCACCGACTCGGTCGATCGACTGACCTTCATAAAAATTAATCAGCCTTGGATCACCACCAGCTACCGAGCACCTGATGCTGATGTAACCGAATATTTTTTTTTTAAATGTCAGATCACTTCAAGACTGCCTATGCTGATGCTGAGTGACTATCCTGTTATGCTGAGTGACTATCCTCTTCCTCCTCAATGATCATGCTGATAGCTTGTAAGAACATTTTTGGTTCTGGGCACCACCACCAGTGGCTAAGGCCCAATTTTTCAACCCCTGTTTAACAGGGGCGTGTAATTACAATTTTTGATGCAATACTTTGCAACAGGGCTCATTCCTGCACTCCTAATAGAGTATCTGTGAGGGGTTGCAGTGTTGTGGCACCAGCACCAGTGCCTATGGCCCAATTTTTCAGCCCCTGTTTAACAGGGTCATGTAATTACAATTTTTGATGCAATACTTTGCAGCAGGGCTCATTGCTGCGCTCCAAGTACAGTATCTGTGAGGGGTTGCAGTGTTGTGGCACCAGTGCCTAAGGCCCAATTTTTAACAGGGGCATGTAATTACAATTCTTGATCTAATAATTCACAGCAGGGCCCATTCCTGCGCCCACCAAGAGTAACTGTGAGGACTTACAGTGTTGTGGCACCAGCACCACCACCAAAGGCCCAATTTTTCCTACCACTGTTCAACAATGTCATGTAATTACAATTCTTGATATAATAGTTCACAGCAGGGAGTTCCAGCGCCCACCAAGAGTAACTGTAAGGGCTTACAGTGTTGTGGCAACACCAACACCTAAGGGCCAAATTTCTGCAGAGTATATACGGCAGGCCCCTACTTTCAAACATCCAACTTACAAACGACTCCTACTTGCAAACGGAAGGAGACAACAGGAAGTGAGAGGAAATCTACCCCTAGGAAGGGAAATTCACTCCTATTAGAGTTAATATAGGAAAAAGGTGTCTCCTCTCCACTGATGCTTTATCACCAATCCTTGTTTCAATAAAAACCACAAATTTTCAAAAAACATTTGTCATTGGGACGAAAAGTGAGGCGAAATGTTCTGAACAGGTGTACACTGCACAGACAGCAAAAAAAATGTTACAGGGGTGATAACCCTTCCCTATGTTTTCCAAAAAGCTTAAAAATAGATTTTTTGGCTGGAGCTACACTTAAAAAATGTACCTGTTCCAAATTACAAACAGATTCTACTTAAGAACAAACCTACAGTCCCTGTCTTGTTTGCACCGCCTGTATACTGCTGTTCAGAGTATATAGGGCCTTTTTTTAATTTGGGTGCGGGGTTCCCCTTAATATCCATACAAGACCCAAAGGGGCTGGTAGTGGACTGGGGGGGGTTGGGGGTACCCATGCCATTTTTCTCAATGATTTTCATCTATATTGCCGGGACCAGACATTACATTAAAGCCGCAAGCAGTTTTAAGACCCCTTTCACATTGAGGCGTTTTTCAGGCGTTTTAGCGTTAAAAATAGCGCTGTAAAAACGCCTGAAATAATCCTGCCCCAGCATTCTCAATGTGAAAGCCCTGAGGGCTAAAAATAGCGCTAATGCGGTAAAATCGCGGTAAAACGCATAGTCGTTAGCGCCATTTTTAACGCTATCACGGTAAAATCGCAGTAAAAACACTGTAAAATCGCAACGCCTCAGTGTGAAAGGGGCCTAAATTACTTATTTTCCTTTAGAAATTTAATTTTGTGCAGGGACAGTTCTAAACACGTGAAACACGTGCCACTTACATAGTTACATAGTTAGTCAGGTTGAAAAAAGACACAAGTCTATCCAGTTCAACCATAAAAAAAAAAAAAAAAATCGTACAATCCCATATACCCAATTCTATACCCACAGTTGATCCAGAGGAAGGCAAAAAACACCAGCAGAGCATGATCCAATTTGCTACAGCAGGGGAAAAAAATCCTTCCTTATCCCCGAGAGGCAATTGGATTTACCCTGGATCAACTTTACCTATAAATGTTAGTACTCAGTTATATTATGTACATTTAGGAAAGTATCCAGGCCTTTCTTAAAGCAATCTACTGAGCTGGCCAGAACCACCTCTGGAGGGAGTCTGTTCCACATTTTCACAGCTCTTACTGTGAAGAAACCTTTCTGTATTTGGAGATTAAATCTTTTTTCCTCTAGACGTAAAGAGTGCCCCCTTGTCTTTTGTGTTGACCGTAAAGTGAATAACTCAACACCAAATTCACTATATGGACCCCTTATATATTTGTACATGTTAATCATATCCCCCCTTATTCTCCTCTTCTCAAGAGTGAATAAATTCAGTTCCTCTAATCTTTCCTCATAGCTGAGCTCCTCCATGCCTCTTATCAGTTTGGTTGCCACTTCACAGGCATACTTTAGACAACCCCAAGGTACGATATTTAAAGGAATATTTCACTTTTTTTTTTTCACTTTAAGCATCATTAAAATCACTGCTCCCGAAAAAACGTCATTGCACGTTGCATTAATACATGTTCCCTGGGGCAGGACCCAGGTCCCCAAACCTTTTTTAGGACAATAACTTGCATATTAGCCTTTATAATTAGCACTTTTGATTTCGAACGTTCGAGTCCATTGTATTTAATAGGGTTCTAAAGTTTGCGCAAACTTTCGGTCCGTTCGCAGGTTCTGGTGCCGAACACCGGGCACTGAGAGGTCGCACTGATAGGTGGCACTGATGGGTGGAACTGCTGGGCACTGATGGGCGGCACTGAAAGGCGGCACTGATGGGCATTGATTGGGGGGCATTGATAGGTGGCACTGCATAACAGTAGTGCCTCTCTGTGTGAGGTGATCAGCTTTTTTTCCCCTTGCGCTGTCAGCATGAGGGGAAAAATTACTTTTACTGAACTTCTGTTTACATCACATGATCAGCTGTCATTGACTGACAGCTGATCACATGGTAAGGGGGCAGGATCAGTCCCTTACTCTGATCAGCTGAGTCTCTCAGACTCGGTGATCGCAGGGCGTGCCCGCATGTGCCCTGCAGGGACGCGTTGACAGTGCATGCTCGAGAGGACATCTATGGATGCGCTTCCAGCAATTAAGGCCCGCGCTGTAGCTGTCTTTTGGCTACAGCGCGGACAGGAGAAGGTTAAACCTTATCTCCCCGGAGAAGAGACGTTTGAGAGGAGATATGATAGCGATACACAAATACCTCAATGGTGTTTCTAGCATAGGGAATAAACTATTCATTCACAGGGAGTGTAAGAAGACATGGAACCCCTCAATGAAATTGGAGGAGAAGCGGTTTAACCACTAAAGGACTGAGCCTCTTTCTGAGATTTGGTGTTTACAAGATAAAAAACATATTTTTTTTGCTAGAAAGTTACTTAGAACCCCAAAACATTATATATTTTTTTCTCTAACACCCTAGAGAATAAAATGGCGGTCGTTGCAATACTTTTTGTCACACCGTATTTGCGCAGCGGTCTTACAAGCGCACTTTTTTTGGAAAAAATTCACTTTTATTAAATAAAAAAATAATACAACAGTAAAGTTAGCCCAATTTTTTTTAGATTGTGAAAGATGATGTTACACCAAGTAAATTAATACCCAACATGTCACGCTTCAAAGTTGCGCCCGCCCGTGGAATGGCGACAAACTTTTACCCTTAAAAATCTCCATAGGCGACGTTTAAAAAATTCTACAGGTTGCATGTTTTGAGTTACAAAGGTGGTCTAGGGCTAGAATTATTGCTGTCGCTCTAACGATTGTGGCGATACCTCACGTGTGGTTTTAACATCGTTATCATATGTGGGCGCTGCTCACATATGCGTTCGCTTCTGCACGCGAGTTCAGCGGTGCGGGGCGCATTTAACATTTTATTTATTTTTTCTTATTTATATTACCTTTTATTTAACATCCAATGTAAACATCCCTTGTAATAGAAAAAAGCATGACATGACCTCTTAAAGTGGTTGTAAACCCTCCCCCGGAAGTTACACCTACAGGTAAGCCTAGATTAAGGCTTACCTGTAGGTGTTTGCAATATCTCCTAAACCTACATGGTTTAGGAGATATTTTCTGAACGGTATACACCGGGGCAGGTGCAGTGAAAAGCCCATTCATAAAACCGGCAACGCCGGTTTTGACGGCTCCCGCACGCGCGCGGAATGACGTCTTCGCCGCTCCAGCCAATCACAGCGCTGGAGCGGCGATACCCGGAAGTAACCTTCCGGCGAGATGACTGCGGCTGGAGGGGAAGACGTGGATGGCTTTGGGGGCTTCGATCTAAGGTAAGTACTGCATAATGAGCTAGTATGCTAGTCATACTAGCTCATTATGGCTTTGTCTTGCAGGTGGTTAGTTTTAAAAAAAAAATATTTATGGGTTTACAACCACTTTAAATATGAGATCTGGGGTCAAAAAGACCTCAGATCTCATATTTACACTAAAATGCAAAAAAATAAATTATAATAATTTAATTATATATAAAAATTGTCTCTTTAAGAGCATTGGGCGGAAGTGACATTTTGACGTCGCTTTCGTCCTGCAATGATATGGAGACGGGTGGGAGCCATCTTCCCCTCACTCGTCTCCATGTCAGCCTAGGGAGAGGATGCGATCGCCTCCGCCTCTACCGACGGCTTCGGGTAAGCGGCGGAGGGCACCGGAGAGTGGCGGGAGGAGGGCCCTCTCCATCCGCCTATAAAAGTGATCTAGCGGCGAATCTGCCGCAGAGACCACTTTTATCTTGAAGAGGACCACCCACTCTTGAAGAGTATACCGGGGTTATGGTAGCTAGCTGCTACCATAACAACGGTATTCCTCTTCAAAGTAGTGACGTAAAACTACAGCAGGCGGTCCGGAAGTGGTTAAACTGCTTGGGGGGTTTTTCACTGTCAGGACAGTAAGGATGTGGAGCTCACTTCCACAATTGGTGGTGTGAGTGGGAAGTATTAATAGTTTCAAAAAAACTCTTAAGCCCTGTACACACGATCGGATTTCCGATGGAATCAAATCCGAAGCTGACTTCCATCAGTCTTGCCTACACACCATCAGACAAAATTTCGACCATCCCAAACGCCGTGACGTACAACACTTTCGACGGCACTATAAATAGGAAGTTCAAATCCAATGGCGCCACCCTTTGGGCTGCTTTTGCTGATTTCGTGTTACTGCGTGTTATTAAAAGTTTGGTGAGAGCCGATTCACGCTTTTCAGTCTCCGTGCTTTTCAGTCCATTACAGCATGACGAATGTGCTATCTCCATTACGAACGCTAGTTTTACCAGAACGAGCGCTCCCGTCTCCTAATTCAGTCTGAGCATGCTTGGGTTTTTTCTCCGATGGAGTTCCACACAGACGATCGGAATTTCCTATCGTTTTTTTTTTCCATCGGAAAAATTTAAAACATGTTCTATTTTTTTTCCCCGATGGAAATAAGTCAGATGGGGCCCACACACGATTGGTTTGTCCGATTAAAACAGTCCATCGGACTGTTTTCATTGGTAAAACCGATCGTGTGTACAGGGCTTAAGATGGGTATCTTAGCGAGCACAATATACAGGTATATGGGATATGATTTTTGACATAAGCGCACATGCAAATGGCTTTAGCTGGATGGACTGGTGTTTTTATTCAACCTTAACTATGAATATACCGGTAATTCAAATGTTCTCTTTGTGTTTGTGTGAGCTTTTTTATGTTATTAGTTTAAACCAAAACTCTTTGAATTGTTTTGAAGGACAACAAATTAAAAGATGCACAGTGGATATGCATTATTTTTTTTATTATTAGATTCAGGTAGAAAAATACAAAAACTTTTACTTTTAGTCAAGAATATATTTCATATAAATATTTCTCATTTATCCCACCTGACCAGCAGATGATGAGCGTGAGTCTAGTTCTCCAAGGACTCATATAGATGGTTTACTGCCCAACTGGGAACATAGATCTGAATAGAAGTATCTCAGATTATACACACACTGAATAATGACTCCACCACCTTTGTACAGATTATCCTTTAACCGCTGCACGACTATTTACGTTGGCAGAATGGCACGGCTGCGCATATGGAAGTACCTGTACGTGCCCTTTAAATCTCGTGGTTGCAGGCACGCCCACGCCGCGAGCTCCGTGAGTGTGACCACGGGTCCTGGGGATTGGATGTCCGCCGGGTGCCAGCGATCGTGTCATGGAACTGCAGAACAGGGGGATGCCTGTTTAAACATGGTATTTCTCTGTTCTGCCTTGTGACAGGACACTGATCCACTGCTCCCTGTAATCGGGAGCAGTGATTAGTGTTGTGTCACTGGTAGCCCATCCCCCCACAGTTAGAATCACTCCCTAGGACACACTTAACCCCTTCCTCGCCCCCCTAGTGGTAAACCCCTTTCCCTGCCAGTGTCATTTACACAGTAATCAGTGCATTTTTATAGCACTGATCGCTGTATAAATGATAATGGTCCCAAAATAGCATCAAAAGTGTCCGATGTGTCCGCCATAATGTCGCAGTGACGATAAAAATCGCAGATCGCCGCCATTACTAATAAATAAACATATAAAAAAATGCTATAATTCTATCCCCTATTTTGTAGACACTATAAATTTTGCACAAACCAATCAATATACGCTTATTGCGATTTTTTTTTTTTTCACCAAAAATATGTAGAAGAATACATATCGGCCTAAACTGAGGAAAAATGTTTTTTTATATATATATTTTTGGGGGATATTTATTATAGCAAAAAGTTAAAAATATTGTTTGTTTTTTTTTCAAAATTGTTGCTCTTTTTTTGTTTATAGTGCAAAAAATAAAAACCGCAGAGGTGATGAAATACCAACACAAGAACGCTCTATATTTGTGGGGGAAAAAAGGACGTCAAATTTTGTTTGGGTGCAACGTCGCACGACCGCGCAATTGTCATTTAAACCGACACAGTGCCGAATCGCAAAAAATGGCCCGGTCATTGGGCAGCCAAATCCTCTGTGGCTGAAGTGGTTAAGATCTTCTGTCTGCAAAAGCAAAAGGTACAGTGCTGGGTTCTCTTATTTTACCAGCATGCACTATACACATTGGAATACTCTGTTTTTATTGCGAAGCTTCAGGATTTATGAATTGCATGGATCTATTAGTTCATAATGATTTATTCTCTAATTGGGTCATGCTTGCTCATATCTAACTCTCATTCTCCTCCTCATCTAGAACAATGTCTTGGCTCCACTCACAGCTGAAGCAGATCCTCTTCCTCAAGGGTTATATATCAATAACCTTCAATCCTGGATGGAGAGCTTCTAGCTGTTTTAGTTCTCTTCTTCTATCATCTGACATGGAGTTGTCTTTGATCCTAGAATAGAGGATATGAACAGTCATCTCGGTAGAACGCTCACATTATTTCCCAACATCCTTCAGGAGATCTATTATACCAACCTTTCACCTTGGTATGGGACTTTCATAACTACGAGTTGACATTGCACTATGGAGGCAGATGGGAAATTTAAAACAAATAAACAGGGAATATTCCTCATCATTGGCCATGTGTCCTGTAAGATTTGTTCTGTGTTGTCCCACAACCACCAGTCACATTTAGGTTTCACTTTTCCAACGGTCATTCTCCAGGGCAGGAATGACTCAAATTGCTGGCAGTTTGAATTGAGCATTTCTAATGAATGAGGCATAATATGAATAATGAAAACAGAAAACAGAGAGCAGAGGGTATATACAAAAGCTGTCAATATCTGAACAGCAGGCATTATCTGAGCCTGTTTTACAGCAGCCAAGACCAAAAACCAGCATGACAGGCATAATATTAGTTATCTGAAGTCACAGATTGGAGGAATATGGGAAACCTGTGGCAAATCAGGATTTATCATGCTCTCAAGACCCCACCAGTGAGGGGAAGAGCTTTTCACTGAAATGTAAAATGATGATTACAATGGAAGTTATACATCAGATCAGACCCCAATTTGTCCTCCTCTGAGGTCTTTCAGCTTCCATTTGTCTTCCTCCCTTCTTTCCATAGCAGACATGAGGAGCAGAGACTCCAGGAGTAACCAGTAAAGTGAGAAGCAGCTGATTATAGCTAGTCAATTATCACTTCACAAATATGGAAGAGAGCTGGTAATGTATATGATTAGAGGCAGAAATTGTTTGTGATATACTGTGTAGTGATACCCCCAAACTAAGGGAGCCGCTGGTTTGCTTTTGGGCCCTGTACACAGCACAGCCAACCCCCGGCAATCTACTCAACCCTTCTCTGGCACAGCTAGTCTAGGGGTGGTGTTTTTTGTATAGCTCTATACCAGTTCATGTACAATCCCCCAATACTTATCTAGCAGTGATAAGATAGATTAATGGACTCCAATACCAGGTTAATTAATTGTAAAAGGGGTTTACTTGTGAATAAAGGAATTAACGATCAATATCACATATAACACATGCATGCAGAGCCCTGCAGTAATACTAACACTGGTTAACTTTAGTGCACAAACAGTTCTATCTCACACTAACATTTAGCTAAAGTCCCGTTAGCAATATGGCGCCCAGCAATACTATCAACTCCCAGTCAGGCCTGACTCAGTTAAAGCTTGGTCTTTTAGGCAAGGAATCTTTGCATGCAAGATGATCGGTGGTGCACATACAGGAACAATATTTGTAATCCAATAATGGCCTGAGGCAATGTAAGCAACTCCCCGGAGACTATGTAACTCAGTCCCACAACTAGTCTCCTGACAGGAAAAAGGATAATATAACCTGATGGGCCAAGGCAGTCTATAGGCCTAATAAAGTACTCGGTTATAGTTGTGAGCAGGTGCTCTCTCACCCCTCTGGACTCGATCCCAGTCCGGGACTCCCACCGCTGTGTCCACACACACAGGATCTGCCACCGCCTGATCTCCAGTTCACTGACGTCCCTGAAGCAGGTAGATGTCTGCAGCCGCACAGGCTCCGCAGCAAAGTGGAAGGCTCTCTGGAAGTGCGCAAGGCCCGGGCCTCGGGCCCTGCACTCGCAGCAAGTCTGCACAGGAAGTCCTCTTGCCAGCTGCGCGGTGTCCAAAGAGGCCGAGCTTAGCCTCGCCCTCCCCTTTTATACCCCACCCATGAGTCTCTGCGGCAGCCCAATGCACCCTGGGTGCCAAACGGGGTTCTGGGTAATGTAGTCCATGGGGCCTCAGTGGAGACCCTGCTACACACTCCCCCCACTTAAGCTCTTTGGTCCCCAAAGATAATTGTCAACATACACTACGCACAACATTAGACAAAGATGCGTATGATGTCGGCAGAGGAAGTTCCCACAAAAAATGAGAGGGTGAACTTCCCTGCCCACAGGTCACACTGTCATAAGTGGCCTGCCTAACTGTGCCAGGGGGTGAGTTGGGGTTGCCCTCCACCAAATGAACAGTGGAGGGATCAGGGCTTTCTGCACTCCTCCTGGCAGTTGCCACAGTGTCCTCCGAACTCTTCCCCATTTGTGGGTAAGTCAACTTTCGGGGAGGCCTTATGGCCCTCTTCGCCCTCCGCTCCCTTGGGATTTCTGGTTTGGACACTGTAGGTTCCTCTTCTGGAACAGACATGGCAGCTTCCACTGTTTCTGAAACATGTAACTCAGGAGCAGGAGAATACACAGAACATCCTGGATCCTCCTCTGGAAGTGAATCGAGAGCATCTTCCCATGAGTCTGATAGAGGGCTGGACGGGACGAATTCAGTAGCTTCTGCATTCAGTGTGCTGTCTATGGTGTCTTCCAAAGGTGGGAGATCTATAGCAGAAGTCACTGGGGCCTGGGAGGGCCATAGCCATTCTAGCTCTTCCCTTTCATCCTCACTAGGTTCAGAGACACCTGTTTCTTCGGGCCGAGATGCCTGAGACCGGGTATTTGGCCTAGGAGTATCCAGGATGAACGTTGGCTCAGAGGAATCCTTCACAGGGGGTATCTGGACTGCTTCGGCAAGTGGAAGTATGTGGTTCCGGTGCCAAGTCTTCGAAGGCCCCACCTTTCCCTCTGGCTTCAGCTGGTAGACTGGTAGGCCGGGTAACTTCTTGCAAATAACATATGGCTCCGGTCTCCATCTGTCTGCAAGCTTGTGCTTCCCAGGGACTCCCAAGTTTCGTAATAACACTCTGTCCCCTGGTTGCAGATCCTGAATTCGGACCTTCAGGTCGAAGTTTCTCTTGTCGCGGGCTCCCCTTTGATCGGAAGCCGCTTTGGCCTGCTCATAGGCCAACTGTAAAATGTGCCTCAATCTGTCCACATAGCCTTTGTGAAGTGGCCGAGGAATGGTCTATGGAGGTGCCAAAGGCCAGGTCTATGGGTAGTCTTGCTTCTCTCCCGAACATGAGTCGGTAGGGAGAGTACCCTGTAGCATCACTTGTTGTACTGTTGTAAGCATGCACAATTGCTGCTATGTGCCTGCTCCAATGCTGCTTCTTTTCACTTTCTAGAGTTCCCAGCATGTTGAGTAGGGTTCGGTTGAACCTCTCTGGCTGGGCATCCCCTTGTGGATGGTAGGGAGTGGTTTGGGTCTTCTTGATCCCTAAGGAGTCCAAGAGCTTCCGGATCAGCCGACTTTCAAAGTCCCTCCCTTGATCCGAGTGGAGTCGCTGTGGTAGCCCATAGTGCACAAAGTATTTTTCCATGAGTGCTTTGGCCACTGTGGAAGCCTTCTGGTCTTTGGTTGGGAAGGCCTGGGCATACCGGGTGAAATGGTCGGTTATCACCAGAACATTTCCTAGCCCACTCAAGTCGGGTTCGAGGCAGAGGAAATCAATGCACACCAAATCCATCGGGCCTTGACTTTGCAGGTGGCCCATTGGGGCAGCTTGATGGGGTGGGGTTTTCCACTGAATGCAGCGTGCACATGAATGGCAGTATTCCTCCACTTCAGCCCTCATGCAGGGCAAATAGAACCGACTTCTGGCAAGTTGGAAGGTCCTTTCAGCTCCTAAATGACCATGATGGTCGTGTAAAGCGGCCAAGACAGTCTCTCTGTGCTTCTCCTTTAAGAACAATTGCCATTTGTCTTCCAGGTCATCAGAGGGGCCCCTTCGGTAGACCACCCCTTGATGCACCTGCAACCTGTCCCACTCCTTCCGCAGCAGACGAGCTTCCTTTGAAGGGTGATGCAAGAGCCTATCTGGATCCTGATTCTCCAGGGCCTCGAGGGCCAATTTCCCCAAAGGGTCTTCCAATTGGTCACACCTTGACCAATTGGACAGCTTGGGTAAATCATCTTCCTCTATCTGAGTTACTCCACAGTATTGCTTGGGGACCCCCACTACTGTGACCCCTATCTCTTCTGCTCTGGACCCCCCACTGGCTTGGAGTTCAGCCCCTTGACAGAGGGCCCGCACCCCGTCTGGTGCCACCTGGGTCCAGTCTTCTGTGCGGCTAGTGGGGGCATGAGACCTTCTGGACAGGGCATCCGCATCTCGATTTCCAGCCCCAGGTCTGTATTTCAGGCTGAAGTTGAATACAGGTTATAAAAGAAAAATTTGCGCTAGGTGCAAATTATTAAAGTGCAATAAATTAATAAATCCCCAAAGGAAAACCTGCGGCTAAACACCAAAAAAAACCTTGATATAAGGTACAACAAATATAAATATACAAAAAGGTGTAGCGCTGGATGAGCAAAACTGTGTATGGCTATACAGTGAAAAAAATATAAGAAAAAGTATCAAAAACATGAGTGAATACTACAAATAAACAATTTAAAGATCATGTGTGTCAGTGAAAAATATATGAAATCTTCTCCTCTATTTAAAGATGATAAGAGTTCTACAGAGTGCAGGTATCCGATGAAAATCATAGGCAAAATGCTCCAACACTTAGTAAAGATCCTGCCACCAAGGTGAAGAATGAAGGCTTACCAGACAGCCTGCGACCACCCTTCTCAGGGGGGTCAAAACAGGCACAGTAGAGTGATGTTTTACTCCATGGAAGGCAGGATGATTCTGCAGGAACGCTTCATCCACAATGGGAGAGTCTCCAGAGACGTTGATTGAACACCTGGCCAGAACTGGGAGTAGACACACTCTTGGCAGATCAGAGTGGATGTTCCTCAGTAAGTAGGATAAAATCCAAAAGAGAAAGAAAAACTTTCCATAGTGTAGCGTTCATCCATAAAAAAGCAATATTAGCAATATGGCGCCCAGCAATACTATCAACTCCCAGTCAGGCCTGACTCAGTTAAAGCTCGGTCTTTTAGACAAGGAATCTTCGCATGCAAGATGATCGGTGGTGCACCTACAGGAACAATATTTGTAATCCAATAATGGCCTGAGGCAATGTAAGCAACTCCCCGGAGACTATGTAACTCAGTCCCACAACTAGTCTCCTGACAGGAAAAAGGATAATATAACCCGATGGGCCAAGGCAGTCTATAGGCCTAATAAAGTACTCGGTTATAGTTGTGAAAAGGTGCTCTCTCACCCCTCCGGACTCGATCCCAGTCCGGGACTCCCACCGCTGTGTCCACACACACAGGATCTGCCACCGCCTGATCTCCGGTTCACTGACGTCCCTGAAGCAGGTAGATGTCTGCAGCCGCACAGGCTCCGCAGCAAAGTGGAAGGCTCTCTGGAAGTGCGCAAGGCCCAGGCCTCGGGCCCTGCACTCACAGCAAGTCCGCACAGGAAGTCCTCTTGCCAGCCGTGCAGTGTCCAAAGAGGCCAAGCTTAGCCTCGCCCTCCCCTTTTATACCCCACTCATGAGTCTCTGCGGCAGCCCAATGCACCCTGGGTGCCAAACGGGGTTCTGGGTAACGTAGTCCATGGGGCCTCAGCGGAGACCCCGCTACAACTGTATATTAGTCAGTATCGGATACATGAGCTGTGGTGTACCATGTATGATGAGGCCAAAAAAAGTTAGGAGGCCCTCTGCCACTTTGTTCATAATCTGAAATGCAATCCTCCTAGTGATGCACAATCTTTTTTCCTTTCATAGTATTCCTATAAAGGTCATATCTCTTTATAAAACTCCAATAAATAAAAATGTTATAAGAAAAATGTTATTGTTACCATACATGTGTAAAGATGGTGATATCTCCATACACAGGAATACTTCAGAATACCACTGACATGACACTAACTGTGCTACTCTATTTGGATTTTAAAAAAATCTGTTTATCTTTGCTACAAAGAGCTCCCCTGACACTGGAGAGATCCCCAACACTGAATGACGACGATGGTCATATCAGATGACAGGAGGTTTATACAAGCTTTTGATTTCTCATTGTGGTAAGAGCCTATGCCCCCATGCATGACAACCTAAAATCTCAGCTATTTTATTGGTTACCAGACTAAATGGAATATCATAATCTACCAACATTTTGGGAAAATATTATTTCATTACTGATAACGGAGTGTAATAAGATCCAAGAATAAGACATTTGTCTAGAGTTGAATATTTATGGAGTCAAAATATATCTAATACAGATACATTATTCTTTATAGCTGTACATTTTTTGGATAGTTTCCCAAAATATTATTGTCTCATTCAGCCCCCTTATACTCACAGTAATTCCTTTATCCGGCTTGTTCTCAGAGCTGTCATCAGATCACTGAAATGAGGACCCTCCAGATTGTTATTTGACAGGCCCAGTGTCCTCAATGTCTGGTTATTCTCTACTCCAGATGCCAGGTGGGGGCAGGAACTGTCTGTCAGGAGATTATTATACAAACTGTAGAAGAGAAACATTTTGTCAGAAGAAAATGAATTTCTCCCCCAGGAATGAATGTAACTTATCTGCATGAACAGAACTTATTTCTTTTTATTGGAATCTTGTATGTTAGATCACTTTATAAAACTCCAGTATACATATTTTTTTATGAAATTTTTTATAAATGTCGTTTTTATTGGTTGAACTAGATAGACTTGTGTCTTTTTTCAACCAGACTAACTGTAACTATGTAGCCAGGTACTGGACTACAGAAACATGGAGTAGGATACACTTTCCTCTTTACAGTCAGTTTAACTTTCACTGTATACTGCTATGCGGATGTTGTGTTGCACTATCCCCTCTAGTTAGTAGACATGTGCACACTGAAATATTTCGTTTCGGAATTTCGTTTTCGTCCAAAAAATAAATTTATTTAGTTACTCCCGAAATTCGTTTTTATTTATTTCGTTTTTCGTTAAAAATTGCATTCGTCCGAAAATCTGAATTAATTAAGGTCGAATCTGTCATTGAAGGCTTATGGTGTCTGTCGAATGTTCAAAGAAGTTTTGACGGAGCAGCGAAACTGTACGACTCTGCAATCATACATTTCCGATCGAATGTTCCGCCCACAAGCAGTGATCTTTTCTCTCTATGTCGAATCTTTTCTCTCTATAATGTCGAATCTTTTCTCTCCTATGTCGAATCTTTTCTCTCTATAATGTCAAATCTTTTCTCTCTATAATGTCAAATCTTTTCTCTCCTATGTCGAATCTTTTCTCTCCTATGTCGAATCTTTTCTCTCTATAATGTCAAATCTTTTCTCTCTATAATGTCAAATCTTTTCTCTCCTATGTCGAATCTTTTCTCTCCTATGTCGAATCTTTCCTCTCCTATGTCGAATCTTTCCTCTCCTATGTCGAATCTTTTCTCTCCTATGTCGAATCTTTCCTCTCCTATGTCGAATCTTTCCTCTCCTATGTCGAATCTTTCTCTCCTATGTCGAATCTTTTCTCTCTATAATGTCGAATCTTTTCTCTCCTATGTAGAATAATCTTGGACTAATAGAGTTAAGGTTAGGCACATTCGACCACAGATTCGATAGACACAGATTGTTATTGTCAGCGTCACGTCGAATCTCCTATCTATATCGAACTGTTGTAGCAACGAAAACGAAAATAAAGCATTTGTTTATGTCGGATCTTTCGGTTTTCGGATTCTGTGCTTTCGTTTTCGTTTGTTAAAACGATAACGAAAATAGCTGAAATTCGGACGAAAATGCATTCGGACGAAAACGAATGCACATGTCTACTAGTTAGCAGGGAGAGAGTTATAGCCAGGAAAACCTTTGAACTTCTATGCAGAATGCTGAGGACCATAGGAATTGGAAGTCCGGAAAATCAACTATAAAATGGGACTCATGGATGCTGACAATACAGTTCCCAGAGTACACTGAGGCGGAGGGGGTGGTGGAATAGCTTTTACTGGACTGCTCTAAAAGTCTTCTTCCTCTTGGCAGCACGGAAGTCCATGTGAGCACATCAGCCTATATGCCCGCATCTCTGCGGGAGACTACACGGCTGGGTCCTGGAGCTTGAGGCCTGAGAGCACACAGGACTGCAGAAATCCCATTCATCTCACCCTTGATGCAGGGAAACTGGAATGTCTTGTCATTCTCCCCATCTTCACTTTTTATCACTGGAGCCATCTTCCCAGAGGCAAGGGGCCCTATTCCTACAGCGGGAGTCTACAGCTGCATCACAATAACTGGTCAGAGGGCTCACTGCCCACCATTCACACACTAGCAGGGACTGAGTTACAGGAAACAGGATACTTATTGCACTGCCTGCTAATTCATCAAGACTGTTGATAAGTGCACCAACACTGCCCAATTATAACCGGTAGCAAAACACAATAAAGGACTGCCCCCCCCCCCCCCCCTACAAAGCTGTTATACTAGCTCCTATCTATTATTCTTTTAAGGGGGACCTACACCCAGTTAACCTAGCCCTAGAAGAGTCACCATTAATGCACTTTGGCATTATAGTCTACTGAATGTAGGTAATTCTGATCTTTCTACTGTTTATGCTGATCCTGAGGCATAGTGTTCTCCTATTCCTACTATTTTCTACTAAGATAGAGATACACTCCAATGGTTTAGGGACTATTATGAGCACTTCAGACACAGGAAACTTCAAAAACAGAAGATTTTTTTTTTATTATTATATATCAGTATATAAACATTCTAAAAAGGTGGTTTGTACATATGTATGTATAGGCAGCCTATGCACAAGACTGCCAAAACCTTTAAACAATCAACATTCACAGGATGAGACATCCAACGCCCTTCAACAGTATAGGTTTACAGTCTTCTTCAGGGATGCTCATAGGATACATATGAAGATTAGGGATGAGCTTTATGTTCGGGTCGAATATGAGTGCGATAAAGGATAGACAACGTACTCAAATGAACATGGCAACCCCTGTTACAGTGATGGGTAAGACTAGTGCTGGTAAATGCTTGGAAGAGACTGAGTATGTGACTGTGCACACTGGAGTGGAAGTGACCCCAAATGGGAGATCCACTGTCTGTGCAGAAAAGGACTTGCCTCGCTGCAGTGCCCTGTCCAGTGGGGAGGCAAGTGGTAAACTTGAATATGACAATGTGATGGGTAAAACTGCTAATATTGTGTTGGCTAAAGTTGATGGTCCAGTTGCTAATGGGCTAGAGCAGCTCACTAGAGATAAAATCATTGCTATGGATGCAGTTAAAGATGTGCTATCTCCACTAGCAACCGAGATGAAGGCTATAGAGGTGTCCCTAGCCACTTGAGACCCGCGCTATAGACAAAAGACGTCTGCAGCGCGGCTCTCAAGTGCTGAGTGGACGTGGAGTGGGCGCGGCGGGGGAACAGCTGTGCCCGCCACGGTCACGTGATGCCGATGCGCGTGCCTGGCGGCCACGATGTCCGGCAGGCACCCGCGATCGGCTGTGACAGAGGCAGGACGTGGATCTCTGTGTGTAAACACAGAGATCCATGTCCTGTCAGGGAGAGAGGAGACCGATGCTGTGTCCCTTGTACATAGGGACACAGATCGGTCACCTCCCCCTGTCAGTCCCCTCCCCCCACAGTAAGAATCACAAATAGGGAACATAGTTAACCCCTTCCTCGCCCCCTAGTGTTAACCCCTTCACTGCCAGTCACATTTATACAGTAATCAGTGCATTTTTATAGCACTGTTCGCTGTATAAATGTGAATGGTCCCAAAATAGTGTCAAAAGTGTCCGATATGTCCGCCGCAATATTGCAGGCCTGACAAAAATCGCAGATCGCCGCCATTACTAGTAAAAAAAAAATATATAATAAAAATGTCATAATTCTATCCCCTATTTTGTAGGCGCTATAACTTTTTCGCAAACCAATCACTATACGCTTATTGCAATTTTTTTTACCAAAAAAATATAGAAGAATACGTATCGGCCTAAACTGAGAAACAAAATAGTTTTTTAAAAAAAATTGGGATATTATTATAACAAAAAGTAAAAAAATATTGTGTTTTTTTTCAAAATTTTCTGTCTTTTTTTTGTTTATAGCGCAAAAAATAAAAACCGCAGAGGTGATCAAATACCACCAAAAGAAAGCTCTATTTGTGGGGAAAAAATGATAAAAATATCATTTCGGTACAGCATTGTATGACCGCGCAATTGTCATTCAAAGTGCGTCAGCACTGAAAGCTAAAAATTGGTCCGGGCACGAAGGGAGTTTAGTGCCCAGTTGTCAAGTGGCTAGAAACCCCCAGGGAGCTCTGCGTTTTGGAGCCGGAGTTTGCCTGGGACAGCTATGGTGCCGCTCTAAGGGATAAGACGGTACCTGAACATGGTGAATATAAAATGTTAAAAGCTAAAACTGATATGTTTGAAAACACTCATGATGGAAATGGGTTATTGCAGTCTGGCAATGACAGGTGTGAAGGTGTTCATGCATTTAATGAAGCGCCACTAGAGCAAGGTGGTGAGAGTGTGGTATTGCAGCCTGCTATGGTTAAAAATGTATTTCTACAGTCTGATTTGAACAAAAATAACATGTGCAATGTGTCTGTTGCTTAGCCATTCTGTACCTCTGGGTCTCTTTGTGCAGTTGGAGCCGTACTGTGTGGTACCTCTGGGGGCCCAGAGATAACAGACTGGGACAAGTGGGCAAAAGACCTATTGGCTTTGTTGGAAAAGGCCTCTTTTGGTAAGAGTGGAGCAGACATGACTTCTGTGGTGCCAGATGAAGGACCTGCAGAGCAACTTATATGCAACGGTGCACTTGCTGCTGCAGATGATGTTGCTCACAAGATTGAAATGCCAAGTAACGGCGAATGCACAGAAGAGGTCATGTCTGTGATCCACAAAGGGCCTAATGATATGGTAACGGATGATGCCGCGCCAAATGAGCTGGTGTTGGTGGAAGTGCCAGGTGGCACAGCAATAAATGAAGTGATTGTAGTCACAGGTCCAAATGTTTTATGTGATGATGGCCAGGGGTCAGGACAGTTGCTGGCAGGGGATCTCATGCCAGTGAAGTTGGTGTATAATGAAACTGCCATAGACAACCACTCCGCTGGGTGCAGTTCCTCTCCAGACACTACCCTGCCGAACATGGGTGAAATTAAATTTGGTTAATGCATTGATATTTCTGACCATGATGGAAAATGCAGTGCATTGGCAATTTTTGATGATTTGGTTACCGTGGGTGACAACAAAAATAATGGTAGACCTGATGGTCTTGGTCAAGTTGATAGGGTTGTAGCAAACCCTGGAAATTGTAATGAGATAGGGAATGATAGGATTGACACAGAGGCAAAGGTTATAACAGAATTAGGCCCCCTACAGGTTCAGGAGGGTAATTTTGCGGAAGATTTCCTGAGGTTTGAGGAATTTCTAAGATCTAAGAAGGAGGGTGGTAAACAATGGTTGGAGGGAAATGGCCCAAAACGCAGAAAGGTGTCACATGACTTAAAAACCTCAGAGTGGCAGGACAGTCAGGAGGTCCTTCAGAGGGAGACTAGGATGAGGGTACAGTCATATGAGGATGTTGGTGATGAAACTGACAAGATGAAGCATGCAGTGTGCATGAGGAAACAAGTGACGCTAAGTTTGTACAATAAGAGGGTGCCCATACATAGGATGCAAAGAAGGACCAGTGTCACCCCAATAAAAGAGCCCCTCCCTATCACTAAACTAGTGTTTAAAAATGTGGTTCCTTCTACATTAAGTAAAGAGAAAAAGGGTGGTCTAGTGGAAATTGAGGGAGCACTTTATAACTTTACCGATATCCGACCCTTAAAGCACAGAGGTCCGCCTCCTGTTAAAAAAGGTACCAAGATTAGTAAACTCCCTACTGTTGAGGTGGCTAGTGTAGGCCCAAGGAAAGTGGAAAGACGGCGCTTTTGGAAGCGTACTCGAAAAAAATCATGGAAGTATCTTTGTAGAGCCCGAGTAAGTGTAGCAAGGGGACATGGAGAGATTCACCTGATGGGACAAGATTTGGCCCATGTGGGTGGTAGTTTGCAAGGTCATGCCAAAGTGAGGAGATTGTGCTGGTGTGTTCCGCCCTCTGGATCGAAACAAAGGGGGAGGATATGTGGTAGTGTGGTACCTCACCAGTGTACGAATACAGGATTCTCAACCAGGCAGGTTGAGGGGCTCCAGGGTATTTGCTTGTTTGGGAGGAAACTGGCTTTTCAGTTTCCTCATGGTTTACTAAAGTCCACTTTGGGACCTGGAGCCTGGGGATTTCTTAGAGATCCGGGTGGGATGAAATCCCCAGTCCTGGATCCGGGTTTTGAGACTCAACGGCACACTGATTGTTCATGTGTGTGTGGGCCTGATAGTAGAGTCAGGACCAGCATTCTGGGCTCCACCCTCCAGACGAGTGTAGGTGTGCACTGGGGAAGCCATAGAGTGCAAGTGTGCACTGGAGAAGCCAGAGAGTGGTTGTCTGCACACTGGAAGCCAGAGACCCAGGTCTGAGGGTCAGAGCAGTGGACCCAAGTCTGAGGCTCAGAGCAGCGAGGGGCTGCTATCTAAATGGACAGTGTTGCCAATGGAATAGTCTGTAGGAGACAGATAAGAGCCTGAAGTGGAAGTCCTGAGCAACACTGCTGTATGTATAAGCCAGGAGGCTGAATGTCTTGTTATTGATGAAAAGGAGTGTTGAAACCCCTGCAAGGGAAACCTTTGATTTTGTTTGAACTTCTTTTAATTAAAAATGGGCAAATAAAGCCCTCAAAAAGAAGACCCAGCGAGTGGCGGTGTCCTTCAAGCTCTACCTTTGATGCTAGTCCTTCACAATATATATATATATATATATATATATATATATATATATATATACTCTGCATCCAGTGTAGCTATATCTGACTGCAGGCCATTCCTTGTGTACTTTTTCTAATATACTTCAGGCAGGCAGATTATTCAGTTAGCTGCAGTGTATTTAATATATATATACAGTCAGTCTTGTGTGTGTGTGTGTGTGTGTATATATGTATGTATATATATATATATATATATATATATATATATATATATATATACTGTACAGGGCTCAAAATTTCAAGTCTTGAGCCACTAGCCAGGCCTCAAGGGTTACTCGCCACTAGTTGCCCCACCCAACCCCTACCCTGCTCCGCCCCTAATTCTGCCGCTAATCACGCCCACATAAATTATCTTGTAAAATGTTTTATGCAGAATTAAGTTACAAAAATAACCGTGCCCACCATTGCGGACTCACCGTGCCCCCATTGCGGACTCACCATGCTCCCATTGCAGATTCACTGTGCCCCCATTGCAGATTCACTTTTCCCCCATTGCAGATTCACTTTGCCTCCATTGCAGATTCACTGTGCCCCCATTGCAGATTCACTTTGCCCCGTTTGCAGATTCACTTTGCCCCGTTTGCAGATTCACTTTGCCCCCATTGCAGATTCATTGTGCCCCCATTGAAGACTCACCGTGCTCCCATTGGCGGCCAGATCATGACAGGAGGAAGAGGAGAGCCGCGGGATCGCAGAGCGGTATAGCATGCTGTTACAACTTACATTGAAATTTCCTCCGCTTTGCTCGCTCCCACAGCCCCGCCTCTGCCTGTGATAGACAACACATCTCAGCATTGGACCCGCATTCTGTCTATTACAGGCGTGGGGTCAGGAGGAGGCAGGGCTGTGGGAGCGAGCAGAGCGGAGGAAATTTCAATGTAAGTTGTAACAGCATGCTATACCGCTCTGCGATCCCGTGGCTCTCATCTTCCTCCATGCTCTCTGCCATCGGGGCGATCACTGGGAGAATGGCTCGTGATCAACCCCACCCGCCGGCGGTGCTCGCCCCCCCACTCCCAGGCAGCCCAGCTCCTCGCCAGACCTAATTTTCCACTCGCAAAATGCGAGTAGGCGAGTGGAAAATCTGAGGTTTGTATATATATATATATATATTGTGAGGGGGTTAGCTCGGCAGCGGGTGTGTGTGACCCCCGGGATGGGCTCCCCAGACAAAAACAGGCCCAGCAAACGGAGGTTGTGGTTTTCAAAATCAAAAAGGTGCGGTTTATTTTCTATTTACAGTGACAAAACACAGCAAAGCAAAAGAAACATAAATAAAATAAATCCTGGTCAACTTGACCTCTGACTAAACATACAGGTTTCCTAACTAACAACTGGGATCAGCCTAGTGCTGTCCTAGTCCCTAAGTCCCTGGTTTTAAATGTCCAAGCAAATAGCCACACAGGCTTTGTCTCACCGCACAGGGGTTCACTCTCCCTAGACAGTCCACACAGGTCTGGTTCCAGGCATGAGCTAACACCTAATGAATCTGGGAGTTCTTATAGAGGCCTAAATGAGCTGACAAGCTTCAGCTGGCCTCATCAACTCCCTGTCTGTACGACGCCCCACACTCTCCCTAGAGGTATGAGTCATCCATGAGCCCACTAGCCTTATACAACTCTCCACCTAGTTGCATAAGTCGGCGTAAAGCCTGAATCTGGGCGAAATATATCTACCCCCCTGGATGCAACCAGGTGACTTTACCTTCCTGCTGTCACATACCCCCCCCTCTTGTTTTAACCTCGGGGTTGGAACACCAGCAATCAGGCATTCATGTACTCGAGACAAAGCATCCACATTCCCCATTTGAACGCCAGGGCGATGCTTTACTGTGAAGTTGAATTCCTGGAGGGCCAGGAACCCCCTATTCACTCTTCTATTTGTTTCCTTGTTTTGAGCCATCCACTTTAACGGAGCGTGATCCGTAACCATGTCAAAGTGCCTACCTAGCAGGTAGTACCGAAGGGAATCTAGAGCCCACTTCACCGCTAAACACTCCTTTTCAACGGTGGCGTAATTTACCTCATGGGACTTCAACTTCCTGCTGAGGTAAATGACTGGGTGCTCTTCCCCGTTCCAGACCTGGGACAATACTGCTCCTAACCCCACATCTGACGCATCACTTTGTACGACAAAGTCTTTAGAGAAGTCGGGTGAGTACAACACTGGCTGGCTACATAAGGCTTGTTTCAAGAATTGGAATGCTGCCTCAGCCTCGGGGGTCCATTTAATCATGACCGACCCTTTCCCCTTCGTCAGGTTGGTTAGGGGCACAGCCTTAGAAGCAAAGTGGGGAATGAATCGCCGATAATACCCAGCGATTCCCAGAAAGGCTCGTACCTGCTTCTTGCTGTTGGGACGTGGCCAACTCTGGATGGCCTCGACTTTGTTGAGTTGGGGTTTTATTACTCCCCTCCCAATGGTGTACCCAAGATATTTGGCCTCCTCCTGCCCAATGGTACACTTCTTGGGGTTAGCCGTAAACCCCGCTTCCCGAACAGAGTCCAGGACTGCTTGCACTTTTGGCAGATGTGAGGCCCAATCTGTGCTATGGACAATTACGTCATCCAGGTAAGCCGCAGCATACTTCCGATGGGGCCTCAGCATCTGGTCCATTTTCCGCTGGAATGTGGCCGGCGCATTCTGTAACCCGAACGGCATTCTTTTATATTGGAACGCCCCGTCTGGGGTTACAAATGCGGTTTTCTCTTTGGCCGACTTGGCCAGGGGGATTTGCCAATACCCTTTTGTGAGGTCAAGAGTCGTCATGTATCGGGCTGTTCCCAGCCGGTCGATCAACTCATCTATACGTGGCATGGGGTAGGTGTCAAATTTTGTAACTTTGTTCAACTGACGAAAATCGTTACAAAATCGCCAGCTCCCATCCGGTTTAGGCACCAACACAATGGGACTAGACCAATCACTTTGGGACTCCTCTATCACCCCTAAGTTCAGCATTTTCTGTACTTCCTCCCGTATTGCCTCCCGTCGGGCCTCTGGGATCCGATAGGGTTTTAACTTCACCCTTTCACCGGGCGGGGTAATGATGTCATGCTCTACCCCAGATGTTTGTCCCGGCAGCTCAGAGAATACCTCCTTGTTGCGAAGCACAAACTCCTTAACCTCCTGTTGTTGGGGTTGTGACAAGGTGGCTGCTATTCCAACCTCAGGAATCACGCAACCAGTTTGAGCTGGTGACCAAGTGTCTGCGACTAGGGACTCTCTATCCCTCCAGGCTTTCAACAGATTAACGTGATAGATCTGTTCGGGCTTTCGCCTTCCTGGTTGTCTGACCTTGTAATTCACTTCGCTCACTTTTTCCATTATCTCATAGGGGCCTTGCCATTTGGCAAGGAATTTACTTTCAACCGTAGGGACAAGTACCAGTATCCTATCCCCCGGGGAAAAGGTACGGGTCTTGGCTCCACGGTTGTACACTCTCTGCTGTGCTAACTGCGCTTGGGCCAAATGTTCCTTCACGATGGGCATTACCTGTGCAATTCGGTCTTGCATCAGGGCGACATGCTCAATCACACTCCTGTGGGGAGAACTCTCACTTTCCCAAGTTTCCTTGGCAATATCCAACAGCCCTCTTGGGTGTCTCCCATACAGTAACTCAAAGGGGGAAAATCCCGTAGAGGATTGGGGCACCTCCCTAATAGCAAACATCAGATAAGGAAGTAGACAGTCCCAATCCTTTCCATCTCTATCCACCACTTTCTTCAACATTTGTTTTAGGGTTTTGTTGAATCTTTCAACCAGCCCATCGGTTTGGGGGTGATACACAGATGTACGTAATTGCGTCACTTTGAACAATTTACACAGCTCCTGTCAGTGTACGTACCTTGCCGGGCGCGTCGGTGGTCGCTTCGGTGTGCGTTCGCGTGCGCCGATGCGCGCTGTGGTTTTGCATGTTTCCATCTGCGCTGGTACACTTCCTGGATCGCGGGTGCGCGTGCCTGTGCACGCCGGTGCGTGCGGGTGCATGTGCGCGCATTGCGGGTGCGTGCACGCGCGCGCCGTGCGCGCGCCCGCGCACGCCGGTTTGCTTATTTAAACTACTGGAACACTTCAGACCAGTGCTGTCTGATCTGCAGTCCCCTGTGTATCCTGCTCCTGTTGTTCGCCTGGAATCCGACCTTCTGACCACCCGGCTTGTTACTGGACTTTCCTTGCTATCTGCCTGCACCCGACCTCGGCCTGTCTTTGACCCTGAACCTGCCTACCCCGCTGTGCCACATTGCCCGAACGTTGCCGAACCCTGCCTGTCTGACCGCCCCTTCTGCTTCTGCCCCGCTACGCTGCTCGGTATACCGGCCTGCCTACCTACCTGCCTGCAGCCCGCCTGGCTCGCTACCCTTCTGAACCCAGGACCCGGAGCCGCTCTCTTGAACCACTCTCAGGCTCTCTTACCCTTCCGCACTCCCGTGCCTCCTGTCTGCACTACCAGGGGCCCGTGAGTCGGATCCGTACGGGTGACCTCTTTCTGCTCCAACGGACTCGCTGATCAGGTGCGTATCCCCTGACAGTATCAGACAGCCATGTCCGAGTCCGAGCAGGGGAGGGATCCCATGGAGGAATTATGCCGACACCTGAACGGGCTGACGCAAGCCGTGAAAGACCTCCAAGCCGGCTATACCAGGTTGGAGGAAAGAGTTCAAGTCCTGTCCTCGCCTGCCAGCCCGCAAGGCACCACATCCACGGGATACCCGGCTACACCCTCCGTCGTCATGCTTCCTCCGGAACCCAGGGTCCCTACACCCGAGAAGTTTGCGGGCAATCGCAGCAAATACCGAGCGTTCCGCAACGCTTGCGAGCTTTTCTTCGCCCTACAACCCCGCACTTTTTCCCTGGAAGCAACCAAAGTGGGCTTCGTCATCTCCCTACTGACCGACGAGCCGCAGGCCTGGGCTCACCGCCTTCTAGAGCAGAAAGATGCCTCCTTGGAGACCCTTGCCACGTTCTTTGCCGCGATGTCTCAACTCTATGAGGATCCGCAACAAGCGGCTACTGCAGAGTCTGTTCTCCACTCCCTCCTACAAGGTCGCAGAGCGGCCGAGGATTACGCGGCAGAATTCAAACGTTGGAGCTCTGACACAGAGTGGAATGACGCTGCTTTGCGCTACCAATTCCGGATGGGCCTGTCGGATCAGCTCAAGGACGAGCTAGCACGTGTCGGAGTTCCTCAAACCCTGGACAAGTTAATAGATCTGGCAATTCAGATAGACCGACGCCTGAGAGAGCGTCGCTCCGAGAGGACCTCCAGTCAGCCCCAACCCACCTGGTTGCTCCCCAAGGTCTCAAACCCGGCCCGTCTTGCACCTCCGGCGCCCCCGTTTCCGGCGTTAGATGACCCAGAACCCATGCAACTGGGCTTACTGCGCCCATCGCTCTCTCCCGAAGAACGCCAGCATAGGCGTAGTAACAATCTGTGCATGTATTGTGGCGAACCGGGACACTACGTGAGATCCTGTCCGGCTAAGATGCGTAAGTGCCTGCCTGTCTCTTCTACTTGTGCCTCTTTGTTGCCTAATCCAACTTCTCACTTGGCTCTTTCCATTTCTTTACAGCTCCCCGGAAGGACTTCCGCAATCCAAGTACCCGCCATAATTGATTCGGGGGCATGCAGCTGCTTTATTGATTTGACATTTGCTGCCAGTCATCACATTCCCCTGCAGCCGAAACCCCGAGGACTTGCAGTACATCTCGCTGATGGCTCTATTATCAAATCCGGCCCCGTCACTCAGGAAACCGTCCCTTTGATGGCCTCGGTGGCAACCCACCATCAGGAGTTCCTAAGTCTGGATGCCATCTCCTCTCCGCTATTCCCCGTCATTCTGGGGATGCCCTGGCTGCAAGCCCATAACCCCGATATTGACTGGGCTACAGGGAGAGTTAAATTCCTCTCTGATTATTGTCTGCAACACTGCCTGCAACAAGTCTCTTCCGACCACCCTCACCTGCTCTGTCTGGGCACAGACCCTGACCTTCAGAAAACCATCCCTGAACCCTATCACGATTTTCTGGACGTGTTCAGTAAGAAGGGAGCAGAAACCCTTCCTCCTCACAGACCATATGATTGCCCTATAGAACTTTTGCCTGGGACCGAAGTACCTTTTGGGAGGATCTTCCCGCTGACTGAGCAGGAATTGGGTACCTTGAAAGTCTACATTGACGACAACCTAAAGAAAGGGTTCATCCGCCCGTCCACCTCACCTGCAGGTGCGGGTATCTTTTTCGTTGAAAAAAAGGACCATTCCCTACGCCCCTGTATTGATTACCGGCAGTTGAACAGGATTACCATTAAAAACCGTTACCCCTTACCTCTCGTGCCGGAACTGTTCCAAAGGCTGGGAACGGCGGTCATATTCACCAAGCTTGACCTCCGAGGAGCGTACAACCTGATCCGCATTCGAGAAGGGGATGAGTGGAAGACGGCCTTCCGCACACGGTTCGGGCACTACGAGTACCTAGTTATGCCGTTCGGACTGTGTAACGCGCCGGCTACCTTTCAACATTTTGTCAATGACATCTTCCGTGATTACCTGGACTTGTTCGTCATAGTATACCTGGACGATATCTTAATATTCTCATCCTCTGTAGACGACCATCGCAGGCATGTCCGGAATGTCCTTGTTCGGCTTAGACGACATGGGCTTTACGCCAAGCCAGAGAAGTGTGAGTTCGAGCGGCAAAGCATCCAGTTTCTCGGTCTGATCATCTCAATTGAGGGCATTAAAATGGACCCTCAGAAGGTGTCGGCTATCCTGGACTGGCCTGCCCCCACAGATAAAAAAGGGGTCCAGCGCTTCATCGGATTCTCCAATTTCTACCGGAAGTTCATCAGAAGTTTCTCTGCAATTGTCGCCCCCCTTACCGAACTGACCAAACAAGGAGACCGCTTCTACTGGTCCCCTAGAGCCCAAGCTGCCTTTGATAAACTGAAGGAGTTATTTGTCTCTGCCTCCATCTTGAAGCACCCTGATCCCGCAGTACCTTTCGTCCTGGAAGTGGACGCGTCCGAAAATGCAGTGGGGGCTGTGCTATCCCAGCGTCAGGGGGCTAAGGCCTTACTTTTTCCAGTGGCCTTCTTCTCGCGCAAGCTTTCCACGGCGGAACGTAACTATGACGTGGGTGACCGGGAACTCCTGGCTATCAAGGCCGCGTTAGAAGAATGGCGTTACCTGCTCGAGGGGGCGGCACACCCCATTTTGGTCTACACGGACCACAAGAACCTCGAGTACCTGAGAACAGCCAAGAGGTTGAAGCCAAGGCAGGCAAGGTGGGCACTTTTTTTCTCAAGGTTTTTGTTCCACATCACCTACAGGCCGGGCTCAAAAAACATTAAACCGGACGCACTGTCCCGAATGTTCAGCACTCCTGAGGAGAACTTACCTGTTGACACCATCCTCCCTGCCGGGAACTTCCTGCTACTCCAAGAAGACCTTATGCCCCGTATTAAGCGGGCGTCTGCTGGCTTGACCTTGCTTCCGGAGGACTGTGTCAGGGCACAAGATGGTCTGATCAGGCACGAGGGCAAGATTCTGGTCCCTGAGGGTCTTCGGATAGCTGTTCTGGAGCTTTGCCATGACCACAAGTTGGCCGGACATTTTGGTACCTTGAAAACGGCCGAGCTCATCAAGCGCACGTTCTGGTGGCCGCAGCTGGGTAGTGACTGCAAGAGATACGTGGACTCATGCAACATCTGCTCCCGGAACAAGAATAGCCGGATGAGGGCCTGGGGTCTACTAAAACCTCTACCTGTCCCTGAAAGACCCTGGAAGATGGTGTCGATGGACTTTATAGTGGAGCTCCCTCTGTCCGAAGGGTTCTCCACAATCTTCGTTGTCGTTGACAGGCTGTCCAAGATGGCTCATTTTTTGCCCATGAAAGGTACACCTTCCGCCTTGGAAACGGCAAGGGTTTTTATCAGAGAAATAGTGAGGCTTCATGGAGTTCCGGCAAGTATTGTCTCAGACCGAGGCGCCCAGTTCACCTCCAGATTTTGGAAGGCTCTTTGTGATTCCCTGGAAATCAAGTTGGCTTTTTCTTCGGCATATCATCCCCAGACGAATGGCCAAACTGAGAGGACCAACCAAACTTTGGAGCAGTACCTCCGTTGTTTTTCCTCCTTCTCCCAGGATGATTGGGCCTCCCTACTCCCCATTGCTGAATTCGCTTACAACAATTCCCTGCACTCTGCCACTAAGCAAACCCCATTCTTTGCCAACTATGGATTCCATCCCTCCTTCTTGCCAAGTACCATACCCGAATGCACTGTCCCTGCGGTATCCGAAACAATGGATTTCTTCTTCTTCAATAACAAACTCCTACAGGAGACCATGTCCAAGACCCAGGAGTACAACAAGAGGATGTTTGATAGGAAAAGGAGAGGGGAACTCATTCTGGAGCCCGGCAACCAGGTGTGGTTATCCACGATTAACCTAAAGATGGCCTGCCCGTCCAGGAAATTGGGCCCTAAGTTCATGGGACCTTTCTCGGTAAAACGGAGGATCAACAATGTAGCATATGAGCTCGACCTACCCAACTCCCTGAAGGTCCATCCAGTCTTTCATGTGACTCTGTTAAAGCCGGTTGTCCCTAACCCCTTCGATGGCCGTAACATTGGCCCACCGGAACCGGTTCTGATTGACGGCGAGGAGGAGTTTGAGGTAGAGGCAATCCTGGATTGTAGGAAGAGACACAACCAGGTACAATATCTGATTAAGTGGAGGGGTTACGGCCCAGAGGATAATTCTTGGGAACCCGAAAACGGCATACATGCGGAGGAACTCATGCAAGCTTTCAGGAGGTCTAACGCCACGAAGATCGCTCAATTGGGCATCCGGAGGCTGCCCTAAAGGGGGGGGCACTGTCAGTGTACGTACCTTGCCGGGCGCGTCGGTGGTCGCTTCGGTGTGCGTTCGTGTGCGCCGATGCGCGCTGTGGTTTTGCATGTTTCCATCTGCGCTGGTACACTTCCTGGATCGCGGGTGCGCGTGCCTGTGCACGCCGGTGCGTGCGGGTGCATGTGCGCGCATTGCGGGTGCGTGCACGCGCGCGCCGTGCGCGCGCCCGCGCACGCCGGTTTGCTTATTTAAACTACTGGAACACTTCAGACCAGTGCTGTCTGATCTGCAGTCCCCTGTGTATCCTGCTCCTGTTGTTCGCCTGGAATCCGACCTTCTGACCACCCGGCTTGTTACTGGACTTTCCTTGCTATCTGCCTGCACCCGACCTCGGCCTGTCTTTGACCCTGAACCTGCCTACCCCGCTGTGCCACATTGCCCGAACGTTGCCGAACCCTGCCTGTCTGACCGCCCCTTCTGCTTCTGCCCCGCTACGCTGCTCGGTATACCGGCCTGCCTACCTACCTGCCTGCAGCCCGCCTGGCTCGCTACCCTTCTGAACCCAGGACCCGGAGCCGCTCTCTTGAACCACTCTCAGGCTCTCTTACCCTTCCGCACTCCCGTGCCTCCTGTCTGCACTACCAGGGGCCCGTGAGTCGGATCCGTACGGGTGACCTCTTTCTGCTCCAACGGACTCGCTGATCAGGTGCGTATCCCCTGACAGCTCCTTCATAACCCGGGACATAAAGGGTGTACCTTGGTCCGTTAGCAGTTCTTTACAAATACCCACCCGGCTAAACACAAGAGATAGCTCTTTGGCTATGGTTTTGGCCGAGGTATTTCGGAGAGGGATCGCTTCTGGATAACGGGTGGCATAGTCCATTATAACTAATATGTACTGGTGCCCCCTAGCGGACTTGATTATAGGCCCTACCAAATCCATGGCGATCCTCTCAAACGGGACCTCAATGATGGGTAGAGGGACCAGCGGGCTACGGAAATGTGGCATCGGGGCCGACCTCTGACACACAGGGCAGGAGGAACAATAATTTTCTATGTCCTTCATCACCCCCGGCCAATAGAATCTCTGTAATACCCTCTCTCGGGTTTTCTCTGTCCCCAGATGACCTCCAAGAATGTGCCCATGGGCCAACTCCAACACCAACTTCCTGTAAGGTTTGGGCACCACAAGCTGCTCAACGGTTTCTTCTGCCCTTTTTGCCACCCGATACAGTAGGTCCTTCTCTACGCTGAAGTATGGGTAAGTGCAGGTATTATCTGGGTTCACTAACTCGCCATCTATTTTCACTACGTTTTCCCGTGCCTTTATTAGGGCGGGGTCTTTCAACTGTTCTGTGGCAAAGTTTTCCCTGTGAACCTCAAGATCAGAAAACTCCACAGACGGTAGGTTTTCGTCTGAGGAGGTGGGCTCCTCTCCAGTTTCTTGAGTCTCCCCTGCCAATACTGATAAGGGAAATTCCGGAGAGTCCTCACCACTCTCAGGGGAGTTCTGGCTATCACATTCCTGGTACATAGGGGCACCAGTGGGGGGCTCAGGATCATCCCACAGTTCCCAGAACTTCGGAAAATCCCTTCCCACAATGGCATCATGCGGTAACTGAGATACTAAGCCCACTGGATGAGAGAGGGTACCTTTGGGGGTCTCGAAACACACTGTAGTCACTGGATACTCTCGGGTGTCCCCATGCACACAAATAACAGCTACCTTGCTATTCCCAAAGACCTCTGTTTTAACTAACTCAGCCTTTATCAGGGTCACAAGGCTACCTGAATCCAGCAATACCACAACATTTCTACCATTAACACACATTTTGCATAAATGTTTCTCAGTTCCTCGAATGGCAGTGCATGCGACTGTCGCACACAGCGACTGACGTCTGCCCGTCAGAAAGTCACACTGCATGGGTTCCTCCACAACCGGGCAATTGGCTGCAATATGTCCCGCTTGCCGGCAGCGGTAGCAAACGATCCTTCTTGCCGCCTCTTGAGCCGCTGATTTCCCAGGCTGTTCTCGCCAAACTTGGGGTAGAGCTCCCACCCTCTCACTCTCTCCACCCTCACCCCTTGGAATCCTCTTATCCGCCCCTGGGGATGGTCTGGTCTTAGGGTGGAAAGTCCGAGTGTCTCTGGAAGAGGCCGTCAGGTTCTCTGTAGCCAAGTATTTCTCCACACGATCCACAAGACCATCGGCCGTCTCTGGGTCTCCATGGCTTACCCACTTTTGGATGGCAGTAGGAAGAGCTCTCAAAAACCGATCCATTACAACACGTTCCACAATCTTTGGTGCGGACAAAGTCTCTGGCTGTAGCCACTTTCTGCTCAGGTGAATGAGATCATACATTTGAGACCTGGGGGGTTTTCCAAGCTGGAAAGTCCAGTTATGCACACGCTGAGCCCGGACAGCCTGGGTGACACCCAGCCTTGCCAAAATTTCAGCTTTTAGCATCACATAGTCTTTTGCTTGGTTAGGCTCTAGGTCATAGTAAGCTTTCTGCGATTCACCAGTTAACAGAGGAGCCACCAGTCCAGCCCACTGCTCCTCAGGCCACTTTTCTCTTTCAGCGGTCCTTTCAAATGTGGTCAAAAATACCTCTGGATCATCCTCTCCAGTCATTTTTGTCAATAAACGACTCACCCCAAAGGACGCGGTATTAGTGGGACGGCTTTCCTCACTGGTCTGCGGACGTTGCTGCATTACTGCTTCCATTTGTTGTAGTCTCTGCTCTTGCTTCTGTAACAGGTCTATGAAGCGGGCCTCAGATTGCTGCTGGGCTTGTTGCTGAGCTTCCAGACTCTGTTGGTGAGCTTGCTGCTGGGCTGCAAGGCTCTGTTGATGAGCTTGCTGCTGGGCTGCAAGGCTCCTTTGCAAACCTGCATTTGTCTGCTGTTGATTGGCATTTGCTAGAGCCAGCTGTTTCAGTATCTCCTCCATGCTGGCTTAAAAAAAAACTGCCACTGGTTCTCCACCAACTGTGAGGGGGTTAGCTCGGCAGCGGGTGTGTGTGACCCCCGGGATGGGCTCCCCAGACAAAAACAGGCCCAGCAAACGGAGGTTGTGGTTTTCAAAATCAAAAAGGTGCGGTTTATTTTCTATTTACAGTGACAAAACACAGCAAAGCAAAAGAAACATAAATAAAATAAATCCTGGTCAACTTGACCTCTGACTAAACATACAGGTTTCCTAACTAACAACTGGGATCAGCCTAGTGCTGTCCTAGTCCCTAAGTCCCTGGTTTTAAATGTCCAAGCAAATAGCCACACAGGCTTTGTCTCACCGCACAGGGGTTCACTCTCCCTAGACAGTCCACACAGGTCTGGTTCCAGGCATGAGCTAACACCTAATGAATCTGGGAGTTCTTATAGAGGCCTAAATGAGCTGACAAGCTTCAGCTGGCCTCATCAACTCCCTGTCTGTACGACGCCCCACACTCTCCCTAGAGGTATGAGTCATCCATGAGCCCACTAGCCTTATACAACTCTCCACCTAGTTGTATAAGTCGGCGTAAAGCCTGAATCTGGGCGAAATATATCTACCCCCCTGGATGCAACCAGGTGACTTTACCTTCCTGCTGTCACAATATATAAAAGTCCAAAGTGCAGCGCTTAGTGAAAATCAATGTCCTGGTGTGAAATCGGCAAACAAGATGACTGTAGAAAACTGATAGGAACCACCACCAGAACTTTAAGTGTGCAATCGTAAAAAGCACACCACCCAAATGTGCTCACAAAATGCTTACCGGAAGGCAAACATACATAAACGATGTAAGTATATTTGCAGAGGGTCAGTGTATAGACACAGATATCCAAGCCTGATGGATCACACCCACATCAAAAACGACATCCAGAGCTCAGTTGGAAATGGAGATGAAATGTATCCTCAGCAGGGAGTAGTTTACCAAATGAAAGAATAAACTAACATAGTGAAGCCCATAAAGTAAAAGGACAAAGGTATTTTATTGTATTCTACTTACAACAAAGGACCATCATCAAGGCATAAAAATATATATATAAATCCGCGGCTCTCAGCGTGCTTGTATCGGCCAGCCTGACATGTTTCATCCGAATGGATATCATCAGAGGTGTTTTTTGTTTCATATATACTTATATATTTTTTGGGTTAGCGCAAATATTTGTTCACCTTGTTAATATATATATATATATATACATATACTGTCTGCATCCAGTGTAGCCTATATCTGACTGCAGGCCATTCCTGGTGTACTTATTCTAATATACTTCAGGCGGTGTACACAATACAGCGCACCCATAGTTGTTATTACACCTCTGGTGGTGTACACAGTACTGTGCACCCCTAGTGCAGTTGCTATTACTTTTCTGGTGGTGTACACAGTACACAATACAGTGCACCCATAGTTGTTATTACACTTCTGTTGGTGTACACAATACAGTGCACCTCTATTGCAGTTGCTACTACTATTCTGGTGGTGTACACAGTACACAATACAGTGTAGTGTGGTTTTGCTAAACAAAATTTACAGCATGTCTGGAAGGCCACCAATAGGGATGAGCCGAACAACCCCTGGTTCAGTTCGCACCAGAACCTGCGAACGGACCGAAAGTTTGCGCGAACTTTAGAACCCCGTTAAAGTCTATGGGACTCGAACGTTCGGAATCAAAAGTGGTAATTTTAAAGGCTAATATGCAAGTTATTGTCCTAAAAAGGGTTTGGGGACCCGGGTCCTGCCCCAGGGAACATGTATCAATGCAAAAAAATGTTGTAAAAACTGACTTTCGGGAGCAGTGATTTTAATGATGCTTAAAGTGAAAAAAAAAGTGAAATATTCCTTTAAATATCGTACCTGGGGGGTGTCTAAAGTATGCCTGTGAAGTGGCACATGTTTCCCGTGTTTAGAACTGTCCCTGCACATAATTACATTTCGAAAGGAAAAAAAGTAATTTAAAACTGCTTGCGGCTTTACTGTAATGTCTGGTCCCGGCAATATGGATGAAAATGATTGAGAAAAATGGCATGGGTACCCCCCCAGCCCATTACCAGCCCCTTTGGGTCTTGTATGGATATTAAGGGGAACCCTGCACCCAAATTAAAAAAAGGAAAGGCGTGGGGCCCCCAGGCCCTATATACTCTGAACAGCAGTATACAGCAAACAAGACAGGGACTGTAGGTTTGTTCTTAAGTAGAATCTGTTTGTAATTTTGAACTGGTACATTTTTAAAGTGTAGCTCCAGCCAAAAAATCTATTTTTAAGCTTTTTGGAAAACATAGGGAAGGGTTATCACCCCTCTAACATTTGTTTTGCTGTCTGTGCACCTCTTCAGAAGATTTCACCTCACTTTCTGTCCCAATGACAAATATTTTTTGAAAATTTGGGGCTTTTAGTGAAACAAGGATTGGGGATAAAGCATCAGTGGAGAGGAGACACGTTTTTCTCATATTAACTCTTACAGGAGAGAATTTCCCTTCCTAGGGGTAGATTTCCTCTCACTTCTTGTTGTCTCCTTCCGTTTGCAAGTAGGAGTCGTTTGTAAGTTGGATGTTTGAAAGTAGGGGCCTGTCGTATATACTCTGCAGAAATTTGGGCCTTAGGTGTTGGTGTTGCCACAACACTGTAAGCCCTCACAGTTACTCTTGGGGGGCGCTGGAACGCCCTGCTGTGAACTATTATATCAAGAATTGTAATTACATGCCATTGTTGAACAGTGGTAGAAAAATTGGGCCTTTGGTGGTGGTGGTGGTGTTGCCACAACACTGTAAGCCCTCACAGTTCCTTTTGGTGGGAGCAGGGATGGGCCCTGCTGTGAAATATTAGATCAAGAATTGTAATTACATGTCCCTGTTGAATAGGGGCAGAAAAATTGGGCCTTAGGCACTGGTGCTGGTCCCACAACACTGCAACCCCTCACAGATACTCTAGTGGGAGCGCAGGAATGAGCCCTGCTGCAAAGTATTGCATCAAAAATTGTAATTACACGCCCCTATTAAACAGGGGCTGAAAAATTGGGCCTTAGCCACTGGTGGCGGCGCCCAGAACCAAAAATGTTCTTACAAGCTATCAGCATGATCATTGAGGAGGAAAAGGATAGTCACTCAGCATAACAGGATAGTCACTCAGCATCAGAAGGGATTTGACATTTAAAAAAAAAATATTCGGTTACATCAACATCAGGTGCTTGGTAGCTGGTGGTGATCCAAGACTGATTCATTTTTATGAAGGTCAGTCGATCGACCGAGTCGGTGGACAGGCGCACCCTGTGATCAGTTACAAAGCCTCCAGCAGCACTGAATGTGCATTCCGAAAGAACGCTGGATGCAGGACAGGCCAGTAGCTCAATTGCATACTGTGTGTCATGGATATGCAGTAGTGTTTGTCTGTCAGCTTACCTTCCTTCCCATGTGTTCATCTTAGAGGCCAGACTCTCTCTCACCTGGCTTCCTTTATAATCTCCTCCCAGCCTGACTCCACCCCAGGCCCTATCTCAGAACACTATATTAACCTGTGCACTGCAAGCCTGCTTTGCTGATCAACGTGTTTGTTAAGCATTGTGTGTTTGGGTTCCTGCCTGCCGTGTGCTACGTCTGTCTCTCTGTTACGATATTAGCTTGTTCCTGACTATTCCTGTCTGCTTGTGTCCCTTGACCTTCGGCTTGTCTTTCGTTTATCCTTGTCTGCTTGTGACCCTTGACCTTCGGCTTGTCCTTCGCTATTCTTGTATCCTGAGCTGCTGCTTCCCCTCTTTCCTCCTTCCCTACGAGGCGTGAGCTAGGAGACTCTAGGGGTCGCGACCTGGACCCAGCCTGCAGCGTAACATCCTCACCACTAGAGGCTCTGGAGAAGACCTGCTGGGTCTTAGACTCTGCGCCCTGGGGAATCTCGGCTCTAGCTTCCTGTAGGATCCCGGTTGTGCTCCTCTGGTCCCGCTTTCCACAACCACCTAGTTTCCTATCCGCAGCAGTCAGTCATAGGGTTCACTACCTTGTGGTGCACTCCTGATCCCCTACGGTGTGCATCTGTCATCTGGCCACAGGTGACCTGACAGTTTGATCAGCCATGGACCCGGCTGATGTGCCGCTCCCCGCAGATGATCCATTGCAGGGCATAGTCCGCAGACTTGAGACCCAGGAATCTAATCAGACCCAGGTCATGCGATTCCTTCAGGATTTGGCCTCCCGTTTTGAACAGGTTCAGGCCTCATTAGGACCCCCGGTTCAACAACCTCAACCGCTACCAGCGGCTCCACCTATTCCGGTCGCAGTCGCAGCCACACATTCACTACAACTGCCAGCTCCGTCCCGTTTCTCTGGGGACTCCAAGGGCTGCAGGGGGTTCCTTAGCCAATGCACGATTCATTTTGAGCTTCAGCCTCAAAACTTTCTGTCTGATAGGGCAAAGGTAGCCTATATAATTTCCCTCCTCTCCGGTGAAGCTTTGGCCTGGGCAGCCCCCTTGTGGGAACTGAATGATCCAGTGGTTTCTAGCCTGTCTGGCTTCTTGAAACTTTTTTGGAATATCTTTGAAGAACCAGCTCGTGTCTCTTCAGCGGCCAGCGCCTTTCTACGTCTCCGCCAAGAGTCTGCTTCAGTGGGACAGTATGCCCTTCATTTCCGCATACTGTCGGCTGAGTTGAGCTGGAACAATGAGGCCTTAGTCGCAACCTTTTTGCATGGCCTCTCTGATAGAGTGAAGGATGAATTAGCAAGAAGAACCAACCCCACTGATCTGGGCGGAGTTATCTCCTTGTGTAACCAGATCGATATTCGCTTTCAGGAGGGGACCCTAGAAAAGCAACGCCAGCACTCCTTGGTTCTTAGTCAGCCTGAGCTCCCCTCTCTTCGACCCGTAGAGCATCTCCTACCAGCTGAGGAACCCATGCAGCTGGGTCGGACCAGGCTATCCCCCGAGGAACGTGCTAGGCGCAGAACTCTTGGTCTGTGTCTTTACTGTGGGGGCAAAGGTCATTTTCGTGACACTTGCTCTCTTTGTCCAGAAAAACGTTCGGGTCCGCTTCATCTGGAAAGTGGAGTATTGGACCCAGACATATCACCTTCCCCTTCTCGTCTTCTGCTTTCTGTGTTCCTTCATGTTGGTGCTTCTTCTCATTCGGTCTCATCAGCATATCTGGATTCCGGAGCCGCTGGTAATTTCATGGACTGGGAAATCACATCGTCCATGAGACTTACTCTTTTGCCCCTCACCACGCCATTGGTGGTCTTGGCGATTGATGGTACTGTCCTCCCAGGGGGACCTATCCGCTTCCAGACCCTCCCTGTTAAGATGTCGGTAGGGACACTCCACCAGGAGTGGATATCCTTCCTTATCTTACCCAAGGCCTCAACTCCTATAATTTTGGGTCTCCCATGGTTACAGCTCCATTCTCCTCACGTGGACTGGACTACTGGACAGATCCTGGCTTGGGGTTCCTCCTGTTCCTCGTCCTGCCTACCCAAGGTTGCCCCCTGTGAACCTGAGCCGGTCATTCATTCCAGGTTGCATAACCATTTACATTTGTCTGTCCCTAATCACCCTTGGACGCACAGCCAGGCTAGCTTGTCTACAAGTTCTGCAGTCGCTACGTCTTGCGATGTGATTCAGGTAGTCGCTACACCTGACTCTGCTATTACCTCGGCCTCTGTACTAGTTATGCCCGTCCAGCCTATGTCCAGTGAGCCTCCTACTTTTTCTTGTTCAGGACATTCTGCTTGTCTTTCAGCTATTCAGCTTGACTCCTGTGACATGTCACCTTCTAACCAACCTGACTTCAGGGTTCCACTGACATCTGCCCAGTCTGATGGTCCTGTGCTAGATGACCAGTTCATCTTTAAGGGTCTAGGGGACCCTCCTCAGATTCCTGTTGATCCTCTCATGCCCTTGCTTATTCCTAGAGAGCCTTTGGTCCTCAATAGATCTTCTTGTCATCTCCCTACCTCGGTTCTGGTCTCTGAGGATAATCTAAAGTACGAGGTTAGACAAGTTCTGGATTCTCGGCTCTGCAGAGGTATTCTTCAGTACCTTGTGCATTGGAGAGGTTTTGGTCCTGAGGAGGCGTCTTGGATCGATGCATCTGAGGTCGTTGCACCTCATTTGTTGAGGAGGTTTCATCTGAGATTTCCCTTTAAGCCTGGGCCCAGGCGGGGGAGGGCCCATAAGAGGGAGGGTACTGTCATGGATATGCAGTAGTGTTTGTCTGTCAGCTTACCTTCCTTCCCATGTGTTCATCTTAGAGGCCAGACTCTCTCTCACCTGGCTTCCTTTATAATCTCCTCCCAGCCTGACTCCACCCAGGCCCTATCTCAGAACACTATAATAACCTGTGCACTGCAAGCCTGCTTTGCTTATCAACGTGTTTGTTAAGCATTGTGTGTTTGGGTTCCTGCCTGCCGTGTGCTACGTCTGTCTCTCTGTTATGATATTGGCTTGTTCCTGACTATTCCTGTCTGCTTGTGTCCCTTGACCTTCGGCTTGTCCTTCGTTTATCCTTGTCTGCTTGTGACCCTTGACCTTCGGCTTGTCCTTCGCTATTCTTGTATCCTGAGCTGCTGCTTCCCCTCTTTCCTCCTTCCCTACGAGGCGTGAGCTAGGAGACTCTAGGGGTTGCGACCTGGACCCAGCCTGCAGCGTAACATCCTCACCACTAGAGGCTCTGGAGAAGACCTGCTGGGTCTTAGACTCTGCGCCCTGGGGAATCTCGGCTCTAGCTTCCTGTAGGATCCCGGTTGTGCTCCTCTGGTCCCGCTTTCCACAACCACCTAGTTTCCTATCCGCAGCAGTCAGTCATAGGGTTCACTACCTTGTGGTGCACTCCTGGCCCCCTACGGTGTGCATCTGTCATCTGGCCACAGGTGACCTGACACTGTGCAAGCTCTGGCCAGTGATCCATCCTCAAGACCCAGTAACCCAGAGGATTTTTGGTGGGAAAGGTGTCCAAGTCTGATCTTGCCCCTAGGTATTCCTGCACCATGTAAAACAGACGCTGGCGATGGTTGCTGGAACCGATCATACCTTGGGGCTGCGGACTAAAAAATTGTCTGAATGCATCAGTCAGACGGCCACCTTCTCCACCGCTCCTTCTTTGACTGACTGAAGCCTCAGCAACACGTTGTCCAGGACCAGTAATTTGTAACCTCCCAGTCTCTGGGAACGCGTTGCACAGACATTTCGGCAAGGCTTCCCGAAGATGCTTCATCCTCTGCTCCCTCTGTGACCTTACCCTTGTAACGTGGATCAAGGAGGGTTGCCACCCTGTAATGATCCCTCTCCTTGATAGCACAAATACGAGGATCCTTCTGCAGGTTTTGAAGGATCAGGGAGGCCATGCAGCTTAGGTTTGCTGAGGCATTCGGTCCGGAGTCCTCTGGGTCACTCAGGACGACATGATCTGCAGCCACCTCCTCCCAGCCTGGCAGTATGCTGCAGCTGGGGGAACATGACTGCCAGATTGCTATTCTTGTTGGGCACCCCCTCTCTCTGGGCTCATGTTACTGCCTTCCTCTAGCTGGGTACGATCATCGGAGCCTTTAAAACGCTGGGCATCCTCCTGGAGCATGTACCCAACACTGTGGTCAAACAGTTCAGGGGACTCCTCAGGAGGACATGGTGGGGCTAGGGAAGGAGTGACTGATGCCACTGAGCTGAGGGAAGAGGCCGCGTTGGCAGCTGCTTTGCCAGACAAAGTACCATGAGCCTGGGTGAGAGAGGATGAGGAGGCTGAGGACGGCTTGGTCATCCACTCTACCAAGTCTTCGGCATTTTGCGGCTCAACACGGCCAGCTGCCAAAAAAAAGGACAAGCGTGTCCCACGGCCACGTGCTGATGAGGATGCACCGTGTCCACGACCAGCACTGTTGCCTCTAGACACAGAGCCTGCTTGCCCTCTTTTATTGGCTTGTGACTGTCTGCCTCTCCTTGTTGGCCTTCCAGACATACTAATGGCCTGCAGTGAGATGTAGCTGCACAATGCTGGGATGTATATATATACTGATTATACAGCAGCTAGCAGAATCAACTGCCTGTAGTATTATTAGTATGAGAACACCAGCAATTGTCTTCAGGTAGCTTTAGGTGCACACTGTGCAAAGGACACAGTACACTAACTGTAAATACTGCAGCTGCCTGCCTGTGGTATTAATATGATCAGAAAACCAGCAATTGTCTTCAGGTAGCTTTAGGTGCACACTGTGCAAAGGGCACAGTACACTAACTGTAAATACTGCAGCTGCCTGCCTGTGGTATTAATAGGATCTGAAGAACATCAGCAATTGTCTTCAGGTAGCTTTAGATGCAAACTGTGCAAATGACACAGTACACTAACTGTAAATACTGAAGCTGCCTGCCTGTGGTATTAATATGATCAGAACACCAGCAATTGTCTTCAGGTAGCTTTAGGTGCACACTGTGCAAAGGACACAGTACACTAACTGTAAATACTGCAGCTGCCTGCCTGTGGTATTAATATGATCAGAAGAACACCAGCAATTGTCTTCAGGTAGCTTTAGGTGCACACTGTGCAAAGGACACAGTACACTAAATGAAAATACTGCAGCTCCCTGCCTGTATTAGTATGAGAACACCAGCAATTGTATTCAGGTAGCTTTAGGTGCACACTGTGCAAAAGGACACAGTACACTAACTGTAAATACTGCAGCTGTCTGCCTGTGGTATTAATATGATCAGAACACCAGCAATTGTCTTCAGGTAGCTTTAGGTGCACACTGTGCAAAGGACACAGTACACTAACTGTAAATACTGCAGCTGTCTGCCTGTGGTATTAATATGATCAGAAGAACACCAGCAATTGTCTTCAGGTAGCTTTAGGTGCACACTGTGCAAAGGACACAGTACACTAACTTTAAATACTGCAGCTGTCTGCCTGTGGTATTAATATAATCAGAACACCAGCTATTGTCTTCAGGTAGCTTTAGGTGCACACTGTGCAAAGGACACAGTACACTAACTGTAAACACTGAAGCTGCCTGCCTGTGGTATTAATAGGGTCAGAAGAACACCAGCAATTGTCTTCAGGTAGGTTTAGGCGCACACTGTGCAAAGGACACTAACTGTAAATACTTCAGTGAGAAGTGATCTCAAAGCGAGTGTGAAAGAGGACCTGGTGGATGGAGAGTGGGATGAGTCTAAAGCATTATGGGTGGAACTGCATACAGATGTGCGTAGTTCAAAGTTAATCATTGGAGTTTTTTTATAGACCACCCAATGTTAATGAGGAGGTGGAACTCAGCAACTTGCACAGATGGAAAGGGCTGAAAGGGCTGGGACGGTGATAATAATGGGGGATTTTAACTACCCAGAAATTTACTTGAGTAATGGCACTGCTGGGACAGTTAAAGGGCAAAAATGTATAAACCTATTGCAGGACAATTTTATGGTCCAGTTTATTGGGGCCCCAACTAGGAATGATGCTCTGTTGGACCTGGTAATCTCAAATCATGCAGAGCGTATTACTAATGTTCAGATAAAGGAACACCTGGGTAACAGTGAACATAACATGATTTTATTTGATGTTAGCTGTAAGCAAAAATTACACACGGGAAACATAAAACACTTAATTTCAAGAGAGCACATTTTCCAAGGATGAGGGCTGCTCTCCAGGACTTAGACTGGGAGGGAATATTGTCATCAATGGGTACAGAACAGAAATGGGAATTCTTCAAAAAGACTGTTTGTGAACTCACTGCAAAGTATATTCCCATGGGCAATAAGTTTAAAAGGCTAAAAATAAAACCTATGTGGCTCATGGCCAAAGTTAAAAAAGCTATAAACTACAAGAAAAGAGCTTTTAAAAAATATAAAAATTAGGGAACACTAGTGTCATTTAAATGTTACAAAGAATATAACAGGATATGTAAAAAGGAAATCAAGGATGCTAAAATTCAAAACGAACGACAGATTGAAAAAGATAGTAGGACAAACCCCCAAAAATTCTTCACATATATTAATAGTAAAAAGGTCAAGTCTGAGCATGTAGGCCCTTTACAAAATAATCTAGAGCGGGTGACTGGGGACAAAGAGAAGGCCAATTTATTAAATACTTTCTTCAGCTCTGTGTATACAAAGGAGCATGGGGGAGCTCATATCCAAAATGGGGGTGGTAGTGACACAGCCCCAAATCCACAATGGCTCACAATGTGATATGGTCCAGAAATATTTAGACAGAATTAAGGTGGATAAAGCACCTGGACCAGATGGTATCCACCCACGGATCCTAAAAGAATTGAGCTCTTTAATTTCAAAGCCATTGTATCTAACTTTTAGGGACTCATTAATGACAGGAATAGTACCACTGGATTGGCGCAGGGCCAATGTGGTGCCTATATTTAAAAAGGGAACTAAGTCTTTACCAAGTAACTATAGACCTGTTAGTTTAACTTCTATAGTTGGGAAGATACTGGAGAGATTAATAAAAGACCACATAGATGAGTTCTTGCTGGAAAAAAATATTTTAAGCAACAGACAGCATGGATTCATGAAAGACAGAAGTTGTCAGACAAACCTGATTTCTTTTTATGAAGAGGTAAGTAAAACCTTGAACAGAGGGGTGGCGGTGGACGTGGTATACTAGGATTTTGCAAAAGCGTTCGATACAGTTCCTGTTGTGGAAAATTTTATGAAGATGTATTTAATATGTATTGTCATAGTGTCACCCAGTGTTAGTACTTCCGCAACCCGCTCTAAAGAGCTGACTGGGGCAGTCTGAGGCTGGTTGAGATAAACTTCCTGATTTGGAGAAGGGTGTTTGCGGAGTGAGGCCTCTCTGCAAACGCATTATCGGTTTAGCGGATGTATGCTCTTGTCGCCTCTGTGTCTGATCAGCATTGAGGTGGTGACGTGAGCGTACACCTGCAGATAAGCTCCCCTCATCAGGAACTGTGTTCATTGGTTATTGTATTATTATTGAATTGTATTCTTTAAGCTATATTTCTTGTGTTGTATTCATGTATTGGATTGTATGGGACATCTTGTTAGAGGGACGCCCTTATATGGACATTTCCTGTGTGAAGAGGAGATCCTGTGATGACCACTCCCATGGAGGTCAGATGCTGTGTCCTCACTTCCTATGGAGGAGGGCACATCCTGTGATGACCACTCCCATCGAGGTCACATGCTTTTGAGATAATAAAAAGGAGCAATGAGGCTCTGGGAGAACAGTGTTTTGCTGTGATGCCGAGATGAACCTAGCTGTTTGATGATGTCTTTTGACTTGAATGAATGGCAAATCGAATGAATGGTGAGTGAATTTTAGTTTAAGATGCATTATTGCATTAAGATGAAGTGTGTGCTACTTAGCACAAGGCAAAATGGCTGTGTGCTCTGCATACAACCAATCTTGCCACCACAGATGGCGACTCTGGAGGGACTGGATGGGGCCCCCTTTAGGCATCGGGTCAAGATGTGGGAGAGTGGATCTACGTTCTGATGCGTGGGGGGGCTCTGGTCTGTAAAAGAACACATTTTTAGTCTTTTTGAAATAATGCGGGCTGTATGAGAGATGTCTGTGGGTGGATGTCTGTGAATCCGATCGTATGTGTATGTGTGATTTTGATCATGTGCCTGCGTGTGCCTGTGTGCCTGTGTGGATGCATATGAAAACTGTATATTGTGTATGAAATGAAGGTCTAGATGTGGGATTTAGTGCAGCCTGCAATATATGTGGGCAGCTGTATTTTTTCAAAGTCTGGTCCCTGTGTGCCATGTGCTTTAGTGGGGAAGGGGCAGCCAGCATCTATCAGTTACAATGATGAAAGTTGGTGACTCTCTGTAAATAGCATGCAGAAGTTTTGTGCTGGAGGGGCTACGCCCTGAGAGATGATCTGATGTTCTGAGAAAGCATACAAGCCACAATATACTGTATGTGTGTAGTGTTTGTGATTTCTATGAAAAATAGAAATGGAGAGATTGTGATTTTTGCCTTTGTATGGGACCAAGACACATGTCCCCTTAAGTGTAAAAATATTTTAAGTAAAGGGTTTGGTTTTTGAGTTGAAAGTTCCTGCCGCATATTCAAGTGGCCAGGCATTGCTAGAAGCCAGACAATAGTATGTCTGTGCGATGGCTTGTTATGGAAGCTGATGCCACTGTGTGTGTGTGAACTTGGGTAGGGACAGGAGTGTATGTTTTGAGTTGTGTTTCATATAACTAACATTTCTTAAATGTACTGTTTAGTTGGCCAAAGGGTCTGAGTTTAAGTAGTGAAGAGATCCTGGTTTTGGCGGGAAAAACTGCCTTTTGTTGTTGTCCATGTGGCTTGTCGGCCATCTTGCTGTGGTCCAGATTTCATCCACCATTTTGTTGCGGCCTGGCTTGTCGACCATCTTGGGAGGTGCAGTTTCTCTTTAGCCTGTGGGTCATCCTATAAGGGAAGGTGCAGCCACCTTTCCTTTGGGTGTGATACCATTTGACCGTGCTGTGGCATTCGTCGGCTATCTTGCTGGTGGAATTTCACAGCTTTTGGGGCGGATTTTGATGTTTGGTGCGAATTGAGTAGTGTGGTCTTTTCTGTGTTGGAATCTGGTGGAGACCATTTTTGTTTTCCTTTGTGTGTGGGAACCCATGTGGTCTTGTGTTTTATATTTAAGTGTTCATTTGATGTCCCATGTTTGTCAGTTTTTTGCTGTAGGGAAGTTTGTGCTGGTTTTGGCGGGAAAAATTGCATGCGTTAATGGGGCCATTTTGTTGTTGTCCATGTGGCTTGTTGGCCATCTTGAGAGGCAGTTTAAGGATTTTGTGTCGTTTGTCCCGTGGGTCATCCTAGAGAGGAAGCTGCTCCAATTCCTTTGTGTGTGTGTGTAGTGTGGTCTGTCCTGTTTTAAAAAGGTGATTTAGAGGCGCAGTTCTTGTTAATGTTTTTATCCAGGAGAACCCACATTTTGAGGGATTTTTCGCTTTATACAGTTTGGCCTGTGGGTCGTCCCAGAGTAGTGAGACACCAGGGTGACATACTGAGAGGCTGTTTTTGTTTAATGTTAAATTTGCTAGCTTAAATAGTTTTTCTAAGCATCGCCTCTTGAGTTGAGTTGAGTAGAGTGGTATCTTGATATAGCGCGGTCTTACCCGAGGGGTCCCGACGCGCTTGCGAACACATGCATATGCTGGTGCCCATTTATGGATGGGATCTGGTTGACCTACCAGCATGTCTTTGGAGTGTGGGAGGAAGCCGACGCAGACACAGGGAGAGCATGCAAACTCCATGCAGATGGTGTTAGGATGGGGATTTCTCTGTTTTAATTTAAGTGAATGTAAGCTATTGCAGGTTTAGCTGACTTTGCAGTATATGAGCGGCGGTTTTTGTATTGGATTTTGGTTGTAAGTGAAATCCCTACCTTACACTGAATTTTGCCCAGAAGGCAATTCATTGTTTTTGAAGCTTGTACTGTATAGCCATCTTTTGTCAGGAGTTTGTAATTGAGTCTCAACTTGTGGTTTGACTTCCAGGGGATGTTTGGGTCAGGGGGGATTCCCTCCCATTTGAAAAAGGGGGGTTTATTCCATCATTTCTTTGACAAGGTTTTTTAACTTGTTGAAATATATATGATGTTTAGCCATGGATTTTTTTTTTGGTGTCTTAATAGACAAGGTGATGGGGCTGGGCTCCCTCCCTCTTCCTGTACAATTGATATGTAAATAAACCAGTAGGGGTTTTAAGTAGCTGAGCATGTAACAGGAAGTTATTTTCAGCATTTATGTATCAGAAGGAAGTTGGTGGGAGGAGTTTGGGGTTTTCTGAAAAGTGGGCAATGACATTTGTGTTTGGAAGGAAAATGGAAAGCATTTTGGTGTTTGAAAAAGGGTGTTTTATATTTTGTTCCAGTTTTGTGAAGTTTTGTACTGTAATACAGTTTTCGGTAGAGAGCAAACAGGGGGGCATCACCATTATTGTTGTAACATCTGGATACAGAGAGAAGCCACATTGTTCTGTAGGTGGTAAATGGGTGTAAGTGTTCTGTGTGGTTTAGTCTGGCGACGCAGTGTATGGGTGTATAGCGGAAAACGCTTGTGTATGCATACACTGTGAGGGGTAGAGGCCTAATTCAGGGGGTGATAACGCCTCGGTTAGGGTTTCTAGTTGGGGGACTTGACCAGATAGTGGTTGTAGTCTTTTAATCCACCGTAGAAGAAGACACCGGGCGGTGCTCCCCAAAATGGGTTCAATGGTTTTCCTGGACGCAGGTTTAAGACGATAAGCCGATTCGAATCGCCATGGACACAAGGAGGTCTGTGCAAAGGGAAGGAATGGAGGCTTCCCACAGTCAGACGGCCACACGGTGCACGAAGCCTAGTTTTGGGGCAAAGGCCTTTGAACCCCAAAAAGATTAACATAGGTGGTCCAAGCATACTATTTTGAGTATCCCTATGGAGTGGATGTAGTTGAGTTGTGGCTTCAGAAATCTGTAATGATGAGTGTTGATAGAGGTGTAGTAACGTGAATATGTTCGAACTTACCGCGGCGATCCTCCGATGCGTCGCGGCTGTTGTATTTTTGTAGGAACGGTAAAAGTAAGGGTTACAGAGGGTTTTGTTTGAATCGGTTTTAAAGAATATCATTGACAATTTACCAATGTACAGGAATGTCATTATTGTTTGCCATTCTTTGCAGGTTAAATATGAAGGATAGAGTAATGATTTTTGCTTAAGTATTTTTCAGGTGCAAGGAGTTTCTGAAAGTGTATGTACACTGAGAGCAGGTGTATGTAGACAGCTGTACATATGGATAAATACGAGTCTAAGGAGGCAAATGTATCATAAGCTATTTTATTGTTTCTTTTTTTCATGGACCACGCATTTCTTCCTTCAGTCTGTAATGAGGAAGGAAATGGGGGGAGAAGTGATAAATGTAAAAATGACAGTTTTTTTCAAACAAATAACGTTAACCTCTGAAATTCTAAACAAGATTGTGCCAAGACTGTCTTTCTTTGATAGAATTTGAATCGGAAAGCAGCAGTCTGGTGAAGTAGGTTCACATCCCAGATGCTAAGAACCTTTTGTCAATGGTTCTAGGTATTGTAAGCCACGCACAGGTTATGCAGTGACCACAGTCCCGATGTCTGGGTAATTGTCATATGAGGGTTGTTTGGAGGTCAATCAAAACCAGGGTTGTACTTTCCTGATTAGCTGTCACTTATATTCTCAGCTGATGGGGTGGGTGCGATCACTGTGACATGATCTTCAAAATGTCTACCACAGGGTTCACAAGTCCCTCCTGGACCCTGACTCAATAATCAGTTTACATTCTTACTAACCAGGTGACTGGATCGTTGTAAAGAAGCTTGAGGGATGAGACCATGCCAGCCACTGCAAGAAGCGGCTCAACCACACCAAAGAATGAGTAGTATCTTTGTTTATTTATATTTTTTTGTTTAGTAAATTTTAGCAAGGGTAACGATGAAAAGCATCCCAAGTTATTATTTAAAGTGTATTTCCTGACTAGCTCAGAATGCAAACAGGACCGATTGCTAGGTCTGTTCTGAGTCTCCACCGAGTTTTAGTACCCCAGCGATGACAGCGGTTCATGGTATTTATGATGTTATTATGGGTATGAGGAGTTTTGACAAACTGGTGAAGACTCCAAACAGACACTTGTCAATGGAATCTAACAATGCATTTTTAGAGGGTAAAATTGGTTAGTTTTAATAGCTCTGCCTCTTGTCGGTTTCAGTATCTAGGTAGCCCACAAGTGTGTTTGAACTTTAGTTTAGTGCTTATGCGGATCTGCAGCTTATAAGAAAATTCCACCAATGCAAGAGGTTCATGCGTGATTGTGAAGCTACATATAGTTACATAGTTAGTCAGGTTGAAAAAAGACACAAGTCCATCCAGTTTAACCAGAAAAAAATAAAAAAATAAAAAATATCGTACAATCCCATATACCCAATTCTATACCCACAGTTGATCCAGAGAAAGGCAAAAAACCCCAGCAGAGCATGATCCAATTTGCTACAGCAGGGGAAAAAAATTCCTTCCTGATCCCCCGAGAGGCAATCGGATATTCCCGGATTAACTTTACCTATAAATGTCAGTACCCAGTTATATTATGTACATTAAGAAAGCATCCAGGCTCTTTTTAAAGCAATCTACTGAGCTGACCAGAACCACCTCTGCAGGGAGTCTATTCCATATTTTCACAGCTCTTACTGTGAAGAAACCTTTCCGTATTTGGAGGTGAAATCTCTTTTCCTCTAGACGCATAGAGTGCCGCCTTGTCCTTTGTGTTGACCGTAAAGTGAATAACTCAACACCAAGTTCACTATATGGACCCCTTATATATTTGTACATGTTGATCATATCCCCCCTTAATCTCCTCTTCTCAAGAGTGAATAAATTCAGTTCCTCTAATCTCTCCTCATAGCTGAGCTCCTCCATGCCTCTTATCAGTTTGGTTGCCCTTCTCTGCACTTTCTCCAGTTCCCCAATATCCTTTTTGAGAACTGGAGCCCAAAACTGAACTGCATATTCCAGATGAGGTCTTACTAATGATTTGAACAGTGGCAAAATGATATCTCTCTCTCTGGAGACCATACCTCTCTTAATACAAGAAAGGACTTTGCTCACTTTGGAAACCGCAGCTTGGCATTGCATGCCATTATTGAGCTTATGATCTACCAAAACCCCCAAATCCTTCTCCACTACGGATCCCCCCAGTTGTACTCCCCCTAGTATGTATGATGCATTCATATTCTTAGCCCCCAAGTGCATAACTTTACATTTATCAACATTAAACCTCATCTGCCACATAGTCGCCCAATTAGACAGAGCATTGAGGTCGGCTTGTAAATTGGCGACATCCTGTAAGGACGATATTCCACTGCATAGCTTAGTGTCATCTGCCAAGACAGAAAAGTTACTTTTGATCTCAGACCCAATATCATTTATAATGTGAGGGGGTTAGCTCGGCAGCGGGTGTGTGTGACCCCCGGGATGGGCTCCCCACACAAAAACAGGCCCAGCAAACGGAGGTTGTGGTTTTCAAAATCAAAAAGGTGCGGTTTATTTTCTATTTACAGTGACAAAACACAGCAAAGCAAAAGAAACATAAATAAAATAAATCCTGGTCAACTTGACCTCTGAGTAAACATACAGGTTTCCTAACTAACAACTGGGATCAGCCTAGTGCTGTCCTAGTCCCTAAGTCCCTGGTTTTAAATGTCCAAGCAAATAGCCACACAGGCTTTTTCTCACCGCACAGGGGTTCACTCTCTCCAGACAGTCCACACAGGTCTGGTTCCAGGCATGAGCTAACATCTAATGAAGCTGGGAGTTCTTATAGAGGCCTGAATGAGCTGACAAGCTTCAGCTGGTCTCATCAAGTCCCTGTCTGCGCGACGCCCCACACTCTCCCTAGAGGTATGAGTCATCCATGAGCCCACTAGCCTCAGCTGGGCTTATACAACACTCCACCTAGTTGTATAAGTCGGCGTAAAGCCTGAATCTGGGCGAAATATATCTACCCCCCTGGATGCAACCAGGTGACTTTACCTTCCTGCTGTCACATACCCCCCCTCTTGTTTTAACCTCGGGGTTGGAACACCAGCAATCAGGCATTCATGTACTCGAGACAAAGCATCCACATTCCCCATTTGAACGCCAGGGCGATGCTTTACTGTGAAGTTGAATTCCTGGAGGGCCAGGAACCACCTATTCACTCTTCTATTTGTTTCCTTGTTTTGAGCCATCCACTTTAACGGAGCGTGATCCGTAACCATGTCAAAGTGCCTACCTAGCAGGTAGTACCGAAGGGAATCTAGAGCCCACTTCACCGCTAAACACTCCTTTTCAACGGTGGCGTAATTTACCTCATGGGACTTCAACTTCCTGCTGAGGTAAATGACTGGGTGCTCTTCCCCGTTCCAGACCTGGGACAATACTGCTCCTAACCCCACATCTGACGCATCACTTTGTACGACAAAGTCTTTAGAGAAGTCGGGTGAGTACAACACTGGCTGGCTACATAAGGCTTGTTTCAAGAATTGGAATGCTGCCTCAGCCTCGGGGGTCCATTTAATCATGACCGATCCTTTCCCCTTCGTCAGGTTGGTTAGGGGCACAGCCTTAGAAGCAAAGTGGGGAATGAATCGCCGATAATACCCAGCGATTCCCAGAAAGGCTCGTACCTGCTTCTTGCTGTTGGGACGTGGCCAACTCTGGATGGCCTCGACTTTGTTGAGTTGGGGTTTTATTACTCCCCTCCCAATGGTGTACCCAAGATATTTGGCCTCCTCCTGCCCAATGGTACACTTCTTGGGGTTAGCCGTAAACCCCGCTTCCCGAACAGAGTCCAGGACTGCTTGCACTTTTGGCAGATGTGAGGCCCAATCTGTACTATGGACAATTACGTCATCCAGGTAAGCCGTAGCATACTTCCGATGGGGCCTCAGCATCTGGTCCATTTTCCGCTGGAATGTGGCCGGCGCATTCTGTAACCCGAACGGCATTCTTTTATATTGGAACGCCCCGTCTGGGGTTACAAATGCGGTTTTCTCTTTGGCCGACTTGGCCAGGGGGATTTGCCAATACCCTTTTGTGAGGTCAAGAGTCGTCATGTATCGGGCTGTTCCCAGCCGGTCGATCAACTCATCTATACGTGGCATGGGGTAGGTGTCAAATTTTGTAACTTTGTTCAACTGACGAAAATCGTTACAAAATCGCCAGCTCCCATCCGGTTTAGGCACCAACACGATGGGACTAGACCAATCACTTTGGGACTCCTCTATCACCCCTAAGTTCAGCATTTTCTGTACTTCCTCCCGTATTGCCTCCCGTCGGGCCTCTGGGATCCGATAGGGTTTTAACTTCACCCTTTCACCGGGCGGGGTAATGATGTCATGCTCTACCCCAGATGTTTGTCCCGGCAGCTCAGAGAATACCTCCTTGTTGCGAAGCACAAACTCCTTAACCTCCTGTTGTTGGGGTTGTGACAAGGTGGCTGCTATTCCAACCTCAGGAATCACGCAACCAGTTTGAGCTGGTGACCAAGTGTCTGCGACTAGGGACTCTCTATCCCTCCAGGCTTTCAACAGATTAACGTGATAGATCTGTTCGGGCTTTCGCCTTCCTGGTTGTCTGACCTTGTAATTCACTTCGCTCACTTTTTCCATTATCTCGTAGGGGCCTTGCCATTTGGCAAGGAATTTACTTTCAACCGTAGGGACAAGTACCAGTATCCTATCCCCCGGGGAAAAGGTACGGGTCTTGGCTCCACGGTTGTACACTCTCTGCTGTGCTAACTGCGCTTGGGCCAAATGTTCCTTCACGATGGGCATTACCTGTGCAATTCGGTCTTGCATCAGGGCGACATGCTCAATCACACTCCTGTGGGGAGAACTCACACTTTCCCAAGTTTCCTTGGCAATATCCAACAGCCCTCTTGGGTGTCTCCCATACAGTAACTCAAAGGGGGAGAATCCCGTAGAGGATTGGGGCACCTCCCTAATAGCAAACATCAGATAAGGAAGTAGACAGTCCCAATCCTTTCCATCTCTATCCACCACTTTCTTCAACATTTGTTTTAGGGTTTTGTTGAATCTTTCAACCAGCCCATCGGTTTGGGGGTGATACACAGATGTACGTAATTGCGTCACTTTGAATAATTTACACAGCTCCTTCATAACCCGGGACATAAAGGGTGTACCTTGGTCCGTAAGCAGTTCTTTACAAATACCCACCCGGCTAAACACAAGAGATAGCTCTTTGGCTATGGTTTTGGCCGAGGTATTTCGGAGAGGGATCGCTTCTGGATAACGGGTGGCATAGTCCATTATAACTAATATGTACTGGTGCCCCCTAGCGGACTTGATTATAGGACCTACCAAATCCATGGCGATCCTCTCAAACGGGACCTCAATGATGGGTAGAGGGACCAGCGGGCTACGGAAATGTGGCATCGGGGCCGACCTCTGACACACAGGGCAGGAGGAACAATAATTTTCTACGTCCTTCATCACCCCCGGCCAATAGAATCTCTGTAATACCCTCTCTCGGGTTTTCTCTGTCCCCAGATGACCTCCAAGAATGTGCCCATGGGCCAACTCCAACACCAACTTCCTGTAAGTTTTGGGCACCACAAGCTGCTCAACGGTTTCTTCTGCCCTTTTTGCCACCCGATACAGTAGGTCCTTCTCTACGCTGAAGTATGGGTAAGTGCAGGTATTATCTGGGTTCACTAACTCGCCATCTATTTTCACTACGTTTTCCCGTGCCTTTATTAGGGCGGGGTCTTTCAACTGTTCTGTGGCAAAGTTTTCCCTGTGAACCTCAAGATCAGAAAACTCCACAGACGGTAGGTTTTCGTCTGAGGAGGTGGGCTCCTCTCCAGTTTCTTGAGTCTCCCCTGCCAATACTGATAAGGGAAATTCCGGAGAGTCCTCACCACTCTCAGGGGAGTTCTGGCTATCACATTCCTGGTACATAGGGGCACCAGTGAGGGGCTCAGGATCATCCCACAGTTCCCAGAACTTCGGAAAATCCCTTCCCACAATGGCGTCATGCGGTAACTGAGATACTAAGCCCACTGGATGAGAGAGGGTACCTTTGGGGGTCTCGAAACACACTGTAGTCACTGGATACTCTCGGGTGTCCCCATGCACACAAATAACAGCTACCTTGCTATTCCCAGAGAACTCTGTTTTAACTAACTCAGCCTTTATCAGGGTCACAAGGCTACCTGAATCCAGCAATACCACAACATTTCTACCATTAACACACATTTTGCATAAATGTTTCTCAGTTCCTCGAATGGCAGTGCATGCGACTGTCGCACACAGCGACTGACGTCTGCCCGTCAGAAAGTCACACTGCATGGGTTCCTCCACAACCGGGCAATTGGCTGCAATATGTCCCACTTGCCGGCAGCGGTAGCAAACGATCCTTCTTGCCGCCTCTTGAGCCGCTGATTTCCCAGGCTGTTCTCGCCAAACTTGGGGTAGAGCTCCCACCCTCTCACTCTCTCCACCCTCACCCCTTGGAATCCTCTTATCCGCCCCTGGGGATGGTCTGGTCTTAGGGTGGAAAGTCCGAGTGTCTCTGGAAGAGGCCGTCAGGTTCTCTGTAGCCAAGTATTTCTCCACACGATCCACAAGACCATCGGCCGTCTCTGGGTCTCCATGGCTTACCCACTTTTGGATGGCAGTAGGAAGAGCTCTCAAAAACCGATCCATTACAACACGTTCCACAATCTTTGGTGCGGACAAAGTCTCTGGCTGTAGCCACTTTCTGCTCAGGTGAATGAGATCATACATTTGAGACCTGGGGGGTTTTCCAAGCTGGAAAGTCCAGTTATGCACACGCTGAGCCCGGACAGCCTGGGTGACACCCAGCCTTGCCAATATCTCAGCTTTTAGCATCACATAGTCTTTTGCTTGGTCAGGCTCTAGGTCATAGTAAGCCTTCTGCGATTCACCAGTTAACAGAGGAGCCACCAGTCCAGCCCACTGCTCCTCAGGCCACTTTTCTCTTTCAGCAGTCCTTTCAAATGTGGTCAAAAATACCTCTGGATCATCCTCTCCAGTCATTTTTGTCAATAAACGACTCACCCCAAAGGACGCGGTATTAGTGGGACGGCTTTCCTCACTGGTCTGCGGACGTTGCTGCATTACTGCTTCCATTTGTTGTAGTCTCTGCTCTTGCTTCTGTAACAGGTCTATGAAGCGGGCCTCAGATTGCTGCTGGGCTTGTTGCTGAGCTTCCAGACTCTGTTGGTGAGCTTGCTGCTGGGCTGCAAGGCTCTGTTGATGAGCTTGCTGCTGGGCTGCGAAGTTCTGTTGTTGAGCTGCAAGGCTCTTTTGCAAACCTGCATTTGTCTGCTGTTGATTGGCATTTGCTAGAGCCAGCTGCTTCAGTATCTCCTCCATGCTGGCTTAAAAAAAAACTGCCACTGGTTCTCCACCAACTGTGAGGGGGTTAGCTCGGCAGCGGGTGTGTGTGACCCCCGGGATGGGCTCCCCACACAAAAACAGGCCCAGCAAACGGAGGTTGTGGTTTTCAAAATCAAAAAAAAAGGTGCGGTTTATTTTCTATTTACAGTGACAAAACACAGCAAAGCCAAAAGAAACATAAACAAAATAAATCCTGGTCAACTTGACCTCTGACTAAACATACAGGTTTCCTAACTAACAACTGGGATCAGCCTAGTGCTGTCCTAGTCCCTAAGTCCCTGGTTTTAAATGTCCAAGCAAATAGCCACACAGGCTTTGTCTCACCGCACAGGGGTTCACTCTCCCTAGACAGTCCACACAGGTCTGGGTCCAGGCATGAGCTAACACCTAATGAATCTGGGAGTTTTTATAGAGGCCTTAAACGAACTGACAGGCTTCAGCTGGCCTCATCAACTCCCTGCCTGCACGACGCCCAGCCCTCTCCCTAGAGGTATGAGTCATCCATGAGCCCACTAGCCTTAGCTGGGCTTATACAACTCTCCACCTAGTTGTATAAGTCGGCGTAAAGCCTGAATCTGGGCGAAATATATCTACCCCCCTGGATGCAACCAGGTGACTTTACCTTCCTGCTGTCACAATATATATATATATATATATATATATACACACAGTGGGGCAAAAAAGTATTTAGTCAGCCACCAATTGTGCAAGTTCTCCCACTTAAAAAGATGAGAGAGGCCTGTAATTGTCATCATAGGTATACCTCAACTATGAGAGACAAAATGTGGGAAAAAAATCCAGACAATCACATTGTCTGATTTGGAAAGAATTTATTTGCAAATTATGGTGGAAAATAAGTATTTGGTCAATATCAAAAGTTCATCTCAATTCTTTGTTATATATCCTTTGTTGGCAATGACAGAGGTCAAACGTTTTCTGTAAGTCTTCACAAGGTTGTCACTGTTGCTGGTATGTTGGCCCATTCCTCCATGCAGATCTCCTCTAGAGCAGTGATGTTTTGGGGCTGTTGCTGGGCAACACAAACTTTTAACTCTCTCCAAAGGTTTTCTATGGGGTTGAGATCTGGAGACTGGCTAGACCACTCCAGGACCTTGAAATGCTTCTTACGAAGCCACTCCTTCATTGCCTGGGTGGTGTGTTTGGGATCATTGTCATGCTGAAAGACCCAGCCACGTTTCATCTTCAATGCCCTTGCTGATGGGAGGGGGTTTGCACTCAAAATCTCATGATACATGGCCCCATTCATTCTTTCATGTACACGGATCAGTCGTCCTGTTCCCTTTGAAAAGAAACAGCCCCAAAGCATGATATTGTCACCCTATGCTTCACAGTAGGTATGGTGTTCTTTGGTTGCAACTCAGCATTCTCTCTCCTCCAAACACGACGAGTTGTGTTTCTACCAAACACACGCAAGCGGCCTTATATAGTGTGGGGCGTGTACTAAACCCCCTGAGCCATAATTGGCCAATTATGGCTCTCTGTACAGACGGCGCTGTGATTGGCTAAGCATGCGGGTCGTAGTGCATGCTTGGCCAATCATCAGCCAGCAATGCACTGCGATGCCGCAGGGAATTATGGGCTGTTACGCGCCACTCGAATTTGGTGCGAACGGCCCATAATATTCGCAATTCGGCGCACAACCGAACAGGCGATGTTTGAGGCGAACATGGGTTCGACTCGAACTCGAAGCTCATCCCTAGCCACCAAGGAGAGGCAGATGTTCACAGGCCACTAAAAGAGGGCAAGCAGGCTCTGCGTCTACAGTCAACAGTGCTGGCCGTGGGGCACACTTGTCCTTTTTTTCTGCAGTTGGCCGTGTTATTGAGCCACAACATGCAGAAGAGTTAGTGAAATGGATAACAAAGCCGTCCTCATCCTCCTCATCCTCTGTCACCCAGGCTCAGAGTAGTTTGCCTGCCAATGCAGCTGCCAAAGCGGCCTATTCCATCGGCTCCATGTCAACAGTCACTCCTTCCTTAGCCCCACCATCATGCACGGAGGAGTCTCCCGAACTATTCAACCACATTGTCGGGTACATGCTACAGGAGGATGCGCAGAGATTTGAAGGCTCCGATGATGGTACCCAGGTTGACGAAGGGAGTAACGTGAGCCTAGAGAGAGGGGGTGCCCAAGAAGGACAAGAAATTGTCAGTCATGTACCCCCAGCTGCAGCATACTGCCAAGTTTGCTCCAGTGACGAGGAGGGAGGGGATGATGAGGTCACTGACTCTACTTGGGTGCCTAATAGAAGAGAGGAGGAGGAGGAGGAGGCACATCTCCAACGAGGCAGAATGCCCTCCAGGGGGCAGCTCAAGGGCAGTCACCCTATTGCATCACACCGCAGAGCTAAGCAGGTGCAGGGCCCTGCTGTCTCCCCGCATATTTTGAAAAGTTCTTTGGTGCGGGCCTTTTTTGACACGTTTGCAGCAGATCGCACCGTTGCTGTTTGCAACCTATGTCTGAAGCGTATCAAGCATGGCCAAAACAGCAGCCGCTTGGGCACCACATGCTTGACCAGACATATGACGACCTCCCATGCAGTCCATTGGCAACAGCACTTAAAAGACCCACATCAAAGAACAAGGCGGACCTCTCCTTGCTCCTCATCAGCTGGGATCTCCAACCCCACTATACCTCAAGTCCTCTCAGAAACCTGCACTGAGAGGAATGAAGGTATAGAATAGACATGTGCGATTCGTTTCGTACGAATCGAAAATTCTTACGAATTTCCTAAAATTCGTACGAATTTCCTAAAATTCGTACATCCGGAAGCATCCGAAATACGAATTGCTATGCTTCCGAATTTTATACGAAATACGAAATTTCGTTGACAAATTTCAGATCCAAATTCTGGTGTTTTGTTGATCAATCAGAGGTTTTCTTCTGCTGCTGAGTGAGGGTTGGGAAAATTACCTTTTTTAATATGGGAGTGGGAGACTGGTACTGGTATTCGATGGAAGATTCAGAATTGGACAAAATGAGAATGTTCATTAATATCATTTTATTATTGTCATAATAATTACGATTATTCGTTATGATGAAGTTAAAAACCCAGGATGTCAGCACAGTACAGGGATTGTGGGAGCCCCTCATAATGAGCACAGCAGGGGTACAGCCCCAGGAGGAAGTCAGCACAGCACAGGGATGGTGGGAGCCCCTCATAATGAGCACAGCAGGGGTACAGCCCCAGGAGGAAGTCAGCACAGCACAGGGATGGTGGGAGACCATCATAATGAGCACAGCACAGGGATGGTGGTAGCCCCTCATAATGAGCACAGCAGGGGTACAGCCGCAGGAAGTCAATACAGCACAGGGATGGTGGGAGCCCCTCATAATGAGCACATCAGGGGTACAGCCCCAGGAGGAAGTTAGCACAGCACAGGGATGGTGGGAGCCCCTCATAATGAGCATAATGAGTCAACGACTGCCATATTGAGAAAGGTATTTTTTGCTTTTTAAATTCATCATAACGAATGTTCGTTATTTGTTTACGAAAAGTTAACGAACCTAATGAAAATTTGTATTTCGTACGAATCCAAACTGAATTTCGGACACGAATTACGAAATACGAATTAACGGCTAATACGAAACAGAACGGAACGAAACAAAACAAATTTATTGACGGCGCACATGTCTAGTATAGAAATAGGTGTCCCAAGTACTTGCGGCCAATCTGCTAACGGTACACCAACATCTGATTTTAGCAGGCAAATTTCCCTACCCCAGTTGCTAAACCGTCTAAAGAAATTCGGTTCCAGCCATCCACATGCTCAGCGTCTGAATGCTAGCTTGGCCAAATTGCTAGCACTGCAACTTCTGCCTTTTCAGCTGGTAGACTCTGCCCCCTTTCGTGTATTCGTGGAATGTGCGGTACCTCAGTGGCAGGTTTCCAAACACCATTTCTTTTCACGGAAGGCCATTCCGGCTATCTACGCAATCATGCCGCATACCTCTACCACCAATCCCCCAAAAATGTTAAAAAAAAGGTCCGCTCCTGCCGTCTGACAGTTCTTAAATAACTAAGGGGTGGGGCTACCCAGTGACATATCCTGGTGACCCCACCCCCTTGTGACATCATCTACCCAGCATGCCCTGGTTGATGTCACATGGGGTGGGGTCACCCGGTGACATCACTGGGTAGCCCTGCCCCTTGGTTATTTAAGAACAGTCAGATGGCGGGAGCGGACCCTTTTTTTTGCGGGTCGTGGTGGTAGTGGGGGACGTGATTGACAGTGGATCTACACCAGAGGACATTTTTTTTATTTCTGTTTTTTAAATAAAGGGCTTGTCAAAAACTGCTTATTGTCACCTTTTTTTGGTGAAGGAGTATCCATTCACATGGGGGGGAGGTGGGATCTGCCGCCCCGCAGGGGATCCCTCCTGCCATTGACTGACCAATCCTTCCTGTGATCGATCGATTCTTCTTTCGGTCGACTGGTCCTTCTTACGATCGATTGACCGATCCTTCCTGCAATCAATAGACCGTCCAGTCCTGAAATTGATCGATCTTTTCTGCGATCAATCGATCCTTCATGCGATCGACCAACCGATCCTTCCCTACTTTGATCCTTCCAGCGATCAACAGACCGAGCCTTCCTTACTTTGATCCTTCCTGCGATCGATCAACCGATTCCTTCCTGCGAACGATAAATCCTTTGATCGACCGACTAATCCTTCCTGTGACCAATCTTACCTTTGATCGATCTTTTGATCCTTCTTTTGGTCGACCAGTGCTTCCTGTGATTGATTGACCGATCCTTCCTGCGATCAATCAATCTTTCCTGCGATCGACCAACTAGTCCTTCCTTACTTTGATCCTTCCTGCAATCAACAAACCGATCCTTTCTGCAATTGATCAACCGATCCTTTCTGTTATCGATCAATCCTTCCTGTGATCGATCTTTTGAACAATCGCCAATTTCTTTTAAAAAAAACAGCGTGGGGTCGTCCACTCCCCAAAATCCATACCAGACCCTTATCCGGGCATGCAGCCTGGCAGGTCAGAAAAGGGGGGATGAGCAAGCCCCCCTCCTGAACCATACCAGGCCACATGCCCTCAACATGGGGGGTGGGTGCTTTGGGGCAGAGGGGCTCTGTTGTTGGGGACAAGGGCCTCATCCCCACAGCCGTGGCCGGTGGTTGTGGGGGTCTGCGGGCGGAGGGCTTATCGAAATCTGGATCCCCACAGATTCTGCCCCCTCCCCATGTGAATGAGTATCGGGTACATAATACCCCTACCCACTCACCAAAAAAGTGTCAAAAAGTAATAAACACAAGAGACAGTTTTGACAAATCCTTATTTTTTAATAGTGTCCCTTGATGTAAATCCATCATCAATCACCGACCCAAAAAAACTAAAAGAAAAGTAAAAATGTTCCCGCCTCCTTGGAGGCCTCCCGCCGAATGCCTGCTCTGCGCTTTGACATTTCTTATATAGGTAAGGGGCCAGGCCATCTAGCTATGTCACCCGGTGGCCCCGACCCCACGTGACATCACATGCCCAACATGCACCAGTTGGTGACGTCAAAGGGGGCAGTGCCACAACTTTTTTATTTTTTAATAAAGGATTTGTCAAAAACTGTCTCTTGTGTTTATTACTAGTTGACACTTTTTTGGTGAATGGGTTGGGGTGCTATGTGCCCGATACTCATTCATATAGGGGGGCAGGATCTGGGGGTCCCTTCCAGATTCCGACAAGCCCCAGGTCGTAGACTCCCACAACCACCGGCCACGGTAAACAGATGCATCTCCCTAAAACTGGCAAAAGTCCCCAAAATATTGGTTCCTACCTCAAATAGTTGAAATAAAGAAATCAATTTATGGCAGTCATGAAAGAGGAGTAAGTTCTATTTATCTAGTAGTTGTGATTCTGCGCCTTTTTCCTGAAGAAGCCACAGAGGGAAACATGTAGAATCAAAAGCGTGGAATAAGCCATGTAACATTGAAAGTCGTGTCTTCCACACAAATGGATGCAGATGTATTGTATAAAATGTGTGTATCATATACAGGCCAGTGTATATAATGTAGAGTATGGTGTGAGGTTACAGACTGATCTCTATATAATATACAGTATGGTGTATTGTAGCCTGGGCGATGGATCAAAGCTGAGCCCGGCCATGTGTGGAGGTGGTGGGGCCCCATTATGTATTCACCTTGTCTGCAGCTGGGATGGAGATTGGTGAATTGTGAGCAGGCAGTATATCCTTCTCACCACTGGACTGTGAACGATAAGTGCCAAGGCTTGTATGGGATGGGGGGATCACTGGCCCAGTACAGACCAGGGCCCATGATTTTGCTTTTTTGAACTCCTCAACAGGATACAGAATTCTCCTCTGTGTCTTCCAGGCAGCACTCGCCACTGAAAGTCCGGCCTTCAGGGAGAGGGAGAGCAGCTCAGAATAGAGTGATCAGGTGAGTGATTACCACTATGCTTCACTGCCACCACTGACCAACAATAGGGGGAGATGTTTAAAGGCAAAACTTCACCTTTCAGAACATGTTCCATCCATATTTAGGGTGTGACATGTTCCAGCTGATGCCTCCTCTCTCCCCAATCCCTTCTAATTGTGGCAGTGGGCCAGCAATCAAAGGGTTAAAGTGTGCCTTTCAATGTGTAATGTGTGTGGTATATGCTGCTTTTACTACTAGATGTGTTTGTTTTTTCTCCCTGCATAGAAAAAACAGCCAGATTGATGCACTCTGTACAGAGCCCTGTGTTAGTAAACACAGGGCTCTGTACTGTCATTCGCTACACCGATCAGCAGGCAAATAAAGTGTATGCCATATGGGGGTGGGGGTTTGCCATGTGGAGGGGAGGGGGTGGCAGGAGGACAGTTGTGGGGGGCACCAAAATTTGCTTTCGCCTAAGTAGGCAACAATCCTTGCACCGGCCCTGATATTTATAAAGCCATAATCCCCACGTGGGGGAAATTGCCTATAATTTTATGCTGGGCTTTTTTTTGGCCTCTTACTGTCTGGGTGCATGAGATCGGAAGACACATTTTGATTACATTATCACATTTATATGTTATTTATGTGGTTTACATATAAAGTCCTGTTATACTCACTGTAATTCCTCTATTCGGCTTGTTGTCAGAGCAGCCATCAGATCTCTGAAATGAGGACCCTCCAGATTGTTATATGACAAGTTCAGCGTCCTCAGTGTCTGGTTATTTATTATTCCAGATGCCAGGTGGGGGCAGGAACTGTCTGTCAGATGATTGTCAGACAAACTGTAAAAAAAATAAAGAATGTTATCAGAAGAAAATGTATTTCTCTGGATGTTTTTATCTGAAATGGAACGTGACAATAAGTTTGGTAGGGAATCCCCATTTGTATGTAATGCTACGCTCCCTCAGTGTGGCCATAATAGGTGCAAGTTCTTTGCGTTTTTGGGCCGTGGCTGCAGAAATAGCTCCGTAGAGTGTTAAGGCTTAACAATGGTTCTGGGAATGTGGACATATTGTTGGCAGATAGGCGTATTCCTTCCTTAGCTTGAAAGAAATGGATTTGCACTAATACGTCACAAGGTTTCTCTGCTGGAATATGTGCAGGTTTGAAAATTCTGTGTGCTCTATCGATCGTGAGATCTAGGGTAGTTAGGGAAGGAACCAGCAGTTTGAAAAACTGTTGCAGGTAAGAGGACAGCTCTGCAGGGTGGACGGTCTCAGGAATGCCTCTAATTTTGAGATTATTCCTGGGAGAGCAGTCCTCTAAATCCACCGTTTTGGAAGTAATGCATTGCATCTCTTCTGCTTGGTGTTGATGAGCGTCAACCAATTTGTTGTATGCAGTGGCATAGTTACTAAATTGGCGTTCCATGGTGTCTGTGCGGTCCCTTAAGCCATCAATCTGAGATTGCATGTGAGAAATGGACTTAGGCTGGGTTCACACTTGTACAACAAACGCTCCGACTTTGGGAGCTCATGTCGCATGACCTACCGGCTTGTTGTCTCTTCTCATCACAATCAGCGGTGTCTCTGGGAGCTGTTCTGCCTGTCTGTGTACAGCGATTGCGGCTGTAGCAGGTGCAGTGAGTAAAATTGTTCCCCGTGCTGTCGGAGGTGGTGATCTAAGCGGCCATTTCATTACGTGGCCAAGCTCCGCCCCTGCAACCGTGCGTTTTAGCTAGTTTGCATGCATGCACCTGCTTAACTGCAGTTGGCCCCATACCAGTCCTGCAGGATTTAGCCAAGCACATATGCATCCAATGCAGCCTCTATGCTGTTTCAGAACAGCGGAAAAAAATAAAATAAGCTTCTGCAGTCCAAACGCACACTATACTGGAGACACAACTCCTTAAAGTGCTCCCCTGCACATGTTTTCCAAACATGTGTATATTTAAACATGCCTTTAACCACTTCCATACCGGGCCATTGTAAAATGACGCTGGCAGGAACCCTCTCTCCCTCCGGGTGGACGTCATATGACGTCCTGGGCTTTGTGGGGGGATATCTGAATGATGCCTGCAGCTAGAGGCATCATTCAGATATCCTTCTCTTCTGCCAGTGATTCTGCGCACCATAAAAATGTTTATAGCGGCAGTTACGCCGCTTGATCGTTCTTATAGGCGGCAGGAGGGGACATCCCCCCTCCCACCGCCATCCGGTGCTTCTCCGGGCTCTCCCGTGCCATCGGGGACCCAGAGAAAGAATCGTCCGGCGCCGGTGGTTGGTCACATAATGAGCATAGAGATGACTCTATGACCATCGGAGGCACGGGCGCGATGTGATGACGTCACGCCCGGGTTCCCAAAGGTAAACAAAGTCGCGATTGCGGCTGAAAGCATGAGATCAGTGATTTATTTTTCCCGATCTCATGCTTTCCAGCCTGGAGGAGAGATGTGGGGTCTTATTGACCCCACATCTCTCAGTAAAGAGGACCTGTCACACACCGTTCCTATTACAAGGGATGTTTACATTTTTTTTAAAGTGTAAAAATTAAAAAGTTTTTTAAAACGCCCCTGTCCCCAATAGCTCCCGCTCAGAATCTCCTCTGTAACTCTAACCTGGTAACCTGTAAAAATGTTCAAAGCGTCGCCTATGGAGATTTTTAAGTACCGAAGTTTGGCACCATTCCATGAGTGTGCGCAATTTTAAAGTGTGACATGTTAGGTATCTATTTACTCGGCGTAACATAATCTTTCATATTTTACAAAAAAATTGGGCTAACTTTACTGTTTTGTTATTTTTTAATTCATGAAACCATTTTTTTTCCAAAAAAAAGGTGTTTGAAAAATTATTGTGCAAATACCGTGCAAGATAAAAAACATATATAATGTTTGGGGGTTCTGAGTAATTTTCTAGCAAAAGAATGATGATTTGTACATGTAGGAGAGAAGTGCCAGAATAGGCCCGGTATGGAAGTGGTGTAAAAAGCCCTGTATTGAAAGGGTTAAGCAACAAGTTTGCAAGCATGTATACTACGCTGCACCTTCCTTCCGAGCAGTAAAAAACACTTTAAAGTGAACTGCTATCCGTCCAGGGGTGTATCGACTTACAGTAAACAGTCCCCCCAGATTAAACAGTAAATATGCAGCATATAATTATGACTTGTCCACACAGTTCTCCCATAGTAAGTACTCACACTTTGTTAGTATCCATGGGCTGCTGTTATGTCTCCAGAGGCCCTGCTGAACCTGTCGACCACATGGCAACATGGCCGCCCTTCCACTTCCTGCCTATATAAAAATAGGCCATACTGAGCGAGCCTGCGCCCTCTAGAGGCTGGAGGAGAAACCGCAGCCCATACGACTAAGAAGTATACAACATGATTAAACAGCACACTGCCCCCAGTGGCCACCGGGGGAGGAGACGGTCAGATCTCTCTTTTTTTAAAAGAGAAACTGCCAAAATGCAGACTTACCATTCGTGCTGCAGGACTCTGAACAATCTTCACTCATCACAGCAAGCTTTTTCATAAAAGACCCTCAGAGACTGGGTCCCCCTTAATGTGGGGCCCACTCCCCTGGACCTGTATAGCACCCTGCAGGAAAGCACCTTGGTCAGAACAAACCACTTCAGCCCCGGAAGGATTTACCCCCTTCCTGACCAGGCCATTTTTAGCGATGCGTCGCTTTAACTGACAATGGCTCGGTCATGCCACGATGTAACCAAACAAAATTGATGTCCTTTTTTTTCCCCACAAATATAGCTTTCTTTTGGTGGTATTTGATCACCTCTGAGGTTTTTATTTTTTGCACTATAAACAAAAAAAGAGCGACAATTTTGAAAAAAATAACAATATATTTTTTACTTTTTGTTGTAATAAATATCCCAAATTTTGAAAAAAAATATATAATTTTTCCTCAGTTTAGGCCGATATGTAATCTTCTACATATTTTTGGTAAAAAAATTGCAATAAGCGTATATTGATTGGTTTGCGCAAAAGTTATAGCTTCTACAAAATAGGGGATAGATTTATGGTATTTATTTATTTTACTAGTAATGGTGGCGATCTATGATTTTTATTGGGACTGCGACATTGCAGCGGACAGATCGGACACTTTTGACACTTTTTTGGCACCACTGACATTTATACAGCGATCAAAGCTAAAAATAGCCACTGATAACTGTATAAATGTCACTGGCAGGGAAGGGGTTAACGCTAGGGGGCGATCAAGGGGTCAACTGTGTTCCCTCAGTGTGTTCTAACTGTGAGGGGGGATGGGACTGCCTAGGGTAGGAGACTCATCAGTGTTCCTATATACTAGGAACACACGATCTGTCTCCTCTCCCCTGTCAGAACGTGGATTTATGCGTTTACACACACAGATCCTCGTTCTGGCTCTGTCAGGAGCGATCGCGTGTGCCCAGCGGAAATCGCGGGCACGCGGATCGCCTCCTCAGTACCGTGGCAGGCGCCCCCCATACCCCTTAAAGCGGCCGACATACAGCTATGGCAATTCGCACAGGGGAGCACAGGGGAGCCATTCGACGGGAGGTCGGCAAAAATCAGAGTTGGCTAATAACAGAGTGTGATACGATCCAAGAATTAGACAACAGTCTGGGATTAGTGTTAGGTAGATCAAATATCATTTTGATATTATTTTATTTAGGTATAAAAATTAAGTGGGGTTAGGAGAGAGGGCGCAAAACTATGCTTCTATTATCTTATGGATTTACCGGTACCACATCCTTCTGAATCAACATAGGTATTTGATTTAGGTAGTTTGGATGTAAAGTTGTATCAGAATATTATTGTCTCAGTCAGCCCTGTTATACTCACAGTAATTTCTTTATCTGGCTTGTTGTCAGCGCTGCCATCAGATCACTGAAATAAGGACCCTTCAGATTGTTCCCAGACAGGTCTAGTATCCTCAGTGTCTGGTTATTTCTTATTCCAGATGCCAGGTGGGGACAGGAACTGTCTGTCAGGTGATTATTATCCAAACTGTAGAAGAAGAGAAGAATGTTACCAGAAAAGAATGAAGCTCCTACCCTGGGGATATAACTATTCCTTGCATGAATTAAGATAATTTTTCTTTATTGGAATAAATTATGTGAGATCACTTAATAAAACTCCAGTAAATATAATTTTATAAGAAATTTTATAATTCGGTAGACACGTGCCCATATTGCCATCCTTGTGTAGAGATGGTTGTAGCCCCCTTGTTCTAAACAGGGGCTACTATGCCCATTTAGTTTTTGGTTGGGCTATAGTTAGTTCAGACTGATTGTATATTTTTTCGCTTGGCTATTCCCTAAGCTAAAATTGGCTTGTGATTTCTCACTGGTGATAGTCTAAGATTTCAAATACAAAAATAAGTTATGAATATTTATAGATTGGGAGGACCGTTTAAGGTGGAATAACACTAAAGTTAGGGGGGTTCCTGAATCTCTCCCCTCCTCTGAAATAGTACCTTACTTACACCAGCTATTCTGCAAATTGAAACCATCTCTAACAACAAATGATATGCTCATTGACCTTGCACATAGGATCCACAAGTCATAGCACCTGCCAGCCTCTCTTCCTAGAGATAACCTAGCACGTGTCCATTTTTTCCACACTAAAGAAAATATCATGAGAGTAGCGAGGTCCATAGGCTCCCTCCTGGATCCCTTCGCAAAGATATTGTTGTACTATGACATATCGGCAGCCACCTCACAGGCACGTAAGGCCTTCGCACCAGTCACCACCCTGCTGAACGAGCATAAAATTACCTACACATGGGGATACCCCACTAAGCTGCTGCTGACATACCAAAGCCAACAGGTCCCCATCTTGACACCTAAAGATGGAATCAAGCAGCGGCATAACTGGGGTGTTATCTCACGCATGCTCCCACTTACCCCAAAACCGAAGCCTTCCTCCTAAATCTCCAACCCCTGGGAATCACGAGCCCCACCATAACTTCAGCATGCCCTAATACTCATTGCTATGCATTGAGGAGGCGCATAATCTTAAGTGACATGAAGCTCTTATGAGGCTCTGATGTCTCATTACTGTAAGACCAGATTCCTCTTATGTGTTACCACATATTCTGTTTTAACTAATTACTAGAAAAAATAATTATTGAATTTTAATCCTGTCATGCTTAGAGGTAATCAAATCCTTTGTGACCAGGCTAAGTTTTGAATTTTTGGTAAGGAGCAGTTCACAAAACAATAATTTTTAATTGCTTTATTTACCAATATAAACTCCAGACTTTTTTTTAGCACACAAGGCCTTCATTAATTAGTTTTGCTTTTTTGTTTACAAACTATTTTTATTGGGTACAAAAAAGTGGTACAAAAAGAGTTGTCATATGCCAAGAGAAGTACAATACAAGTAGTTTGCACATAAGGAAGATCGTAATATATTGGGTAATTGTTGATAGATATACTTTTTTTTAGTTAGTTAACACGTTAAAGCCCCTTTCACACTGGGGCGGGCATATGCGGTGACGGTATAGTGGCGCGATTTTCAGCGCCCTATACCGTCGTGTTTTACCGCGATATGCGGCCGCTAGCGGTGCGGTTTTAACCCCCGCTAGCGGCCGAAAAAGGGTTAATACCGCCCGCAAACCGCGGCTATAGCCGCGGTTTGCGGGCGGTATTATCGTGGTGTACCATTGATTTCAATTGCAAGGAGCGGTAAAGGAGCGGTATACACACCGCTCCTTCACCGCTCCAAAGATACGGCTTGTAGGAGGAGATTTTTTTGTCTCCTGCTAGCGCACCGCCTCAGTGTGAAAGCCCCTTGGGCTTTCACATTGAGAATGCTGGGGCAGGAGTATTTCAGGCATTATTTATGCGCTATTTTTAGCGCAAAAACGCCTGAAATACGCCTAAGTGTGAAAGGGGCCTAACAGTAACATCTATGATTGCTGTACATATACGCATCTTATAATGTTCCTCGATCTGATATCTAGTAAAATTATTCAGGATTGAAAAAAAGTTTGGCAAGGTTAAACCATGGGTCCCATTTTTTATTATATAAATCAGTGTTTCTCAACTCCAGTCCTCAAGGAGCCCCAACAGGTCATGTTTTCAGGATTTTCCCTCAGATGAAACAGCTGTGGGAATTACTAAAGCAGTTAAACTGATCAAATAACCTGTGCAAAACAATGGAGAGCCTGAAAACATGACCTGTTGGGGCGCCTTGAGGACTGGAGTTGAGAAACACTGATATAAATGATTAGTATTCTGTAGTGTGTGGAATATTTTTTCCATGAGATTAATATTGTTAATTCAAATGTGCTGAAGGAACTGATGAGGATTTCCAATGGAATGCTATCAACCAGTGTATTGCTACACATTTTGTGTGGATCAGTCTTATATTATGGTTGGAGAGCCCAATGATAGGGGAAAATAGGAAACAGTTGTGGAGAGTAAGGTTTATACTACTATCTGAAATTTTGGAAGCAAATTTTTATAATTGCTTCCATATATGAGTAACCTTCTCACAATTCCAAAAAATGTATGAGAATTAACCTGTGGAATTGCAACCACTGAAGCATGTCTGGGGAGTTGCGGGGAAAATGGCATGCATTTTAACTGGGGTATAATATCATCTTGTGAATAATTCTCTTTAATTGTGATTGATCTTGTGCTTTTATGTAAATTATTGATGCAGTTGTCCCAGTTTTCAGTGGGAAATGAGAAATCGCATTCTTGCTCCCATTTGTGCATATAGGGGAGTTTGTTTTGCTCAATGTTGTTAACTAGATTAGAGTATATTTCTGATATCAGTCCTGTTCTTCTAGGTGACTTTAGACATATGTTTTCAAAGAATGAGGGTGGATGTCAATTTATTGTTGGAAATATGTGTTAAAAAAGTGTCTAATCTGGAGGAATTTATTAAACTCAGTATTGGGAATCTGATACCTGGATTTTAGTGAAGAGAATAAGGCGAGGTTGTTGTTTTCTATAAAATTAAAGAGAAATGTCAGGTTGTTTTTAGTCCACCATGAGAAGTCTCCAGCTTCATGAGTATTTAGGGAGAATTTTGGATTGCCTACAAAAGAAGCATGTGGAGGTGTGTTAGATATAAGTTTATATTTTTTATTGTGTAGTTTCCATAATTGGTATGATTGTGAATCTAGTAGGGTGTGGTTTGAAATCTTGTTTCCCCATAATATACCTGAGATCAACGGCGGATCCAGGGGGGGCAACAGGGCAATTCCCCCCCCCCCCCGAGACAATCATGTCACATTCCGCTTGCTTGCTCTGTTTTTTTTTTTGTTTTAAGATTTTTTATTTATTTTTTTAAGATTTTTTTAAACTGCTTCATCTGCGGCTGCCTCTCTGAGTCTCTCTCTCACATCAGCCGATCAGCGGCGCAGAGAGAGAGACTCGTCATCAGGGATGGATCCCTCAGTGGGCTGATTTTCAGTGACAGCCCTGAGCCCTGAGTCTCTGCGCTCCGCTGGCAGTACTGTGTATAAGCGAGGATTTGCTCTGCTCCTCCCACACATCCACAGCCTGTCAGCAGCCAGTGTAACCCTCCCCCTCTTCAGCCCGCCACATTTGACTACCCGGGTTCTGGAGCGGGGCTGAATGGGGGAGCTAGGAAGGAGAAACACAATGCAGACACAAGAAGGTATGACCACAGCTACAGGATAGCTAGATCTGCAGCACACAGATCATCAGGACTCGGGAGAAATGTCACATCATGATCTCACATGTACACCGGCTGCAGTGTCTTCCAGAATTCTAGGCAGTGTGCAGGTCAGTCTCCTCTCCCCCACTCTCTCTCTCTCCCTCCCTCTCTTCTCGCTCGTACTTTTTTTTTTATATATCTGCTTATCCTGCACACTGATAAGATCTGCTTGGCATTCTGTGTCCAGTGACCTTGTGACACATGGCTGGCTGTTAACCATTTCAGTTATTTAGCCAGAGCTCTGTGTGTGCTGCACGGTTTGTGTGATGTTTTTTGGAAGGAATTAACTGCTAGTTCAGGCTAGAAGCTTCACAGGCCAAATAACTTTTTACTGTCCTCCACTAATCCTGACCAGATCACTGTATAACAATTTGTATTTTGGAAATTGGATGTGCTGTTGTCTTCTGTTACATGGGTGTACTTTCAAAGGAAGATTACCAACTTGATCTTTGCAGAGCTGGTTTAAATGGAGTGGAGCAACCCTGCGATACTATATACTGTTACACTGGGTTCAGCCATAAACGCAGCCTCTGACCATCTCCTGTAGTATGTCCGCAGTCTCTGACCATCTCCTGTAGTATGTCCGCAGTCTCTGACCATCTCCTGTAGTATGTCCGCAGTCTCTGACCATCTCCTGTAGTATGTCCGCAGTCTCTGACCATCTCCTGTAGTATGTCCGCAGTCTCTGACCATCTCCTGTAGTGTGTCCGCAGTCTCTGACCATCTCCTGTAGTGTGTCCGCAGTCTCTGACCATCTCCTGTAGTATGTCCGCAGTCCCTGACCATCTCCCGTAGTGTGTCCGCAGTCTCTGACCATCTCCCGTAGTATGTCTGCAGTCTCTGACCATCTCCTGTAGTATGTCCGCAGTCTCGGACCATCTCCTGTAGTATGTCCGCTGTCCCTGATCATCTCCTGTAGTGTGTCCCCAGTCTCTGACCATCTCCTGTAGTGTGTCCGCAGTCTCTGACCATCTCCTGTAGTATGTCCGCAGTCTCTGACCATCTCCCGTAGTGTGTTCGCAGTCTCTGACCATCTCCTGTAGTATGTCTGCAGTCCCGGACCATCTCCTGTAGTATGTCCGCAGTCTCTGACCATCTCCTGTAGTATGTCTGCAGTCTCTGACCATCTCCTGTAGTATGTCCGCAGTCTCTGACCATCTCCTGTAGTATGTCCGCAGTCTCTGACCATCTCCTGTAGTGTGTCCGCAGTCTCTGACCATCTCCTGTAGTGTGTCCGCAGTCTCTGACCATCTCCTGTAGTATGTCCGCAGTCCCTGACCATCTCCTGTAGTGTGTCCGCAGTCTCTGACCATCTCCTGTAGTATGTCCGCAGTCTCTGACCATCTCCTGTAGTATGTCCGCAGTCTCTGACCATCTCCTGTAGTATGTCCGCAGTCTCTGACCATCTCCTGTAGTATATCCGCAGTCTCTGACCATCTCCTGTAATGTGACGGTGACTAGTGACAGCAGCTGCCTGGATTGAAGCACGGATCCGATAGCTCCGCGGGTGAGAATGAGAGCGAGTGGGCCGGGCAGCTCGGCAGGCTGGTAAGGGAGCAAGCAGGTGAGAGAGCGTGCAGCTCGGCACCCAGGGAACTAAAAGCGCGGGCAGCTCCGCTGGCGGGAGAGAGAGCGTGTGGACCAGGCAGCTGGGCGGCTTGGTGAGTGTGAGCGAGCGGTGGAGCAGAGAGATGACATCATCTCTCACCGCCCACCCTGCTCTTCTGCCCTCAATGTGTAGGCAGCTGCGGGCAGCAGAGAGATTACATTATCTCTATGCTGCCTAACTCTGGGACACAGCATGGGACAATTGGAGCAGGCAAGTGACGATCCGCAACGTGTGACAGACAGGCAAGTGACAAAACGTGTGGCAGGTGATGTGGCAAGTGACAATCCGCAACGGTGGCAGGTGATGTGGCAAGTGACAAGTGACAATCCGCAACGTGTGGCAGGTGATGTGGCAAGTGACAATCCGCAATGTGTGTCAGGCGACGTGGCAAGTGACAATCCTCAACGCGAGGCAGGCGCCGGTGGCAAGTAACACACTCGGGGCTCCCACTGATTCGGCATTATGGTGAGTTGAACCATTTCATTTTATTTAACAATGTAATAATAGAAAAAATGCGTTTCAATCATTCTGACATCATAACAACCATGGTGCCGGGATGATTGAAGCTCCAACACGAGCCATTTCTCTGAAAAATTGCCCGCAAAAAAAATATTTTCTGGAAGTGCCCCTCCCGAGACTAGACTCTGGATCCGCCCCTGCCTGAGATAGAATATGGTAGAATTGAGTCTCTCTCAAACCTAACCCATGGGATCTTAGGGGTTGAGAATATGCCATTGTGCGATTTGAGACCATCTGGCAGCTAAATAACATAACCAGAAATCTGGGCGGCCCAGTCCTCTGCTCTTTTGTGATTTATATAATACTAATCTCGATAGACGTGGGTGAGAATCTAACCATATAAGCTTGTTAATATCTGTTTGGAAGTTAGTAATCATTACTTTGTTAAGTTTATTTGGGAGTGCCCTAAATAGGTATTGTCATTTTAATTGCTGTGATTCTGCCTAAAAAATATATTTTGAAAGATTTCCACATTTTAAGCATCAATCTTAATTTTTGTATTAAGGGTAAGTAGTTTTTTGAGGAAAAGTTATTAATATTCGGGGTGAGAAAGCTGCCTAAGTATGGGAGAGACTCCATCAACCAGGTGAAATTAAATGAGGAGCGCAAGGAGTCTAAATGGGATGGTGGAATGTTTATTGGCATACCAATAGATTTGAAAACATTCACCATTAGGCCTGATAATGATCCAAATGTTTTAAGAGTATGTAATAGATTTGGTAATGCTATATTGGGTTGTGTGAGGAATAAAATCATATTGTCTGCATACATGCTCAATTTATAGTTGTTATTGTTTGACGTATAACCTTTGATGTCTGGGTGTAGTAATATTGCTGTGGCTAAGGGCTCAATCGCTAAAGCGAATATTAATGGAGAAAGGGAACATCCCTGACGTGTACCCCTGCCCACTCTGAAAAGTCTGAATTACATTCTGGTAATTTTATCCTAGTGGATGGGTTGTGATAAAGAGCTTGAAAGGCGTGGGTGAATTCACTGTATCAAGGAAATTCCAGGATACACTATCAAATGCCTTATTAATATTGAGGCTTAGTAATAGGACTGATCGGGAATTGATATTTGCATCTTGAATTATGTTTGTTACAAATCTTATATTATCGATAATTTGTCTGCCTGGTATGAAACCTGATTGATAAGGGGAAATCAGAGAGGGGATTATTGATGCTAATCTATTGGCTAACAGTCTGCTAAATATCTTAAGGTCATTGTTTATTACCAAAATTGGTCTATAATTTTGGGGCAGTGTATGACCTTTAGTTGGTTTTGGGATGAGGGACATGTTGGCAAGTAACGTTTCCTCTGGGAACTGATCTCCTTTTAGAATGTTGTATAATTTTGTTAAATTTGGTATTAGAGCAGTGGTTCTCAACCTTTCTAGTGTCGTGACCCCTTGCTAAAATTTCCCATTTTGACCCCTAACAGTAAAATTATTTTCGTAGCAGGGGTTGTCAGCACCCAAGGCAAGACAAGTAATTTGTGCCCTAAACCCACAGACATTTAGCGCTCCCTGAGTCCCTTCCACTCGTACGGTATTAAAACCCCTTATGGTACATTTTAGGATGTATCACTCTTTCTCTTTTGTTCTCCTTTCTTTTACTTTTATCTCTCTTTATGCTAATTTCCTGTTTTTTTCCCCCAGCCCTCTCTCTAGCCATCTTTCTTATTATTTCTCTCCCTTTTTCTTTGTTCCTCCCCCTCTTTCCCTCTCCATTCCATGTATTCTCTATTTGTATTCCTTCTCTTACTCCTTGGTGGGGGGATGGGATGAGTGTCAGTGCTGGTGGGGAGTTGGGATCAGTGGCAGTGCTGGGGGAAGTTCTGATCAACCAACTTAGGTGCTCTTGATCAAGGTCATCTGCTGATCTGAGAACTGTAGTAGGGACTTTTAATAGCAACTATAATCACAGGTAGTGTTGCTCATTGTGTCTCCGGCTTTACTGTGTCTCCGACTTTGTGGTGTCTCATAGCAGTGACACCTATGCCGAAATCAGGAGATAGGGTCTCTTCCAGCCCCTCCCACTTCACGGACGGTACACAAGGTCGGGTCTTTGCCCGGCTTGGGGATCACCACCACCGCCTCGCTTAGGGAATTTGGGAGCTTCGTCAGCCTGTGTGCAGTGGAGAACATGGCATGCAATTTGCCAACCAATTCTTCAGCGTAATGTTTGTAAAATTCCACCGGAATACCGTCGGGGCCAGGGGACTTGCCTGATTGTAGAGTGTGAAGAGCTTTTAAAATCTTATCCGTTGTTATAGGGGCGTCCAGCTTCTCCCGGTATTTGTCTGTCAGAACTGGGATGTCGATCGAGTCAAGGTAGGAAGTCAGCTCGTCGGGGGTGTACGTGGCTCTCAAGCTGTAGAGGTTGCCATAGAAGGAGGCAAAGCAGTCATTGATTTTGTCAGGGGAGAACAACAGGTCCCCGTCTGGGCCCCGAATGCAGGGCACACACATCCCCCCAGCTTGTTCCCGAGCCAACCAAGCCAGCAACTTCCCAGACCTCTCCCCCTGTTCAGATATACGTTGCGTTTGAGCAAGCAAGCATTTCTGTGTGAGAGAGGTACGAATTCGTAGAACCTCTCCAGTCAGAGACTGAAGTACGCTATAGTCTGTGGGGTCCCTGGATCTGACAAACTGTGCTTCCTGCCGGTCAGCTTCCCTCTCCGCTCTAACCAAGTCAGCTCTCCTCTCCCTATGAACCTTAGCTATGATAGCCTGATAGCTTCCACTGGTGTAGGCTTTAAAAGCATCCCATACCGTCAGCGAGTCCGCCGACCCAGGATTGACCGCCCAATAGTCCTGAAGTGCCCCCTTGAACTGTCCGTCCACCGCCTCGTCAGACACCCAAAACCTGGATAGTCTCCAGAGAAAACCATCCGGAGCCGAGGAGAGCTCCAGTGTCAGGAGAAGAGGCGCATGGTCAGATATACCCCTGGGAAGTATCTTGATGTCTGCTACTTTAGACAGAGCTAGGCCGCTCAGGTATGCCAGATCTATCCTTGAGAAGGATCTATGAGATGCGGAGTGGCATGTGTATGCCCTGGAGTGCGGATTCCTCCAACGCCACACATCTGCCAGTCCATACAGCTCAGCCCATTCCACTAGCCCCGCGTGAGAGTACCCACCCGTGGACATCCGATCCAAATTCAGGTCGGGAACCATGTTAAAATCTCCCAATATAGCCATGTTGTCATTAGTCATCACCGCTATTTTTGAAGTGATCTGATGCAACAGAGACAGTGATGCCGGAGGGGGCAGGTAGACACCCGAAATTGACCACTTCATAGATCCAATCTGAGCGTGAATTATCACATATCGACCCTCCGAGTCCAATACCAGGTCTAGTAGTCTGAAGGGGAGGGACTTGTGCACCAGAATGCTAACCCCCCCATCCAAAGTTTGAGTACGTGGAGTGGTAGTGATACCCGATCCAGGGCTTCTTAAGGGCCATCGTTTTACTACCCACCAGGTGAGTTTCCTGGATAATGCAAATGTGTGGATTGTGTGCCTTGATAAATTGGAACACCAGTGACCGTTTAACCGGAGAGTTCAGGCCCCTGGTGTTCCATGAGAGTATGTTAAGGGATGCCATACATGCGTCTGGTAAAGGGAATAATTGGATGGGAGAAAAGTCCCCCCCCCCCCCAAGACCAGCAGCCTGACTCGCATGGGGTCACAAGGGTAAATGAATAGTACTGACATTTGTAACGCTAAAACAGAACATGCATACAGTGTCATTTTTTTCAACCAAAACACAACCAAAAACCATAAACCAGCCCCTATGGGTGAGTGGATATAAATCCGTTAAAGTAAATTCTTAAAAAAACAAATATATATATATATATATATATATATATATATATATATATATATATATACATACACTGCTCAAAAAAATTAAAGGAACACTTTGAAAACACATCAGATCTCAACGGGGCAAAATCTCATGCTGGATATCTATACTGATATGGACTGGGTAATGTGTTAGGAATGAAAGGATGGCACATCATTTGATGGAAATTAAAATTATTCACCTACAGAGGCCTGAATTCAAAGACAGCCCGAAAATCAAAGTGAAAAAATTATGCAGCAAGCTAGTCCATTTTGCTGAAATTTCATTGTAACAACTCAAAATGGTCCTCAGTAGTTTGTATGGCCCCCAAGTGCTTGTATGCATGACGGATGGTGTTCTGGGGTATTTCTTCCCAGATCTGGACCAGAGCATCACTGAGCTCCTGAACAGACTGAGGTGCAACCTGGCGGCACCGGATGGACCGAAACATAATGTCCCAGAGGTATTCTTTTGGATTTAGGTCAGGTGAGCGTGGGGGCCATTCAATGGTATAAATTTCTTCATCCTCCAGGAACTGGCTGCATGCTCTCGCCACATGAGGCTGGGCATTGTCGTGCATCAGGAGGAACCCAGGACCCACTGCACCAGCGTAGATTTATTGACCATATTCTATTTGTCTGGGATGGTGACACTGATTCGGCCAATACTTATTTGTCCTTCTTAAACAGTAATGACAGAGGGATTGTTTTAAGCCATGAGATAAGTTCCATTCGGATTCACTTCTTGGATCTCAATATCTCAATAGAAGGGGGCAGGATTACTACATCCACCTTCTTTAAGCCGACGGACAGGAATGGTTGCATACCACTAGAATCATGTCACCACCGTTCATGGCTGTCGGCGGTTCTTAAGGGCCAATTCTTGCGCCTAAGGCGTAATTGTGCTGACTTGGAGGAATACCACAAGGAAGCGCAAATTCTTAGATCCAGATTCATAGTCAAGGGTTATGATATTGCCAATCTGGATTCCACCATTGTAGAGGTTGGCCTTAGAGATAGACCTCCGGAGGTGCAAAACAGAGAGGACTTTGGTCTGGCTTTTCTAACCACCTATTCAAGCCAACACTGGGCAATCAAACGGATCATTAAAAAACATTGGTCAGTGTTAAAGAATGACCGAGTGTTGGGGCCTCTGTTGTCTAACAGCCCAAGAGTGCTTTTTAGGGGTGCTTCCAACCTTAGACATTCAATAGCACCAAATGTACCTGATCCACCAATTCGTCCGGCTTTCTTTGGGGACCTCAAGGGATTTTATCCCTGTAGGAGATGTAAGGTCTGCAGGGTAAATGCTCTTCAGGGTAGAAGGCTTACTGAATTCACCTCCTCCGGAACAGGAGCCACGTATCCAATCAAGTCTCTTATAACGTGTACCACTAAATGCATGGTGTACGAGGTCCCAATGTCAGGGGGTTTGCATCAGCCCTGTTCACAAGATCATCTTAGAGCTCAACCTCTAGGGGGAAGAACCAGGGGGCCGGGAGGAATGAGGTGGGCCATGGTTCAATAGGCTTCAGGGAAGCCATTTCTCTCCAATATGGGTGGGGGGGTTGGGGAGGGGGGGCGTTGGGAGGTGGAAGAGGGAGTCAAGAGGGGTTGGAGGAAGAAGGAGTAAAGGGGGGGCAGGGTAGCGGAAGGGATGGGGGGATGGGGTGGGATGGGGTGGGAGGGAAGAGGTACCTCTTACACTTTTCAGGAATTTATATGCGGGAGGGGGACTCAGCAAGATGACAACAATAAATTATATGACGTACAACATACAGGGATTAAACACACCCTCAAAGCGACATAAGATCCTTAAAGAGCTTAAACACTATGCTGCCGATGTGGTGTCCCTGCAGGAGACCCATCTTACTCATGATACAAACGTGAAATTGTACTCTGCGGATTTTCCCACTTAGTACTATGCTGATTCTACAACAAGGAGAACGAGGGGAGCGGCGATCGGATTTGCGAAAACTATGACGTTCAGATTGGAGGATATGTTGACTGACCCGGAAGGTAGATACATCTTCCTGAAGGGTAAATTATGTGAAATGACATGCACATTAGTTAATATATATGCTCCCAACAAGGATCCCATTAAATTTCTACATGAGGTATTAGCGAAATTAACGGATTTTAAGATAGGATAAGTTATAATAATGGGCGACATGAATTTCTGTATGGATCCGGGGGTGGATAATACTTCCCGTGCACAGGAGATGAATAATGCTCAGTTAAAAAAGATTAAACAGAAAATGCATGCATGCCAATTAATGGACATATGGAGGGTCCTGCACCCTAAAGTACTTGACTATACATTTTATTCTCCTGTGCACGGGCAGTATTCCAGAATAGACTATATTTTGGTGGATCACAGGGCCCTGGAAAATGTTATGGAGTCAAATATAGAAATTTCCACGTTATCCGACCACTCCCCTGTAAGAATGAAAATGATGGTACCCGGATCCCAATGACAATCTTTTACATGGCGACTAAATTAAGAACTTCTTCATGATAATGAAGTAGCAGAAATTGTAAGGAAAGAAATGGAGCAGTACTTCTTAATAAACGATACCCAAGATATTTCGGGGGCCACTCTATGGGAGGCTCATAAAGCCTATATTAGGGGCATATTAATAGCCATCGGGGCAGGCAAGAAAAAAGAGAGGAAGTATAAAATCCAAACGCTAATAGATGACATACACAGAATTGAACAGGATCATAAAAAATTGCAGGGAGGACAACAGGAATTATATCAATCATTGGTAATTAAGAGAGATGACTTAAAGGATTTAATGGAGCAAGAGACGAAAATAATTTTTAACAGGATAGCAAAAGAAAGATACCGGTGGGGGAATAAAGTAAGTAAACATCTAGCTAGAATTCTACAAAAGAAAAAATCAAGAAACTTTATAGAAAAAATGTAAAAGAAGAATGGGGAAATGGTATACACGACTAGAGAGATAGCAGAAAGTTTTAAAACCTACTATGAGGCGCTATATTCTGTAAATCAGAAGGAAGAACAGGTAAAAGACAAAATAGAACAAATAAAAGAATTTGTAAAAAAAGCCAGGTTACCAACAATATCAGAAAATGAAAGTCAAATATTAGATAAACCAATAACGGAGGACGAAATTAACAATGCGTTAAAAGAATCAGCCCTGGGGAAAAGCCCTGGTCCAGACGGATTCACGACTTCTTATTTAAAAAAGTATAAAGAGGTCTTGATCCCAAGGATGGCCCGGTATATGAATGGTTTGGGGGTAGAGTATGATATGAGCAGGGAGGCCCTCCTGGCATCAATAACAGTAATTCCGAAGGAGGGAAAGGATGGCACGCTATGTTCAAGCTACAGACCGATATCGCTTCTTAATGCGGATACCAAATTATATGCCAAGATCCTTGCAGGACGAATGAAAGGCATGATGACTACACTGGTCTATCCGGACCAGGTAGGATTCATCCCAGGAAGAGAGGGGAGGGACAACGGGGTGAGAACGTTGCTCCTCCTCCAGAAAATGAAAAAAGAGGGGTCCCCCGGTCTACTCCTGTCGATAGATGCCGAAAAAGCATTCGACAGGGTAGACTGGGGACTCATGATAAAAACGCTGGAAGCAATGGGTGTTGGTGTCTTTAGAACCCCTCCTTGCAACGATTCAAAATAATTCCGATATAAGAGGTATTAGGGCAGGGGAGGAGGAACATAAGCTGGCAGCATTTGCCGACGACGTATTGTTCTACATCACAAATCCGAGGATTACAATGCCTAACTTATTAAAAGTATTAAAACAATATGGCGACTTGGCAAACTTTAAAATAAATCTGAATATTAACTTAAGTAATCAGGAAGCAGCTGATTTACAGAATGAATTCCCATTCCCTTGAAAAAAATTATTAAAGTATTTAGGAATTAAATTAGCGAATACGATGAATACTATATATAAAATTAATTACATACCCCTACTAGACTAAATTAAAAATGAAATCAAGAGAGTAATGTATAGACCCCTATCATGGATAGGGAGGATTATTACTGTAAAGATGGTATTGTTACCAAAGATTATATATAAGTTCCAAATGGTACCTATGGCACTGTCACAATCCTATTTTTGTGCACTAACAAGTATTATAAGGAGATTTATTTGGTTAAATAAGAAACCAAGAATATCATTAGCGGTACTCAAACAAGGGAAAAAACAAGGCAAGTTAGCAGTACCAGACATTAAAGAAAATTATAAGGCTGTGGTGATATCCAGAGTAGTGGAATGGACTAGGAGACAAAGCGAAAAAAGATGGGTTAAACTAGAGAACACAATGAGTGAGGCACATTTAAGAATTATAGTCTGGAATCCCCCACAATTTAGACAATTAGGTGATAATACACATGCACTGACATTAAATGCACTAAAAATTTGGGACACATTTCACAAAAAAAGTAAGGGCAGATTTAATTCACCTCTAATTTTATTGAAAGATAATGATTACTTTCCACCGGGTAAAAGAGCAATAGGAGGAAATTGGATAATAAGCGAGAATTTACAACTAAGAGACGTAATTAGCAGGGGAAAAATATTACCACTTCATGAGTTGAAACACAAATCGGAATTTAGATTAATAAACAAATGGCGGTATCTCCAGTTGAGGCACTCCGTCGAGCAATTACCCCAGCCAATAGGATCTGAGATGGATTTAACGCCGCTAGAGCGGCTATGTATCGCAGAAAATACAAGAGGCAATATATCTCGAATTTACAAAATATTGTTGGCCGTGGGGCAGATGGAGATCCCGCCATTCATAATTAAATGGGAAAGGGAACTGGGGTCACATATAGATAAAGTCACTATAAGTAAAATCCTAAATTTAAACCACAGCTCGGCAGTAGACACCAGAACAGTCTAAATTAATTATAAATGTCTAACAAGGTGGTACGCAACGCCCGACAGAGTCAGTAGGTACCAACTGGGAAAATCTGCGGAGTGCTGGCGTGGATGTAAGGAATTGGGAACGATGGCTCACCGATGGTGGGATTGGCCAAAAATTAAAAAGTATTGGAGAGGGATCCTGCAGATAATAAAAGAAATTACTAGAAAATAAATACCAAAGGACCCATGGATAGTTTTGCTACACGGGATTGAAGGACCAGTTAAACAATATAAAGACTCAGTTGGGGGGTGGGTTGAGGGGAGGCGGGAAAGAGAGGTGGGCCATACTTAAACCAGAAGTCAACAGGATACAAGGTCTGTAAGAGCGTGTATTGTATCTTACTTATGTAATTTTATATTTTTGTATCCGTGTACTTTCTGATAAAATAAAATAAAGAATAATAAAAATTAAAAAAAACAGATGGAAGCTGGACGTGGTGTAGAGGGAGTATGTGGGAGGTAGGTTGCTGGGATCAAAAAGGCACAATTTTGTTTGGATGTCCTGACCTTCAGGGATAGTGGTGGAGATGTAGGTAGTGCCATTATGAGGAATAATTAGTTTGAAGGGGAATCCCCATCTGTACCGGATCCTTGCTGTGGAGAGTACAGCTGTGATTTCCTTCATTTTCCTGCGTCTGTCTAATGTTGCTTGCGAGATGTCTGGATAGATCTGAAACTGAACTCCATCTAAAGTGATGTTTCTCATGCCACGTGCAGCACGCATTATTTCTTCTTTAACCAAAAAGTCCTTTATACATAATACAATGTCCCTGGGAGGTTTGTCTGGAGGGGGTTTAGCCCTCAGTGCACGATGAATACGGTCGCATATGAAGGATTGATCTGGCAACAGAAACTGGAATAATTTTGTGGAGTATGCAAATAAATCTGTGATAGATTCTGGGGCTCCTCTTATTGTAAGATTACTCCTTCTGTTTCTGTTGTCTAAATCTTCCACATGTGCTTGTAACTGTGTGAAAGCAGAGGGAAGTGTTTCATGCTCCTTTGAGAGATCATTAAATGCAATTGCCAATTCATTGTGCTTATTTTCCAGCAAGTCTGTGCATGTGCCTATTGTTGCTATTTCCTGGGACAGGGTTCTTGTGGATTTTTGGATCTCTGTTTGAAATTTAGTGGGCAGTTTAGTATATAAAGTGTCTAAACTGATGTCCATATCTGCTTTTGAAAGGGGTATCTACTCACAGTTTTTGGATGAGTCTGTGTCCAGCTGCTGCAGGTCTTTTGCAGGCAATGGCGTCCCTAAGGGGGGCCAGAGGGGGCCCTGGCCCCCCAACATTATGATGTGCCCCACCATGTGCCCCCCAAAAAAAAATATTTTTATTTTTTTTGTATTTTGCTTGGGCCGCTGCTGGAGTAACACAGTCTCTCCTGAGAGGGAGAGCGTCCCCAGTTAGCTCATGCGGGGGATTCCTCCCCCCTCCCTCTGCTCGGTGACACTGCATAATGCGAGCGCTCATACAACCACAGCTGCCCTATCTGCTTCTTCCCCTGCATCCTCATTGGCACGGAGAAGAGCGAGTTGCAGGAAGGACTCCACGAGCACTGTGGGGGGGAGGGGGGCCCAAGCCTTCATCTCAGTTACTGAGAAAAACTGACTGATCTCACCCGTACTTAGGACAGGAGAACCAGCCTGCAAATTCCGAGAGTGGTGACTGCAAGCTGAGCCGAGTGTCAGCCTATGACACTCTTTCACAGCCCAGCGAGTCCAGCCACCCCCCCCTCACTCTCCTCACATACGAGCAGGCAGGAATACAGCTCCTCCTTCCAGTCCCGTCACACTATCCCGGCGTGCTGTATCTGAAGAGGGGATGTGTGGGCGGGAAATATGAAAATCAGCAGCATTCCTGGCTGTGTGTGAATGATGCCTGAGATTCTAGCCTGGACCGTGGGTAAGTGTGTGCACTGCAGACTGCAGTACACTGTAATCACTGAACTGCATTATCTCCATCCCTTCTCACCCCCATCTGTCTCCCTCCCCCTCTCCTGTTCTTTCAAGACATTCACAATTTACTTTCACTTTCAGTTAGGCAGGTAATATACGGTGCAAATTTCTTTCCTGCATCCACAGATTGCAGGAAAGAAACTTGCATAATTCCCCCATCAACACAGACAGTGCCCTCCTGCCCAGCAATTGTATTCTCCCGACAAACAGTGATTATCACTAGTGGCTATAGCAACCACTAGTGATAATCATAAGAGAATCTGCTTATTAATGGTTCAAATCTCAGCCAGTTCCTGCTGAACCAGCTGAGATTTAAACTGTCTATGGCTGGTCTTAGCTCTTAGGCAGCCCATACATTGATCGCTTTTTTTCATCCAACTATTAGGTTGAAGGAAAGAAAAAATAAATGATCCAATTCCCCCATCTACACATTATAGGTGGATGGGGGAATGTTCCCAGTGTGGACCAGTGCTGGAACAACCAGAGTTGCTGTCCTGTCCCGGCAATTCACAGCGCTGGTCTGTGTCTCCATGGCAGCGGCGGCAGCACATTGGAACCCAGTGCTGGTTACTTTATGGGGCTGATGTACAGGAGGGCCAGCACAATTTGTTGTTAGAGATGGACTGGGCATGTTCAAAATTCCACTTGCCAGAGCCTGCCAGGAAGCCCACACTGCACAGCGCTAATCACAGGCAGTGAGACATTTCCTGGTCCGCAGCTGCACAGATCAGAAAATGTCTCACTGGCTGTGATTAGCACTGTGGAGTGTCGGCTTCCTGGCAGGATCGGGCATGTGGGATTTCAAACACACCCAAGCCCATCTCTATTGGTTGTAGACAGTTGAGCTCCCTGCAGGTTGCTTAGCAGCAGTGGAGCCTTCTCTGACATGCTGATCGGGATGCAATCCAGGTGATGCTCCTAGTCAAATCCTAGTGTTAAATATCAGTGATTTTATTGATCAAAGCCCACACTTTACAGGCATAGAGCCCACATGGCTGCTGAACATATGGTTGATTATATATATGTGGTTGTACTCTTGATGCTAATAAATACTGTGTTTATTAGATCTGACTGGGAGCATCACCTGGATCACATCCCGATCAGCATGTCAACAGAGAAGGTTATACAGCATTACTGCTGCTAGGTGACCAGCTGGGGGCTCGGCTCTCTATAACTAATAGTGCCAGCCTTCCCCTGCATGCACCCATAATGTCATCAGCACTAGGTCCTAATAGACTGCCACCGCTGCCAAGGAGACAGATGCCAGACCAGTGCTGTCAATAGCAGGGACAGGACAGCTGGGGAACCCCACAGTGGCAGAACACCAGGGCCCGGTGGCAAGACAACCTTTGCAACCCTGATGGTTCTCCCACTGCTTTGGACCCTTATATTTTCTTGGTGTGCTGGTGACATATATCTAGTTTTCTGCCACCCTGGGGGGCCCCAGTATAGTAGGAAGGGAGCTCACTGCAGAACATGTGAAAGGGCCCGTTGTGGGATCGTAGTAAAGGGCCCCCAGGATATATATATATATATAATTGCATTTTATAGTTGGCCCCCCTACTTTTGTCCCTGTCCCCCCATGTGCCCCCCTAAATATTAAAGCTGGAGACGCCACTGTTTGCAGGAGAAGGGGATGCAGATGAGGTGGGCAGGGAGCCAGTGCCATTTTACACCATGCTGCCCCATTCCTGTGACCTGAGGAGGTAGTGAGTAGGGATGGGCGAACGGTTCGGCCCGAGCATAAGTTTGGGCCAAATTTTGGTTGTTCGGGTGTTCTTGCGAACACCGAACAATATGCTGAGTTCGGGCTGCAGAACCCTGATAAAGTCTATGGGACACTAACATGAAAAAGGCTTATATGCATGGTATTGTCATAAAAAGTGTTTGGGGACCTGGGTCCTACCCCAGGGGACATGTATCAATGCAAAAAAAATCCATACCAGACTGTTATCCGAGAACGCAATCTGGCAGGCCACAGGAAAAGAGGGGGGATGAGAGAGCGCCCCCCCTTCTGAACCGAACCAGGCCACATGCCCTCAACATGGTCTGGACCCCAAAGCACCATGTTCCCATGTTGATGGGGACAAGGGCCTAATCCCCACAACCCTTGCCCGGTGGTTGTAGGGTCTGCGGGCGGGGGGCTTATCGGAATCTGGAAGCCCCCTTTAACAAGGGGACCCCCAGATCCCGGCCCCCTATGTAAATTGGTATTCACATTCCCATCTGACACTACGGAGAAACCGCAGTAAACCCCTGTGGCGTCAGAGGGGGCGGGGTCACCCGCGTACGTCATGGGTGGCCCCGCCCTCAGCTATATAAGAGCTGTCACGGCGGGAGTAGCGTCACTCGACGGGAACCTCCTATGGAGGCATTAGTATTTTTTTGGTATCATCGGGTCGAGAATGGATTACATCGCTGGACTTTTTTCTTTTTTTAAAAAGGACAATCTGGCTCTTGTTTTTTTTTTTCAATTCTCTATACTTTTTTTGGTGAAATGGTAGGGATACAATGTACCCCGCTACCAATTCACATGGGGGGGCCCAAAGAATCCTCCCCATGTTGAGGGCATGTGGCCTGGTATGGTTCAGGAGGGGGGCGCTCTATCGTCCCCCCCCTATTTTCCTGCGGCCTGCCAGGTTGCGTGCTCGAAAAAGGGTCTGGTGTGGATTTTTGGGGGGACCCCTAAGCCATTTTTTTTTATTTTGGCACGGGGTTCCCCTTAAAATCCATACCAGACCCTTTAGGTCTGGTATAGATTTTGAGTGGGACCCCTACGCCATTTAAAAAAAAAAATGGCGCAGGGTTCCCCTTAATATCCATACCAGACCTGAAGGGCCTGGTATGGAATTTGGGGGGACCCCCACGCAATTTTTTTTTTATTTTGGTTCGGGGTTCCCCTTAATATTCATACCAGACCCAAAGGGCCTGGTAATGGACTGCGGGGGGAACCCATGCCGTTATTTTCAATGAATTGTATCTGTATTGCGGAACCCGACAATTCATTATAGCCGCAAGCAGTTTTAAATGACTTTTTTTCCTTTAGAAATGTAATTTTGCTGCAGGGACTGTTCTAAACATGGGCAAAATGTGCCACTTTACAGGCATACTATAGACACCCCCCAGGTACGAAATTTAAAGGAATATTTACTTTTATTGTTTCACTTTAAGCATTATTAAAATCACTGTTTCCGAAAAAACTTCTGTTTTAAAAACTTTTTTTTGCATTGATACATGTCCCATGGGGCAGGACCCAGGTCCCCAAACACTTTTTATGACAATACCATGCATATAAGCCTTTAAAATGAGCACTTTTGATTTTTCATGTTAGTGTCCCATAGACTTTATCAGAGTTCTGCAGCCCGAACTCAGCATATTGTTCGGTGTTCATGTTCCTGTCCCATAGACTTTAACGGTGTTCGTGTGTTCAAACAAATTTTTTGCCTGTTTGCAAGTTCTGGTGCAAACCGAACCGTGGGGTGTTTGGCTCATCCTTAGTAGTGAGTAAGAGACTTCTGGTGGCCCCCACTTCTCTTCTTCCACGAATTAGGCATGCACAGGTGCTCATGTGCGGGGATACCTAGATTTTGAGCCGATTGCGGTGGTTTATGACACCGAATTAATGTCTGAAAGCCCTGTAAGGACCAGAGCTCTCTTCAGAAGCGGCCGCTCCGTCCCATGCCGCACATGTGCCCATTAATTCGTTTGGGTTTAAAAATATCCTGAATATATTTTTAATTGGTAAAGAAATGTAAAAAAAAATGTAGTTTTATTTTGTTTAATGTATAACATTTTGTATAAAATTATATTACTACAATTCTCACAAAGTCATTTTCTACAATTTATCCCGAATAGAGACATCCCATATACTGTATGGTTTAATGTCATTTCTGTATGGTAAATATAAAAGTTTGTATATTTTAGATGTCTAGATATTTTAAGAATTTATAACGACTGTAATTCAGAGACTGGCCTGGGACAAGAATAACATACAGGAGGGCCATTGCGAATAGGTTGGAGGAAAAGAGATGAGCCTGAACTAGGTTAATTCATAGCAAATATTTAGATGCAAAAATTTCTGTGTGCTTGCAAAAAAGTGAAAAACAAACATATTGAAAATTGTAAATAGGTGACATTTTAAAAACAGCCACAGGCTATCCAGAGTTAAACTAAAATAACTCCCCCCAAATTGGCTCTCCATTCTGAATGCCTCTAGTGGTCCTAGAAGGGGAGCAAGGTGAGCCAAGAGAGAGGGATTCGGAAGTTGCTGCACAGAGGTTGGGAACCATCGATCACTCGCCCGCACACATGTTAAAGGGGTAAGGTTGCTATATATCTATTCATTTCACTTATACAGTTATCTAAACAACAAAAGAAGACAAACCCATGGCAGCTTAATCAGCCACAGGTTTATTTTCATCTTTTTACTGTTGCAGAATAGTGCTGGTGGGGGCAGTGGATGGGTTAACCAAGTCCAATCAGAGTGGATACTGATCAAATCTTCCAGCCCAAAGCAGTCTGTGGCTCCCCCATGGAGATCAAGGTGTTGAAACTGCAATTTTTCTATGTTTTTAAATGTTCTCCCAGTACTGGGCACTACCTAGAAAAACATCTATATACAGATTATTTCAACAGGATGTGATAAAATCCAAGAATTAGAAAACAGTCCAGAATTGGCTATATACATCTAAAGATATATTTTGATTCCGTTATTATATTTATACATTATATATTACTTGTTGTTAGATGTAAAATAGGCTCTAAATTGTTATGTCTCAATCAGTCCTGTTATACTTACTGTAATTCCTCAATCCGGCTTGTTATCAGTGCTGTCATCAGATCCCTGAAATGAGGACCCTCCAGATAGTTATCAGTCAGGTCCAGTATCCTCAGTGTCTGATTATTTCTTATTCCAGATGCCAGGTGGGGACAGGATCTCTCTGTCAGGTGATTATTATACAGACTGTTGAAGAAGAGAAGAATGTTACCAGAAGAAAATCAGTTTTATCACCAAAAATCTATGTAAATATTCTCTACATACAATGGAACTATTTTCTCTTTATTGGAATAATTTATGTTTGTAGCAACTCTTTAATCAGAGGTGTTTTGTAAATTTAGCTTTCCTGGCTAGTAATCGGCCAATATGTAGTTTTATCACTTGTTTTCTCACCCAGGTTGAGGATTGCTGCAGTTCCTTTGGGAGTGGCTTGAAGAGCTTGCTTCTCCCTGAGGAGAGTGTGTGCAATGGTTTGTGCTGAGTAGGCCAGAGAATGGTTGAGGCTTAGTTTAGAGCCCTCAAACTTCTCTGCCTAGTCGAGGGGGGTATAGCATCCAAGATGGTACAAGCAGAAAATGGAAGTCCTGCTGGAGAGGCATTAGTGTCTGCATTTAGTTTGTAGTAATCCACACAGAATCGCAGACTTCCATCCTTCTTTCACACCAGGACATGGGAGCAGCCCAACGGCTACGACTCTCCCTAATCACCCTTCTTTGCACCGTGTTGTGGAGCAAGTCTTTGGCTTCCTGGCATAGAGCTGGGGGAATGGGACGGTATTGTTCCCGGATGGGGGGCTGATAACAGAATGTGATAGGATCCAATAATTAGACAGCTGTCAGTGATTGACTATTTATAGAGTCTAACTATGTGTTTTGATTACATGAACACATGTATTATTATTGGTGTGGTTTGTAAATAAAACTGTCCCAGAATATTATTAAAAATTATATAAGAGGAACAGTGCTAGAATTAATAAACAATAAATTGGGGAAAAAATAAACAAGTGAAAAGATTGTGAGGAAGAAAACTAAGGCACACTAAGTCCCAATCACATTGAAGTCCATATGAGTTTTGTTTTATGTTCTGTTTTATGTTCTTGAGTAGGGATGAGCTTCGAGTTCGAGTCGAACTCATGTTCGACTCGAACATTGCCTGTTCGCCCAAACAGCGAACAATTTGGGGTGTTTGCGGCAAATTCGAAAAGTCTATGGGAGAAATCTAAAGTGCTAATTATAAAGGCTTATATGCAAGTTATTGTCATAAAAAGTGTTTGGGGACCCGGGTCCTGCCCCAGGGGACATGTATCAATGCAATTTTTTTTTTAAAACGGCCGTTTTTTGGGGAGCAGTGATTTTAATAATGCTTAAAGTGAAACAATAAAAGTGAAATATTTCTTTAAATTTCGTACCTAGGGTGTGTGTATAGTGTGCATGTAAAGTCGCGCTTGTTTCCCGTGCTTAGAACTGTCCCTGCACAACGTGTAATTTCTGAAGGAAAAAAAGTCATATAAAACTCACTCGCAGCTATAATGAATTGTCAGCTCCCGGCAATACATAAAAAAGTCATTGATAAAAAAAAAAAAAAAAAAGCGTGGGGGTCCCCCCAAATTCTATTACCAGGCCCTTCAGGTCTGGTATGGATATTAAGGGGAACCCCACCACAAATTAAAAAAAAAATGCGTGGAGTTCCCCCAAATATCCATACCAGGCCCTTCAGGTCTGGTATGGATTTTAAGGGGAACTCCACCCCAAATTAAAAAAAAATGGTGTGGAGTCCCCCAAAAATCCATACCAGACCATTTATCCGAGCACGCAACCTGACAGGCCGCAGGAAAAGAGGGGGGGACGAGAGAGCGCCCCCCTCCTGAACCGTACCAGGCCACATGCCCTCAACATGGGGAGGATGTCCCCATGTTGATTGGGACAAGGGCCTCATCCCCACAACCCTTGCCCGGTGGTTGTGGGGGTCTGCGGGCAGGGGGCTTATCGGAATATGGAAGACCCCTTTAACAAAGGGGACCTCCAGATCCCGGCTCCCCCTATGTGAATTGGTAAGGGGTACATTGTACCCCTACCATTTCACGAAGAAAGTGTAAAAAACAAACAAAAAAAACCACAAACACCTTGGAAAAGTCCTTTATTAAAAATAAAAATTAAATTAAAAAAAAACATTCCAGCGATGAAATCCAGTGTCCCACGGCGATCCGATGTCCAGCGCTGTCCGTCATTGGCTGAGCCTGAGCGGACCTGATGGGGAACTTCCTCCGCAGTGTATTAAATGAATAGACCCGCCCCATCTAAAGTTCCCCATCAGGTCCGCTCAGCCAATGACGTAGGCGGGGTCTGACATACGAGGGGGCGGTCCTGATGGGGAACTTCCTCCACTGTGTAATAAATGAATAGACCCGCCCCTTCTCACGTTCCGCATCTGGTCCGCTTAGCCTTACACCTATGTGATTGGCTGAGCGGACCTGAAGGGGAACTTTAGAAGGGGCGGGTCTATTCATTTAATACACTGCGGAGGAAGTTTCCCATCAGGTCTGCTCAGGCTCAGCCAATGACGGACAGCGCTGGACATCGGATCGCCGCGGGACACTGGATTTCACCGCTGGAATGTTTTTTTTTGTTTTTTTAATAAAGGACTTTTCCAAGGTGTCTGTGTGTTTTATTTACATTTTTTTTTACACTATCTTCGTGAAATGCCAGGTTGCGTGCTCGGATAAAGGGTCTGGTATGTATTTTGGGGGGAACTCCACGCCATTTTTTTTTTAAATTTGGGGTGGAGTTCCCCTTAAAATCCATACCAGACCTGAAGTGCCTGGTATGGATATTTGGGGGAACTCCCTGCATTTTTTTTTTTTAATTTGCGACAGGTTTCCCCTTAATATCCATACCAGACCTGAAGGGCCTGGTAATTGAATTTGGGGGGACCCCCACGCTTTTTTTTTTTTTTATCAATGACTTTTCTCTGTATTGCCGGGAGATGACAAATCATTATAGCCGCGAGTGAGTTTTAAATTACTTTTTTTCCTTCAGAAATTACATTTTGTGCAGGGACAGTTCTAAGCAAGGGAAACAAGTGCTACTTTACATGCATATTATACACACCCCCCAGGTATAAAATTTAAAGGAAAAGTTCACTTTTATTTTTTCATTTTAAGCATTATTAAAATCACTGCACCCGAAAAAACGTCCGTTTAAAAAAAAAAAAATTGTATTGATACATGTCCCCTGGGGCAGGACCCGGGTCCCCAAACCCTTTTTTGGCCAATAACTTGCTAAATAAATATTAGTCTTTATAATTAGCACTTTTGATTTCGAACATTCGAGTTGTATTTGTATTTAATAGGGTTCTAAAGTTCACGCGAACATTCTGGCTGTTTGCAGGTTCTGGTGCGAACCGAACAGGGGGGTGTTCGGCTCATCCCTGTTTTTGAGTAACATCTGAATATTAACTGCTGTTCTGGATACAACTTGGGTCCTGGGGAGACCATCAATTCCCTGCGCTTGGTGAGACTGTTTGGCAGTCACGGCCTTCTGGTAAGCAGGCTACCTTATATTTGGGTGTCGAGCTGATTGCACGGTGGTTGGTCTGAAGATTTTCATCACGTATTTCTTCCTGCAACTTATCTCACTTATTTGGATGTTAAACACTGCATAGACTCAAATGGACTTCAATGTGATTGGGACTCTGCCTTAGTTTTTCTTCCTCACAATTTTTTCACTTGTTTATTCTTTCACCAAATTATTGTTTATTAATTCTAGCACTGTACCTCTTATATAATTTTTACTCTTACTTGTAATTTTTTGTACTGAATTCTTAGCTGATGGCAGCTTTTCAATTGTTTTAATTTATAACATTTATCATCAATTTTTATTACTCATTCACTTCAACGCAGCATTAGCCTTCGGGCTTCCTTTTTTCTTTACCCAGAATATTATTGTCTCAGTCAGTCCTGTTATTCTCACCATAATTCCTCTATCCAGCTTGTTGTCAGAGCTGCCATCAGATCACAGAAATTAGGACCCTCCAGATTGTTCTCAGATAAGTTTAGTTTCCTCAGTGTCTGGTTATTTCTTATTCCAGATGCCAGGTGGGGGCAGGAACTGTCTGTCAGGCAATTATTATACAAACTGTAGAATGAGAAGAATGTTACAGAAGAAAATTAATTTGTCCCCCGGAAATTAATTTAACTATTCTCCACATCAGGGTTTCTCAGCCAGGATTCCGTGGAACCCATAGGTTGCTCCAGAGGTTGCTACGAGTTCCTTGAACATTCAGTGATTTCTGCTTCTCAGATGAGTAACCACCAACATCAATTATCATTTTAAACCAATGACCACAAATGTAAGAAGCATGCTTCTCAGCAAAACTGCAGTAAATAGAATTTTATAGAAAAAAAAAATAGACGTGCAGAATGAAAACATTTGTTTTGTTTCGGATCAATATGTTAAGTTACTAATCTCTTTTGTTGCATTCGTAATGAAATTAGTTTAGTTTTGTTTATTTGTTTTTGACTAGATTCAAATTTTGCCAATGAATTTGAAGTATTCAAATCTAATTTGAATTAAACATATCAAATTAATCCAAATTCATTGTCAAGAATAGCTAGTTCTATTTTATTCAAAATTTAAATATTTAAAGGCAGTTATAGTCTATTTTATTCTATTCTTTTATTTTCTATTCTATTTTAATGTATTATTTTCTATTCTATTTTATTTCATTCTGTTTTACTCTATTCTTTTCTTCGAAATTAGAATTTTGGAGGACGGCTATATTTGTTCTATTCTATTATTTTGGATTTCTATTCTATTGTAGCGCCCTGCTCCTGATGATCAGGCGCTATGTTAAATTTAGTGGCGCCCCCCTGGCGCCCCCCTGCCCCAAAGCACCCACCCCCCCATGTTGAGGGCATGCAGCCTGGTACGGTTCAGGAGGGAGGGGCGGCCGCTCTCTCGTCCCCCCTCTTTTCCTGTGGCCTGCCAGGTTGCGTGCTCGGATAAGGGTCTGCTATGGACTTTGGGGGGACCTCCACGCTGTTTTTTTTCGGCGTAGGGGTTCCCGTTAAAGTTCATACCAGACCTAAGGGCCTGATATGCTCCTGGAGGGGAACCCATGCCGGTTTTTTATTTAAAATTTGGCGTAAATAATGTATTTAAGCTGATAAGCTCCGTTTTGTGTTGAAAATAACTGCAATCTAAAACTCAGTTGGGTGTAACAAGATGTCCGCTTGGCCCCTTCTCACTATCATTACTGTGCCGGAGTGTGGGGTGGAGCAAGATGGCGGCGATGAAACGTCACTACCAAGATGGCCGCCGCTCTGGAGCTAGGCCAAAGCCGCAGCCTTTCCTATAGCCGAGGCTCCGGAGCGCTCCGCGGATCGCGTGGTGTGCCGATCCGAACAGGGTGACCCGTTCGGATCACGGATCGGTGACGATCCGTTGCACCACTACCCCCAATAGCTGGATACTAAGGAGCGGGCCATACCAGACCCTTATCGGAACATACAGCCTGGCAGGTCAGGGGGGAGGACTAGCAAGCAGCCACATGCCCTCTGCCCCCCCCCACCCCAAAGCACCTTGTCCCCATGTTGAAGTGTCCTTCAAGGGTCACTTGAAGGTGACAGCCCAGGCCCCTCTACATGAAGTGAAACCTTCCTAGTCTGACGTCATGACTCAAGCCCGCCCTCTTCAGGGAAAGCACAGCCCGCTGCATTACTGCTCTCCTCTGATTTGCAGAGGCTTTAAAGGCCTTGACAGCTGTGGATCTCTTCAGATTGATTGCCCCATGTGGGTGGGGTTATATGCAGTTCTTTGCTGAAGTGACTTAACTACTTGCGGACTGTCTACTGTACATATACTGCGGCAGGGTGGCCGCTCTGTGCCAGATCACGTACGTGATCTGACACTTTTGGGTCTGGGGTTCGCGTGTGATCACACACGATCACACACTTGATGTCCGCCGACACCGCAGATTATACAGTACACAGGCAGAATAGAGATCTGCCTATGTAAACAAGGCAGATTGCCGTTCTGTCAGTAGGGAAGGTATTGATCCTGTGTTCCTGCAAATCAGAAACATGGATAAATGCCTTCCCCTAGTCAAAGCACCTCCAACACAGTGAAAAAGCACAGGCTAGGCACACAGCTAACCCTTTGTTTACCCCTAATGTTAACCCTTCCCAGCCAGTGTCATTAGTACAGTGACAGTGCATATTTTTAGCATTGATTACTGTATTGGTGTCACTGGTCCCCAAATAGTGTCAGCTAGTGTCTGATTTGTCGCCGCAATATTACAGTCCATCTATAAGTCGCTGATCGCCACCATTACTGGTAAAACAAAGAAAAAAAAATATCCCATAGTTTGTAGACGCTATAACTTTTGCGCAAACCAATTCATATACGCTTATTGGGATTATATTTTTTACCAAAAATATGTAGCAGAATACATATTGACCTAAATTTATGAAGAAATTCATTTTACTTTTTTTTTTATCGGATATGTTTTATAGCAGAAAGTAAAAAATATTATTTATTTATTTTCAAAATTGTCTGCCTCTTTTTGTTTGTTGCACAAAAAAAACTGCAGAGGTGATGGAATACCACCAAAAGAAAGCTCTATTTGTGGAAAAGAGGGGCACAAATTTTATTTGGGTACAGTGTCGCAAGACCACGCAATTGTCAGTTAAAGTAATGCCGTGCCGTATCGCAAAAAAATGGCCTGGTCATGAAGTAGGGCAAATCTTCTGGAGGTCAAGTGGTTAACCTGTTGGCTGCAGTACAGAGATGGAGGATTTACCTGTTTGGCTATGAGATGTGTGCTCCTGACAGTAGATTAATGGCTGTGTCTGGTTTACAGAGAAACAAGAGAAGTGCCACAGGGGCCAGTGACTGTTTAAGAGACAGCAGCTACCTTATCTGTGCTGCATCAGTGTCCTCTGTTTACACAGAATGAGATGAGGTTTATACATTGTAGGTAAATCAGCAGTAGCTAGCTGCTTGTCATGTTTTTAGAATGCAATGCATCTGCTGTGAATATAGGTAGTGTAAATGACTGGTAGACATAGCACTTTTCCCCAGGGAGACAATGTAAAACCTAATGCATAGTTGCCAACATTTAATTTATTCTTCCAGAAACACCTTTTTTTTGCCGTGCAAGCCACTGTAGGTTGAGAATGTACTTCAATTCAATATGGGGCATTCATTTACAATGGGTGTGGTAAGGCTTTGCTGCTAAAGTAAGGTGACCAGATTTTTAAAATGAAACCCGGGGACATATTTGTTTTTACTAGTAATGGTGGCAATCAGTGACTTATAGCAGGACTGCGCTATTGCGGGGGACAAACCGGACACCAAGTGACACTTTTGACACTTTGTGGGAACCAGTGATCAGTGCTAAAAATATGCACTCACTGTAAAAATGACACTGGCTGGGAAGGGGTTAACATCTAGGGCAACCAAAGGGTTAAATATGTGCCTAACAAGTGTTTTCTCACTGTGGGGAAGGCATAGATCCTTGTCTCTGCTTTGCAGGGACACAGGATCAATGTCTTCCATACTGACAAAACGGCGATCTGCCTTGTTTACATAGGCAGACTGCCCTTCTGCCTGTGTACAGAATGATTGGTGGGCACAAGCGGCGGACATCGAGTCCGCCGGACCCACTGATTAGCTCCAATACCCAGAAATGCAAGATCACGTGTATATATATATATATATATATATATATATATATATATTGTGAGGGGGTTAGCTCGGCAGCGGGTGTGTGTGACCCCCGGGATGGGCTCCCCACACAAAAACAGGCCCAGCAAACGGAGGTTGTGGTTTTCAAAATCAAAAAGGTGCGGTTTATTTTCTATTTACAGTGACAAAACACAGCAAAGCAAAAGAAACATAAATAAAATAAATCCTGGTCAACTTGACCTCTGACTAAACATACAGGTTTCCTAACTAACAACTGGGATCAGCCTAGTGCTGTCCTAGTCCCTAAGTCCCTGGTTTTAAATGTCCAAGCAAATAGCCACACAGGCTTTGTCTCACCGCACAGGGGTTCACTCTCCCTAGACAGTCCACACAGGTCTGGGTCCAGGCATGAGCAAACACCTAATGAATCTGGGAGTTCTTATAGAGGCCTAAATGAGCTGACAAGCTTCAGCTGGTCTCATCAACTCCCTGTCTGCACGACGCCCCACACTCTCCCTAGAGGTATGAGTCATCCATGAGCCCACTAGCCTCAGCTGGGCTTATACAACTCTCCACCTAGTTGTATAAGTCGGCGTAAAGCCTGAATCTGGGCGAAATATATCTACCCCCCTGGATGCAACCAGGTGACTTTACCTTCCTGCTGTCACAATATATATATATATATATATTGTGAGGGGGTTAACTCGGTAGCGGGTGTGTGTGACCCCCTGGTTGGGCTCCCCACACAAAAACAGGGCCAGCAGACGGAGGTTGTGGTTTTCAAAATCAAAAGGTGCGGTTTATTTCTCTATGTACAGTGACAAAAACACAGCAAAGCCAAAAAGAAACAAACAAAATAAATCCTGGTCAGTTTGACCTCTGACTAAACATGCAGGTTTCCTAAACTAACAACTGGGATCAGCCTGGTGCTGTCCTAGTCCCTAAGTCCCTGGTTTAGTAAAAGTCCAAACAAATAGCCACACAGGCTTTGCCTCACCGCACAGGGGTTCACTCTCCCTAGACAGTCCACACAGGTCTGGTTCCAGGCATGAGCTAACATCTAATGAATCTGGGAGTTTTTTATAGAGGCCTAAATGAGCTGACAAGCTTCAGCTGGCCTCATCAACTCTGTCTGCACGACGCCCCACACTCTCCCTAGAGGTAAGAGTCATCCATGAGCCTACTAGCCTCAGCTGGGCTTATACAACTCTCCACCCTAGTTGTATAAGTCAGCATAAAGCCTGAATCTGGGAGAAATATATCTACCCCCCTGGATGCAACCAGGTGACTTTACCTTCCTGCTGTCACATACCCCCCCCTCTTGTTTTAACCTTGGGGTTGGAACACCAGCAATCAGGCATTCATGTACTCGAGACAAAGCATCCACATTCCCCATTTGAACGCCAGGGCGATGCTTTACTGTGAAGTTGAATTCCTGTAGGGCCAGGAACCACCTATTCACTCTTCTATTTGTCTCCTTGTTTTGAGCCATCCACTTTAACGGAGCGTGATCCGTAACCATGTCAAAGTGCCTACCTAGCAGATAGTACCGAAGGGAATCTAGAGCCCACTTCACCGCTAAACACTCCTTTTCAACCGTGGCGTAATTTACCTCATGGGACTTCAACTTCCTGCTGAGGTAAATGACTGGGTGCTCTTCCCCGTTCCAGACCTGGGACAATACTGCTCCTAACCCCACATCTGACGCATCACTTTGTACGACAAAGTCTTTAGAGAAGTCGGGTGAGTACAACACTGGCTGGCTACATAAGGCTTGTTTCAAGAATTGGAATGCTGCCTCAGCCTCGGGGGTCCATTTAATCATGACCGACCCTTTCCCTTTCGTCAGGTTGGTTAGGGGCACAGCCTTAGAAGCAAAGTGGGGAATGAAGCGCCGATAATAACCCGCGATTCCCAGAAAGGCCCGTACCTGCTTCTTGCTGTTGGGACGTGGCCAACTCTGGATGGCCTCGACTTTGTTGAGTTGGGGTTTTATCACTCCCCTGCCAATGGTGTACCCAAGATATTTGGCCTCCTCCTGCCCAATGGTACACTTCTTGGGGTTAGCCGTAAACCCCGCTTCCCGGATAGAGTCTAGGACTGCTTGCACTTTTGGCAGATGTGAGGCCCAATCTGTGCTATGGACAATTACGTCATCCAGGTAAGCCGCAGCATACTTCCGATGGGGCCTCAGTATCTGGTCCATTTTCCGCTGGAATGTGGCCGGCGCATTCTGTAACCCGAACGGCATTCTCTTATATTGGAACGCCCCGTCTGGGGTTACAAATGCGGTTTTCTCTTTGGCCGACTTGGCCAGGGGAATTTGCCAATACCCTTTTGTGAGGTCAAGAGTCGTCATGTATCGGGCTGTTCCCAGCCGGTCGATCAACTCATCTATACGTGGCATGGGGTAGGTGTCAAATTTTGTAACTTTGTTCAACTGACGAAAATCGTTACAAAATCGCCAGCTCCCATCCGGTTTAGGCACCAACACAATGGGACTAGACCAATCACTTTGGGACTCCTCTATCACCCCTAAGTTCAGCATTTTCTGTACTTCCTCCCGTATTGCCTCCCGTCGGGCCTCTGGGATCCGATAGGGTTTTAACTTCACCCTTTCACCGGGCGGGGTAATAATATCATGCTCTACCCCAGATGTTTGTCCCGGCAGCTCAGAGAACACCTCCTTGTTGCGAAGCACAAACTCCTTAACCTCCTGTTGTTGGGGTTGTGACAAGGTGGCTGCTATTCCAACCTCCGGAATCACGCAACCAGTTTGAGCTGGTGACCAAGTTTCTGCGACTAGGGACTCTCTATCCCTCCAGGCTTTCAACAGATTAACGTGATATATCTGTTCGGGCTTTCGCCTTCCTGGTTGTCTGACCTTGTAATTCACTTCGCTCACTTTTTCCATTATCTCGTAGGGGCCTTGCCATTTGGCAAGGAATTTACTTTCAACCGTAGGGACAAGTACCAATATCCTATCCCCCGGGGAAAAGGTACGGGTCTTTGCTCCACGGTTGTACACTCTCTGCTGTGCCAACTGCGCTTGGGCCAAATGTTCCTTCACGATGGGCATTACCTGTGCAATTCGATCTTGCATCAGGGCGACATGCTCAATCACACTCCTGTGGGGAGAACTCTCACTTTCCCAAGTTTCCTTGGCAATATCCAACAGCCCTCTTGGGTGTCTCCCATACAGTAACTCAAAGGGGGAGAATCCCGTAGAGGATTGGGGCACCTCCCTAATAGCAAACATCAAATAAGGAAGTAGACAGTCCCAATCCTTTCCATCTCTATCCACCACTTTCTTCAACATTTGTTTTAGGGTTTTGTTGAATCTTTCAACCAGCCCATCGGTTTGGGGGTGATACACAGATGTACGCAATTGCGTCACTTTGAACAATTTACACAGCTCTTTCATAACCCGGGACATAAAGGGTGTACCTTGGTCCGTAAGCAGTTCTTTACAAATACCCACCCGGCTAAAAACAAGAGATAGCTCTTTGGCTATGGTTTTGGCCGAGGTATTTCTGAGAGGGATCGCTTCTGGATAACGGGTGGCATAGTCCATTATAACCAATATGTACTGGTGCCCCCTAGCGGACTTGATTATAGGACCTACCAAATCCATTGCGATTCTCTCAAACGGGACCTCAATGATGGGTAGAGGGACCAGCGGGCTACGGAAATGTGGCATCGGGGCCGACCTCTGACACACAGGGCAGGAGGAACAATAATTTTCTATGTCCTTCATCACCCCAGGCCAATAGAATCTCTGTAATACCCTCTCTCGGGTTTTCTCTGTCCCCAGATGACCTCCAAGAATGTGCCCATGGGCCAACTCCAACACCAACTTCCTGTAAGGTTTGGGCACCACCAGCTGCTCAACGGTTTCTTCTGCCCTTTTTGCCACCCGATACAGTAGGTCCTTCTCTACGCTGAAGTATGGGTAAGTGCAGGTAATATCTGGGTTCACTAACTCGCCATCTATTTCCACTACGTTTTCCCGTGCCTTTATTAGGGCGGGGTCTTTTAACTGTTCTGTGGCAAAATTTTCCCTGTGAACCTCCAGATCAGAAAACTCCACAGACGGTAGGTTTTCGTCTGAGGAGGTGGGCTCCTCTCCAGTTTCTTGAGTCTCCCCTGCCAATACTGACAAGGGAAATTCTGGAGAGTCCTCCCCACTCTCAGAGGAGTTCTGGCTATCACATTCCTGGTACATAGGGGCACCAGTGGGGGGCTCAGGATCATCCCACAGTTCCCAGAACTTCGGAAAATCCCTTCCCACAATGGCATCATGCGGTAATTGAGATACTAACCCCACTGGATGAGAGAGGGTACCTTTGGGGGTCTCGAAACACACTGTAGTCACTGGATACTCTCGGGTGTCCCCATGCACACAAATAACAGCTACCTTGCTATTCCCAGAGACCTCTGTTTTAACTAATTCAGCCTTTATCAGGGTCACAAGGCTACCTGAATCCAGCAATACCACAACATTTCTACCATTAATACACATTTTGCATAAATGTTTCTCAGTTCCCCGAATGGCAGTGCATGCGACTGTCGCACACAGCGACTGACGTCTGTCCATCAGAAAGTCACATTGCATGGGTTCCTCCACAACCGGGCAATTTGCTGCAATATGTCCCGCTTGCCGGCAGCGGTAGCAAACGATCCTTCTTGCGGCCTCTTGAGCCGCTGATTTCCCAGGCTGTTCTCGCCAAACTTGGGGTAGAGCTCCCACCCTCTCACTCTCTCCACCCTCACCCCTTGGAATCCTCTTATCCGCCCCTGGGGATGGTCTGGTCTTAGGGTGGAAAGTCCGAGAGTCTCTGGAAGAGGCTGTCAGGTTCTCTGTAGCCAAGTATCTCTCTACACGATCCACAAGTTTACCGGCCGTTTCTGGGTCTCCATGGCTTACCCACTTTTGAATGGCGGTAGGAAGAGCTCTCAAGAAACGATCCATCACAACACGTTCCACAATCTCCGGTGCGGACAAAGTCTCTGGCTGTAGCCACTTCCTGCTCAGGTGAATGAGATCATACATTTGAGACCTGGGGGGTTTTCCAAGCTGGAAAGTCCAGTTATGCACACGCTGAGCCCGGACAGCCAGGGTGACACCCAGCCTTGCCAATATTTCAGCTTTTAGCATCACATAGTCTTTTGCTTGGTCAGGCTCTAGGTCATAGTAAGCCTTCTGCGATTCACCAGTTAACAGAGGAGCCACCAGTCCAGCCCACTGCTCCTCAGGCCACTTTTCTCTTTCAGCAGTCCTTTCAAATGTGGTCAAAAATACCTCTGGATCATCCTCTCCAGTCATTTTTGTCAATAAACGACTCACCCCAAAGGACGCGGTATTAGTGGGACGGCTTTCCTCACTGGTCTGCGGACGTTGCTGCATTACTGCTTCCATTTGTTGTAGTCTCTGCTCTTGCTTCTGTAACAGGTCTATGAAGCGGGCCTCAGATTGCTGCTGGGCTTGTTGATGAGCTTGCTGCTGGGCTGCAAGGCTCCTTTGCAAACCTGCATTTGTCTGCTGTTGATTGGCATTTGCTAGAGCCAGCTGTTTCAGTATCTCCTCCATGCTGGCTTAAAAAAAACTGCCACTGGTTCTCCACCAACTGTGAGGGGGTTAACTCGGTAGCGGGTGTGTGTGACCCCCTGGTTGGGCTCCCCACACAAAAACAGGGCCAGCAGACGGAGGTTGTGGTTTTCAAAATCAAAAGGTGCGGTTTATTTCTCTATGTACAGTGACAAAAACACAGCAAAGCCAAAAAGAAACAAACAAAATAAATCCTGGTCAGTTTGACCTCTGACTAAACATGCAGGTTTCCTAAACTAACAACTGGGATCAGCCTGGTGCTGTCCTAGTCCCTAAGTCCCTGGTTTAGTAAAAGTCCAAACAAATAGCCACACAGGCTTTGCCTCACCGCACAGGGGTTCACTCTCCCTAGACAGTCCACACAGGTCTGGTTCCAGGCATGAGCTAACATCTAATGAATCTGGGAGTTTTTTATAGAGGCCTAAATGAGCTGACAAGCTTCAGCTGGCCTCATCAACTCTGTCTGCACGACGCCCCACACTCTCCCTAGAGGTAAGAGTCATCCATGAGCCTACTAGCCTCAGCTGGGCTTATACAACTCTCCACCCTAGTTGTATAAGTCAGCATAAAGCCTGAATCTGGGAGAAATATATCTACCCCCCTGGATGCAACCAGGTGACTTTACCTTCCTGCTGTCACAATATATATATATACACATGATCCTGTGCAGCGCGACCGCCCTGTAGCAGTAAATCTGCTATGGGGTGGTCAGCAACTGGTTAAGATCATCAGCATTATAATAACTCACAGGCAGCAGGCACTCTATTATGGCTCTGGCTGGCCCTGTCACAGTGTGTCACATGACATGGCTGCTGGGTGCTGATACATGTGTAGCAGGGTCTCCTTTAAGGCCCCTGGACTACGTTACCCAGAACCCCGTTCGGCACCCAGGGTGCATTTGGCCACCACAGAGACTCATGGGTGGGGCTATAAAAGAAGGGGGCGAGGCTAAGCTCGCTCTCTTTGGACACCGCGCGGCTATCAACAGGTCTTCCCGTGCGGATCTGCGGCAGTACAGGGCCTGAAGCCAGGGCCTTGCACAACTTCCAGAGAGCCTTCCATCCCACTGCGAGCCTTGGAGGCATCCGACTTCTCCAAGTTGCTGACATCAGCTGGACCGGGGACCCGGCCGTTGCAGATGCTGTGTGCGGATACACAGACGGTGGAAGTCCAGGACTGGGATCGCGTACGGAGTGGTGAGCGAGCACCTGCTTAATCCAGAAAATTGCTTTACCCTGATTAGGCCTAGAAACTGCCTTGGCCCATCAAGTTTTATCTGTTATTCCACCGGAGACTAGAAACAGAACTGGGTCGTGTAGTCTCCGGTGAAGTGTTCTTCTATTACCTATCGTGTGGATTACAAATACTGTTTCTTTCTATATGTGCACCACCGTTCAAGCTGCATGCGAAGAAATTGTTCCCCAAGAGACTAAGTTATATCTGAGTCAGGCCTCACCAGGAGTTGGAACTTTTTGTTGCTGCGCCATAAGGGCGCATAGATAGGGATAGCTGCATTCGGCGTGTAATCGCCAGCATCCTCAGAGCGTACTATATTTACCGTTGCAGGGCTCTGCAGACAATATATGTGTTATGTGTTAATCTATGCTTTTTACACAAAAGTAAACTAGTTATACTTTAACACTTTGCCCTCAGTGTGTGATCATTGTGCATATATTGCTAGATTGTGATAATATAACAATCCCTAGACTAACTGTGCCAGAGTGGGTCGAGTAGATTGCCGGGGGTTGGCGGTGCTGTTTCAGGGCTCGAAACAAATTCAGCAGCTCTCTTAACTGGGGGTAGCGCTACACGTGGGGGCTCGTCCAGGATTTGAACCCGGGACCTCTCGCATTGGCGTTACGCACTCGACAGGACGGGAAGAGCCTGGAGTACCCCGACTTAATCCGAGTGGTCAGAGAAGAAGAGGCTATGTTGGAAGACAAAAGGAGGAACCAATCAGTCGAGCGAACCAATCCTTCGGCAGTGGTGGTCAGGACGGCTATGACCCTCGAGAGAGACTCAGAGGTGGATACCTTGAAGGCACAGATGTCCCAAGTATTGGGGATGCTGACCTCTATGATGGCCAAGGATCAAGGGGTACCAGAGAGGGAAAACCCAAAGAAGGAACTGTTTCCAAACATCTCAGCACCCGCATCCTTGCAAGATTGGGGGGGATGAGATTTGTTTCAACTGTGGAGGAACTGGCCATGTCGCCAAAGTGTGTTCCAGCCCGAAGAAAAAAAAGATGAATAACCGCAAGCCGGCGGAAAACTTCAGAGGGCCCCGGTGAAGGAGTCAACCGGGTGCCCATCATCTCCAGTGAGCTCCAAACTGAATGCAGAAGCTACTGAGTTCATCCCATCCAGTCCTTTGTCAGATTCTTGGGAAGATGCCTGTGACTTACTCTTAGAGGGGGATCCAAGAGATTCCATGTATCTCCCTGCTCCTGAGTCAAGTGTCCCAGAACCAGTGGAAACTCCCAAGTCGGTTCCAGAAGAGGAACCTGTATTGTCTGAACCAGAAATCCACAGAGAGCGAAGGATGCGAAGGACCATAAAGCCCCCCCGAAAATTGACTTACCCACAGATGGGGAAGAGCTCGGAAGACACTGTGGTCACTGCTAGGAGGAGTGTGGAAGACCCTGATCCCTCCACTGTTCATTTGGTGGGGGGCAACCCCAACTCACCCGCTGGCACAGCTAGGCAGGCCACTATTGACAGTGTGGCCTGTGGGCAAGGGAGTTCACCCCCTCGTTTTTGGTGGGAACTTCCTCTGCCGACATCATACGCATCTTTGTCTCATGTTGTGCGTAGTATGTGTTAACAGTTATCTTTGGGGACCAAAGAGTTTAAGTGGGGGGAGTTTGTAGCGGGGTCTCCTTTAAGGCCCCTGGACGACGTTACCCAGAACCCCGTTCGGCACCCAGGGTGCATTTGGCCACTGCAGAGACTCATGGGTGGGGCTATAAAAGAAGGGGCGAGGCTAAGCTCGCTCTCTTTGGACACCACGCAGCTATCAACAGGTCTTCCCGTGCGGATCTGCGGCAGTACAGGGCCTGAAGCCAGGGCCTTGCACAACTTCCAGAGAGCCTTCCATCCCACTGCGAGCCTGGGTGGCATCCGACTTCTCCAACCCGGCCGTTGCAGACGCTGTGTGCAGAGACACAGTCGGTGGAAGTGCCGGACTGGGATCGCGTCCGGAGTGGTGAGCGAGCACCTGCTCAATCCAGAAAATTACTTTACCCTGATTAGGCCTAGAGCCTTGGCCCATCAAGTTTTATCTGTTATTCCCCTGGAGACTAGTAACAGAACTGGGTCGTGTAGTCTCCGGTGAAGTGTTCTTCTATCACCTATCGCGTGGATTACAAATACTGTTTCTTTCTATATGTGCACCACCATTCAAGCTGCATGCGAAGAAATTGTTCCCCAAGAGACTAAGTTATATCTGAGTCGACCTGGGAGAGTCCCCTGCACGTCCCTATTCCCTGTCTATTCCTTGTGGTGATTTCCTTCTCCCTTATCCCTCTCTCCCCTTCTTCCTCCTCCCTTCCCCCCCTTCCCCTTCTCTCCTTCCCCCCCTACTACTTTCTCCTCTTCCTCCCCTCCCCCCCCCTATTCCTGTCTCTCCCCCCCTCCCTTTCTTCTCCCCCCCCTCTTTCTGTCTCCCCCCCTCTTCCATCTCTCTTCCCCCATACTCCCCCCTTCTCTTCCTTTCTCCCCCCCCTCCCTCCCCCTCCATATCTTCTCCCTTTTTATATCCAAGACTCATGGGTCTGGGTGAGAGTACTCTCCTGGTTGGATCTGATACGTTGTACCCCTATGGCTCGATTTTTCACTATATAGGTTATGAATGCGAACGGATTATTATGCAGATGTATGTATGTAATGTACACTACTAATTTTTATACCTTTTTTGTTTATAACGCAATAAGTTGTGAACTGACATGTACCTATTGAATTTGAATAAAGTTTACTTTGTGAAAAAAAAAAGTTATATCTGAGTCAGGCCTCACCAGGAGTTGGAACTTTTTGTTGCTGCGCCATAAGGGCGCATAGATAGGGATAGCTGCATTCGGCGTGTAATCGCCAGCATCCTCAGAGCGTACTATATTTACCGTTGCAGGGCTCTGCAGACAATATATGTGTTATGTGTTAATCTATGCCTTTTACACAAAAGTAAACTAGTTATACTTTAACACTTTGCCCTCAGTGTGTGATCATTGTGCATATATTGCTAGATTGTGATAAGATAACAATCCCTAGACTAACTGTGCCAGAGTGGGTCGAGTAGATTGCCGGGGGTTGGCGGTGCTGTATTCAGGGCCCGAAACAAATTCAGCGGCTCTCTTAACTGGGGGTAGTGCTACACATATATATACATGATCCTGTGCAGCGCGACCGCCCTGTAGCAGTAAATCTGCTATGGGGTGGTCGGCAACTGGTTAAGATCATCAGCATTATGATAACTTACAAACAGCAGGCACTCTATCACAGGGCTTGACAAATTTCCTTGGAATCTAGGAGCCAGCTAAAAAAGTTAGGAGCCAGGAACGCGCACCGTACCGCAGAGCTTGCGCGCAGAAGCGAACGCATACATGAGTAGCGCCCGCATATGAAAGCGGTGTTAAAACCACACGTGAGCTATCGCCGCGATTGGTAGATCGAGAGCAATAATTCTAGCCCTAGACCTCCTCTGTAACTCAAAACATGCAACCTGTAGAATTTTTTAAACGTCGCCTATGGAGATTTAAAGGGTAAAAGTTTGTCGCCATTCCACGAGCGGATGCAATTTTTAAGCGTGACATGTTGGGTATCAATTTACTCAGCGTAACATTATCTTTCACAATATAAAAAAAAAAAAATTGGGCTAACTTTACTGTTGTCTTATTTTTTAATTTTTTTAAAAAAGTGTATTTTTTCCCAAAAAAGTGCGCTTGTAAGACCGCTGCGCAAATACGGTGTGACAGAAAGTATTGCAATGACCGCCATTTTATTCTCTAGGGTGTTAGAATAAAAAATATATATAATGTTTGGGGGTTGTAATTAGAGGGAAGGAGATGGGGCAGTGGAAACAGACAGGGGAAGCTCCATTAGCATTGCTGGTTGTATGTCATACCAACGGCCACCACAAGATGGCGCCTGATCACAGAAGGAAGCATAGGCCTACAGAGAAGCATAGGCCTGCAGAAGAGAAAAAAATTAAAAATATGGACAGCCGCACTCCAAAAAACCTTTGACGGTCGCCTTTATTGTAAAAAATGGAAGATCACACCAAAAATCATCACAGCATAGCCGGGGTACATGTTTCACACTGATACTACACGACATTCATCCGACTTTCATCCTTCTTTGCTCTGCGACATCAGTCCTACATTGATCCTACATTGGTCCGACATCCATCCGACATTCATGAACAGGATACTACTTTGATCCGACATTGTGATAGTCTGACTTGTCCTTTGACCAATCAAAACAATCCCAGGGTGAGATAAATTCCTTTTACTGCTGCTGTAATCACATGTCGGATGTCAAATGTCGGATGGTTAGGACAAGGATCCTACTTTGATCCGACTTCAATGATAGTCAATGGGCTGGTGTAGGATCAAAGTCGGACCAAAGTAGTACAGGGAGCATTTTCAAAGTCGGACCGACTTGTGTCGGACCAGTTAAGACGGCTCCCATAGAGAAACATTGATTTTCACACGTCATGCGACATTAGCTCCCAATGTCGGAGCGTTTGTCGGACCAGTGTGAACCCAAGGTCAGTGCTTAATCATAGCTAATATGTTACAAAACATCACACCTCTAATATAGAGAGAAAAGACATACACTCATGTGATCCAAGACCTCAAATTAGGAACCAATTAGGAACCAATTAGTGTTGGAAAGTGTTGTGAATGAAAACCCATCACATGTATATAATTAACAATTATTATCTATGTGACACTTGAAAGATGAACATAAAATTAGAAAAAGTTTTAACTATTACAGTGTGTATATGTGTTGATTGTCTGTTGTGTGAAAAAAAATATAAAATAAAATAAAAATAAAAATAAAAATAAAAAATAAATATAAAACTGGGTGAAAACAAAAATAAAGAACAAGTGTGTGTGGAAATGAAATGTATTGAAAATGTAGTGAATTAATGTGTGGGTGTGTAAATGTACTAAACAGAAATAGTGATAATTGTAATAATAGACAAAGAACTAGTGAAGTGTGTGTATGTGCTAATTGTCCATTATAAAAAATATAAAGTGAAATATTTTTTTTTTTTTGTAAAAATATAAGGGTGTATGAAATATTATGAACAAAAAAAAATATTATAAATTAATATGTGGTGTATGGATGTAATGAATAAAATTAATAATAGTGGTGAAAGGTAAAGCTAATGTAAAAATAGGTTATGTGAGTGCTGATGCATGTGAAGAAAATAGGTGAAAATTAATACATACTATAAGCATAAATATAATAATGAGGATGATAAATGATTGTGAATAAAACTGAGGGATTGAAAATGTGATGAAAGAAAAAAAGAAAAAAAAAACAGTGTCTCCATACATAAAAATATATGTTGATGAGGTCAATGAGTGTGTCATACACAATGTTTGTGGTGTATTAACGAAAACAACAAACTAGTGTATAAATGTATTGTGCAAGCTATTGTTGATATGTTTTACATATATGTGTATATATATTTTTTAGTATACTTTTATCATTTTTTGGTAATTGTCATTGTGTCCCCGGAAATGGATGTTGTTAATTTGTTTGTGTATTCATACACTAAAATTGTACTGATATAGTTAAAACAATTTTTATACCCAATTACTAAGAAACCATAAACAATACCAATATTACAATGTATAAAAAAAGTTATTTCAATATATAAAAAACATTATAAAAGCATATATAGCACAATAAAAAAAAAAGAGGTACAAAAAGAAGAATAGTGATCGTGAAAATTATATTTGTTATTTGTGACTACTCCGACATTTGCCATCATAGTCTATAATTTCTTGCGGCTTAATAGCTTGCAATAGTAGACATACTACCGTCCTGGCAAATACGTGTTTTTTCACTTTTATCCCGATGTCACAAAAATATCTAATTTTTAAGAAGGAAATAAAAAGATAAACACTCGTGAGTATAAGCGATCATCCTATTCTTAGATTTTTATTATTTTGTGTGTTTTTTAGTAGAACTTTGATTATTGTAGTCTGTCTACATGTTGGTTTTATTAGACAATCCTCTTTTACAAAAAGGTTTATTGTCATACAAACCAACAGAACAGGTTTACAATAGCGTGTTATAGCATACAAAATACAAAGCAGATCTGGGCTTGGAGGCCCTTATCAACATTAAGGAAGCATGAGCCGCGATCCTATGCTATACACAAATAAAGGGAGAAATTAAAATAATCCATAAGACCAAATGGTCCAAAACCCGAGCCATGCCCGGCTGTCTATAAACCTGTTGAGTGAACATATAATGCACAACAAGAGAACCTGAAGGTTAGTATCCTTTAGAGAGGTTAGAAAGGGTTATCAGCAAAATAAGTGACTATATGAAAGAGAGGGAAAAAAAAGCAAAAGAGAAATGGAGAAAGAGGGAGAGAAATGAAATAAAATAAAAAGAATGGAGCGGAACAAGAAGGGGAGTAGAAGCTGAAGAGGGAGGAAAAGAAGAGGAAAGCAGGAGGTCCACGGGGTGCGCGCAAGAGGAGTCCTATAGTGATAGTAATGCAGCGTCAAACCTAGAAGGGTGGTGGTATGTGATCCATGGTTGCCAGACCTTAAGAAACTTGTCATGCGTATCAGAAAGAATAGCCGTTAGTTTCTCGTTAACCATGACATCGTTCAGGTGGTTTTTGACTGCTTCAAAGCTAAGTGCGGGGGTCTTCCAAGCTCTCGCAACTGTCAACCTAGCTGCAGTAAAAAGATGTTGGGCCAATTGCCTTTCTGGACGCAATAGTTCCTCGATGGGCTTACCAAGGAGAGCTACATAAGGGTCCCTTTTAATGTTGATCTGAAATAGATTACGGAGGAGAGTGAAAACCCTAATCCACAGTCTGCACGCCCGCGGGCATGACCACCAGATATGTGCCATGGAGCCCTCCTGGGAGCACCCCCGAAAACAAAGTGGAGAATAATTTGGTATAAAGCGAGCCAATCTCGCCGGCGTGTAGTACCACCTATACAATACTTTATAGGCATTTTCCAGAATTAACACATTACGGGAACACTTGGAGATAGTTAGTGTCATTGCCTGCCAGTCCCCAGGGTCCAGCTGCTTCCCCAGCTCTCTCTCCCATTGTAGGTGGTAAGGCCTCAATGGGGGTCTCTTTGTAGATATCACAGCCGAATAAATCAGTGATATTAGGCCTGTTGAATGGGGTCTGGCTCTACAAAGGCCCTCGAAGGGGGTCAAAATATAAGGGGTAAATTGAGACCGAATAAGACTCTGAACAAAGTGGCGAAGTTGTAAATAACGATAGTGCTCTCGCAAGGGAATGTTGTGAGAGGAGCGTAAAGCTTCAAATGCCAAAATCCTAGTAGACCTTAATAGTGAGTGAACATCTGTGAACCCGTTCATGGACCACCATGAAAATTGGGAGGGATTATCACGACCTGGAGGAAATAGCGGGCAGTGTAAGAGTCGTAAGAGAGGGAGATGAGGAGAGATCAACCCTGCAGAGTACTTTACCGAATCCCATATTCGCAAAGAGTGGGCTAAACAGGGCCCCAGAGCTGCTGGACGATGCACAGGAGGGAGCCAGGGTAATGAGGAGATAGGAACAGGGTCGGTGTCAACCAGGTCAAGCATAGCCCAGAGTGGGAGCTGATAGGTTTCATGAAGGCACGAAAGGGGGGCTATGTTGGCGGCTATATAATAGGCTCGTAAGTTAGGAACCGAAAGACCGCCATTAATTCGCCTGGCAAACAAGACCTGTCTGCCAATTCGAGGGCGGATCGAACCCCATATAAGCAAAGGCATCCAAAAGGGATTGTAAGTTCGGTAGAGAAATTCTGGGGGAGGTTAGAGTAAGAAGGATATCATCGGCGAATAGGGAAATTTTATTGGGACAACCTGCTACTTCGATACCTCGTATGTCTGGGTGCGAACGAATCGCCTCCGCCAGGGGTTCCAGAGCCAATACAAAAAGAAGAGGCGATAGGGGGCATCCCTGACGTGTGCCCCTCATAATATTAAAGAGAGTAGACTCGAATCCAAAATACCTAATTTTTGCCCGGGGGGAGTCATATAGGACAGACATCCAATGCATAAATGAAGACCCGAAGCCATAATGCTGAAGAACAGACATGAGATAAGGCCACGACAAAGTGTCAAAGGCCTTGTTTACGTCCAGAGACAAGAGCATGGTTTCCAGCGAGCGGGTATGAGCTATGTGTTGGAGTTGTAATATACGCCGAATAGCATCACCAGCCTGTCTCCGAGGTATGAAACCAACTTGGTCCATCCCAATCAACCGAGGGAGAAAAGAGTTTAGGCGATTAGCCAAAATTTTGGTCAAAATTTTCATATCAATGTTAATTAAGGAGATAGGCCTAAAATTGGCCCAGGAGGAGTGATCGCGATCCGGTTTAGGGATCATCACAATGTTTGCCGTTAAGAGGTCCGGGGTAAGGGAGCGACCGTTTTTAACAGAACTATACATGGCCGTTAAATGCAGAGCTATCACAACGGCCAGTTTCCTGTAGTAAAGTGCCGTAAAGCCATCCGGTCCCGGACGCTTTCCCACCTTAAGGTCTTTTATACCTTGGAGGACCTCCGAAGGTTGTATGTCCCGGTCCATAAGGGTGACATGCGCCTCCGTCAGGGTCGGGAGTGGGAGGCGGTTGAGGAAATCGGCAGTGTCCTGAGCGTTAAACTGCTCCGGGTCCGAGTAAAGTTTGGTAAGACGGAATCGAAACTCCTCTAAGATGTGCAACGGGTTACCCGTAAGGACATTGTGGCGGTTGCGCAAAGTGATGGGAGTGAATTTAGGAGCGAAAGTCCGAAGTCTGTTAGCCAACATTCGGTTTGGTTTGTTCGCTCTGGTATACCACCTCTGGCGGGACCAACGTAAGATGCGCTCAGCCCCCTCGGTGAGACAAAGATCTAACTCCGAACGGGCCTGCTCCAAGAGTTTACGGTTGCCAGAGGTGGGGGATTGTTTAAAAACTTCAGATAACGCCTCCAGACGGGTCTCCAGGGCCCTTTGCTTCAGACCCCGTTCCTGCTTACGGATCGACGCCAGCCGAATAATGTGGCCTCGGAGTACCGCCTTATAGGCCTCCCAAAGCGTTATAGGCGACTCAACCGACCCTCGGTTATCACTGAAATATTCCTCTGAGGCCTTGAAAATATCTTCCCGGACCTCTTTAAGCGATAGGAGCGAATCGTTCATCACCCAGGGCGAGAGTTGGGGCCTGTCCAAGACAGAGTGGCAGATCACCAGAACAGGGTCGTTATCAGACCATGGAGCTACCAGGATAGAGGCCCTGACCACCATAGGAAGGTGGCGTCTCAGCATAAACATATGATCGATTCTGGAGTGAGAGTGGTGAGGGTGGGAGTAATGTGTATAGTCCTTACCCTGAGGATGGCATTCCCTCCAAAGATCGACCAGATCATGTGATTGTAAAGAGCGAGCAAATTTTTTAGCCCCGGACGAGGGAGCAATTCGCTCCGAGGGGTATTTATCCAGCGCAGGATTCAAAACTAAATTTGAATCTCCTGCAAGGAAAAGAGTACCCTTATGGTGGGATGTTAACAGGGCGCATACATGAGTCAAGAAGGGTCCTGGGTTAGAATTTGGTGCATAATAAGTCATAATGGTGACCTCTTTACCTTGGATAGTGCCTTGTAGCAATAAATATCTACCATCAGGATCTGCAATCTGTCTAGTGCAACTAAATGAGACCGACTTGCGGAAAGCTATGAGCACCCCTTTTTGTTTGGTTGGAGCAGTTGCCAAAAACACCTGGGGAAATTTAGCATCAAAGTATCTAGGGCAGGAAGTCGCCGAAAAATGGGTTTCCTGTAAGCAGGCGATGTCAATCCGCTGCCTCCCAAGATACTTGAAGACCTTCACCCTTTTCTGAGGAGAGTTCATACCCTGAACATTCAGGGACAGCCAATTAAGCGTCATAGTAGATCTAACAATAGGCAAAAGATCATTCCCCAAAGCACACACCCCGCGGACCTAGTGGAGGAAAAGAAAGGATAAAAGACCAGAAAGTCAAGTAGGAGGAAAGTCAAAGGAATCAGATCAAGAAAGACAAAAAAACTGAGCAAAACTCGAAATAAAAACATTCCAGTCATCAAGGTTGCGATTAGTAGTGGGACTGAAAGCCCACTGGAAGGTCGGAAGTTGGCCAAAACTTTTGTTCGGACCAAGTTCCGGGCCTAGGGGGAGCAGTGGTCCGTCGGAAACCACTCGGCATGGTGTTAAAGTAGACTGAGTAATGAGTTCAAAACAACAACGGCACAAAGTAAGCAATAAAACAACAAAAACAAACATGCTTGGTAGACACCACCTAGATAAAGATTAAAGCAGTCTTAGCCAAAATTATATAACATAACATTTTAAACTGTAAACGGCGGACTGTAAGCCGAGGCCGACCCCGTGTCCCGGAGCCCCCAGACAAAGTCCGGGGAGCCCGGAGCACGGAGCCGACCCGCAGCAAATACAATGACAACAACACACACGGACCACGGCCGAAACCGTGAAGGGCACAAACCGCGGTCCATGATAGGCAGCACACACCCATGACTCTGGTGAATACGTGTAGCGCGGCACAGAGATAGTCCTCTTGAGCTGCATGTCAAAAAGTCTGCACCCCAAAAAAACAAAAAAAAAACGGGAGGGCGGGGGGGCATGCCAAGGGATATAAACCCAGATGGGCCAAATGACCATGCGAACGTAACCGCATCACAGAGGCCCAATGTTGCCATCCCGCAGTTGGTTATTAGACAATCCTCATAGGTGCAACTGTGGGGTATACAGTATTGCTGTGTTTTGGATGTTCCATCGTATATCAGTCCCAGTCCCATCGCAGTATGTATGGCTGTATACACATACAACCAGCCAACCGTCCCAGAGGCTACGCATGGACGTGGGGAATGGAAATAGCAATCATGTCGTGCAAAAGCCGTCCCAATCTATCTGTGTATGGGTGAGCACAGACATTGATTGCAACTAATGCTGGACCTATTTGACTGTAGTCGGTCCAAACATGTTTTCCATAGTTACCGATAAAGAAAAACAAAACAAAAACAAAACCCCAAAAAATCCCAAAAATGGGAGGAAAGGGCAAAAAAAAAACAATTATATTTTTTCCCCTTTTTTCTCCTTCGCCTTTTCCCTTCCCTTTTCCCTTGAACACGATAGAACAACCAAAGTAACCAGAGGAGAAGGTAGGAGCAGTGAAACGACAAAAGGAATGAAACACAGAGAAATAGAGAATTCACGGAATTGGATGGGAAACTGAATAAGAGACTTGACAAGCTGAAAAAATTTGTAATCGACACAAAAAAGGGGAAGATGACTTGTGACCGCATTGACTACGAGAATGACAAGGTTTATATTTGGAAAAAAACACAATATCAAGTCAATCGGTCACACAGGAGTAGAGGAAAAAGCGTAAGCTTTTCTGACCAGGAAAATGAAATTGCCTATGACACTTTGGCCACCACAGGGTCGGAATCCTCTCCCGAGCGAACGGTGACACTGCCTAAATCAACCATCGGGGACACTTCCAACCAGAGACACCCTCACGGGTCGGGCAAAAAGACAAAGAAGAAGAAAACATCCACAGGAAGACAAGAAGGGGAGGAATCAAACACAAGAACAAGGAGCATGCAACATTCCCTACGAGGGAGAACAAAGCGATAACAACCAACGTTCTCAATATTTCCAACAGGACTTTGAACACCGAAGAGAACATGCTGCTTTCTAAAGGCCTCAACTTTTGTCCTACAAAACATTTTGATTTATTTGGGACTATTTTGGATATCAATAAGTTTTGCCGCAATTTAACCCTCAAAATACATTTTTCAGCTTCTATACCAGAGGAAATGGTCTGTTCTAATGACGGTCTGGATTTGGGTGAGTGTTTTCCCTCTCCTATATTATTTAGAGAAGTTTGTGCATTACAAGATCTCACTGATTTGGCTATAGAGTCAGATCCTTGTCCTCTTGATCCAATAGATTCAGCCAATACTATTCCATTTAGACTGTGGTCAGACTTTTATCCTGTAGAATCTAGGGGCAAGGATCTAGACTCATTCCAAAAACTAGTGGAGAGGGACCTCACACATCTGGCCCGCCATTGCCAAAAAGATAAATCCCCTGACAATTTGTCTGGGCTTGAAAGAACAGCATTAAAAGCATTAGCAACAGACCACAGTATTACTATCAGGAACGCAGACAAGGGAGGCACAGTAGTGGTTCTGGATTCTATTACCTATAAGGAAGAGGCTCTGCGACAATTGTCGGATACAAATACATACTTGCCACTTACATCAGATCCCACCCTACCATTCACAAAAACACTCCATGAACTTTTGAACAGAGCAGTATCAGTAGGAATTTTTTCTGAATAGGAGAAAGATCTTTTTGTCCCTATCAATCCCATTATGTCGGTGTTCCATCACCTACCAAAGGTGCACAAAGGGTTACACCCGCTCACAGGTAGACCAATTGTGGCAGGCATAGGTTCCCTTAATGAGAGACTGGGCGAGTGGCTAGATGGTCAGCTACAGCCACTAGTCACAGAGCTCCCAGGGTTCCTTAGGGACACCAAGCAGCTATTGATGGATCTGAAAGATTTCAGATGGATGGACGAGTATAGATGGATCAGCTTTGATGTGTCCAGTCTATACTCGAGCATTCCACATCACCTGGGCTTACAAGCCGTTTCTGTGTTTTTGAAGGAGTCAGGAAGATTGTCTTTGGTTTTACAGGAGTTCATCTTGCAGGCATTGGGAAGCAGTAGAAATGTCCAAGAGATTCACTGAGAGGGGCTATTCAATAAAAACTATTACAAAAGCTCTGTCCAAAGTGGAAAGAATACCTAGAAATTCACTATTATTAGATAAGAACAAAAATAAGGACATGAACAGTAGCGACAATAAAAAGAAAAAGAAAAAAGAAAAAGTCATTATGCCTTACAAGAATTTGCCAATTTTTTCCACTCCATACAGCATGGAATTTCAACAGATAAAATCCATTGTTACAAAATATCTTCCGGTACTTTACAATGATGAAACATATGAAGACATATTGTCCAATGGAATTAAAACTGTATCAAGAAGAGCACCCACTTTGGGAAACAAACTGTCACCTAGTTTGTTCCATACAAAACCAATTGGTTCCAATTGGTTATCGGTCAAAGGAACCTATAAATGTGGAGTAAAGGGATGCCAATATTGCATCCGTATAAAATCAGGTCCACACATCCACTCATATGTGACCGACAAGAGCTTTTCAATACAAGAGTTCATTAACTGCAATACTAGGTATATAGTTTATGTGATCAACTGTGATCGCTGCAAAATCCAGTATGTGGGCAGAACCATTCGCAGGCTAAAAGATAGGTTATATGACCATCTGTATGATATAGAAAAAGAACGCAACACCAATGTAGCCAAACATTGGAACAGTGTCCATTCTAAGGACACATCAAGCCTGTCGATTCAGGGAATAGAGAGAATCACCACTTCAATAAGAGGAGGGGATAAATTCAGAAGACTTTGTGAACGAGAAGTATTCTGGATTTTTTCCCTTAATACTAGAATACCTCAGGGGTTAAATTTTGAGTGGGACATCTCACACTACTATGATTAAACAACATAAGGAAATTCCCTCTCTGCGCCCCCCCCCCCCCAGCTGTGTCTGTTCTTTATTCTCTATTTCTCTGTGTTTCATTCTTTTCGTCGTTTCACTGCTTCTACCTTCTCCTCTGGTTACTTTGGTTGTTCTATCGTGTTCAAGGGAAAAGGGAAGGGAAAAGGGGAAGGAGAAAAAAGGGGAAAAAAAAGAATTTTTTTTTTTTTTTGCCCTTTCCTCCCATTTTTTTGATTTTTTGGGTTTTGTTTTTGTTTTGTTTTTCTTTATCGGTAACTATGGAAAACATGTTTGGACCGACTACAGTCAAATAGGTCCAGCATTAGTTGCAATCAATGTCTGTGCTCACCCATACACAGATAGATTGGGACGGTTTTTGCACGACATGATTGCTATTTCCATTCCCCACGTCCATGCGTAGCCTCTGGGATGGTTGGCTGGTTGTATGTGTATACAGCCATATATACTGCGATGGGACTGGGATTGATATACGATGGAACATCCAAAACACAGCAATACTGTATACCCCACAGTTGCACCTATGAGGATTGTCTAATAAAACCAACATAAGGCTCTGTCTACAATAATCAAAGTTCTACTAAAAAACACACAAAATAATAAGAATAGGATGATCGCTTATACTCACGAGTGTTTATCTTTTTATTTCCTTCTTAAAAATTAGATATTTTTGTGACATCGGGATAAAAGTGAAAAAACACGTATTTGCCAGGACGGTAGTATGTCTACTATTGCAAGCTATTAAGCCGCAAGAAATTATAGACTATGATGGCAAATGTCGGAGTAGTCACAAATAACAAATATAATTTTCACGATCACTATTCTTCTTTTTGTACCTCTTTTTTTATTATTGTGCTATATATGCTTTTATAATGTTTTTTATATATTGAAATAACTTTTTTATACATTGTAATATTGGTATTGTTTATGGTTTCTTAGTAATTGGGTATAAAAATTGTTTTAACTATATCAGTACAATTTTAGTGTATGAATACACAAACAAATTAATAACATCCAGTTCCGGGGACACAATGACAATTACCAAAAAATTATAAAAGTATACTAAAAAATATATATACACATATATGTAAAACATATCAACAATAGCTTGCACAATACATTTATACACTAGTTTGTTGTTTTCGTTAATACACCACAAACATTGTGTATGACACACTCATTGACCTCATCAACATATATTTTTATGTATGGAGACACCGTTTTTTTTTTTTTTCTTTCATCACATTTTCAATCCCTCAGTTTTATTCACAATCATTTATCATCCTCATTATTATATTTATGCTTATAGTATGTATTAATTTTCACCTATTTTCTTCACATGCATCAGCACTCACATAACCTATTTTTACATTAGCTTTACCTTTCACCACTATTATTAATTTTATTCATTACATCCATACACCACATATTAATTTATCATTTTTTTTTTTTGTTCATAATATTTCATACACCCTTATATTTTTACAAAAAAAATAATTATTTCACTTTATATTTTTTATAATGGACAATTAGCACATACACACACTTCACTAGTTCTTTGTCTATTATTACAATTATCACTATTTCTGTTTAGTACATTTACACACCCACACATTAATTCACTACATTTTCAATACATTTCATTTCCACACACACTTGTTCTTTATTTTTTTTCACCCAGTTTTATATTTATTTTTTATTTTTATTTTTATTTTTATTTTATTTTATATTTTTTTTCACACAACAGACAATCAACACATATACACACTGTAATAGTTAAAACTTTTTCTAATTTTATGTTCATCTTTCAAGTGTCACATAGATAATAATTGTTAATTATATACATGTGATGGGTTTTCATTCACAACACTTTCCAACACTAATTGGTTCCTAATTGGTTCCTAATTTGAGGTCTTGGATCACATGAGTGTATGTCTTTTCTCTCTATATTAGAGGTGTGATGTTTGTAACATATTAGCTATGATTAAGCACTGACCTTCAGTGTGAAACATGTAAGCTGTTACCCCGGCTATGCTGTGATGATTTTTGGTGTGATCTTCCATTTTTTACAATAAAGGCGACCGTCAAAGGTTTTTTGGAGTGCGGCTGTCCATATTTTTTATTTTTTTCTCTATATGCTACGTGCATTGCTGGCACCCACGGTAGTCCTGATACTACAAATTGCTGGAGCGTGTTCACCTGGAGCAGTAAAAATCTCTTTCTCTCATAGGCCTGCAGAAGGCCGCAAAGCCGCGGCCTCAATTACCGGCCGGCCTGACACGATCGCGATTGCGCGGCACGGGGGGGTGTTTCACGGAGACACAGGATACCCCAGCTGTGCTGCCCCAGGCGCCAAGTCGCTAATTCTAGTCGCAATGGCGACCTGGCGCCCGGGGATTGACGAGCCCTGCTCTATCATGGCTCTGGCTAGCTCTGTCACAGTGTGTCACATGACATGGCTGCTGGGTGCTGATACATATGACCAGTAAGGTAACAAAATCAGCACCCAGTAGCCATGTTATGTGACACACTGTGACAGTGCACTGCCAGCCAGAGCCATGATAGAGTTCCTGTGTGTTATGATGGACAAAAGTAAGGATTCTACTCACAGCAACCACGTTTCAAAATTATACTGCCCCCTACGCATATGCTTTCCACCACTGTACCCCCACCAAACATTTGTTCCACCACTGTACCCCCCACCTCACATCTGTTCCACTACTGTACCCCCATCGCACACCTGTTCCACCACTGTACCCCCACTGCACACTTCTCCCACCACTGTACCCCATCATACATCTGTTCCACTACTGTACCTCATCATACATCTGTTCCACTACTGTACCCCCATCACACACCTGTTCCACCACTATACTTCCTGCACACCTGTTCCACCACTGTACCCCCATCGCATACCTGTTCCACCACTGTACCCCCATTCCAACTTTTCCACTATTGTACTCCCACTGCAATTTTGTTTCACTGTTCCATCCCCTGCACACCTGTTCCACCACTGAACTCCCATCACACACCTGTTCAATTGCTGTACCCCCACCACACATCTATTCCACCACTGCACCCCCTCCTTTTCTACTTCTGCACCCCGCTCCTGTTTTACAACTGCATCCCTCCTGAACGCCTGTTCAACCACTGCACCCCTTCATGAGCACCTGTTCCAGCTCTGTACTTCTCTTGTTTCACCACTTCAGCCCTTCCCAAAAAGTTGTTCCATCACTGCTCCCACATCGTTTCCACCACTGCACCCCTCCTGTTCCACCACTGCACCCCTCCTGAGTACCTGTTCCGCCACTGCACCCCTTCCTTTTCCACCACTGCACCCCTCCTGAGTACCTGTTCCACCACTGCACACCCTCCTTTTTCACCACTGCACCCCTCCTGAGCACCTGTTCCACCACTGCACCCCCTCCTTTTTCACCTCTGCACTCCTCCTGTTTCACCACTGCACCCCTCCTGAACACCTATTCAACCCCTCACGATCACCTGTTCCACCACTACACCCCCTCATGAACAGCTGTAGCTCCAGGCTTCTCCTGTTCAGTGAGTGCCCCCTAGCAAGCCACTTGCTATGGGGACATTCATGCGTATTTCGATCTTGAGCTAGGCTGTGTGCATCTATAGACACATACAGTGCAACTTGGTCCTTCCCCTCCCCACTCCCTCTTCACAAGATCTGATTGACAGCAGCAGGGGACAAAAACACACGCGGATGCCAAATCTCCTGTCAGAGGCGAGAGAGTGGGGGGACCAATTTCTGAAAGTTTTTTGTTTTTCTTACTTTATAGGCTTTCCGACTGCCACATGCACTTTTACGTCGACAGAATGTCACGGCTGCGCAAATGGGCGTGTATATACGTCCCCTTTAATTTGTGAACAGTGTGGTCGCGCGCGGCGGTGGCGCGTTTGCGACACTCTTGCGAGCTCCGTGACCGTGCTCGCGGGACCCGACTCGATGTCCACCGGTGTCCCACGATCGGGTCACAGAGCTTAAGAACGGGGAGATGTCAGTGTAAACACAACATCTCCCCGTCCTTCCCCTGACATGTCACTGATCGTCTGTTCCCTGTCATCGGGAACAGCGATCAGTGACGTGTCATGGCAAGCCACGCCCCCTAACAGTTATAAGCACTCCCTAGGTCACACTAAACCTCTTTAGCGCCCCCTACAGGTTAAAACCTTCACTGTCAGTGTAATTTTTACAGTAATCAGTGCATTTTTATAGCACTGATCGCTGTAAAAATGACAATGGTCCCAAAATGGTGTCAAAAGTGTCCGATGTGTCCACCATAATGTCGCAGTCATGATAAAAGTCGATGATCGCCACCATTACTAGTAAAAAAAAAATATTAATAAAAATGCCATAAAACTATCCCCTATTTTGTAGACGCTATAACTTTTGCGCAAACTGATCAATAAATGCTTATTGCGATTTTTTACCAAAAATATGTAGAAGAGTACATATTGGCCTAAACTGAGGAAAAAATATGTTTTTTTATATATTTTTGGGGGATATTTATTATAGCAAAAAGTTAAAAATATTGCATTTTTTTTTAAATTGTAGGTTTATTTTTGTTTATAGCGCAAAAAATAAAAACCGCAGAGGTGATCAAATACCACCAAAAGAAAGCTCTATTCGTGGGAAAAAAGGACGTCAATTTTGTTTGGGAGCCACGTCGCACGACCGCGCAATTGTCAGTTAAAGCGACGCAGTGCCGAATCGCAAAAAGTGGCCTGGTCTTTGGCGAGGTTACGCCAATTTTTTTTTTTAAAAGCCAGCAGCTACAAATACTGCAGCTGCTGACTTTTAAAAAATGGACACTTACCTGTCCAGCTCGCCCGCAATGTCGGCAGATGAGGTTGAGCAGTCGCTCGGTCCTCGAGTGCTGCCGCCGCCTTTCTCGGTGAGGGAACCAGGAAGTAAAGCCTTGCGGCTTCACTGCCCGGTTCCCTACTGCGCATGCCGTCACTGGTCCCCACTCTCTCCCGGGAACAGTGTGTTTCCCAGAAGACAGCAGGTGCGCGAGTAGCGCGGCACGCCGTCACTGGTCCCCGCTCTCTCCTGGGAACAGTGTGTTTCCCAGAAGACAGCGGGGGGTGACGCGAAGGGGCGTGACTCCCGCGGGAGTCAATACCCGGAAGTGGTGCAAATACCTGTCTTAGACAGGTATCTGCACACCCCTCCCCCCTGAAAGGTGCCAAATGTGACACCGGAGGGGGGGAGGGTTCCGAAATACGGAAGTTCCATTTTTGGGTGGAACTCCGCTTTAAGTGGTTAATGTAAATATATTTTTCTTCTCTTCTCCTTATTAAAAAAAAATATTTTAATAATAATAATAATAAAGGTATAGTGTCTCCACTACTATTTCATTTTTATGCTAATTCTATAACCCCCATGTAATAAAGATGAACAAAGGTAGTTTGAGGTCTGAAAACCGAAAATTGTTAATACTCTGATTTTGGATTTGCACACTGTCACTGTTGGACAAAAGTACTTCCATTCTGGTTGTGCGTGACAGTTTGGGAAAGACTGATGAATGTAGGTTTGAAGTCCAGCCTGGGTGGCAACATGGATTCCTCCAAAGATAAAATAAAGGGGTAAGTGTGGCCACCCAGGGACAAAAAAGTGGTGTGTTACTGGCAAGATCAGCATATTAAATAAATTTAATTTATTTTTATTTTTTAAAACAGCAATTTGATTAACCATATTTATTATGTACCTCAAACTCTTGATGGTGTGTAGTGCTGGTATAAGTTTCCTCAATCCTTCATTGTGAATATTACATGAACTTAGATTTACTTCTTCTGTCTCTTTGCAGGACTGTAGGATAAAAGTCAGCACAGAGCAGTCCAGGGGGCTGAGGTGGACAACAGAAAAGTCAAATCTGTTTGATCCAATATATTCTGACACCAAAGCCTTATTCCTGCTCTCATTGAGATAATAGAACACGTTAAGAAAATTTCTGTTGCTTTTTATGTTGTCGTAGCTTGTTTTTTTCATTTTCTTCTGAATCCAGGTGATGACATGTCTGGCAGACTGAGTGGACAATTCTCCCACATGAGACTTTAACAGGGATCTGGTAGAAGGGTCTGAGAGACCAGATAGAAAACGGAGGAATATTTCAGCACGACCATCATTGTAAGATTCAGCCTTATCAAGTGTTTCCTGTAATCTGTCAGTATTATAGTTAAAAAAATTGACTAAAGCAGCAAAAAACTCCTGAAGATTGAGATGTAAGAAGGTGTAATCCACATCAGGAGGCTGACCAGATTCCATCATGAAACACGAGAATAGATGTTTATCATTCCTCACATCGAATGACTCCAGATGACGTTTATTAAACGCAATCACGTGATTCATGACTCCATGTTCTGCCATCCATCCAATAGATGTTAGCAGTTTCCGAGCAGCATCACTATCATCTTTATTTTGGTTGTGATTGGCCAGAATGTTGGAGACAAACGTCACAAAGAGTTGTGTCACTGTTTTGGGCAATGATGTCATCAGCTGATCAGTGATTGTTGGTTGGGCTCTGAAGCACATTGATAACACTGTACAAATGATCCAGCAGTATGATGGGATATAACAGAAAGTGTACAGCGTGTCATTCTCCTGCACATAATGAAAAGCCTTTTCTGACAATTCCTCATTTCCAAAGAAATGTTTAAAGTAGATCAGTCTGTCTCCATGAAGAAATCCCATGATCTCAGCTATTCTCTGGAAAGCACCGTTATCAATTGATGCCAGTCTGGTTGGACGGCTGGTTATCAGTACAGAGCATCCCTTGAGTAGACTTTGCCTCACCAAACTGACCACAATCTCCCCAAACTGTGTTCTCTGCTTTGGATTGGACAGTTTACTTGATCTGAAATCCATTTGGTGAATACTTTCATCTAAACCATCAAATATAAACAGAAGTCTCTCTGGATCTTGTAAAATATCTCCAATCTGACTCTCTAGATGCGGATATTGTCGAAGAATCATCTCCTCCAAGCTGACCTCTCCCAGTCTATTAAGGTCCCGAAATCTGAAGAAGAAGACAAAAGCAAATCTCTGGTAGTGTTTTCCGGTCACCCAGTCATAGACAAACTTCTGCATCAGTGTGGTCTTCCCTATTCCTGGCACTCCGCTCACCAGTACTGCATGTGGTACACATTGTGACTGGTGGTTCCATCGGAACAGCCTGTTGGGGAAAATGTGTTCCAGTCCAGTCTGTGTTTCCTCTGAGCATTCCTCATGTTTTACCCCGGCCTGTATTAGCTCATTCTGGGGATGCTGTCTGAACTGATCCGTGGAGACTACAATCAGGTTCACATAACGTTCATTAATGAGGAATCTTTGTGGCTCCAGGGTAGTTCCTGGGGGTCTATGCTCCACAAGAATCTCAGTCCTCTCCATCAGATGTTGTTTGTGATTTTTTTTTATATCTGTAAACATAATGGAAATATATTTATAAGGCAAGTTAAAACAAAAGCAGAATGTGATGTTGGCAGTAACCTCTTGCTGACCGCCCCACGTACATTTAGGCTGCATTTTACACGTTAGCGTTTTCAGCTTGTAAAACGCCAGAAAAAAAGCATGAAAATGCCCAACAAGCAAAATCCTATTAATTTTAATGGCACCTGTTCACATCTGAGCGTTTTTTGTCACCTGAAGCAAAGCGCCTGAAAAACGACTAAAGCTCAAAAAAGTACACAAGCTTCTTTTTGGCCAGATTACAGGTGTTTTCCTACTTTTAACATTGGTGACCTTATGACCTGTACAAAATCGCGGCAAAAACGCTGTAAAAATTGTAGCAAAATGCGCAACTTTCTGCCTGAAAACTAAACGCTCAGGTGTGAATGCAGCCTTACTGCGGGGCAGCATCTCCTCTGCACAGAATCACGTACAGGTACCGGTTGGACACAGCCAATAAACGTGTATGGCAGACCAAATGTCCACTGGGACCCGCCGATCGTTCCGGACAGAGGCAGAATGGTGGTCTGCCTATGTAAACAAGGCAGATTGCCGTTCTGTTAGTATGGAAAACAGAGATCCTGAGTTTCTGTTAAGCAGGAACATGGATTTCTGTCTTCCAACAGTTAAAGCACCCCCCCCCCCCCACACACACACAGTTAAAAAGCACTCCCAGTCCCTAGGAACATATTTAACCATTTGATAGCCCCTGGTGTTAACCCCTTCCCTGCCGGTGTCATTAGTACAGTGACAGTGCATATTTTTTAGCACTGATCACTGTATTGGATACTTTGTTTTTAGTCTCATTAGTTTGACACTTTTCTTCTACGTGTAAAAATTAACTTTTTTTTGCTAAAAAATTACATAGAACCCCCAAACATTATATATATATTGTGAGGGGGTTAGCTCGGCAGCGGGTGTGTGTGACCCCCGGGATGGGCTCCCCACACAAAAACAGGCCCAGCAGACGGAGGTTGTGGTTTTCAAGATCAAAAGGGTGCGGTTTATTTCTCTATTTACAGTGACAAAAACACAGCAAAGCAAAAAGAAACATAAACAAAATAAACCCTGGTCAGCTTGACCTCTGACTAAACATGCAGGTTTCCTAAACTAACAACTGGGATCAGCCTGGTGCTGTCCTAGTCCCTAAGTCCCTGGTTTAGTAAATGTCCAAACAAATAGCCACACAGGCTTTGTCTCACCGCACAGGGGTTCACTCTCCCTAGACAGTCCACACAGGTCTGGTTCCAGGCATGAGCAAACACCTAATGAAGCTGGGAGTTTTTATAGAGGCCTTAAACGAGCTGACAAGCTTCAGCTGGTCTCATCAACTCCCTGCCTGCACGACGCCCAGCACTCTCCCTAGAGGTATGAATCATCCATGAGCCCACTAGCCTCAGCTGGGCTTCATCAACTCTCTCCCTAGTTGTATAAGTCGGCATAAAGCCTGAATCTGGGAGAAATATACCTACCCCCCTGGATGCAACCAGGTGACTTTACCTTCCTGCTGTCACAATATACAGGTCCTTCTCAAAAAATTAGCATATTGTGATAAAGTTCATTATTTTCTGTAATATACTGATAAACATTAGACTTTCATATATTTTAGATTCATTACACACAACTGAAGTAGTTCAAGGCTTTTCTTGTTTTAATATTGATGATTTTGGCATACAGCTCATGACAACCCAAAATTCCTATCTCAAAAAATTAGCATATCATGAAAAGGTTCTCTAAACGAGCTATTAACCTAATCATCTGAATCAACTAATTAACTCTAAACACCTGCAAAAGATTCCTGAGGCTTTTAAAAACTCCCAGCCTGGTTCATTACTCAAAACCGCAATCATGGGTAAGACTGCCGACCTGACTGCCAGAAGGCCATCATTGACACCCTCAAGCAAGAGGGTAAGACACAGAAAGAAATTTCTGAACGAATAGGCTGTTCCCAGAGTGCTGTATCAAGGCACCTCAGTGGGAAGTCTGTGGGAAGGAAAAAGTGTGGCAGAAAACGCTGCACAACGAGAAGAGGTGACCGGACCCTGAAGAAGATTGTGGAGAAGGACCGATTCCAGACCTTGGAGGACCTGCGGAAGCAGTGGACTGAGTCTGGAGTAGAAACATCCAGAGCCACCGTGAACAGGCGTGTGCAGGAAATGGGCTACAGGTACCGCATTCCCCAGGTCAAGCCACTTTTGAACCAGAAACTGCGGCAGAAGCGCCTGACCTGGGCTACAGAGAAGCAGCACTGGACTGTTGCTCAGTGGTCCAAAGTACTTTTTTCGGATGAAAGCAAATTTTGCATGTCATTCGGAAATCAAGGTGCCAGAGTCTGGAGGAAGACTGGGGAGAGGGAAATGCCAAAATGCCTGAAGTCCAGTGTCAAGTACCCACAGTCAGTGATGGTCTGGGGTGCCATGTCAGCTGCTGGTGTTGGTCCACTGTGTTTTATCAAGGGCAGGGTCAATGCAGCTAGCTATCAGGAGATTTTGGAGCACTTCATGCTTCCATCTGCTGAAAAGCTTTATGGAGATGAAGATTTCATTTTTCAGCACGACCTGGCACCTGCTCACAGTGCCAAAACCACTGGTAAATGGTTTACTGACCATGGTATTACTGTGCTCAATTGGCCTGCCAACTCTCCTGACCTGAACCCCATAGAGAATCTGTGGGATATTGGGAAGAGAAAGTTGAGAGACGCAAGACCCAACACTCTGGATGAGCTTAAGGCCGCTATCGAAGCATCCTGGGCCTCCATAACACCTCAGCAGTGCCACAGGCTGGTTGCCTCCATGCCACGCCGCATTGAAGCAGTAATTTCTGCAAAAGGATTCCCGACCAAGTATTGAGTGCATAACTGAACATAATTATTTGAAGGTTGACTTTTTTTGTATTAAAAACACTTTTCTTTTATTGGTCGGATGAAATATGCTAATTTTTTGAGATAGGATTTTTGGGTTGTCATGAGCTGTATGCCAAAATCATCAATATTAAAACAAGAAAAGGCTTGAACTACTTCAGTTGTGTGTAATGAATCTGAAATATATGAAAGTCTAATGTTTATCAGTACATTACAGAAAATAATGAACTTTATCACAATATGCTAATTTTTTGAGAAGGACCTGTATATATAGTTAGCAGAGGTCTTATAAAATAAATGATGTGCGTTGCAATTTTTTATGTCACGGTATTTGCGTAGCGGTTTTTCAAACGCATTTTTGTAGGGAAAAATACACTTTAATGAACTAAAAAAAAAACGAAACACAATATTTACCCCAATGTTTTTATATATTGTGAAAGATGATGTTACATTGAGTAAATAGATACCTAACATGTCATGCTTTAAAATTGGTCTGTCCGTGGAATGGCGGCAAACTACAGTGCTTACATGCGCGTGGAAGTAACGTATGTGTTCGCATTTGCACGTAAGCACGGGGGGATGCTTTAACTTTTTTTTTAATGTTATTTTTTTTTTTTTTTTTAAATACACTTTAGTAAAAAAAAAATTGGATTAACTTTATTGCTATCCTGTTTATGGAGAGATCTGGGGTCTATTAGACCCCAAATCTCCCCTCTTGACTCCAATGCAGCCGATCAGACACAGATCGGTCTGATCTGCTGCTTTCCTTGCCGCTAATGGGCAGGTAAACAAAGAGGCAGAACCGGAAATGACAACATACTCCCGGTTTCTGAGGTCACAAAGAAAGAGGAACAACGTTGGGTGAAGATGTGGAGGTGGCAAACACAGAGGTGGCAGCCCCCTAGATGTCACTGCTACCCCTAACAGCCGGGAGAGCAGCCCATCTAGTAGAGGTGGTGAGGGGAGTGCAGGTAGGCCTAGACAGTTGGTGGTAATAGGGGATTCTATAATCAGAAGGACTGATAGAATAATTTGTCACCAGGATCGCCTCAACCAAATGGTTTGCTGTCTCCCTGGTGCCAGGGTTCGGCATGTGGTGGACCGGGTGGATAAATTACTGGGAGGGGTTGGGCATGACTGTCTTGGTCCACGTTGGAACCAATGACGGTATACATGGAAGGTGGAGACTCCTTAAGAATCAATTAAAAGAACTAGGCTGCAAGTTAAAGGGAATGATCTCCAAGGTGATATTCTCTGAAATATGGCCTGTGCCATGCGCAACACAAGAAAGGCAGGGGGAGATTAGAGAGCTGAATGCATGGCTAAAGACCTGGTGTAGGGAGGAGGGATTTGGCTTTCTAGAGCACTGGGCTGACTTTTCATTGGGGTGCAACCTATATGCTTAAGACGGTTTGCACTTGAATGGAAGGGGGTCTGCTGTGCTGGGGGAGAGGTTTATGGGAAGGCTGGAGGAGTATTTAAACTAGGATTGAGGGGAGGGTGAACTAGAATTACATCGGGCAGACAGGTCAGTTAGGGGTCAGACATTAATGGAGGGTGGAATGGGGATAGATGAGGGGAGGGTTATGGCAGGTGACAAGAAAGTTCCCAGGTTGCAAACAGCCATTGGAAACTATAGTGCCATTTGTACTACTAAAAATTATATGAAAAACACCAGAGCAAAATGTAATAATGCATTAAAGTGTTTGTTCACCAATGCCAGAAGTCTGCCAAGCAAAATAGGTGAGTTGGAAGCTCTGGTGCATCGGGAGAGCTATAATGTATTCGGTATTGCTGAAACTTGGCTTCATTCCTCACATGACTGGGCTATTAATATTCCTGGCTATGCACTCTTTCGGAGAGACAGGGTAAAAAGGAAAGGTGGTGGGGTCCTGTCTCTATGTGAGAAGTGATCTCAAAGTGGACCTGGTGGATGGAGAGTGTGATGAGTCTGAAGCATTATGGGTGGAACTGCATATAGATGTGCATAGTTCAAAGTTAATCATTGGAGTTTGTTACAGACCACCCAATGTTAATGAGGAGATGGAGACTCAGCTCCTTGCACAGATGGAAAGGACTGCAAGGGCTGGGATGGTGATAATAATGGGGGATTTTAACTACCCAGAAAGTGACTGGAGCAATGGCACTGCTGGGACAGTTAAAGGGCAAAAATTTACAAACCTATTACAGGACAATTTTATGGCCCAGTTTATTGAGGCCCCAACTAGGAATGATGCTCTGTTGGACCTGGTAATCTCAAACAATGCAGAGCGTATTACTAATGTTCAGATAAAGGAACACCTGGGTAGCAGTGATCATAACATGATTTCATTTGATGTTAGCTGTAAGCAAGAAATACATACAGGAAAAATAAAAACACTTAACTTCAATAGAGCAAATTTTCCAAGGATGAGGACTGCTCTCCAGGGCTTAGACTGGGAGGGAATATTGGCATCGATAAACACAGAACAGAAATGGGAATTCTTCAAAAAGACTGTTTGGGACCTCACTGCAAAGTATATTCCCATGGGCAATAAGTTTAAAAGGCTAAAAATAAAACCTATGTGGCTCACGGTCAAGTTAAAAAAGCTATAAACAATAAGAAAAGAGCTTTTAAAAAATATAAAAATGAGGGAACACTAGTGTCGTTTAAATGTTACAAAGAATTTAACAGAATATGTAAAAAGGAAATCAAGGATGCAAAAATTCAAAAGGAAAAACAGATTGCAAAAGATAGTAGGACAAACCCCCAAAAATTCTTCAAAAATATTAATAGTAAAAAGGTCGAGCATGTAGGCCCTTTACAAAATAATCTAGAGTGGGTGACTGGGGACAAAGAGATGGCTAATTTATTAAATATTTTCTTCAGCTCTGTGTATACAAAGGAGCATGGTCCATAAAGGGGGTGATAGTGACACAGCCCCAAATGATCCACAATGGCTCAAAAGTGATATGGTCCAGAAATATTTAGACAGAATAAAGGTGGATAAAGCACCTGGACCTGATGGCATCCACCCACGGATCCTAAAATAATTGAGCTCTGTAATTTCAAAGCCTTTGTATCTAATTTTTAGGGACTCATTAATGACGGGAATAGTAACACTGGACTGGCGCAGGGCGAATGTGGTGCCTATATTTAAAAAGGGAACAAAGTCTTTACCAAGTAACTTTAGACCTGTTAGTTTAACTTCTATAGTTGGGAAGATACTGGAGAGATTAATAAAAGACCACATAGATGAGTTCTTGCTGGAAAAAAATATTTTAAGCAACAGACAGCATGGATTCATAAAAGACAGAAGTTGTCAGACAAACCTGATTTATTTTTATGAAAAAGGTAAGTAAAACCTTGGACAGAGTGGTGGCGGTGGACGTGGTATACTTGGATTTTTCAAAAGCGTTCGATACAGTTCCCCACACACGGCTCATGTGCAAGGTAAAGTCTACAGGATTGGAAATATCAGTTCGTAAATGGGTAGAAAACTGGCTAAAAGACAGAATTCAGAGAGTAGTGGTAATGATTCTTACTCTGAATGGTATAAGGTTATCAGTGGTGTACCCCAAGGTTCAGTGTTGGGACCCTTACTTTTTAATATCTTTATAAATGATATTGGGTCTGGGATCAAAAGTAACATTTCTGTCTTTGTTTCTCTTGTCTCTGTCTTTGCAGATGACACCAAGCTTTGCAGTGGAATAACGTCCTTACAGGATGTCTCCAATTTAAAAGCCGACCTCAATGCCCTGTCTAATTGGGCGACTATGTGGCAGATGAGGTTTTATGTTGATAAATGTAAAGTTATGCAGTTGGGGGCTAAGAATATGCATGCATTATACATGCTAGGGGAGTGCAACTGGGGGAATCCATAGTGGAGAAGGATCTGGGGGTTTTGTTAGATCATAAGCTCAATAATAGCATGCAATGCCTAGCTGCGGTTTCCAAAGCGAGCAAAGTCCTTTCTTGTATTAAGAGAGGTATGGACTCCAGAGAGAGAGATATAATTTTTCCCCTGTTCAAATCATTAGTAAGACCTTATCTGGAATATGCAGCTCAGTTTTTGGCACCAGTTCTCACAAAGGATATCGGGGAACTGGAGAAAGTGCAGAGAAGGGCAACCAAGAAGCAAGGAGGAGCTCAGCTACGCAGAAAGATTAGAGGAACTGAATTTATTCACTCTTGAGAAGAGGAGAATAAGGGGGGATATGATCAACATGTACAAATATATAAGGGGTCCGTATAGTGAACTTGGTGTTCAGTCATTCACTTTACGGTCAACACAGAGGACATGGGGCACTCTTTATGTCTAGAGGAAAACAGATTTCATCTCCAAATTCGGAAAGGTTTTTCTTTTTCGTACATCACGGGACACAGAGCGACTTAGTCATTACTAATGGGTTATATAGATTACCTTCAGGTGTTGGCACTGGCCAATTCCAAACCGGAAGTACCCTCCCCTATATAAGCCCCTCCCATCCGGGAGCACCTCAGTTTTTTGCCAGTGTCTAAGGTGTTGGCCAAAGAGTAACATGTGTTTTCACTGGGCTTGCGTACAGGTTCTTTTGGGCCTTAGTAAGCTGTTCCGGATCCCACCAAAAAAGCTTCATAGCTAAACGGTCGGTACCCGGGCCTTGCAGCAGAAGAGCAAGGTTTTGCCTGTAATGCCTCTCTTAGGAGGGCTGGACCCTGGGATCCAGAGCTCTGGTCATACCCACGACCAAGATGTTGTCTGTGCAGGGTGCTATACAGGTCCAGGGGAGTGGAATCCTTGGGAACCCGGTCCCTGAAGGTTTAATTACAATGCCTGCCGTGATAGGTGAAGTTTGGACTTCTGTGGACCAAACAAAGTCCTGCGGCGGGGATCAGGTAAGTGGGGGCCCCCAGGAACTTGGTTCTATTGGGGGACCCCCAAGCCTAATTTGTCTTTCTGTCTGTTACCTAACGGTATTCCCGCTAAATATCTGTGTTTGCCTGTAACTACTGAAAATGTAAAATTTTAATAGTAGTCAAGAAAAAAAAAAAAAAAAAAAGGGGGACCGCGGTACCTGTGTTAAACCACTAGAGGCCGCTGTAGTCCATTTTTCTTGTCATGTGGATCTTTGGTTTTTTCAAGTCAAAAGATCCAGGCAGTTGGTAAGTTTCTCTGTGGGAATCCACTTCCTCTGCCCTGTTGCTGCGCTCATCCACCGCACAGGCCCTCCGGCAAAAAGGGCCCTGGCTCCTAGTCCCTGTTTGATTTCGAAAAGGGCGCCAATGGCGCACGGGCGCACGCGCGGGCGCGTGCACGCGCCTCCTATGGAAAAAAAGGGGCGGGGCGGGTGGATGACGCTCGATGCGCGCCGCGGCGCTTCTGCACATGTGCAGGCGTCCCAGCATGGTTAAAAGACACAGTACAAGTGTCAGCTGGATGCAAACAGAGCTAGCAACAAACAGTGGCACACAGAGGCGGTTGATGCAGGCATCCCCATAGAAAGGCACTTTAGTGGACACCAGCTGGTATATAGCAGCAACTGTGTTAGACTATTACCAGCAAAAATTGGTGTATGACGACGGGAATACCTCAGCTTTGTGCTTAAAGGATATGTCGTCCAGACGCTCCGGAAATAGGTCTTCCAGGAAGCCAAAGGGGTCTCCATCGGGCTCTGAGGATATTGGGCATGCTTGTACTGCACCAATCTCCCCTGAGAATTCAGAGGTCAGTAGCCGTAGAAACCCCGCAGGAGTGCCTGGTGCTGCGGCTGTCCCCAGTCCACCTGCTCCTGTATATATAACAGAGGAGGTTTTATCCTCAACTCTGGGAGGATTGGAAGAGAGATTAACAGCATTGATCGCTGCTTCCCTGTCACAGGAAAAGCGCGTCCGATCTCCGTCTCCTCCTTCAGAGTGCCTGTTAGTGGAGGAACAGCCCCACACAGAGATCGACCTACCTGAAGGGGATCAGGATGAGGTTGATTCAGTTATGCAGGAATCAACAGTGGAAGAACCTTTCTCAGCATCTCAGGCTGAAAGATTATGGGTTCAGTCTCTGACTAACATGGTCCGATCAGCATTTAAAATGCCTCTGGCGGAACCACCATCCACTACGGTTTCCTCGCTGGGGTCGCTAAAAGCTCCCCAGGCTGTCTGTTCCTTCCCAATCCACCCTTTATTAGAGGGGCTTATTTACCAGGATTGGGAGCATCCTGATAAAATATTTGCTCCCCCCAAGAGATTTCCGGTGATCTATCCCATGGAGGATAAGTTCATAAAAAAATGGAGGGTCCCTACAGTGGATGCAGCCATCTCTTCTGTTAACAAATCACTGACATGTCCAGTAGATAATGTTCCAATGTTCAAAGACCCAATAGATAAAAAATTGGAGTCTTTACTAAAATCTGCTTTCTCTACAGCAAGCATGGTGACACAACCTGCGGTAGCAGCGATTGGAGTCTGCCAAGCAGTGAAAGATCAGTTGAAACAAGTCTTAAGGGACTTACCAGATCAGCAGGCTCTTGCCCTAGCTGACCTGCCTAGAGCCTTGTGTTTTGCGGTGGACGCCATAAAGGATACAATCCAACAGGCCTCCCGCTTTACGCTGTCTATAGTACATATGCGTAGGCTTCTGTGGCTCAAAAACTGGTCTGCTGAAGCTCCCTGTAAAAAACTGCTGGTTAGCTTCCCATTTCATGGAGAACGCTTATTTGGAGAAGATCTGGACAAATATATCCAGAAAATTTCTGCCGGTAAAAGTTCACTCTTACCGGTTAAGAACAAGGGTAGAAGTCCTTCTTTTAAGAGGCCTACTTCTCCAGTCCCGGGCACATCGGCTGTGAAGCAGTTCCGACGGCCTCCGCGGTCAAATTCAGGGGGCAGAAATCAGGGACAATCACAGGGTAACAAGAAGCCCTGGATCAAGAGAGGTACAAAACCTCCCCTCAAGGCATGAAGCGTTGCCCCCACTCAATCGGGTGGGGGGAAGACTTCAGTTGTTCACAGAGACCTGGCGGGACACCATCAGAGACAGATGGGTGCTCTCCGCAGTAAGTCTGGGATACAAGCTGGAGTTAAAAGGCACTCCTCCTGCCCAATTTATGAGGTCAAACGTGCCAAGAGATCCCCAGAAGAGAGGATCCCTCCTTCTGGCACTAGAACAACTATTGCTCCAAGGTGTAATCATGAAGGTTCCCCTGGAAGAAAGCGGATTCGGGTTTTACTTGAACCTTTTCACAGTCCCCAAACCAAATGGGGACGTGAGGCCCATATTAAATCTAAAAGGGCTAAACAAGTTCCTAAATATCAGGACTTTTCGGATGGAGTCGATCCGATCGGTGGCCACCGCCCTACAAGGGCAGGAATGGTTAGCCTCGATCGACATAAAGGATGCTTATCTGCATATTCCCATCTTTCCGGCCCACCAGAAATTTCTACGCTTTGCAGTAGAAGGGCGCCATTTTCAGTTCAGAGCCTTACCTTTCGGTCTGGCCACAGCACCACGAGTGTTCACAAAAATTCTGGCCCCATTATTGGCCAATCTAAGAACACAGGGTGTAACGATAATGGCATATCTAGACGACCTGCTACTAATAGACCACTCAGTGGAAAAGCTGGAAGTAGCTATTCACAAGACAATCAAGTATCTGGAATATCACGGTTGGATTATCAACCGGGACAAGTCAGCTCTAAGACCAGTCAAAAGTCTGGAATACTTAGGGCTAAGGCTGGATTCAAATCAGAGAAAGATTTTCTTACCTCCAGAGAAGGTGTCGTCTTTAAAAGATTTGACCCACTTAGTGGGTACAAAAAGAAAACCATCCATACGCCTCTGCATGAGGCTGCTGGGAAAAATGGTGGCTTCATTCGAAGCGGTACCCTACGGTCAATTCCATTCAAGGAATTTGCAAAGGGCCATACTGTCAGCCTGGAACAAAAAAGTTCAGGCTTTAGACTTACCAATGTCCCTGTCCCCTTCCGTTCGCAAGAGCCTCCATTGGTGGTTGGTGCCCCAGAATCTGGAAAAAGGGAAACCCTTCAGTCCGGTTTCTTGGAAGGTAGTCACTACAGATGCCAGCCTCATAGGCTGGGGGGCAGTACTGGAGCAATGGTCTCTCCAGGGCAAGTGGTCAGAAGCAGAAAAGGCCCTGCCCATCAATCTCTTAGAGATACGAGCAGCCCGGTATGCCCTAGTAGCATGGACATCCAAACTCCAAGGGTCCCCTGTCAGAATTCAATCAGACAATGCCACAGCAGTGGCATATATCAATCACCAGGGTGGCACCAGGAGTCGTGCTGCCCAGAGGGAAGCAAATTGCATCCTGGAGTGGGCAGAAAAATATGTCCCAGCCATATCCGCGGTTTTCATCCCAGGAGTGGAAAATTGGAGAGCGGACTTTTTAAGTCGCCAACAATTATGCCCGGGGGAATGGTCTCTTCACCCCGAGGTTTTCCAGGCAATATGCCAGCGGTGGGGAACACCGGATGTAGATCTGCTAGCATCCAGATTCAACGCAAAGGTGGACAGATTTGTGTCTCGCACAAGGGATCCTCTAGCTTGCGGCTCGGATGCCCTAGTGTTCCCTTGGGATCAGTTCAAGCTGATATATGCATTCCCACCGCCACAATTGTTACCGCGATTACACCGCAGAATCAGGGTAGAAAAGAAACCAGTGATTCTGGTGGCTCCAGCGTGGCCCCGAAGGGCATGGTACGCGGAGATTGTAAAAATGTCAGTGAGGAGTCCTTGGACCCTCCCACATCGTCCGGACCTGCTGTCGCAGGGACCGATATATCACCCTTCCTTACCAGCCCTAGGTTTGACGGCCTGGCTATTGAAGCCCACATTCTGAAAAAGAGAGGGCTCTCTAATTCTGTGGTATCTACCATGATCAATGCCAGGAAGCCGGTATCCAGGCAGATCTATTATAGGATCTGGAAAGCGTACATTAAGTGGTGTGAGGCCAGGAAATGGCATCCACGTAAGTACGTGATAGGGAGGATTTTGGACTTCCTACAGTGGGCTGTAGATAGGAAGCTGGCCTTGAGTACTATCAAGGGTCAGATTTCGGCCTTGTCAATATTTTTTCAAAGGCCCTTGGCTTCGCATTCACTAGTCAAAGCTTTCATACAAGGAGTGATGCGTATTAGCCCTCCGGTTAGTATTCCCATATGTCCTTGGGACTTAAACCTGGTTCTGTCAGTTCTACAGAAACAACCGTTTGAACCATTGCAACACATTTCCTTGGTTCTTCTCACCAGGAAATTGATTTTCTTAGTAGCCGTTTGTTCGGCTAAAAGAGTATCGGAATTAGCCGCCTTGTCCTGTAAGGAGCCATATCTGGTTGTCCATAAGGACAGAGTAGTATTACGTCCTCATCCAGCCTTTCTTCCTAAGGTGGTATCGAGGTTTCATTTGAACCAAGATGTGGTTCTTCCTTCTTTTTTCCCCAAACCTAGCTCGGTAGAGGAAAAGTTATTACATTCCTTGGATGTAGTAAGAGCAGTTAAAGCTTATCTAAAAGCCACTGCTCAGATTCGCAGAACGGATACTTTGTTTATTCTGCCGGAAGGCCCTAAAAAGGGTCAGGCAGCATCAAAATCCACTTTAGCCAAGTGGATTCGACAGGTCATAATACAAGCCTATGGCTTGAGAAAGAGACCGCCTCCGTTCAAAGTTAGGGCGCACTCCACAAGAGCAGTTGGAACTTCATGGGCAGTGCATCACCAGGCCTCCCTGGCTCAAGTATGTAAGGCCGCAACATGGTCTTCGGTACACACGTTTACTAGATTCTACCAGGTAGACGTTAGAAGTCAGGAGGATGTCGCCTTTGGGCGCAGTGTGTTGCAGGCCGCAAAAGATCCTCATGCCTGATGGCGCCCAGCTTATGTATCCCCCCCCTCATTTGGCATTGCTTTGGGACGTCCCATTAGTAATGACTAAGTCGCTCTGTGTCCCGTGATGTACGAAAAAGAAAAAGGGATTTTTATAACAGCTTACCTGTAAAATCCTTTTCTTGGAGTACATCACGGGACACAGAGCTCCCACCCCTCTTTTTGGGACACTTATTGTTTGGCTACAAAACTGAGGTGCTCCCGGATGGGAGGGGCTTATATAGGGGAGGGTACTTCCGGTTTGGAATTGGCCAGTGCCAACACCTGAAGGTAATCTATATAACCCATTAGTAATGACTAAGTCGCTCTGTGTCCCGTGATGTACTCCAAGAAAAGGATTTTACAGGTAAGCTGTTATAAAAATCCCTTTATTCACAGTAAGAGCTGTGAAAATGTGGAATAGACTCCATCCAGAGGTGGTTCTGGCCAGCTCAGTAGATAGCTTTAAGAAAGGCCTGGATTCTTTCCTAAATGTACATAATATAACTGGGTACTAACATTTATAGGTAAAGGTGATTCAGGGAAAATCTGATTGCCTCTCGGGGGATCAGGAAGGAATTTTTTCCCCTGCTGTAGCAAATTGGATCGTGCTCTGCTGTTTTTTTTTTGCCTTCCTCTGGATCAACTGTGGGTATAGAATTGGGTATATGGGATTGTACGATATATATTTTTTTTTTTTTTTTATGGTTGAACTGTGAAGACTTGTGTATTTTTTCAACCTGACTAACTATGTAACTATGTAACGTCAGTTCCTCTCTCTTTGTTCCGTGCAGCCATACCTGCCCGCCACAGTGCTCCTGACCTCTGCACTTGGACAGTAGAGCCTGGGAAAGGCGGCAATAGGAGGGGGGAGGATCTTTCGCCACACGTATGAAAAGGGCTATAGGAATGCCTTCAATATATAACACCAAACAGATCAATGACTAAAGTGAGTGTGCATAAACAACATAAATGAAAATACATATGATATAGGCAACAAAAAACAGTCCCATATAGTGATTGGCATCTGTGATACGAGGAGAATCAAAGGTGAAGAAAAATAGTCAGAATATAACCAAAAAAAACTAGGAAGTGGATATTGAGAGTAGATGATCAATCATAAAAGGACCATTCCATTATGGTACAAAAGAGGAGGAATGAGTGACAGTTGAAATCCATCCACCGCTGGAGCACCCAAGAAAGGTAATGTAGTCTCCTTAACCTATAGCGATGACCACTATGACGGCGGTCAAATCAGGCACAGGGGTTTTAGGTCTCCCTATAGACCCACTGTGAAAGGCTGGATGCTGGAGATGTGACAATGCTGATATCTCAAAGAGATGAAAACAGAAAGAGGTCCATAGCGTAATACTGTTGATAAAGATTTATTGTACCAAATAGTAATGCACTTACAGGAATGCTGGTAAATGGCACAGTTAAAGATCAAGGAAGAGCGCGGCGTCTCCCCAAGGCTTCTGCTGCTGGATAAGCTCTGTGTCTTGTGTATCTCCGTATGGAGAAGCGTGATGACGTAAGATCTGCAGGCTAGATGCATCACCTTTGATTCTCCTCGTATCACAGATACCAATCACTATATGGGACTGTTTTTTGTTGCCTATATCATTTGTATTTTCATTTATGTTGTTTATGCACACTCACTTTAGTCAGATTTGAATAAAAACCCTGAAACCTCTCTCCCAGTGGTACAGGTAGAATCACTCCGCACCTTAGCAAGTCATGCACTGCTCCCATTAGGGCAGACCAACGATCCGGAAGGAGAGGGAGATTTGAGGGAAAGAATCTGTTTGGTGGACAAGAAAGGAACTCTATCTTGTACTCCGAGGTGACCACCTCGCAGACCCACTGGTCGGAGAGCAGGGAGTTCCACCGAGCTGCAAACCAGAGAAGCCGCCCCCCCCTGAAGTCGTGGGTGGCAGGTTTGTTCGCTGGCTTGGTGGGCTTGCGCACCCAGGGACGCCTCGGTCCCCCAGCTGGACCTTTGTCCGATTGGGAGGGTCTTCCGGCAGTTCCTGACTGACGAAAATACCACTTCTGTGTGGGAAATGAGGGCCCCGGCTTACGACGCGGCTCCTTCCCTTTAGTGACCTGAGGTAGAAATGTGCTCTTACCTCCAGTGACATTCTTAATAATGTCATCAAGTGAGGCCCCTAAAAGCCTCCCACCTTTGAAGGGTAAATCTGCCAAGGCCTTCTTGGAAGCCTGGTCAGCGGACCAGCATTTTAGCCAAATTAGGCGGCGCATTACCACCGCAGCTACAGAGGCCCTGGATATTAAGGGAGCCAGAGTGGCATCACAGACATACACAAGGCCCTGCACCAACTGGTCGGCCAGTGTTACACACTCCTGAAGGAGCTGATGTTGCTCCACAGTCTGAGAAACCAAGGTTGCAGCCAAAATAGGCCGCAATGCAGACCCCAGCAAGGTGAACATGGACCTGCTCAGTGCCTCTGACCTCCTATCAGTATGGTCCTTAAACGCAGGGGTCCCCTCAACAGGGAGAGTGGTTACTTTATTTAACCGAGCGACCAGGGGGGGTCAACAACTGGAGGAGAGGCCCACTTTTTTAATTGGGCTCTCCTCAAAAGGATACCTGACCGCCAGGCGCTGAGGGACCACAAAGGTTCTCTGCGGCTTTTCCCATTCCTTATCTATGAATTTATCAAAGAAAGACACATAAGGAAAAACGTTTACAGAACGGGTCGATTTGTGCGACCCAAAAGAGACTGACCCCTCCATGGAAGCCTCATCTGTGTCCAGTTTAAGGGAGTCCCTTACAGCATTGATAAGGTCACTCACAAGTGTCTTGCACTGACCCGGACGAGGGGTCTTCCTCACAAGGAAGGACCTGGTCCACATCTTCTGACCACCCAGAACTGGGGTCCTGTGCCGCAGCCAGGCCCAGGTCTGAGTCAGAACCTTCCCCTGGCGATGGCGTGGGAAGGGGGCGCTTTTTACCCCCCTTGCGCTCACACGCCTCTTCCACCCTGGCAACAAATGATTCTAGGACAGCCGACAAAGCCTCCATGGTAACTGCAAGTGCAGGGGCACCAGCTGCTGCCTCTGGCAAGTTTGGGGAAGAAGCACCAGACACTGACTCCATGACACCGCTGACAGCTCTCAGGGACTCAGTCAGAAAAAACAAACTGAAAAGCTCCACCCTCCCTGCTGCACTGACCGGGGGGTTACCCAGGGGACTCACCCACCCAGCAAGAGACCGCTCAGCGCCGCTGCCCGCCTTCCATCTCCACAGTGTGTGTAAGGAAGAAAAAGTCTGTAAGGGGAATGGCGCTGCGCGCCATCCAGGAAGCCAGCACTAGAGGCCAAAACCACGCCAAAATGGCCGCCAGACGCCTTAGTGAAAAGAAAAAGGCGCGACCACAAGAGAATGGCCGCCAGCAATAACAAAACCTGCTCTATGGCGCGGCCATGGCAAAATGGCCACCAATGGGAATTTCAATAGAATCAGCAGGATACAAAAAAATGGCGTCAGTGGCGCAAAAATGGCGCCTAAGCACCACAATGTTGATGAGAAGGCCTAGGCAGGGACCCCCACAGAAAAAAATGGGTCCCGACACCCCACAGACCCCCACGAGAACCGGAGTCCCCCCACGGGTACGCCCCGGTTGCAGCGAGCCCTAGGGCAGAAGGGGATGGTGATAGAGAGCAGGGAAAGGGAGAACAGGAGAACCCCGCAATCCCTAGGATGCCCAGCTGTTTTCACCTGCCGAGGCAGGAGGAAAAGTACTTACCCATCCATGCGAGGACTCGCTGGTGCGTCCTGAACAGACCTACAACCGTGAGGGAGCAGCTGTCGGCCCGGTCCACTGTGAGTGAGACAACAAGCAGCCCAGTCATATGTGGACCCCGGAGCATATACTCACCGGCCACCCCTGGAGCCATGGGGTGTGCCGTGGTCAGAACCAAGCGCGAAGCTAAGGACTGGAACGCTCGATGGCCGGAACTGGGAAGACTACAAGGATCTATATATCCAGCCTGTCGCTTGATAAAAAATCACAAAAATAAAATAAAAAATTCTTCTGGACTCTGGGCCCAAAGGGAGCCACGTCCTTCTCCTCTGCTAGGCAGAAAAAAACTGAGGCTGCATGCTGCAGGGCGAAGGGTTATGTCTGGAGGGACCGCCCCCTGGGCGGGGCTGTTCATCTCTGATTATGGTGTAGCACAAAAACCTTTTTCTCGTCTGGCTCACTTGCAAGTCAAGGCACACCGTGCTATATGCCTGTACCCTCCTGTTTAAAGAGGTTAAGCGGTGTTCATAATTTTGGGTCCTGCAGCGAGTTACCTTTCTCCACTGGTTCTCTTCCCCAGAGTATGGGGTCAAGTCTCTATTTCTTCCCCCAAAGAAAACAATGTCCAGAAACACTTTAACTCCAACAGAGAGTTTATTTTCTATTTGCTGCGTAGTAGATAGAGACAGATGAATGAAAGAAGGAATAAGTAAGTGTGAGATTAGATCCAGGCACAACCAGTAACATCGTCGCCACTCGATCCCGAGTGGGTTTAGCTCACCCGGATAGTTCCCTCTCACAGTCATAGCAGCCGGTGTGGAGCTCGAACAGTTCTGTCACCCTATCCCCTCCAGTGACGGGTACAAGAAATCCGCTAACCTCTGTAGACTTTAAGAACAGGACAATGCCAATGGGCACTCTACAGGTTAGCTGCCCCGAATAAAGAACCCTTCCCTCTGACAGGTCACCAGGCCTCTCCCGAGACAGCAATCTTCTATTACTCATCTCCTCAGTGGGACCGATCCTCCCCTGGCTTCCTCTCGGTCAGAGCGGGTACCCTCTCCCAGGCACCCTGGGACTCCAATGGGCAAACTGTAGACCCAGTTAAAGGTACTGGGCCTACCTGGAACGTTGCAGCCTCGAGCCAAATGTGCCTGAGACTTCTTGGCCAGTCACCGCACCCCCGAGGGGCACACCCCTCCGGCTCCTACTCCTCCTCTTTCTCCGAACACGATGACCCCCCTCCGGCTCCCCCAAAACATGGCGTCTGCCCCTTATTTACCCTCTCCCGGCATGCACCGCAGGCCAACCACGCCCACCGTACTGCTGCTGAGAGAGGACACCCTAAGGCCAGCAATTCCACCCCTGGCTCAACCCTGATCTGATATGGCAGTACCACCTACAGGCCACAGGGAACCACACACCAGGCAGCATCACATAGGCAGAAGCAAATACCTAGTAATCAAAGTGGTCCGAGCCTGGCTACCAGCTCAGATCAACCCCTAAATTTAGGCATATAACACCCCCAAAAAGCAAAGGGGCGCTATAATTGTAACATGTGTTTTTAATTATCTAACATGTTCTGCCTAGTCCTCTCCTATGAACAGGAACATAACCCACACATCAAGAATTGAGAAGGCTGTGTCCATTGTGACAGCAGGAAGGTAAAGTCACCTGGTTGCATCCAGGGGGGTAGATATATTTCGCCCAGATTCAGGCTTTACGCCGACTTATACAACTAGGTGGAGAGTTGTATAAGCCCAGCTGAGGCTAGTGGGCTCATGGATGACTCATACCTCTAGGGAGAGTGTGGGGCGTCGTGCAGACAGGGAGTTGATGAGACCAGCTGAAGCTTGTCAGCTCATTTAGGCCTCTATAAGAACTCCCAGATTCATTAGGTGTTTGCTCATGCCTGGAACCAGACCTGTGTGGACTGTCTAGGGAGAGTGAACCCCTGTGCGGTGAGACAAAGCCTGTGTGGCTATTTGCTTGGACATTTAAAACCAGGGACTTAGGGACTAGGACAGCACCAGGCTGATCCCAGTTGTTAGTTAGGAAACCTGTATGTTTAGTCAGAGGTCAAGTTGACCAGGATTTATTTTGTTTCATGTTTCTTTTGCTTTGCTGTGTTTTGTCACTGTAAATAGAAAATAAACCGCACCTTTTTGATTTTGAAAACCACAACCTCCGTTTGCTGGGCCTGTTTTTGTGTGGGGAGCCCATCCCGGGGGTCACACACACCCGCTGCCGAGCTAACCCCCTCACAGTTGGTGGAGAACCAGTGGCAGTTTTTTTTTAAGCCAGCATGGAGGAGATACTGAAGCAGCTGGCTCTAGCAAATGCCAATCAACAGCAGACAAATGCAGGTTTACAAAAGAGCCTTGCAGCTCATCAACAGAGCTTCGCAGCCCAGCAGCAAGCTCATCAACAGAGCCTTGCAGCTCAACAACAGAACTTCGCAGCCCAGCAGCAAGCTCATCAACAGAGCCTTGCAGCCCAGCAGCAGACAAACGCAACTTTGCAACAGAGTCTGGAGGCTCAGCAACAAGCCCAGCAGCAATCTGAGGCCCGCTTCATAGACCTGTTGCAGAAGCAAGAGCAGAGACTACAACAACAGATGGAAGCAGTAATGCAGCAACGTCCGCAGACCAGTGAGGAAAGCCGTCCCACTAATACCGCGTCCTTTGGGGTGAGTCGTTTATTGACAAAAATGACTGGAGAGGATGATCCAGAGGTATTTTTGACCACATTTGAAAGGACCGCTGAAAGAGAAAAGTGGCCTGAGGAGCAGTGGGCTGGACTGGTGGCTCCTCTGTTAACTGGTGAATCGCAGAAAGCTTACTATGACCTAGAGCCTAACCAAGCAAAAGACTATGTGATGCTAAAAGCTGAAATGTTGGCAAGGCTGGGTGTCACCCAGGCTGTCCGGGCTCAGCGTGTGCATAACTGGACTTTCCAGCTTGGAAAACCCCCCAGGTCTCAAATGTATGATCTCATTCACCTGAGCAGAAAGTGGCTACAGCCAGAGACTTTGTCCGCACCAAAGATTGTGGAACGTGTTGTAATGGATCGATTTTTGAGAGCTCTTCCTACTGCCATCCAAAAGTGGGTAAGCCATGGAGACCCAGAGACGGCCGATGGTCTTGTGGATCGTGTGGAGAAATACTTGGCTACAGAGAACCTGACGGCCTCTTCCAGAGACACTCGGACTTTCCACCCTAAGACCAGACCATCCCCAGGGGCGGATAAGAGGATTCCAAGGGGTGAGGGTGGAGAGAGTGAGAGGGTGGGAGCTCTACCCCAAGTTTGGCGAGAACAGCCTGGGAAATCAGCGGCTCAAGAGGCGGCAAGAAGGATCGTTTGCTACCGCTGCCGGCAAGCGGGACATATTGCAGCCAATTGCCCGGTTGTGGAGGAACCCATGCAGTGTGACTTTCTGACGGGCAGACGTCAGTCGCTGTGTGCGACAGTCGCATGCACTGCCATTCGAGGAACTGAGAAACATTTATGCAAAATGTGTGTTAGTGGTAGAAATGTTGTGGTATTGCTGGATTCAGGTAGCCTTGTGACCCTGATAAAGGCTGAGTTAGTTAAAACAGAGGTCTCTGGGAATAGCAAGGTAGCTGTTATTTGTGTGCATGGGGACACCCGAGAGTATCCAGTGACTACAGTGTGTTTCGAGACCCCCAAAGGTACCCTCTCTCATCCAGTGGGCTTAGTATCTCAGTTACCGCATGACGCCATTGTGGGAAGGGATTTTCCGAAGTTCTGGGAACTGTGGGATGATCCTGAGCCCCCCACTGGTGCCCCTATGTACCAGGAATGTGATAGCCAGAACTCCCCTGAGAGTGGTGAGGACTCTCCGGAATTTCCCTTATCAGTATTGGCAGGGGAGACTCAAGAAACTGGAGAGGAGCCCACCTCCTCAGACGAAAACCTACCGTCTGTGGAGTTTTCTGATCTTGAGGTTCACAGGGAAAACTTTGCCACAGAACAGTTGAGAGACCCCGCCCTAATAAAGGCACGGGAAAACGTAGTGAAAATAGATGGCGAGTTAGTGAACCCAGATAATACCTGCACTTACCCATACTTCAGCGTAGAGAAGGACCTACTGTATCGGGTGGCAAAAAGGGCAGAAGAAACCGTTGAGCAGCTTGTGGTGCCCAAACCTTACAGGAAGTTGGTGTTGGAGTTGGCCCATGGGCACATTCTTGGAGGTCATCTGGGGACAGAGAAAACCCGAGAGAGGGTATTACAGAGATTCTATTGGCCGGGGGTGATGAAGGACATAGAAAATTATTGTTCCTCCTGCCCTGTGTGTCAGAGGTTGGCCCCGATGCCACATTTCCGTAGCCCGCTGGTCCCTCTACCCATCATTGAGGTCCCGTTTGAGAGGATCGCCATGGATTTGGTAGGTCCTATAATCAAGTCCGCTAGGGGGCACCAGTACATATTAGTTATAATGGACTATGCCACCCGTTATCCAGAAGCGATCCCTCTCCGAAATACCTCGGCCAAAACCATAGCCAAAGAGCTATCTCTTGTGTTTAGCCGGGTGGGTATTTGTAAAGAACTGCTTACGGACCAAGGTACACCCTTTATGTCCCGGGTTATGAAGGAGCTGTGTAAATTGTTCAAAGTGACGCAATTACGTACATCTGTGTATCACCCCCAAACCGATGGGCTGGTTGAAAGATTCAACAAAACCCTAAAACAAATGTTGAAGAAAGTGGTGGATAGAGATGGAAAGGATTGGGACTGTCTACTTCCTTATCTGATGTTTGCTATTAGGGAGGTGCCCCAATCCTCTACGGGATTCTCCCCCTTTGAGTTACTGTATGGGAGACACCCAAGAGGGCTGTTGGATATTGCCAAGGAAACTTGGGAAAGTGAGAGTTCTCCCCACAGGAGTGTGATTGAGCATGTCGCCCTGATGCAAGACCGAATTGCACAGGTAATGCCCATCGTGAAGGAACATTTGGCCCAAGCGCAGTTAGCACAGCAGAGAGTGTACAACCGTGGAGCCAAGACCCGTACCTTTTCCCCGGGGGATAGGATACTGGTACTTGTCCCTACGGTTGAAAGTAAATTCCTTGCCAAATGGCAAGGCCCCTATGAGATAATGGAAAAAGTGAGCGAAGTGAATTACAAGGTCAGACAACCAGGAAGGCGAAAGCCCGAACAGATCTATCACGTTAATCTGTTGAAAGCCTGGAGGGATAGAGAGTCCCTAGTCGCAGACACTTGGTCACCAGCTCAAACTGGTTGCGTGATTCCTGAGGTTGGAATGGCAGCCACCTTGTCACAACCCCAACAACAGGAGGTTAAGGAGTTTGTGCTTCGCAACAAGGAGGTATTCTCTGAGCTGCCGGGACAAACATCTGGGGTAGAGCATGACATCATTACCCCACCCGGTGAAAGGGTGAAGTTAAAACCCTATCGGATCCCAGAGGCCCGACGGGAGGCAATACGGGAGGAAGTACAGAAAATGCTGAACTTAGGGGTGATAGAGGAGTCCCAAAGTGATTGGTCTAGTCCCATTGTGTTGGTGCCTAAACCGGATGGGAGCTGGCGATTTTGTAACGATTTTCGTCAGTTGAACAAAGTTACAAAATTTGACACCTACCCCATGCCACGTATTGATGAGTTGATCGACCGGCTGGGAACAGCCCGATACATGACGACTCTTGACCTCACAAAAGGGTATTGGCAAATCCCCCTGGCCAAGTCGGCCAAAGAGAAAACCGCATTTGTAACCCCAGACGGGGCGTTCCAATATAAAAGAATGCCGTTCGGGTTACAGAATGCGCCGGCCACATTCCAGCGGAAAATGGACCAGATGCTGAGGCCCCATCGGAAGTATGCTGCGGCTTACCTGGATGACGTAATTGTCCATAGCACAGATTGGGCCTCACATCTGCCAAGAGTGCAAGCAGTCCTGGACTCTGTTCGGGAAGCGGGGTTTACGGCTAACCCCAAGAAGTGTACCATTGGGCAGGAGGAGGCCAAATATCTTGGGTACACCATTGGGAGGGGAGTAATAAAACCCCAACTCAACAAAATCGAGGCCATCCAGAGTTGGCCACATCCCAACAGCAAGAAGCAGGTACGAGCCTTTCTGGGAATCGCTGGGTATTATCGGCGATTCATTCCCCACTTTGCTTCTAAGGCTGTGCCCCTAACCAACCTGACGAAGGGGAAAGGGTCGGTCATGATTAAATGGACCCCCGAGGCTGAGGCAGCATTCCAATTCTTGAAACAAGCCTTATGTAGCCAGCCAGTGTTGTACTCACCCGACTTCTCTAAAGACTTTGTCGTACAAAGTGATGCGTCAGATGTGGGGTTAGGAGCAGTATTGTCCCAGGTCTGGAACGGGGAAGAGCACCCAGTCATTTACCTCAGCAGGAAGTTGAAGTCCCATGAGGTAAATTACGCCACCGTTGAAAAGGAGTGTTTAGCGGTGAAGTGGGCTCTAGATTCCCTTCGGTACTACCTGCTAGGTAGGCACTTTGACATGGTTACGGATCACGCTCCGTTAAAGTGGATGGCTCAAAACAAGGAAACAAATAGAAGAGTGAATAGGTGGTTCCTGGCCCTCCAGGAATTCAACTTCACAGTAAAGCATCGCCCTGGCGTTCAAATGGGGAATGTGGATGCTTTGTCTCGAGTACATGAATGCCTGATTGCTGGTGTTCCAACCCCGAGGTTAAAACAAGAGGGGGGGGTATGTGACAGCAGGAAGGTAAAGTCACCTGGTTGCATCCAGGGGGGTAGATATATTTCGCCCAGATTCAGGCTTTACGCCGACTTATACAACTAGGTGGAGAGTTGTATAAGCCCAGCTGAGGCTAGTGGGCTCATGGATGACTCATACCTCTAGGGAGAGTGTGGGGCGTCGTGCAGACAGGGAGTTGATGAGACCAGCTGAAGCTTGTCAGCTCATTTAGGCCTCTATAAGAACTCCCAGATTCATTAGGTGTTTGCTCATGCCTGGAACCAGACCTGTGTGGACTGTCTAGGGAGAGTGAACCCCTGTGCGGTGAGACAAAGCCTGTGTGGCTATTTGCTTGGACATTTAAAACCAGGGACTTAGGGACTAGGACAGCACTAGGCTGATCCCAGTTGTTAGTTAGGAAACCTGTATGTTTAGTCAGAGGTCAAGTTGACCAGGATTTATTTTGTTTATGTTTCTTTTGCTTTGCTGTGTTTTGTCACTGTAAATAGAAAATAAACCGCACCTTTTTGATTTTGAAAACCACAACCTCCGTTTGCTGGGCCTGTTTTTGTGTGGGGAGCCCATCCCGGGGGTCACACACACCCGCTGCCGAGCTAACCCCCTCACACCGTCCATGGACGAAAAGAAAAAGCTATTTTTTTCTCAGTTTAGGCCGATATGTATTCTTCTACATATTTTCGGTAATAAAAATTGCAATAAGCGTATATTGATTGGTTTGCGCAAAAGTTATAGCGTCTACAAAATAGGGGATAGATTTATAGCATATTTTTTTTATTTTACTAGTAATGGCAGCGATCTGCGAATTTTATTGGGACTGCGACATTATGGCAGACACATCGGACGCTTTTGACACATTTTTGGGATAAAAATGCACTGATTACTGTAAAAAATGACACTGGCAGGGAAGGGGTTAAGACTAGGGGGCGATCAAGGGGTTGTGTTCCCTAGTGTTTTTCTAACTGTGGGGGGAGGGGACTGACCTAAAGGAAATGACAGATCGTGGTTCCTCGCTATTAGGAACTCACAATCTGTCTCTCCTCACAGAACCGAACAGTGATTTGTGTGTTTACTCACACACGTCCATGTTCTGCCTCTTGAGCCCGCGATCACTCGCAGCCGGCGGCATCGGCAACCCGCGCGCCTGCTATCCCGCTTAAAGGGACCGACGTACACCTACGGCGGTTCAGAGGATCGTGTCAACCTGCCGGCGTACAACGACAGCGACTGGTCGGCAAGTGGTTAATCACCTCTAGGTTTTTTATTTTTTGCTATATAAATGAAAAAACACCAAACATTTTGAAAAAAAAAAACTTGTTTTTCTTAGTTTCTGTCATAAAACTTTGCAAACATATAATCTTTCTTCATAAATTTTGGCCAAAATGTAGTCGGCTACATTTCTTTAGTAAAAATAACCCAAATCAGTGTATATTATTTAGTCTATGTGAAAGAGTCTGCAATCTATGGTATGTATACATATTTGTAAATTAATCAGTCCTGATGTACTGACAGCCATCTCATTTCTTGAGGTCCTAAAATGTCAGGGCAGTACAAATACCCCCCAAATGACCAATTTTTGGAAAGTAGTCCAAGGTATTTTTCGTCATACCTTTTTGGAAAATTAAGACATTAACCACTTCAGCCCCGGACCATTTGGCTGACCAAAGACCCTTTTTTGCGATTCGGCACTGCATCGCTTTAACTGACAATTGCGCAGTCGTGCGACGTGGCTCCCAAACAAAATTGACGTCCTTTTTCCCACAAATAGAGCTTTCTTTTGGTGGTATTTGATCACCTCTGCGGTTTTTATTTTTTTGCGATATAAACAAAAATAGAGCGACAATTTTGAAAAAAAACAATATTTTTAACTTTTTGCTATAATAAATATCGCTAAAAAATATCTAAAAAATGTTTTTTCCTCAGTTTAGGCCGATACATATTCTTCTACATATTTTTGTTAAAAAAAGCACAATAAGCGTTTATTGATTGTTTTGCGCAAAAGTTATAGCGTCTACAAAATAGGGGATAGTTTTATGGCATTTTTATAAAAAAAATTGTTTTTACTAGTAATGGCGGCAATCAGCGTTTTTTATCATGACTGCGACATTATAGCGGACACATCGGACACTTTTGACACCATTTTGGGACCATTGTAATTTTTACAGCGATCAGTGCTATAAAAATGCACTGATTACTGTAAAAATTACACTGGCAGTGAAGGGGTTAACCTGTAGGGGGTGCTGAAGTGGTTAAGTGTGACCTAGGGAGTGATTCTAACTGTTAGGGGGTGTGGCTTGCCGTGACACGTCACTGATCGCTGTTCCCGATGACAGGGAACAGACGATCAGTGACATGACACTAACATCTCCCCGCTCTTCAGCTCTGTGACCTGATCGCGGGACACCGGCGGTCATCAAGGCTGCGGGTCCAACGGTAACGGAGCTCGTGGCAGGGTCACAAGCGCACCGCCGGTGGCGCGTGCGACCACACGGCGGCAAATTATATTATTAGTATATATATGCCCATTTGCGCAGCCGTGCCATTCTGTCAACGTAAATACTCATGCAGCGGTTAAATAAAATGTTTACATACTGTCACCAGTGCAGTACAGCATCATCATATGACTGGTGTGGCAGTGATCACAGATACTGACTGGTGACAGTATGTAAATAAATAAATAAATAAATATTCAATTTTTTTCTTTTTTTAACATTATTTTTTCACAGCCTGTCATCAGAGTAGTTCACTGTAGTTCCATAGTGACACTGTACTACTCTAAGGAAGGGTAATCAGGGTTTTTTGTTTCTTTACACTGTTATTTCTTAACAGTGATGATCATAAGCAATAGCCTTAGCTGTCATTGTTGACTTTCATTCAAGACAGCTTGCTTACTATTCTGAGCAAGTGATTGGCGCAGATAATGCTCTAGGGCTAATTTAGATGGGACACAATTAGCCTCAAAGCATGCCTTGAGAGTGGTAAAAAAGCCTGCACAAGCACAAGATGCAAACAGAATGCAGTTAGTGACCTGCTTGGCGATTGAACTGAGGAACTTGTGCTATAAGGCAGAAGTGCTAACCACTAAGCCAGTATTTTCCTTAAGATATCATGTTTATTTACCTGTCATGTTTTATTTACCTGTCAGCTCTGCATTCAGGGAGTGTCCAAGTTCATCCAGCAGAATCTGATCCACTAGACCCCCACCTACTGTGAGAAATACAATAAGGGACATAAATAGCGTACATCTGAAACTGACCTTTCACATACACACTACTACACATTGCAAAATATATCTCAACAGCAGTCTACAACCAGTGGTGTGGCGTAGGAAGGGCAACAGTGAAGGTTGCCCTGGGTGCAAAATTTTGAAAGAAAAAAAGTAAATAGTTATAATAAATAAAAAGTACCATGCCTCCAGAGGGCTTCATCAGGGCCTGACATTATCAGCCATTGGTGTGCTCTTACTAATAGAGCCTTGTACACTGAGTGGTGGACGAATGAAGTGACATGTTTAGGAGTGTCTGGGTTGGAGCCGTGAAGGAGCACAGTGCAGAAGGCATAAGGACATTATGAAACTATTTGGCAAGTGGTTGCCACCATTAGGGATGAGCTTCGTGTTCGAGTCGAACACACGTTCGACTCGAACATCGGCTGTTCGATCGTTCGACGAAGATCGAATGTTATGGGCCGATCGCGCCAAATTCGAGTGACGCGAACGGCCCACAATACACTGCGCCATCGCAGTGCAAACCCAGCGCTGTGATTGGCCAAGCATGCACTGTGACCCCGCATGCTTGGCCAATCCAGCGAGGAGAGCCATAATTGGCCACAGGCAGGATGCCTGTGGCCAATCATAGCTCAGGGGGGTTTAGTACACGCCCCACACTATAAAAGGCCGCCAGCGCGGCGGCCTTGTGCAGTGTGTTCCGGCGTGCAGGGAAAGAGCTACATAGGCAGGGACAGTGTGTTCTACGTTGTGTTCTTTTCTCAGGCATCTGCAGGAGTTGCTGTTCATTGCTGTTCTCTAAGCTAGATAGGCAGGCAGGGACAGTGTGTTCTTTTCTCAGGCATCTGCAGGAGTTGCTGTTCATTGCTGTTCTCTAAGCTAGATAGGCAGGCAGGGACAGTGTGTTCTTTTCTCAGGCATTTGCAGCAGTTAGTGGGTGTTGTGTGCCCCAGCACAGTATACACCTGTATATACCCATCATTGCTGTTCTCTAAGCTAGATAGGCAGGCAGGGACAGTGTGTTCTTTTCTCAGGCATTTGCAGCAGTTAGTGGGTGTTGTGTGCCCCAGCACAGTATACACCTGTATATACCCGTCATTGCTGTTCTCTAATACAGGCATCTGCAGGAGTTAGTGGGTGTTGTGTGCCCTACCACAGTATACACCTGTATATACCCATCATTGCTGTTCTCTAATGACAGGCATCTGCAGGAGTTAGTGGGTGTTGTGTGCCCTAGTACAGTATACACCTGTATATACCCGTCATTGCTGTTCTCTAATAAAGGCATCTGCTGGAGTTAGTGGGTGTTGTGTGCCCTAGTACAGTATACACCTATATATACCCGTCATTGCTGTTCTCTAATAAAGGCATCTGCTGGAGTTAGTGGGTGTTGTGTGCCCTAGTACAGTATACACCTGTATATACCCGTCATTGCTGTTCTCTAATAAAGCATCTGCTGGAGTTAGTGGGTGTTGTGTGCCCTAGTACAGTATACACCTGTATATACCCGTCATTGCTATTCTTGAGCATGCAATTACAATTCTTGATCTAATAATTTACAGTAGGGATTATTCCTGCACCCACCAAGAGTAACTGTGAGGGCTGACAGTGTTGTAGCACCAGTACCACCACCAAAGGCCCAATTTTTCCTACCACTGTTCAGCAATGGCATGTAATTACAATTCCTGATATAATAGTTCACAGCAGGGCGTTCCAGCGCCCACCAAGAGTAACTGTGAGGGCTTACAGTGTTGTGGCAACACCAACATGCAAGGGGCAAATTTCAGCAGAGTATATACGGCGGGCTCCTACTTTCAAACATCCAACTTACAAACGACTCCTACTTGCAAACGGAAGGAGACAACAGGAAGTGAGAGGAAATCTACCCATAGGAAGGGAAATTCTCTCCTGTAAGTGTTAATATGGGAAAAAGGTGTCCCCTCTCTAATGATGCTTTATCACCAATCCTTGTTTCAATAAAAACCCCACTTTTCCAAAACATTTGTCATTGGGACGGAAAGTGAGGTGAAATGTTCTGAACAGGTGCACAGACAGCAAAACAAATGTTACAGGGGTGATAACCCTTCCCTATGTTTTCCAAAAAGCTTAAAAATAGATTTTTTGGCTGGAGCTACACTTAAACAATGTACCTGTTCAAAATTACAAACAGATTCTACTTAAGAACAAACCTACAGTCCCTGTCTTGTATGCACCGCCTGTATACTGCTGTTCAGAGTATATAGGGCCTTTTTTTATTTTGGGTGCGGGGTTCCCCTTAATATCCATACAAGACCCATGCCATTTTTCTCAAAGATTTTCATCCATATTACCGGGACCAGACATGACATTAAAGCCGCAAGCAGTTTTAAATGGCTTTTTTTCCTTTAGAAATGTAATTTTGTGGGGGCGTGGCCGGCATGGCAGACTGAGCGGACGTGCCTTCTGAGCTCTGCTGGATTATGATCCGTATTTAACTCCGTTCCTGGGTGGATTTCTTCCGATTTTGGGTCCACTGCACCTGTATGCCGTCCAGAACCTCCGGAGGCCCGAAGAGGGGCAAAAGGTTGGGGTTCCCCTTGGCAGTTGCGACCACAGAAAATCCGGCCTCTCCACTGCCGGGTGAGCCTGCGTGCCGACACAATATGGCGTCGCAGACGGACCAGGAGGAAAGCGTGGCGGCTTCCCCGCCTGGTATCCCGGAGGTCATGGCAGCTATTACGACCTGCCAGGCGGCCGTCACCACCTGCCAGACGATGCTTACAAACAAGATTGAGGCTGTGCAGCTGGACGTGGGCTTGCTGAGGCAGGATCTGGACAAAATCCGCTCTAGACTGACGGACGCTGAGCAGCGGGTTGGCGACGTGGAGGAAACGGTGTCCGGGCATGATGCTTCCATCCGGACCTTGCTCACCAAGGTGAAGGCGCTCGAGTACCGCGCGGAGGACGCCGAAAATAGAAGCAGGCGCAACAACATCCGTATTGTAGGCCTCCCGGAGGGGGTGGAAGGGCGCAGTCCCGCGACGTTCATGGAGGATCTCCTCAAGACCCTGCTGCCTGCGGCTCAGCTCTCCCCGCATTTTACAGTGGAGCGGGCTCATCGTGTGCCGCCAAGACCAGGTCCGGAGGGGGCCCCCCCCCGTACCTTCATCCTTCGGTTATTGAATTTCCGGGATAGGGATGAGCTGCTCCGAGCCGCCCGCGTGGCGGGTAATGTCCCGTACCGAAACACAAGGCTAATGTTCTTTCCGGATTACACCATGGAGACGCAGAGGCAGAGGCGCTCCTTTGATGGCGTGAAAGCGGCTCTCCGGACGAAGGGAATCAGCTACAGCATCATGTTCCCAGCTAAACTGCGGGTGGTCGACGGGGAGACTGTGCGGATCTTCACCAGTCCTAAGGATGCAGGGACATGGCTTGAGACGCTGCCTCCGTGAGGCTTATTCATTCCTCTAGTGTATGTGGCGGTGTTTTGCAGCTGGGGTATTAAGGTACTTGGGGTTACTCTTGGGGGGGGGGTTTTGACTGGGGTGATCGGGGGTGAGACTGGGGGGGTCTGTCTATTTGGTCTGGAATACCTACCTACACTCCTGTGTCCTCCCCATGTTTTCTGCCTGAAGCTACACTGGAATTCCCCTGCCCATTGAACCTGCTGAATGACCGCCATGTGCTTTGTTTTTCTGTACCCAGGAATAATTGGTGGTTTCTCACTCCAGCATCTCACACCTGTGACTATACATACCTCTTAGTATTTTTTTGGGTTATGTTCGTCATTCACTGGTGACTGTGTGGGCCGGTTGCTGCGGCCCGCGCCTCCGAATCTCTTTGAGATAGTCATTGGACAAGTTCTGTTTGGGGAAAGATGTGTTACTCCATGTTGGGAGGACACGGGGTGGGGGGTGGGGGTTGGATGGCTGTTGCTGTCCATATTGCGGTTGTTTTAGGGTTTGTTATGTTTATTTCCTTAACTGTTAATTGGTTGGTCTTAGTGGTAATGTTCTCAAGGTCTGCTCGGTGGCTGTGTTCTCCGGGGTTGGCCGTGGAGGTGCGGTGCCTCCTGGTCTTCCGCCTCTGGATGCGTCCCTTGCCTAGTGCGGGGACGCTGCGCCCACTTAGGGTACCTAGGATGGGGAACAGGAGCTACTATCCTTCATTTTTGTTGTACCTACATGATGGCTAAGTTTACTGTAATGTCATGGAATGTCAGGGGCCTCAACTCTGCTGTTAAGAGGTCACTAGTGTTTAAATTCATTCAGCAGCATAATCCGAAAATCTGTATACTGCAGGAGACGCATTTGGTGGGCTCTAGAGTCCTGGGGCTGAGGCGGGCCTGGGTGGGCGCTCATTATCATGCCTCCTATTCCAATTATGCTAGGGGAGTGAGTATCCTTGTGCACCGCTCCTTGCCTTTCCAGTTGCAAGCGATTCGCACTGACCCGGGTGGTAGGTTTCTTATTATGCACGCTCTAATAGCGGATGTTCCGTATGTTATTATTGGACTCTATCTGCCCCCTCCTGCGGACCCCACCCTTCTCCACTCAGTGATGCAGATGGCTGTTCAATATGGGGTAGATAAGGTACTGTTAGTGGGGGATTTCAACTTAGTTATGTCTGATGTACGGGACAGACTCCGGCCCTCACCTGCCCCTAGTTTAGGACTGTCTTTGTGGGCTTCCTCATTTGGTTTGACGGATCTCTGGCGCAATTTTCACCCTTCTGACACCCAGTATACTTGTCTGTCAGCTACTTACCGTACTCTGTCTCGAAAAGACATGGCGTTTGCCTCTCCCGGACTGGTTGGGGAGGTGGTTTTGACTGAGATTCTCTCTCGCGGCATTTCTGATCATGCTCCGTTGATGGTCTCGGTTGGTGCTGCCTCTTCTGGAGTCCGGGGGGTCTGGAGACTTTCTAGATACTGGGTGGCAGATCCGGAGATCCAAGAGGACTTACCGGATGAGATTTGTAGTTTCTGGCTACGGAATGCTGAGTCCTCAGGCCCATTAATACTCTGGGATACTTTTAAAGCCTGGTTGAGGGGTGTGTATATTAAGAAGATTGCTGTTAGGAGGAGGGGGTCTGAGCAGGCTCTGAGACAGCTGGAGGCAGATGCCCTGTCACGTGAGAGGGTGTATGTACAGTCGCCTGGCTTGGAGGCCTATCACGCCTGGCAGCACACCCTTAGGGAATTGTCCTTGATGAGGGTGGACATCACTAAGAAATCCATGCTTGATAGGGCTCAGAGAGTCTTTGAGTTTGGGGACAAAAATGGCAAACTCTTGGCTTGGTTAGCCAGGGGGCAGCGAGCCTCTACACATGTGGGCAGGCTTAGAGACACGGACGGATCGTTGCTTACTTCCCCGGAATCCATTTGCTCTAGATTTTTTAGCTTCTATAGAGACATTTACTCATCCAGGGTGACTTATACCGATGCGGACCTCTCCGACTTTTTGGACAGGGTCCCCTTCCCCACGCTTGACCCGGAACGGAGCTTGGACTTAGAAAAAGACATTACTTTAGAGGAGGTGCAGAGGGCTCTGAGCTGTATGCAGTCAGGGAAAGCCCCTGGGTTGGATGGCATCCCTATTGAGTTTTACTCAGAATATCAGGAGTTGTTGGCCCCTAGACTGACGGATCTTTTTCAGAAGTTTATGGTTCGGGGCTCCCTCCCTGCTACAATGGCTGATGCTATGGTGGTGTTGGTGCCCAAACCTGGTAAGGATCCAGAGGATTGTGGCTCTTATAGGCCTATTTCTCTCATTAATGCGGATGCCAAGTTATTGGCCAAGATCCTTGCCCTTCGTCTGATTACGGTGCTGGAGGATTTGGTCCACCCGGATCAGACGGGATTCATGCCGGGTAAAGGCACGGACATTAACATCCGTCGACTGTTCCTTAATCTAGACACCTCCCATGACAATGGTGGTAACCGAGTCATAGCCTCTCTTGATGCGGAGAAGGCTTTTGACTCGGTGGAATGGGGTTATCTATGGGAGGTTTTGAAACGATTCGGGTTTGGGCCTGGGTTCCGCAGGTGGTTGGGAATGTTGTATGACTCCCCCAGAGCTAGAGTCCATGCTAACGACAGGTTGTCAGAGTTTTTTCTCCTCCGGAGGGGCACCCGACAGGGTTGTCCCTTATCACCCAGTTTATTTGCCCTGGCTTTGGAGCCGCTGGCAATCTTGATTAGAGAGTCTTCTGCGGTTCGTGGGCTGCGGGTTGGCCCTCTGGAGGAGAAAATATCCCTATATGCAGATGATGCCTTACTATATCTTCAGGATGCTGATGGTTCTTTGCGGGCAGCTCTGCAGATATTTGAGGAATTCGGCCGCTTTTCCGGGGTTAGGATCAATTGGTCTAAATCGGTCTTGTTCCCGCTGGATCCTCGGCCCCGGGGCGGGGTCTCTTGTACCCCGTTGTTATGGGTCGAGGAGTTCAAATACCTTGGGATTGTGGTATCGAGGGACCTTCGGGATTTTCGCCGCCTCAATCTGAAACCCCTGGTGATGAGACTTAGGGAACATTGTCTCAGATGGAAAGACTTACCCCTCAACCTGCTCGGGCGCATTAATGTGCTAAAAATGATGTTTCTGCCCAGATTCACTTATATGTTTAGGAACTGTCCGGTTTGGCTCCCTGGCTCTTTTTTCAAGGAGCTGGATGTATGTATAGGCTCCTTTATCTGGAGGGGCTCCTCGCCTAGGCTTGCGAGATCCACATTACAACTCCCTGTCCGTTGTGGGGGTCTTGCGCTCCCCTGTCTCCTGGTGTATTACTGGGCGGCGATTTTGGTCACAATACGTTGGTGGTTTATGCAGTCCAAGTCGAACGCAGCCACCTGCTTGGAGGCCGCTGTCGTGGGTTCGCTGGGTGAGTTGGGGAACCTGGTATATAGGGGGGCGGCTGCGTACGCGGTTCTTCCGGGACCAACCAGGACTACCCTTAAGGTGTGGACTATTGCTCGGAAGAGATTTATCCGTCCGAACCACATCTCTCCATTCTGCCCGCTGTGGGGTAATCCCTCCCTCCCTCATTTTAGGACAATCCCTGACCCACAGCTGTGGGCTGGATATGGTATTAAGACCCTTCGGGATGTTTTTCGCTCCGGTAGGTTACTGTCCTTCAGACAATTGGTTGATCGGTATGGGCTGCCGGAGCGAATGCTATTTCGATACTTCCAGTTGAGACACGCTGCCAGGGCTCAATTCCCCCAGGCTATTACTTTAGTAGCGGATCCTGTTGAGAGATTGCTGGCTCAGGAGGATCTTGAGAAGACGCTCTCTGCTCTTTACCTTGCACTTTTGGTAGTTGACTCGCCTAAAATAGACAACGTATGGGGAAAATGGTTGACGGATGTCCCCAGCCTGGACAGAACTACTTGGGAGGAATGTTTTGAAGATGGGTCTAAATTGCTGATCTCCTCTAGAGATAAATTAATGCAGACTAAATTTATTCACCGTATTTATTACACACCTCAGAGACTCCACGGTATTTACCCGGATAGATCCCCTATATGTCAGAAATGTCGATCTTCGGAGGGTACATTTTTTCATATGTTCTGGGCTTGTCCCTTGGTGGAGAAGTTCTGGGCCGAGGTCTTTGAATGCATTAATATATGACTCGCATTGTCTATCCCGGCATCTCCTGAACTGGCCCTGCTTGGGATACACGATGATGACCAGAGGCCCAGATACACAAAGTTACTTGTATCTTTGCTAATGTTTTACGCTAAGAAAGAAATCCTCAAACAATGGTCCTCCCCTTCCCCCCCCAAAATTGAATCTTGGGACTCCTCTGTTAATGCGGTCATACCGATGTATAAGTTGACATATGTTAGCAGGGGTTGTCCCAAGAAATTTGATCGGGTTTGGACTCCTTGGACCCAGGGATCTTGAGATGTTGTTTTTCTTGTGTCTTTGTTTCATTTTCCTTCGTTTGGTTTTGATAATGTATTTTGGGTCAGACTAACATTGATCTGCGTGCGGACAAACCCCTGTTTTTAACGCATACTGTTAGACAGGTTAATTGGTTGTCAGCTAGCTGGTCGGTAAGTATGCTTGGTTTTTTCCTGGGCATTCCCCAGGCCTTTGTTGTTATCTGCTTTAGCCTTCCAATGCTGCTTACTGTTATGGCCAGCTATAGATGAGGGCGGTAGACATGTGTTTGTTTTCACCTGTGGTGCTTGTATTGGTCCAGCAGTGCACCAACACCTTTGCTGCCATTGTGCTATGCTGGGTGTTTGGTGTGCTCCTGTACCTTTAAGGAGGGGTGGCTCCCCTTCAGTCCACCTGTCCTCATCTAACCATCAGAATGCATGTGCCTCCATTGTGGGGACACTCACAGTTAGTGTAGGACCACAGATTCCAGGGGGCCTTGGCGTGGCTCTGTGGCTCACGCATGCGTTTGCAAATGCGTGCGGACAAACCCCTGTTTTTAACGCATACTGTGAGACAGGTTAATTGGTTGTCAGCTAGCTGGTCGGTAAGTATGCTTGTTTTTTTCCTGGGCATTCCCCAGGCCTTTGTTGTTATCTGCTTTAGCCTTCCAATGCTGCTTACTGTTATGGCCAGCTATAGATGAGGGCGGTGGACATGTGTTTGTTTTCACCTGTGGTGCTTGTATTGGTCCAGCAGTGCACCAACACCTTTGCTGCCATTGTGCTATGCTGGGTGTTTGGTGTGCTCCTGTACCTTTAAGGAGGGGTGGCTCCCCTTCAGTCCACCTGTCCTCATCTAACCATCAGAATGCATGTGCCTCCATTGTGGGGACACTCACAGTTAGTGTAGGACCACAGATTCCAGGGGGCCTTGGCGTGGCTCTGTGGCTCACGCATGCGTTTGCAAATGCGTGCGGACAAACCCCTGTTTTTAACGCATACTGTTAGACAGGTTAATTGGTTGTCAGCTAGCTGGTCGGTAAGTATGCTTGGTTTTTTCCTGGGCATTCCCCAGGCCTTTGTTGTTATCTGCTTTAGCCTTCCAATGCTGCTTACTGTTATGGCCAGCTATAGATGAGGGCGGTGGACATGTGTTTGTTTTCACCTGTGGTGCTTGTATTGGTCCAGCAGTGCACCAACACCTTTGCTGCCATTGTGCTATGCTGGGTGTTTGGTGTGCTCCTGTACCTTTAAGGAGGGGTGGCTCCCCTTCAGTCCACCTGTCCTCATCTAACCATCAGAATGCATGTGCCTCCATTGTGGGGACACTCACAGTTAGTGTAGGACCACAGATTCCAGGGGGCCTTGGCGTGGCTCTGTGGCTCACGCATGCGTTTGCAAATGCGTGCGGACAAACCCCTGTTTTTAACGCATACTGTTAGACAGGTTAATTGGTTGTCAGCTAGCTGGTCGGTAAGTATGCTTGGTTTTTTTCCTGGGCATTCCCCAGGCCTTTGTTGTTATCTGCTTTAGCCTTCCAATGCTGCTTACTGTTATGGCCAGCTATAGATGAGGGCGGTGGACATGTGTTTGTTTTCACCTGTGGTGCTTGTATTGGTCCAGCAGTGCACCAACACCTTTGCTGCCATTGTGCTATGCTGGGTGTTTGGTGTGCTCCTGTACCTTTAAGGAGGGGTGGCTCCCCTTCAGTCCACCTGTCCTCATCTAACCATCAGAATGCATGTGCCTCCATTGTGGGGACACTCACAGTTAGTGTAGGACCACAGATTCCAGGGGGCCTTGGCGTGGCTCTGTGGCTCACGCATGCGTTTGCAAATGCGTGCGGACAAACCCCTGTTTTTAACGCATACTGTTAGACAGGTTAATTGGTTGTCAGCTAGCTGGTCGGTAAGTATGCTTGGTTTTTTCCTGGGCATTCCCCAGGCCTTTGTTGTTAACATTGATCTATGTATAGATGATATGTATGGCCTAGTGTATTGTACTATGCATAGGACATGTCTGTATATCTCTTGTTCTTTGATATCTTCTCAATAAAGACCAACCTTTTTCCTTTAAAAAGAAATGTAATTTTGTGCAGGGACAGTTCTAAACACGGGAAACACATGCCACTTCACAGGCATACTTTAGACACCCCCCAGGTACGATATTTAAAGGAATATTTGACTTTTTTTTTTTTCACTTTATGCATCATTAAAATGACTGCTTCGTTTTGCATTGATACATGTCCCCTGGGGCAGAACCCGGGTCCCCAAACCCTTTTTAGGACAATAACATGCATATTAGTCATTATAATTAGCACTTTAGATTTCGAACGTTCGCGTCCATTGTATTTATAAGGGTTCTAACGTTCGCGCAAACTTTCGGTCCGTTCAAAGGTTCTGGTGCGAACCGAACTCGGGGGGTGTTCGGCTCATCCCTAGCCACCATATACATTAGTTACTTCAGAGATAAGGACATTGGCTTGTATCCTGGATATATGCAAGGCCACCATGGGCTTCAGAACTACCCCATCCCCCCTTCCCCAGTTCCCTGACTATGGAGATATCAGGGACTGTGCTTAGAGTTTACAGCACCTTCCGGATCCTCACCCTGGTCACACCCTATGCCCCCCCCCCATTATGACTGGTGTCACACTACCTTCTCATCAGGACATACTCCCATCAACCCTTCACCAGGGGGCAGTCTGGGCTACGGCCCTGTGCCTAAATACCCGAATGGACCAGACCAAAGGCCCCCTGTGTTGGGGTGCTTCCAGCTGGGCATCAGCCTCAAATCTCTTCAGGGTATCAGAGGGTCACAGGAGGTACTCAGTGGATGAGAAAACTGGGCACACAAGAAAACTCAGGTAAGGCACAGATTCTTTGTATCATATGTGTATACACACCGATCAGCCATAACTTTATGGCCACCTAATATTGAGTAGATCTCTCTTTTGCTACCAAAAGGTATGCTGTAGAATCTGGTACCAAGCCACTTGTTTTTCCAGCATATGCCACATATGCTCGATTGAATTGAAATCTGGGGAATTTGGAAGCCAAGTCAACAACTAAAACTCATTGTTGTGTTCCTCAATCCATTCTTGAACCATTTTTGGATGTTTGGCACTGCGCATTATCCTGCTGAAAGAGACCATTGCTAACAGAAAATACTGTTTTCATGACGGGGTGTACTTGGTCTGCAACAATGTTTGGGTAAGTGGTATGTGTCAGGTGACGTCCACATGAATGGAAGGACCCAAGGTTTCCCAAAGAATCACACTGTCTCTTTCAGCTTGCCTTCTTCTCATACTGCATCCTGGTGCCATATCTTCCCCTTAGCAAGCTTCAGACCTGACCACAACCCCCAATGTCCTAAATGTCATATACAGTATCTCACAAAAGTAAGTACACCCCTCACATTTTTGTATGTAGCACACAGACCCTTCCGCTCCATCCATTTTTGCAGTAAGGCACACCTGCTACTTGCCCATTGTCCAACTCCAGATATGGAGAGGCGAGCAGTGTTAGATTTTTGGGCCTTGCAGTGAATTACCTCTCCCGAGTGGATCCCTGGTCTCCGTTGTCTAGGCGAAAGTCCTTTTTTTCCTTTTTGTAATAAAGTCAATGTCCACACAGGTGTAAAACTCAAGAAGCAAGGTTTTATTATTTTCCTGAGGTAAAACTTGAAGAGAGAGAGCAGAAACAACAAGTAGGGGAAGGTTCAGGCATGCAACACTTAGGGAACACTTTCGTCGCCAGTCAAGCCTGAGTGGGTATTGCTCACCCGGATAGTCCCTATGAGAGCGGTCCTAGCAGCCGGAATGGAGCACAGATGTCAGAGATAATAGATCCCCCTTTAAGTAGGCCTCCAGGCCTCTCCCCAAGATAGCAGTACCGTCGCTATCTCCGCCAGGACTGATCTTCCCCTGGAACTCCTTCCTCTAAAGATGGGCCCCCTTCAACCGGGCAGCCTGGGATCCCTCTCCGAAGCGTAGGCCCTCGATAAGAGAGCTGGGCCTACTATACAGCAGCAGAGCCTCGGGCTAAAGGTGCCCGAGACCAATCCCACGCGTCTTGTGCCATGAGGGCCACGAGACACGCTCACTGGACCAGAGGTCCCCCTGAACTCCTTGGGGTCCCTCTGGAATCGCCTCACGCCTAATAGCGTCTGACCCTTTTGTACCCTTGAACTCATAGGCGATCCCAATTTCAAACTGTGGGCTGGGGCGACAAGTTTCATCTTGTGCTATCCCTTTTTGATGAAAATGTCATCTATTTCTGCATCGTCACCCACATCGGATGATGAGTCCAAGTCTGAGGTGTCATATTCCTCAGCGGGCAAGTAGTTTCGGGTAGACACAGACACATTCTCCCCAGACGGTAATAGTTCCCGAGGGTCGGCTGTCCACACATCCCCAGTAGTATGGGGCATACGCTTCTTTCCCTTCCCCGGCAAACTTAACATCACAGTCCCAGCCTCCTTACCGTCACCTGACGTGGACTTCTCGGGCTTGCTTCCGCAATCTAGATTTGGTTCTGGTAGGCGCTGGGGCAGGCTTCGACTGCGGCCAAGGGAGGCCTTAACATATCCCACCTTCCGTTTTGTGGGCGGGATGTGTACTTCGGAGCTGGCGGAGGCAGCGTCCACTGCGGTATCCACCGATGGCTCTGCAGCAGCTGAGACATCTTCGTTGGCACCATCCATGGCAGTTGATGCGGTGCGCGTGGGCTTGACTGTGGGAGTACAGGTTTCTTCCTCGGATTTGATGGTACCTGTAAGGCAGTTGACCCAGTAGACCCGGGGTTTCTCGGTGAGCTGGTCCACCTCGAAGAGGAACTCTTCACAGGATGCACACCTTCCAAATGGCTGTAATTGCACAGCCAGTCCTTGGCATTTGGGGCAGAGCATGCCCAGGGCCTCCGCATCTCTGCAGGTGTACAAAGCGAAGCGGCCCCTGGGTTTGAGCCAAATCCCCGTATCCGTAAGCGAGGCGGTGATTGGAGCAATGCCCATTGAAGAAAGCATCGGAGACATCCGGGGTCTCGACAAAATTGAGGCACTGGGAAAAGCGGACATGTTGCTGCTCACTCGATCCAACTCTCTCTGTCTCTTGGCGCTAAAGCACCCACGTGCAACACACAGGTGGCGGGAACTCCTCCCCCTTTCCTCTTCTTGCACGTAGCTCGCGGGCTTTTCTTTTTCTAGACACGCCCACGAACTACGCAGTTGGAAAAAACACAGTTCTGTGCCCCTTAACCCCTTTTTCTCTCTCAGAATACAATAACATAGTTCAATTTCTTCCATGGCCGACTTTCCAAGCACATACAAAATAGTCCACTCGTACGAGGGATATCCACAAATCCCGGCTCGAGCCCACACGTGTAGCACACAGACCCTTCCGCTCCATCCATTTTTGCAGTAAGGCACACCTGCTACATGCCCGTTGTCCAACCCCAGATATGGAGAGGCGAGCGGTGTTAGATTTTTGGGCCTTGCGGCGAGTTACCTCTCCCGAGTGGATCCCTGGTCTCCGTAGTCTAGGCGAAAGTCCTTTTTTTCCTTTTTGTAATAAAGCCAATGTCCACACAGGTGTAAAACCCAAGCAGCAAGGTTTTATTATTTTCCTGAGGTAAAACTTGAAGAGAGAGAGAGAGCAGAAACGACAAGTAGGGGAAGGTTCAGGCACGCAACACTTAGGGAACACTTTCGTCGCCACTCAAGCCTGAGTGGGTATTGCTCACCCGGATAGTCCCTATGAGAGCGGTCCTAGCAGCCGGAATGGAGCACGGATGTCAGAGATAATAGATCCCCCGTTAAGTAGGCCTCCAGGCCTCTCCCCGAGATAGCAGTACCGTCGCTATCTCCGCCGGGACTGATATTCCTCTGGAACTCCTTCCTCTAAAGATGGGGCCCCCTTCAACCGGGCAGCCTGGGATCCCTCTCTGAAGCGTAGGCCCTCGATAAGAGAGCTGGGCCTTCTATACAGCAGCAGAGCCTCTGGCTTAAGGTGCCCGAGACCAATCACACGCGTCTCGTGCCATGAGGGCCACAAGACATGCTCACTGGACCAGAGGTCCCCCCGAACTCCTTGGGGTCCCCCTGGAATCGCCCCACGCCTAATGGCGTCTGCCTCTTTTGTACCCTCCCCCAGCATGCACAGCGGGTAGACCACGCCCACTGCATGGCTGCCGAGAGAGGACACCCAATGGCGGTGTGACACCCCTTGTGGTTCAACCTGAGCCAAAGACGACAGCGCCATCTCCAGGCAACAGGGAACTATACTGCCAGGGAGCACCGCACCCAGAGCAGAAGCAATTTAATATATAAACAGGTCTGAGCCAAACTATTAGCTCAGACCACCCTTAAATTTGCACATATAGCGTCCCATGAATTGGGATGGGCGCTACATGTAGATATTTTACTATATCTTTTCATGTGACGACACTGAAGAAATTACATTTTGCTACAAGGTAAAGTTGTAACGGTGTAAATTTGCTGCCCCCTCAAAATAACTCAACACATAGCCATTAATGTCTAAACCGAAGGCAACAAAAAAAAGTACACCCCTAAGTGAAAAAGTCTAAATTGGGCCCAATTATCCATTTTACCTCCCGGAGTCATGTGTGAATGGGGAGCAGGTGTGTTAGATTTGATGTTATCGCTCTCACTCTCTTATACTGGTCACTGAAAGTTCAACATGGCACTTCATGGAAAATAACTCTCGGAGGATAAGAAAAAAAGAATTGTTGCTCTACATAAAGATGACCTAGGCTATAAGAAGATTTCTAAGACCCTGAAACTGAGCTGCAGCACGGTGGCCAAGACCATACAGCGGTTTAACAGGACAGGTTTCACTCAGAACAGGCCTAGCCGTGATCGACCAAAGAAGTTGAGTTCACGTGCTGCTCAGAGTCATATGCAGATTTTGTCTTTGGGAAATAGACGTATGAGTGCTGCCAGCATTGCTGCAGAGGTTGAAGGGGTGGGGGGTCAGCCTGTCAGTGATCCGACCATACGCTGCACACTGCATCAAATTGGTCTGCCGATCGCGATCCCCAAGGCTTTTCTGCATCAAGTACGTACACTTTTTATAAAATTCATTTGGGCAGGGAAACGGCCAAGGATTAAACGAGACCTGCTGACCCTACCCAAGGAATTTGGGGGGATGGCAGTACCTGATATAACAAAGTACTATCATGCAGTGCACCTATTGAGATTGGTAGATTGGTGTAGACATACTGATCTTAAGAGATGGGTTAACATGGAACAGCAGATGAGTCCCATCCCTCTATGCAGAGCACCATGGTGCTATACAGTTCTGCCAGTTTCTTTTAAGAAACACCCCTTAATTGGTACAACATTACGAATTACAGCAAAGATTTGTCAAATTTTGAAGTTTTCATTAAGACAAACACCTCTGTTCCCCATCCTGGGAAACCCAAGTTTTATCCCAGGTATGGAAGCTGATGCATTTCAAAACCTTAAAGACAAGGGTCTATTCCAAGTCTCACATTTTCTTAAATCTGAAACGTGGCCAACTGTTAAAACATTGACCCAAGTAGGGGGCCTATTTGAAATTAACTTTTGGCAAGCCCTCCAAATCAGTCACTCTATGAGATCCTTGAGATCTCCTATAAATTTCCAACGACAACTAACGACTTTAGAATCATACTGCAACGAGAAAGAACCATTTTCTCAAGGGATCTCTAAGATGTATAAATTGCTAAATAAACCCCCTGATGACCACAAGATGCCTTGCATTAGTAAATGGGAGAGGGATCTAAATAGGATTTTCACTCCTTCGCAACGTAAACAAATTATTTATTTGACCCTTAATTCTTCAGTTTGTACGAAGACTCAGGAATCTAATTATAAACTCTTGACACAGTGGTATTATACCCCCGTACGACTACATAAATTTTCAAAAGAAAACTCGGATAGGTGTTGGAGATGTGGGGAAGGAGGCGGGTCATTGTTACATATATTTTGGTCTTGTAAAAAAATAAGGCAATATTGGACGGAGATCCAAAATATTATACAAGGATTTTCGGATTCACAAATACTAGATGACCCAGCATTCTTCCTCCATTGTTCACAAATTCCGGTTCAGACTTATAGAAGATCAGCAATGTGCCAAATGATTAATGCAGCTAAAGCAGGGATCCCGTTGCATTGGAGAGACACTAGACCCCCATCAATTTCAGAATGGTTAAACAGGATTATAGAGATAGAGGCCATGGAGGACCTTGTCCTCTCAGCCAAGAACAAGAAAGATCAATACGACCAAACATGGTCGAGTTGGAATATATTTAGGAATTTCGAAAATGGGAAGAGATTACTGGAAGCGTGAGTAGTAGAATAAAGAAGTACTTAACGGGAGCTATATAGTTAAATGGAAAGGGAAATGTATTTCTTGTCGGGCTAACGATAGATTTCTTCTCCTTTTTTTTTTTTTTTTTTTTTTTTTTTTTTTTTTTTTTTTATTGGGACCCCCCGCGACTGTCCACAAAGAGAGGACAGTCGAGGGAAGGATAGAGGGTTAGGGTGAAAGATGGATAGGCTATCAAGTAATATCTCAGCTGATTAGCAATATATTGTAATGAGGAGAATTACAAGAAAGAAATGCTAATAGAATTCAATGTACAGTTGTACTCATGAGAGACTGTTGGGGAGATTTAAAAGGTACTAGGGTGGGAGGGAATGACGAAAAAGAAGATATAAATCGGAAGAATTGAGATTGGGATACTGGGGTTGTTTGTATTGTTTTTCCGCTTTTCTTACACTTGATTGTTCTTCTTCCTCTTCCCTTCTATCCTTTGGAGATGGAACACGGGAAGGGGGAGAGGAGAGGGAAGGCCTGATGAAGGTGGGTTGCAGGGGATGGGGTGGGGGAGGGCAAGGGTAGATAAAGGGATGCAAATAAACATCTTTGTCAATATATATTCCTATTGGATAGGAAAAACTGTTGTAAATTATTATTTTTCTTTTGTTAATGACAAACTTGGATAAAATAAAGAAAGTAAAATATGAAAAAAACAAATTGGTCTGCATGGCTTTCGCCCCAGAAGGAAGCCTCTTCTAAAGATGATGCACAAGAAAGCCTGCAGTTTGCTGAAGACCAAGATAAACGTCTTTGGTCAGATGGTGTAAAGCGTGTGTAGCGGCAACCAGTTGAGGAGTACAAAGACAAGTGTGTCTTGCCTACAGTCAAGCATGGTGGTGGGAGTGTCATGGTCTGAGGCTGCATGAGTGCTGCCAGCACTGGGGAGCTACAATTCATTGAGGGAACCATGAATGCCAACATGTACTGTGACATACTGAAGCAGAGCATGATCCCCTCCCTTTGGAGACTGGGCCGCAGGGCAGTATTCCAACATTATAACGACCCCAAACACACATCCAAGATGACCACTGCCTTGCTAAAGAAGCTGAGGGTAAAGGTGGTAGATTGGCCAAGCATGTCTCTAGACCTAAACCCTATTGAGAATCTGTGGGACATCCTCAAATGGAAGGTGGAGGAGAGCAAGGTCTCTAACATTCACCAGCTCCATAATGTTGTCATGGAGGAGTGGAAGAGAACTCCAGTGGCAACCTGTGAAGCTCTGGTGAACTCCATGGCCAAGAGGGTTAAGGCAGTGCTGAAAAATAATGGTCGCCACACAAAATATTGACACTTTGAGCCCAATTTGGAAATTTTCACTTAGGGGGTTTACTCACTTTTGTTGCCAGCGGTCTAGACATGAATGCTGTGTGTTCAGTTATGTTTATGAGAGGATTGTACTCACTATTGTGATATACTGTATCTTGAGGTAAGTTTGGGCATTTACTCTTGCAGTGTCCACGAGAAACAGATTTTTCGGCACAGGTAATGCATTTTTTGCACAACCGCATGGGGCCTCCTGTAACCCTGGACCCTAAATGATGCATATGGGATTGTTCCCTGATTCGGTTGCTGATAAACATTTAACTACTTTCTTACATGAAACACTCTTCAGCACCAGAAAACATTTGTATATATTTATATATACTATTTTGTGTTTTCCAGCATTTTTTACTGTAATCTCGTGCAAGTCATAAATTTTTTTGCCTTCTAAAAAAAAAAAAAATATGAAAATACTCTTGGAATATCTGGTTTCAATCTACACTTTATCAAAGTTTTGATAGGAAGCAAAAAGTTACCTTTCTGACAGATTTCTCCCAGTACTGCCAATAAATTAGGATGGGGATGATCTTCCTTTAGTGCATAGAGACATTTCCAGAGTCCAGTCACAGCTTCTCTTCCCCCATCCTGAATATCTCGTAACAATTTTTGGGAGAAAGCAGCATGATCTTTTTCCATTGACAGGTAATTCTGGAAAATATATTTTATTATTGTTCTTTTTTCGGTAGTATTTGATTTAATCTCTATATGTATGTTTCTGTCTACAATGTCACAAACATTCCTGATTGCACTGGACCCTTCAAACAGAAAAGGAAAACTTGTGTTAAAGAAGATATACCTGATCTCTTCCAGAACTTTGTATACTGCTATACACCATCCCCAGCTGGGATCCTAAGCTGGCTGCTCCTGCCCCCTCCACAGCAGGGGCGTTGCTAGGTGGAAAAAAGACCAGGGGCTTCAGCCCGACGCCGACACCGGGGGGGAGGGCGCGCAGTGGAGTGACGCAGGTTTTTTGGCTGAGCGGTGGGGATGTGTGACCTACCTGACACATATACATTGACCTACTTGACATACACTGACCGACCTGACCTACATAAGCTGACCTACCTGACCTACATACACTGACCTATATACACTGACCTTACACTGACATACATACAGACATATGAGTGCCATTATTACACACCCACACATTGCCACAGGCTGAGATTTATTGAGATAAATAAAAGATTTTTTATTTTTTTTGCAATGAAATTGTGTACACTCTATTCTCCTCTCTCTCCTGTGATGTCCAAAACAAGACAAACAAAAGATCTAACCTGACTGGGCACCATTTATCTCTGTCAGAGCTGGGGGGGGGGGGTTCTCAGTGCTTCCTGTTTCCACCACAATTATAAGGATCAAGCGATGTTGTGAGTCGATTTGCTTCAAATTTTTTGAATTGCATTCACAAATGGCAATGACAGTTAAATATTCATGACTGCTGGTGAGCATAGGCTTGAACCCACAAATACCTTAACATGTAACTTTACACTGACATACACACACACTGACATACACACACTGACATACACACACACTGACATACACACACTGACATACACTGACCTACCTGACCAGGAGACAGACTTCATGTGTCCTGCAGCTCAGCTCAGCCTCAGCCGTGGTGTTCGGTGTGCGGCATGCCCATCTTCAACACAGGCTTCACAGCAGGCACTGGCAGCCAGAGGAGGAGAGGAGAGGAGAGCCGCCCGCCCGAGCGGCGAGCGGGGATCTCATACTAATGTGGCGCGGTGGCATTGTAATTCCCGCCTTCTGGAGCTTTGCAGTGCCTATAATGGACGTCACACATCCCGCGGTCCCGGCATTGGACCAGTGGGACGTCCATCTTAGGTGCTGCAGGTTCCAGAAGGCGGGACCTGCTATGTTACTCGGCCACACTCGGCCACACTCGACCGCACTCGGCCGCACTCGGGATAAGATCGGTCCCCACTTTGCCGACGCGCCGGCGGCACTCGGGGCTTGCAATGCAACGGTTGTTGAATGACACACGGGGCTTTTCGGCGACCCATTCAGGGCTCCAGCCCCTTACCAGCCCCCCTCCTGACGTCCCTGCTCGACAGCCCAGCGTTCCAGTGAGCTTGGGGGGGCAGAGAAGAGAGCTGAGGTGATGGATAGGCACCAGCACTCTGCTCAGGGAGCTCTGAGAATCAAGCAATTTGTGGTGTTAGATCAATCGGTTCTCAGTGTTCGAGCCAGCGGGGGACAGATGCAGCGCTAGACCGAGGCTGAATCCACCTAGGTAAGTATGATGCAGAAAAAAAACTAACCCCATACTTCTCTTTTAATGAGGAATTAGAAAAAAAAGGTCAGTTAAAACTGGTTTCATGCAGAGTTCCCCTTTACTTCTACATATTTTGCTGTATATAATTAAGAAATCTTTTTCTTACATCAGCATTTGAGACTTTTTGAGCTTTTAGTTCTACCATGAGGGCACAGGGGTTCAAGTGCTCCAGAATGTAGGTCAAATCATCTTTGTAATATTCATATATCCTCCTCAGTGATGGGTCATCATATGCAGACAGCTGAGAGTGGAACCTCCAGTGGTCCTCTAGGAAAAAAACAAAAAAAATACATTTTCTGGCCTTCATAAAAATAATTCTAACAGAAACATTGATGGTGAGAAAATGTAGAAAAAGAAGTAAACGGGACTATAGCGGTGCTAACGTTAGTATTTAAACAACAGTGGAAGACTCAATTCATTAGATTAAAAAAGGGGATTTATCCATTTATTGAACAGGTAGTACAAAATGTTTAATAAAATTACATATATATATATAATAAGCGTTTTCACAAAATTTCAAAAATAGGGCATAGCTGATATGGTGGTTAGTTAGATGTTAAACCAAAGAGATCATACGTGGTCCCAACATGTTTCGCCCATCGGGGCTTCGTCAGGGGAAGTATGTCTCAAATGTGAGAGTGCATCGAACATAGCTGTTAAAATAGACAACAAAAGGATTCATATTAACATATTGTAAATTGGTTTAAATAGAATTTAGAAGATCGATCTGTAAACAGGTCCACAGTTGGCAAAAAGAATAACGACTTACCACCATTAAAGCCCTAGATGAAAAAAATGGGGGTGGAGACAAGAGAGACCTCTGCACGCTAATAGAGGAAGGAGAGGAATCTCCTCCTCGGTGTAAGACGTAGACGGAGCTCCGAGCATACAAACCCTCACAGTGACCGCTTAAGAGACCTAGCCAAAATAGATCAAAAGAATATATATAAATAGATAAATTAAATCAAATTAGAAAAAGAACCCCATTAGAGTTTAATAATTTAAATGAATATAATTAATATGTATAAGCAATGTAAAGGTAATAAGGTAAAAATGATATATTATAGTGGTCAATAAATTTTGATCTAATTGGGGTTAATGGTCCAGTTAGCCCGATCATTTATGGGGCAGATTAAGTCACTATTAGGTTAAATATTCAGGTTATACTCACATTAAAATCAAAATTGGGAGAAAAAAAGAAGAAAATAGAACGGATGAGATGATGCCTGATTATCCACTGGATACAAAATATCCGATTAAGATGCATTCATAGGACATGAACCTTCAGAGAACTTTAGTCCAGTGAAGAGAAAGTTCCAGAAGATGAAATTATTCTAAAAGTCAAATATGTTGTATATTAATCAGTTATCCATAAAGGAACGTCTTGAGTAGAAACAGTAAGTGTATAATAAAAATAATCCAACATTAGGTATTGTCATAAATATGGAATTAGCATTGTACGGTTTTTATGTTTTTTCTCTATTTTTTCATATTATTTAAATTATGTATAGAAAGAATAATAAAGGAATGATCACTCTGCATGTTAGACAAAAACAGATTGAAGAGCCAATGGCCCAAACCAAGCTGCTAGTGTTGAATGAGGTAATACATTGTCTTGTGTATTATTAAACATACAGCATAACAATGCTTTTCATCTGAAAGTATGAAAAAAGGACATCTAATGAAGTAACAATCATATCAGTTTACAAAGCCCAAAGAATAAAGGGACTAGTAATATAACGGAGACAGTGTGTCAGATTCTCAGATAAGCAGCAGATGGTTACCTTAAAACAGAGTTGTGGATAAATGTCAGGCTGCCTCACCGAACCGCTCTGGTTGGTGTGCAGTCTGATAATGCCGGCTTTTGAGCGATCACCAACTCGGCCGGCGTCTGACGTCACCGGCGGAGTGCGGACGTGACAACGTTAGTGCGCATGCGCCCAGAGTCCCGAAGCTGTGCCAAAACTACAAGACCCAGAATACCTAGCGCCCAGGGGAGGGGACTTGGTCTCACGCACCAACGTCATTAGAAACATAGTTTCCAATGAGGCGGAGCGGGATCATGTTGTGATGTATCATAGTATGGTAAAGCTTGGTGAGAATAGTAAAAACCAAATTCGGGGATAATGGGAATGCAGAAGCTGCAACAGAACGTGTGAGTTGGGCAGACCCAGCGATTGCCGGATATGCCCTGGGTGTCCGTATGAGGGCTGTAAGGAGCCCAGAGATTCCATCACAATCAGGCACCCTGTGCATGTTCTCATTGCAGACCCTCAGAGACCAAGGATGAAGTCGCTCTTTTGTCAATGATGGCGGGTACAGTTAACCAACCAAAAAAAAAGCCGTACCCGCCAACTTCCAGGGAGAAGTTACAGAACGATCTTGGAAAACAACATAATTCACATAATATACATTGCACATGTTTAAATTTGGACATAAATCTTCGACATAAAAGACAATTTAAGAGAAAACATACTTATATAGAACATGACTAAATAAATGATAATTATTAGATAATATTAATAATTGTAGCAAAATTTTATCAACGCTTCCTCCTCTGACATGAGACGGAATATGTTCCAAAGCCATGAAACGTATATTTCTTGCATTAAAGTTATGAAAAGTACCAACATGGTGACTAACTGCTGTTTCCACTTTTCTCTTAAAGATAGGTTTAATATGGTCACGAATTCGCTTATAAAAGGGGCGCTTGGTTTTTCCTATATAGAATCCACCGCATTGGCAAATAGCCATATATACAATGCCCAGAGTTTGGCATGTAGTTCGATGTTTAGCACGGTGAATTTGACCATTGGGAAGTGTGCAGGTTGAACTGTTAAGTATAAATGGGCACAAGTCACAGTGCCCACAAGCAAACGTTCCTGGGTTTAGGCATTTTATATCAGAAAGGGTTTCAAAGTGGCTATGAACCAGACTATCTTTCAGAGAGGGTGCCCGTTGGTAAGTTATTTGTGGTTTACTACCAATATATTTGTTAACTACTGGATCAGCAGACAGCAGAGGCCAAAAATTTTCCACAATCTTGCGGATTTTGAGGTGTTCAGTAGAGTATCTTGTAATAATTCTTATTTGGTCAGTTTGAGTGGTAAGTTTTTGACCAAAAATAACAGAGCTGCGATCTTGTTCACATACTCTCTTATAAGCTCTCTTCAAAACCGAATGACTGTAACCCCTATCTTTTAAACGAGCATATAGCTCGTCCGCAGCTTTTTTGAAATCTGCATCCCGGCTGCAGTTACGTTTGATGCGAAGGTATTGACTGTAGGGAATACTGGTTACAAGCGATGCAGGATGGAAGCTTGTCGCATGTAAGACAGTATTCCCGGCAGAGGGCTTTCTGTAGAGGGATGAGTGTAAAACACCATCCCTGTCCAGATGCAGCATTAGATCAAGGAAACTAAGCTCTGTCTGACTGCAGGACATAGTAAATTTTAAATTAAATCGGTTTGAGGAGATCCCCTTCATAAAGAGATCAAGCTCATCCCTGTCACCTGACCAGAAAAAGAGGACATCGTCGATGTACCTGTACCAGGATATTATCCTGCCCAGGCACACCGACGGATCCTCAATGGAGAAAAGCTCCCTCTCCCACCCCCCCAGGTACAGGTTGGCATACGATGGGGCACACTTGGTCCCCATCGCGACCCCCTGCACCTGGAGGAAGTGGGAGAGTCCGAACATGAAAACATTATGCGTGAGTATAAATCTCAAAAGCTCGAGAACAAAGGAATTGTAAATGGCTGAATTTGGTCCTCTTTCTAAAAGATGGCTCTGCACAACCGCAATCCCCTGATAGTGGGGGATGGCATTGTACAAACCCTCGATGTCCAAGGCTACAAGCCATGTTCCAACCGGAAGTATAATTCCCTCGATAATTTTTAACAAATCTATTGTATCCTTGACATAGGATGACAGGGCTACAACATGAGGTTGCAGGTAGTCGTCAATTAGTGCGCTAGCGTTTTCGGTAAGACTTAAACAGCCCGATATATTTGGACGACCAGGGGGTTGGGTAAGGCTTTTATGAACCTTAGGCAAAGAATAAAAGGTTGGTACCTTGGGATCCTTTACATTCAAAAATTTCCAAGTCTCAAGATCAATAGTACCCTGTTGATAGGCTTTAAAGATAATACCACGGTATTGCTTTACATAATTCTCAATTACTGTTTGTGAGATCTTTCGATAACAAGTTTCATTAGACAAGATATCCTTGCACATTTTTTCATATTGCAAGGTATCCATGATAACAAGGTTCCCACCCTTATCTGCTGGCTTTATGACTATACTGCTGTTGCCTTGAAGGGATTTAAATGCTTCTTGCTGTTTTTTCGTAAGGTTCTTCCTTCCATAATGGTCAAAGTTGATTTTTTCAATTTCCTTAGTTGTTTGTTGGACGAATGCCCAGATATTGGGGTTTGTATGAAGTAGTGGAAAGGTTCGTGATTTAGGCTTAAATGAGGAGGGTGGGGGAAAGGACACACCGACCGCAGATATCCCAGGCACAGATTGAAAGCCGGGGACATCATCGTCGGTGTGTGCCTCCTCCCACAGATCCATCAAGTCCTCAAGGGCCCGTTGCTCATTTAATCTTAAAGGAGAAACGGGTTGACCAGATTCATAAGTCTGGCCACCTGATGGTTTATCAAAGATAACCTTGTAAAGCAGTCTTCGAGCAAAAAGGTGTATGTCCTTAATAACATGAAATTTATCTGTATGGGAGTTGGGACAGAAAGAGAGACCCAATTTAAGGATTGAGATTTCTTCCGCGTTAAGCTCATGAGAGGAAAGGTTGATAATCTCCATCTCAGTATGTTTTGGCATTATGTATTGGGAGTTGTAATTGGATCCTTGTCTTTCCCTAAAAAAATGGGGGCTAGTTTAGTGTCTGGTAGCGATGCAATAGCTAAAAGAGGGGTAGTGGTTTCCTGATTATTAGCCTTTAGAGTATTTGGTGTGGACTGTGGCATAGTTTCCGAATGGCTTCCCTTGGGGATAGCGCCGGAATGTGCATAAGATGCTAATGAGGGAGTGAGAGGTGCTGCCGTTGCAATGGATTGTGTGACCATGGCTTGAAGACCACGTGCGGTTTTGGGGGAAGGATGAAAGGTAGAAAGTGAACGAGAATGTGAAAGGGCAGGACGCCCAGGTAGAGAGCGGTGCGAAGGTGCTGTGCCAAGTTGATGTTTTAGGGATTCCGTGGAAGCCGCATCTGAATTCCCTTTCCGTTTTTTAGGAAGTCTATCGTCCGACAAATCGCGGTATATCGTAGATTGACTCGAAGAGAGAGAGGATGCAGAGGATAAGTTTGTTGTTGGGTCATCTGTTTTTGTATTTTTATTATTAGTGTGTCTATTAAAGGGTCTATTTTGGGTGTTCTGTGTCCATTTGTAAGCAAATCCATTATTATGGGCATTAATGTCTCTTAGGAACTTGCCTTCCTTGCCATTTATGATTTCTTTTGTGTATCCTTCTATATGTTCTTTTAAATCTTTCTCTCTAGACTTAAATCTGGCGGTTGCCAGAATTAAGGAGTACTCATCAGACCATTTTGTTATATGGTCATCCAGAGTGACCAGTTCGGTGTCATATTGGTCACATAATGTGACCATCATTTGGAAAGAGCAATTTTGTAAATTGCCCTCCCAAATTTTCTTTAGTGTGTCATCGATTTTGCGTAAATTAGGAAATATTTGGATGCATAGTCCCCAGGGGACGACTTGATTCTCTATATATTTCTCAAAAAACTTTTTGTGCCAGAATATACGGACCTTCTTTTCTAGGAGTCTCTGTAATCTCAGGAATGCCTGGTCTAAATCTTGACCAGAGATTGCCGAGGTGTTTTGAGACTGTTGTATCCTAGTCATGAAACCCTCCCATGCCTCTCCACAAAAGGAAACCATCTTGGAAAAAAAAAAAAAAGGGGGGAGGGGAAAGGGAAGCAAAAAAAGGGGATTTTTTTTCCTTCTAATTTATAATATGTAAGAAAAAATAACACATATAAGATTTTTTCCACTAGAGTATACCACTGTGTGTAAATTATTAATGAAACCAATTATAATACTAGAAAAATTTGGTTTCTGTGTCACCAAAGGCAGACCACTAGAAAGTGTGTATTAAAACACTGTTAGATAGATAAATGGTTTTGTGGTCTGACTAAGGGTAGACACCCAATATAACGCACCTCATCCCAAATTTGTGACAAAATGTAGAAAAAGAAGTAAACGGGACTATAGCGGTGCTAACGTTAGTATTTAAACAACAGTGGAAGACTCAATTCATTAGATTAAAAAAGGGGATTTATCCATTTATTGAACAGGTAGTACAAAATGTTTAATAAAATTACATATATATATATAATAAGCGTTTTCACAAAATTTCAAAAATAGGGCATAGCTGATATGGTGGTTAGTTAGATGTTAAACCAAAGAGATCATACGTGGTCCCAACATGTATCCGTTCTATTTTCTTCTTTTTTTCTCCCAATTTTGATTTTAATGTGAGTATAACCTGAATATTTAACCTAATAGTGACTTAATCTGCCCCATAAATGATCGGGCTAACTGGACCATTAACCCCAATTAGATCAAAATTTATTGACCACTATAATATATCATTTTTACCTTATTACCTTTACATTGCTTATACATATTAATTATATTCATTTAAATTATTAAACTCTAATGGGGTTCTTTTTCTAATTTGATTTAATTTATCTATTTATATATATTCTTTTGATCTATTTTGGCTAGGTCTCTTAAGCGGTCACTGTGAGGGTTTGTATGCTCGGAGCTCCGTCTACGTCTTACACCGAGGAGGAGATTCCTCTCCTTCCTCTATTAGCGTGCAGAGGTCTCTCTTGTCTCCACCCCCATTTTTTTCATCTAGGGCTTTAATGGTGGTAAGTCGTTATTCTTTTTGCCAACTGTGGACCTGTTTACAGATCGATCTTCTAAATTCTATTTAAACCAATTTACAATATGTTAATATGAATCCTTTTGTTGTCTATTTTAACAGCTATGTTCGATGCACTCTCACATTTGAGACATACTTCCCCTTACGAAGCCCCGATGGGCGAAACATGTTGGGACCACGTATGATCTCTTTGGTTTAACATCTAACTAACCACCATATCAGCTATGCCCTATTTTTGAAATTTTGTGAAAACGCTTATTATATATATATATGTAATTTTATTAAACATTTTGTACTACCTGTTCAATAAATGGATAAATCCCCTTTTTTAATCTAATGAATTGAGTCTTCCACTGTTGTTTAAATACTAACGTTAGCACCGCTATAGTCCCGTTTACTTCTTTTTCTACATTTTGTCACAAATTTGGGATGAGGTGCGTTATATTGGGTGTCTACCCTTAGTCAGACCACAAAACCATTTATTGATGGTGAGAATCACCATAAGAATCATTACCTTAAAAAAGAACTCCAGGCAAACCTTTTATTTTCCCATGCAGTGGGGTTGTGCCCACACTGCATGCGTTAACTGCTTGTTTTGACCAGGGGTGCAAGGAAAGGCTATGCTTACCCGATCCTTCGATCCTCTGGAAAACAGTGCTCCCCCACATCCAGCAGTTGACTGTTCCTGTCCTCACGTCCAGAGCCGGTCTATGGGGTGATGACATCAGGAACAGTCCACACACAAGACCGCTAGCGTGCAGAGGGGCAGGAGCTGCAGGGACCGGTCTTGAGCGCGGAGGAGCGGCAGATTAGGAAAGTATATCTTCGCTCTCCTCATGTCTAGTCAAAAACGAGTAGTTAACCCATACAGTTTGGGCACAGACCCACTGTATGGGAAAAAAAATAGTTTGGAGCTCTTCTTTAATTGTCCTGTGACTGGAGATATTTGTGGATCCAAACTAACTATTTATAAATAGTGAGAACTATTGAAAATTAAGTTTGCCTGTGATTGGAGATTTTTAACCTCAGTGATGAATCAGTGTACACAGATTCTTGATGTTCTCTAGAGAAACACACAAAGTGCAATTACAGGTCTGAGAATTAAATGGAGGACCCAAATGATCTATTAGATCTCTTATAAATACCTCTTCCTGTTTATTCCAATATATGCAATATATTTTAAATATGTTTGTTAATATATTTTTTTTATGAACTTATATGAGTCGTTTAGATTTCACATGTTGGTAAAGTAACCCATCCTCTATAGTAACTGTTATTATTTTTCATTGCAGGTAAATAATGGATTTCAAGTGAAATCAGTGTGCCGTCATTGAGTTCTTGACAAAAGGAGGGGTGCAGGCTGTCTGCCATCTACAGAAGGCTACAGAATGTTTACAGATTGACACCATTGACAAGAGCAATGTCGAAACCAGCACTGAAGACAAACCATCCATTGAGAGACCATCAACTGCGACCACTGACACAAATTGTAGAGTGGACGAAATGAATTGTGTAGACCCCCCGACAAATCACAATATGTGAGCTTGCTACACTACTGGACTGTGGTGACAATGACATACAGAAGATGATGATGATGATATAGGATTTGTACTGCGCCGAATACGCCCCCTAAGGAGCGCGTCTAAGATGGTGTAAGACTTATGCCGCGTACACACGGTCGGAATTTACGACAGAAAAAGTCAGATGAAATCTTTTCATCGGATATTCCGACCGTGTGTATGCCCCATCTGACTTTTTCTGTCGGAATTTCCAACGCACTTAGATAGAGAGCAGGTTCTCTATTTTTCCGTCGGAAATTCCGAGGGAGGTTTGCCCAATGGAAAGTCTGGCCGTGTGTACGCGGCATTAGGGTATCAGAAAGTGTGTGCAAAGTGGGTACCTCAGCAGCTGATACCAGATTTGAAGGAGAGAAGAGTGGAAGTCTTCTCTGATCCGCTGGAAGTGTTTGCAGCCAATGAAGACACTTTTTTGCTGATCTGGTGACAAGAGATGAAACATGGATGTATCTTTATGAAATGAATCATCAGTCCATGGAATGATGTCCCACCTCTACCATAAAGCCTAAGAAGAACCAGCTATCAACTCAGAAAGTCATGGTGACTGTTTTTTGGGATGACAATCGTCATTCTTCTTGATTTTCTGGAACATGGCCGTACCGTGACTGTGACCAACGTACATTGAGACATTTAAAAAGCTTAGAGAATCCAGTAGGAGGAAGAGACCAAACAAGAATCTGAAAATGATCCACATTCACCATGACAATATGCGACAATGCACATCTTTGTCAACAACTCGGGTGACCGGTAAATTGGTCTGGTCAGTGGTCCCCCATCCACCGCCCAGTCCAGATTAAGCACCCTCCGACTTCCACTCATTCGGTCCAATGAAGGACAGTTTTTGGGGACAATGATTTGATGACATGGATGAGGTGAAAGTTGCTGTGAAGAAATGGGTACAACAGTGTGCAAAACTGAGTTGGGTTTAATGATGGTACAAATGCATCGCTTGAGATGGAGACTATGTTGAATAGTACCTTTGTATAGAGGAAGAGTTACTCAACCAACATGTAAAATTTGAACGAACCATGTAAGTTAATAAAAATGGCCCACTTTTGCATTACTTTTGGAACAGCCCTCTTTTTTTAATATTTCATGGGTATAATTTATGAACTGATTTTGAACTGGTATTAAACTCCACCAAAACATTACTAAAAATGGTCTTCTTGCAGGTTTATATCATAATGTGTTCCTTTACAACTCATACTAGCATGCTATGAAAGACTTACCTGTCATACAGAACCCTCCAGCGCTGTTTTGTCACCACTCCCACTGGTCACGGGCGATTCCATCTTCGCTTGGTCGTACAATGATGATGTCACTTCTGTGCATGTACACAGGAGTCACATTACCACAGAACAGGTACAGTAAATGTGGTCTGTGCTGTGCATGCACGCCTCAGATTATTTTACAGCTGACAGGAGGGGGAGGCAATGCCGCACGTGACATCATATTACATCAGGAGGGTGTGGGGTCACCTGTTTACGTCACCAGGTGGCCCCACCCTCAACTATATAACAGCTGTTATTGCGAAGATGATTCAGTCGGCGGGGGCCTCCCATGAAGGCGGAGTTGTTGCGTCTTTTGTACATCGCGGGACAATTATTATTTTTTTTAATAAAGGACTAGTCCCAAGTTGTCTACTGTAATTTTTAACATTTTGACACAATTTTTGGTGAATGAGTAGGGGTACAATGTACCCGTTACCCATTCACATGGGGGTCCGGGATCTGGTATCCCCAAAACCACCGGGCAAGGGTTGTGGGGATGAGGCCCTTGTCCCATCAACATGGGGACAAGGTGTTTGGGGGGACCCCAAAGCATCCCCCCATGTTGAGGGCATGTGAACTGGTATGGTTCAGAAGGGGGGGCGCTCTCTCATCCCCCCTTTTCCTGCGGCCTGCCAGGTTGCGTGCTCGGATAAGGGTCTGGTATGGTTTTTGGGGACCCTACACCATTTTTTTGGGCTCAGGGTTCCCCTTAAAATCCATACCAGACCTGAAGGGCCTGGTATGGATTTTGGGGGACCCCTAAGCCATTTAAAAATGGGCTTGGTAATGGACTGGGTGGAACTAATGCTGTTTTATTTTCAATGATTTTTATCTATATTGCCAGGGGGACCCCACCCATTAATTTTTTTTGGAGCAGTGTTTCCCTTAATATTCATAGCAGACCCAAAAGACCTGGTAATGGATTGAGGGGAACTCATGCCATTTTTTTCAATGATTTTTATCTATATTGCCGGATCCGACAATTCATTACAGCCGCAAGCAGTTTTAAATGACTTTTCTTTTATTGTTTCACTTTAAGCATTATTAAAATCACTGCTTCTGAAAAAACTGCAGTTTTTGTATTGATACATGTCCCCTGGGGCAGGACCCGGGTCCCCGTACACTTTTTATGGCAATAACGTGCATATAAGCCTTTAAAATTTGCAGATTTGGTTTTTCATGTTAGTGTCCCATAGACTTTAACGGTGTTCCATGGCTTTTGAATTTGCCACTGCATAATGTTCGCTGTTTGGCGAACACCCGATGTTCGAGTTGAACTTACAACTAGGGATGAGCCCGATGTTCGAGTCGAACGTAACTGTGAGGAATCAGCTGATGGAAGTGATAGGAGATTAGTTGGAGGCATGATAGGCTTCCCTGAATGATGAGATGAGTTTTCAGGTATCGCCTGAAGGCAGCCAGAGTAGGAGAGATTAAGGTAGAGAGTTCCAGAAGATGGGAGAGGCTCTGGAGAAGTCCTGGAGATGAGCGTGGGAGGAAGAAACAAGGAAGCTTTAAAGCAGAAGGTCTTGAAAGGAGTGGAGAGGATGGTTTGGGTGATATTTGGAGATAAGATTGGTGATGTAGCTTGGGGCAGAGTTGTGAATGACTTTATATGTTGTTGTTGTTAGTATTTTAAATTTAATTTCCTGGGTGATGGGAAGCCAGTGTAGGGATTGGCAGAGAGGGGTGGCAGACACTGAGCGGTTGGTAAGGTAGATGAGTCTGGCAGCAGCATTCATGATAGACTTGTATCAAGGTTCCGGACCTCCAAAGGCCTAATGGTGACCTCCAGAGTCAGGGATAGCTGACATCAATCTTTGTAGAGTGGGTTACAAGGCATGGTGGGTGTGATGCAAGATGGAGTGATGGATGGCAGAAACTTTTTGAATGCAAAAGAAATTTATTGTCTCTTAACGAAACTGTGGGAGAGAGGGTTAGGGCCAGGACACCCTTAAGTAGATGCAATGATAATTGTCAGACTCTGAAACTTTGATAGGTAGACAGCTATACAGGGGAAGGTTTCCAGCCAGGTACCACTTCTGTATAGGTAGGACCGCTGTCTCCTATGGCAAAAAATCTTGTAACAGTCACTAACGGTAGTTGTACTTAACCACTTAAGGACCGAGCCTCTTTCTGAGATTTGTTGTTTACAAGTTAAAAAACAGTTTTTTTTTTGCTAGAAAATTACTTAGAACCCCCAAACATTATAAAAAAAATTTTTTTGAACACCCTAGAAAATAAAATGGCGGTCCTTTCAATACTTTCTGTCACACCGTATTTCCGCAGCAGTTTTTTTGGAAATAAGACAACAGTAAAGATGGCCCAATTATTTTTTTTCTATTGTGAAAGATAATGTTACGATAAGATAATGTTACGCCGAGTAAATTGATACCCAACATGTCAAACTTCAAAATTGCGCCCGCTCATGGAACGGCGACAAACTTTTACCCTTAAAAATCTCCATAGGCGATGTTTAAAAAATTCTACAGGTTGCATGTTTTGAGTTAGTCTAGGGCTACAATTATTGGTCTCGCTCTACCGATCACGGTCATACCTCACATGTGTGGTTTGAACACCGTTTTCATATGCGGGCGCTGCTCACGTATGAGTTGACTTCTGCACGCGAGCTCGGCGGGATGGGGCACGTTAAAAAAAATAAAAAATTCTTATTTATTTACCTTTTATTTTTTATTTTTACACTGTTCTTTTAAAAAATAAAATTGTGTCACTTTTATTCCTATTTCAAGGAATGTAAACGTCTCTTGTAATAGAAAAAAGCATGACAGGACCTCTGAAATATGAGATCTGGGGCCAAAAAATTTAAAAAAATCGTCATAAAAAAATTAAATAAATGGCCCTTTAAGAGCTATGGGCGGAAGTGACGTTTTGATGACGCTTTCGCCCTGCAATGGTATGGAGACGGGTGGGGGTCATCTTCCCCTCACTAGTCTCTATACCAGGGGTGCCCAACCTTTTGAACAGCGAGGGACACTTAAGCGACTTGGTAACCGGTCGGGTGGTTGGCATGTCCGTGTCTGCTCTGCATATTCAGAGCGGACAAGGAAAGAGCCCACTATACTTTTTAGCAGATCGGATTAGAGGTAGGACACAAGTCGGTTTATGTCTGTCACTACTTAGAGGTGAATGGAGGGTTCAATTGGTCAGACTGTCAGACTGACCATGTGAAAGGGGCCCCAAGGCTGCTTTCACACTGATGAGCTGCGGTTTACTCACATCGCGGGTGCAACACAGTGTACCTTTTGGCTTTCCTGCACTTTGCAATAGACTTCTATTATATTCTGCAGGTTTGGTGCACTTTCAGAAAGCTCACAGGTAATAACAGAAGTCTATGGCTCAGTGCAGGTAACCTGCTCTGCACCTGCGGATCAGTTTGAAAGCAGCCCAGTAACCACTGCAGAACAGATATGCCCATATATACATTGTGATTTTAGTAATAAACTGACCTTTAATAACAGTATTCTATTCCTTCCCAGAGCAGGAGGTCGCGGGCCACATCAGAGGGCTCTGCGGGCCACATGTGGCCCCCGGGCCACTGGTTGGCACCCCTGCTCTATACCAAGCACAGAAGAGGACCCGATCGCCTCTGCCGACAGCTCCGGTAAGCGGCGGAGGGCACTGGAGAGCGGCGGGGGGGGCCCCTCTCCCGCCGCTGATAATTGTGATCTTGTGGTGAATCGTGTAAAGCCTCTGAACAAAGACACTATGGCGTCTATATATAAAGCATTTGTTGGACAGATATCACAAGTATTCCTCTGGGGCTGCATGCATTTTTCCTATATTTTGTCTAATACCTCTGAAATACCTTAAAGGAACACTAAAGAGAATTATTATGTTTTTTTAAATAACAAACATGTTATACTTACCTCCACTGTGCAGCTCGTTTGGCACAGAGTGGCCCAGATCCTGGTCTTCTGGGGTCCCTCGGCGGCTGTCTCGGCTCCTCCCCGCAAGAACTTTCCACCTTCATGTGAGCTCTCTCGCATGGTGGTAAGTTCTTGTGGGCGCGCTCCCGTGATACAGCCGGCGGCTATAGCCGCTCACTGTGTCACTTGGCCCCGCCCCCCGGCGCGCCGCATCATTGGATATGATTGACAGTAGCGCGAGCCAATGGCTGCTCTGCTTTCAATCAACCAATGAATGAGCCGAGAAGCCGACCAAGAAGCCAGTACGTTCACGGCGCGGGACTTTCGATGGGTCAGGTAAGTAAACAGGGGGCTTAAAGGAGTAGTAAAGTTACATGTTTTTTCACCTTAATGCATCCTATGCATTAAGGTGAAAAAACATTCGACAATACCGCCCCCCCGAGCCCCCGTTTTACTTACCTGGCCCCTCGAAAGTCCCACGCTCGTCCCCGTCATCCTCTTCGTTTTTCAGCCTGGCCGCCGATTGGCTACACTGGATGGATTGAAAGCAGCGCAGCCATTGGCTGGCGCTGCTGTCAATCACATCCAATGACGCGGCGCGCGGGGGGCGGGGCCGAGTGATACAGTCGGTGGCTATGGCCGCCGCTGTATCACGGGAGCGCGCCCGCAATCACTCCACACCAGGCGAGCTCAATCGCATTATGGTGTGGAGTCCTTGCGGGGAGGAGCCAAGACAGCCGCCGAGGGACCCCAGAAGACCAGGATCGGGGCCACTGTGTGCAAAACGAGCTGCACAGTGGAGGTAAGTATAACATGTTTGTTATTTTTGGGAAAAAAAAAGGGAAGCTTTAGTGCTCCTTTAAGGTGCATTGAGGTGAAAAAACATGTACCTTTACAACCCTTTTAATCAGAAAATATACCATATTTTGGACACCAAATGTAGCGGACGATCATAGGAAGTCATAATATTAGAGTAAATATGAGGACAATGTGTGCAACCTGGAGGATTACTTGTGACACTCATCCAGCAAATGTTTTATAAAATCCCCATATTTTATGTGTATTCCCTATGATCGTCATCTCTAGTGGCAACAATGCAGTGTTTTCCTGAAACATCACAATCAGGAAAATACTATTAGACACCATATGGAAATTGTTCATGCTTAAGTATATTTTTCTATTTCCAGATGTAATCTGCTTGCTCTCTCACTTAGAAGTTGAGGCCTAACCAATAAATGTTTCAAAAGTGTGCTGCAAATATGTACAATTTAGCTCTTTTAAATTAAAAAAACATATATATATTTTTTTTTTCCAGATGCAATACGTTTCCTCTATCCCTCAGAAATAGAGGCTTTTCCAAAAAGGTTTAGTGTTAGCTGTTGTGCAAATTTGTTAATTTTTACCCTCTTAAGTCTTTCAAGATGCAGTTTTTCTGTTCAGTTGCTCAAAAATTGGGGATGTCCTATACAAAATGAATAGCTGTGGTGTGAGCCCTGGTTCACATTGATGCGATTTGGCATGTGATTTGACGGCGGCAATTGCCGGCAATGGCAGCATCCGAATCGGCGCGTTGCTGCATTTGTGCATGTGCGGGAGTGACGTCACCGTGGCTCCAGCCAATCAGATAGCCGGAGCACACAAACCTGGAAGATGTCAGCCCTCCCAGTGGTGCCAGCACACCACTGGAAGGCTTGGTTCCAAGGTAAGTATTTCATAATGTGCTAGTATAGGAAGCCTAATGCCGCGTACACACGATTGGAAATTCCGACAACAAAACCATGGATTTTTTTCCGAAGGAATGTTGGCTCAAACTTGTGTTGCATACACACGGTCACACAAATCTTGTCGGAAATTCCGAACGTCAAGAACGCGGTGACGTACAAGACGTACGACAAGCCAAGATCAATGAAGTTCAATAGGCAGTTCGGCTCTTCTGCTTGATTCTGAGAATGCGTGTTTTTTTTGTGCATCGGAATTGCATACAGACGATCGGAATTTCCGACAAGAACTTTTATTGACGGAAAATTTGAGAACCAGCTCTCAAATTTTTGTGGTCGGAAATTCCGATAGCAAATGTCCGACATAAAGCTCACATTTCGGACATTTGTTGTTGTAATTTCCAATCTTGTGTACGTGGCATTACAGGTGTTTTTTTTTTTTTTTTAAACAGCCGCAGTTTACTTTTATGGTTGATTATTGGGTATGTTTATAAAGGACTCACCTGTAATTTTGCCCAACATTCATTAGGCCACATTTAACATATTTATATACACATTTCCATGTACTTTAAAGTGATTCTAAGGGAAATCATTTTTTAAAAATAACTAACATGCTATACTTACATGTTCTGTGCAAAAGTATTGCCCCAATCCTCTTCTTTTTGGGTCCCCCACCGGCGGTCCTGGCTTCTCCTTCCTGCTGAGTGCCCCCCAATAGAAAGCTGCTTGCTATGGGGGCACTCAAGCAGGCTCACTCTTAAATCCGTACTCTGTGTTTCCATTTACACACAGAGCGTGGCTCGGCTCACCCCCCCACTCTCGCCTCATTGGCTCACTGGAAGTGATTGACAGCAGCAGGAGCTAATGGCTCCTGCTGCTGTGATGGACAAAGAGAGAGACCCAGGAGAGCCGCTGCTCTCACACACATGGCTGGATCGAGATGGGGCTCCTGACATTTATGAACACCTGTTATTATACAAGCAAAAGTATTTTCTATAACTTTCATCCTATTTAAAAAAGTGTGAATGTTACCTTCCCTGCACATTCACCTAACATTACTGGATGCATTTGACATTAAGCATCTCAACCCTGGCCAATTTTAAACATTGCACTCATTAATGAAAATAGATACAGGTTCAACGTATTTAGCATACCTCCCAACTTTTTGAGATGGGAATGAGGGACACCTATCAGCAAAAGTATGTAGGCATAGGACACACCCCTTGTCACGCCTCCTTAAAGGAGAATTGTACAAAAAAAACAAGATTGGTTAAACCCACAAGTGTTTTTTTTATCACTACTATTCCTTTACATTGGCTTTTGGAATTTACAAATGCAGCAATTTAGAAATCAGATAAAAGGTTTAGCACTGGGAAACACTTTTTGATAGGTAAAAAGTGCATTTTATATCCATCTATATAGATCAGACCAAAATCAGGGACAAATGAGGAGGAATGAAGGACAGAGGGACATTGATCCAAAACAGGGACAGTCCCTTGAAATCAGGAACAGTTTTGAGCTATGATTTAGGGCAATTTTGTTTTACTTGCTTTAATAAAATCCCCACATCCAATCACTGTCCAAAGCTTGCCGCCTCAACCTCCGCAACATCTCCGAGATATGCCCCTTCCTAACCAATGACACCTCAAAGCTTCTAATTATCTCCCTGGTCAACTCTCACCTAATTTGAGGTGTTGTTAGGTTGTGGTGTGATAGACATTTTTGTGAATTCTCTGCAATATAGATTTGTATGCTTTGATCTCTTGGGCGCTTGGCTTGGTCAAGCTCAACTTTGCTGAAACAAAAAGCTTTGGCAAATGGCAATAATGCCTAATGCCTCTGCTCCCACCTGGGGCAGATTGCTCGCACATAAACCTTCCTTAGCTGGTACTTGGCTGGTGCCAAGAGTCTGGAGCTTATTAACATATGGAACATGTGCTTTGGGAAGTGTAACCTCCTCAATGCTAATGGGCATGGCAACTGGTATCAATATGTCAGGAAGCACAGACACTCCTTCAACAATCTTCTTGTCGGAAAAATTGAGAACCTGCTCTCAAACATTTGTTGTCGGAAATTCCGACAGCAAATGTCCGATGGAGCCTACACAGGGTCGGAATATCCGACCAAAAGCTCACATCGAACATTTGTTGACGGAAATTCTGATTGTGTGTACGCGGCATAAGAGTCTTTCACCCATTGTTGTTTGTGCTAATTAACCCTGCAAGTGTATAGCCCCGTACACACGGTCGGACTTTTGGCCAACAAACTTAATTTTGAGCAAGTTGGACCAACAATCCGACCGTGTGTACGCTCCAACGGACAAACTTTTTTTGCTTTTTTCTTGTTTTCATCGGACAAAAGTTGGGTCTGCAAACGGACAAACTTTTACCTAACAAAAGTCCGATGGAGCAAAGTCCGACCGTGTGTACAGAAAACCACCGTACCTTTGTCCGATGGACAAAACAACTAATGTTAAAATCAACCAACAATAGCAGAAGTTGACCAAAGGGTGGCGGTAAAGAGCAGAAAAGAGCAGAAAAACCACGTGATGTTGCAAAAGTTTTGGGAAAGTTTGCAGAAAAGTCAGAGCGTGTGTATGCTATGGGTGTGCCCGGCCAACTCTGTTCGGACAAAAAAACACGGAAAAGTCAGATGGAAGTCCGACCGTGTGTATGGGGCTTAAGAAGGAGTTCTGTGTTAATATGTATGATAATGTGTATTGTAGTTAGGAAGTCACATCGGCTGCTTTAAGGGATTAGATAATTAGCTCATGTTAATTTATGTTTCTGGTTACAGGTGTATTGTTAGAGTAATATGAGCAGGAGGTAGGAACCTCCTCTTTAACTGTATATAAGACTTGTATTCTGGTTCTAATTAACTGTCTGATGTTTTACCCTACACTGAGCTACAACTAGTGAATGGGAAAGCCAAGGAGTCTTGGATTGTGTGGTACCGGACAGAGGAAGCATTTAAGGCGGACAGACTCATCTTGAGTACGGGGGTCCATCACAATTAATTGGCAGCGGTGGGATGTCTCCTGCAGTCCGGGACATCCAAACCACCACCAGGATTCAAGATCCGGGCAGCCGCCGAGGAGCGATGCAGGGATTGGCCAGCATGAGAAGGGAGTTCGGGAGGAGGCTGCAAGGCATGCGGAAGCAACATCGGGGACCAGCGACAGAGCACACCATGCTCAGCTGGGGGGGGTGATCCGTCGGCAACTCTGGCAAGAGACACTAAGCCATGAGTGGCACCATCAGGGGAAGATCCATACCTCCTCCACAGAGATGTACTGGACGCAGTACCGTGCACGAGAGGTGTTCCTGAGGAAACGACCGTGAGATGAGTGGAAGATGGAGCTCGGAAGAATGGTCCAGGAGGAGATGAGGCTGGGCGCCAGCTACAGAGCTCTCCGGTGGTTCGCAGTTCAAATGTGGCCAGGTACAGCAGATGGCAGCCCGACAGAATGCGTTGGCTATGGCGGCGTGGGGCTGCTCCATCAAAAAATGGACGTAGCCCCAGACTTTGGGAGTGATGAGGAGTGGCGGCTGGAAGACATCCTGGACTTCCGAGATGGAGTGCTGGACCTCCCCAAAGAGGCGTGTGACCTGGAGGAATTGGAGTTCATGGTTGAGCAGGAATGGGAACTCGAGATTGCCTACAAGCGGCTGTTTGACGGTGATCAGCAGCCCGGCATGGCTCCCGTTGCCTGTGACTGTCCAGGAGAAATAGCGGACAGTCGCAAAGATGCAGAGCAAATGGGGCCAGGGGTGCCCCTATGTTTTCCTGTCCTAACTGCAATGGAAGAAGCAGCGATGATACAGAGGGAACTGCGTGTGCTAGAATGCCAGAACGCACCGGAGGTTCCCCAGGCAGCGAGACAAGCTAATAGCATAAAGGTCTCAGAAGGGCAAGTTGAGACGGGCGCTGGAAGGCTGGTAGATGGTGATCAGCAGCAAGTCCAGAGTATCACATCTGGTGCCCCAGCAGAAGCGCTGGTGACGGAGCAGAGCGCCGCTGGCCTCTGCCAACCCTCAGAGTTGGATCCGGAGAGTCCGAGAGATGATCTTCGTGAGCTGTTTCCCCAGTAGAAGACATCCCCATCGGGAGTGGAGAAAGCCATTCTCCCTCCCCAGCAATTAGACACTACCCCAGTGTTCATCTCTCCAGCAGAAGCGCTGGGGACGGAGCAGAGTGTCGCTGACCTCTGCCCACCCTCAGAGTTGGATCCGGAGTGTCCGAGAGATGATCTTCGTGAGCTGTTTCCCCAGCAGCAGATATCCCCACCGGGAGTGGAGGAAGCAATTCCCCCTCCCGAGCAATTAGACACTACTCCAGTGTTCATCTTCCCAGCAGAAGCACTGGTTACAGGTCAGAGCGCTGTTGGTCTCTACCCAGCATCATATAAAGAGACAGGGAGTCCGGGAGATAGTCCCTGCAAGATACCTCTCCAGCGGCTGGCAACTACACCAGGAGAAAAGCAAGTACCTTTTCCTCCCCAACAGTCGGCCAGGGTGGAGGAAGAAGTTTTTCCTCCCCAGCACAGACCTGTACACCTGGGAGACAGTACCACAGACATCTCGTCCCAGCAGCCAGATGAGGGAATGGAAAAGGAAGCAGCCGACTCACCTCCCCAATGGCAGCTACACCGTTTGGGAGTGGAGGAAGCCAGCCTCCTGCCCCAAAGGTTAGCCAAAGTGGAGGATGTGGAGTCCCCAGCAGAAGTGCTGGCAACAGGGCAGAGTGCTACCAACCTCTGCCCAGCACCGGCAACAACTATGGAGTTCCAGGGACAAGCTGATGTAGTGAAGCTGCTGCTCCCAGCTGAATCACTGGCAACAGGGCAGAGCACCACTGGCCTCTGCCTCGCACCTACAGTTTCTCTACAGCTTCAGGAAGCTGGGGCAATCGGCCCCTCTGCCCAGCAGCAGACCGAGCCCTGGAATGTTAAAAACCACCCAGCTGAAGCGCTGGCAGCCAGACAGAGAGTCAATGACCTTTGCCCCACACCTACTGATGTCAACTACTCCTCGCAGCCAAGATGGGAGATCATGCGGACTTACTATGTGAGTTCACTCTGCCTGACTAACGCATGTCCAGACCAGGTGGAGGTCTGGGACCTTGTTAGTCGACTTTTGATGGGGGAGAAATGTGACAGACCTAGCCGGGACAGAGACTTTTGGAGAGGACTGAATGCTAGCCTCTTGCCTTGCGATTATGTGCCCTGGCATTTAGGGGAACGGAGCTCTTTGTGAGCTGTATGCCTGGGGACCCTTGAGGTGGTGTTACTTTGAGTTCAGGTCCCTGTCCCCCCAAGACCCACAGAACATGGGAATTCAGAATGCTGATGTCAACTCCAGCCACATGTCTGTCTGTTGTCTGCTATAATGTAAATGAGTCTAGTATGGCTTGTCACAGCTTCTAAGAGTCTTTCACCCATTGTTTTTTGTGCTAATTAACCCTGCAGGTGTATGAAGGAGTTCTGTGTTGATATGTATGATAATGTGTATTGTAGTTAGGGAGTTACATCGGCTGCTTTAAGGGATTAGTTAATTAGCTCATGTTAATTTATGTTTCTGGTTACAGGTGTATTGTTAGAGTAATATGAGCAGGAGGTAGGAACCTCCTCTTTAACTGTATATAAGACTTGTATTCTGGTTCTAATAAACTGTCTGATGTTTTACCCTACACTGAGCTATGACTAGTGAATGGGAAAGCTAAGGGGTCTTGGATTGTGTGGTACCAGACAGAGGAAGCATTTACGGCGGACAGACTCATCTTGAGTACGGGGGTCCGTCACAGTGTCTAACTAAATCCTGGTACAGGATGCAATGAATCTTGTACCACCTGCTGAAAAGCTTCATCTCTAGACCTGCTATAAAGACTCATGAGTTCATTGGTCAGCCATGCAGATCAGCTGACTATTTTGCACATTGCCTTTTGACTAGTTTTCATGTAACCTTTGTTTTTTAGATGATGCTGATTTTAATTTAGAATCTAAGCTCCCTGATCTATGTCACAACCCCAAACTTGCACCCAGTAAGTTTATCTAAAAAAATAAATAAATCATAGTTTCCTTTTCAAATTTGACAAACCAGCAATATTTTATAGTTTGTTCGTTCATTCATTTATCCATTAATTCATCCATTCATTATGACTTCATAAACAGTAATTTGTTATATTTAGCCTAAAATTATCATATAAATTAATAAACAGTGATTGATCTTTGATTACCAGCAGTGGTGTCTCCTGCCCGGTGGTCAGAATATTTCTTGTTGCTGAATATTTTCTGGGACCCCTTCATCTTGTTAGTTGTTGTGAACGAAATTACAACAGAAATGCAGCTTTCACTCTGCACACCTGGAAACACCATCAACACCATCATTAAGACAAATATATGACCATTGTTTACTTCTTTCACCATAATATTATTAAAACAGAAGTAGATTGTAAGCTCTAAGGAGCAGGGCCCTCTGATTCCCACTGTATTGCATTTGCATTTGTAATTTGTATTGCATTTGTAATGTCTACCCCGCTATATAAATACTGTATAATACCGTAATAATAATCATAATAACAAAGTTCTCTTTTGAAAAAACACTGATAGGCAGGCTTTTTATGACAGGAGATACACTGTAAAGAGATCCAACTGTCACCCCCTCTGCCCAGCAGCCCTATGTCATTACATTGTGACCAACTTTGGGGCATATTTTCTCCTACTCAACATTAATAAGGAGCATAATATTAGTAACTACTGCATTGTGTATGCAATGCTGTATCTTACATCGTCCTGGCTCCCGGACTGCATTCACTATGTTGTACAATATACTCTTAACTTCTACAATGTATTTGATATGTTGCATGTTATCTTCCTCACCCCTGCACTGTTTACACTATGTTGTGTGGTATTCTCTGGACCCTTGCACTGTATATGCTATGTTGTATATTATATGCCTGATCCCTGCACTGTATGCCCTTTGTTATACCTTACACTTATTATCCTGCACTGTTTTTGCTATGTTGCATGTTATACTCCAGACCCCTGCACTGCTTATGCTGTTTTGTGCAATATATGCCTGACCCCTGCACCATAAACGCTTTGTTGTATGTTAAACTCCTAACACCTGCACCATATATGTTATGTTGTACATTATACTTCTAATCCCTGCACTGTATATGCTGTATTGTATGTTATACTCCTGACTCTTGCACTGTTTGTGCTATGTTGTACATTTAACTTTTTCTGCTTATTCTTCTCTTTGAAATGTTGAAGGGAATGCCAAAGGGTACCCATCAAGAATGTCCATTACTTCCCCTACTCTTTCCATTGCCACTGGCAGAATACCTTCTCTCCCCCTGTTATACAGGGTGACCTACGTAATAGCCTATAGCCTGACAGGTGTTTATAAGCCCAGGAGCCACACTCATAATAGAAACTTAGCACCCACTTTTCTTTTAACCCAAGCCTAGTGGCTGAGCACTGTTTAGTTGTCAAACCACGTCAAACACAGTAGGGCTAAACAACACTGTTGTGGGAATGAAGAGGAAATCTGGGACAAACTTCCATCTGCCCTGTTAATATAGTCTGTCATTGGGGAGCAGGTTTAGAAATTTGCTCAGAATCAGTAGTTCTTCTGACCAAAATCCACAAGTGCAATGTTTGGCACAGACATGAAGGAGAAATAAGGCCAGAGAGGAGCTTCCAGTGCAGAGCTCCCCTTTAATAGGTACTTTATTGCACTGGCCACCAACACCAGATGTTTTCCCTTCGGACAGCTACTCATGCTGGGCATTTTCCCTCCCATTTGCATTTTTTAGGCATACCAAAGATACAGGGCATTTCTTTTCCTGTGAACCAATGACTCCAGGGCATGTTTCCCCTCATGACCACTGACAGCAGGTTCACAGGATCCTCCATTAACCAATAGTATAATGAACCCTATGATTCATACTCCTGACCTCTGCACTCTAAATGCTTTGTGGTATATCCGACTCTCCAGACCCCTGCATTCTATGGGCAATGTAGAGTATTATAAAGTCCTGACAAAAATGGTTTTGTTCTTCATAGTTGGTCAATTACAGTGGTTGGCAATGTTAAGAGACTTAATAGACAAATGACAGTTCAATTTTCTCTATATGCATAATAATTAATATATTTCTATGGAATTCGATCTTACAGACATGAGGTACAATTTAGATACCATCAGCCATAAGTAAACTAATTTATTATTTCCACAAGCAGAGTTTGTCCATAAAATGCACAGTTAAAAAAGTTCACTTAGGCAGGCCATAGATAGTGTAATTTTCTTAATTGGATAGGGGCCTATTTGTGATACCAGCATGAAAAGGTAACCCAGAGATGTACTGGCCTCTGTTAACAAACCACCCTATTCTATACCCCCATCTTATGACCCCTTGCTAAACTTATCAAAAATTAGCCGGACACCAAGGTTGGGATAAACTGACCGTTTTACGGCCCCTTTATTGAATAACAAATAATTTAACACTTATAAAACCAAGAACAAAAGGCATAATCTTTTTAGGGTTGCCGATCCTTGAAGGCACTATCATCAAAATCTTTAACTTATATCTGCTTAAAACTGTCTTATGGTCCCTGCTGCATTGCATCGACTCGGGTACGAACACCTTCAGCAGATACACCATTCCATAACCAGTTACATAACTGGCATTCACCGGGGACCCATACCTCAGATGTGTCCCCATCATCAATTTCCACCGTTTATTTACCAATGCCTCCAAAGACCCAACCGCATACCCTGAAGGGAAAACAGTAAATCAATACAACAAACCACATACAATACCCAAAACCATAACGTGTAGGGCGGGCGGGAAAGTTTTCTTCTCCTCGTGTGCTTAAAACAGGAAGTACAGCCTCCGTGACCTGTCTCCCCTGCACTGCCTCCCCCTTACTCTCCCTGAGCGAAACCCTGCTGCCTGCACTTTCTGTGAGAATCATTTTTAACCCCCACTGTGCCAGTCTGCCTGTGAACCTGTTCATGCAGCCCTGCGCCTATTTTCTTTTCTTTTATTTTGCTACAGGCTTTCTTGAAAAGGTGACCCAGAGATGTACTGGCCCCTGTTAACAAACCCCCCATTCTATACCCCCATCTTATGACCCCTTGCTAAACTTATCAAAAATTAGCCGAACACCAAGGTTGGGATAAACTGTCCGTTTTATGACCCCTTTATTAAATAAAAAATAATTTAACACTTATAAAACCAAAGACAAAAGGCATAATCTTTTTTAGGGTTGCCGATCCTTGGAGGCACTATCATCAAAATCTTTAACCTATATCTGCTTAAAACTTTCTTATTGTCTCTGCCGCATTGCACCGACTTGGGGACAAACACCTTCAGCAGATACACCATTCCATAACCAGTTACTCCATATAACTGGCATTCACCGGGGACCCAGACCTCAGATGTGTCCCCATCATCAATTTCCACCGTTTATTTACCAGTGCCTCCAAAGACCCAACCGCCACAGCGCAAATTGTGAAGCCTCACACATTTGTGCCCCGCCAAAAAAGCACTGCTCGCTGTATTCCATCTTGCAAGCCCAGAATCCACAGATCCGTGCCCACCGCATTTATATGGACCCCATCCTCGCGGAGATACCTCCACGTCTCAACCTCTAGCTCCCGATGTCTGATTACAAAACCACAATTTCTTGCCACAAACCTTCCAACCTCTTTGTTAGCCTTCACTTTGGCCCTATTGAGTTTTGCCACCGACCTGGCAAGACGCCAGGTGGTGCGAGCGACCATGTCTGACCACACCACCACCGTATGTGGAAATGCAGCTTGTAATCGCAACACATCGAACTTAATGTCCCTTATCAGGTGTCTGCTGGACCAAACCCCATAGTCATTACCACCAGCGTGCAAGACTATCACATCAGGGGGCCTATCCCATTTAGCAGCCATGTTAACCTCCGGGACCACCCTGCTCCAGAGAAGCCCAGGGACACTTATCCACCGAACACTGACCTCCAACCTGGTAAAGCCCAGCTGGCAGCCATTAGGCCGTACGTCAGCCCTCCTAGCCCCCCAATGTACAAAAGAATGGCCAAGAATCCATACGAGGCAAGCATAATCTGAAAGAAAAAATGGAAACATAGCACACACACAGAACAGTAGTATAACAACAATCGCCAATAATGTTTGAGAAAATTGCACACACCATAGAACAAAAAACGTCCCCCCCTCATGACCACATGTATTAAACCAACTGGGGGCAGATATAAAGTTTGAACCTGTCCGACTCCCACCTGCCAATACACTTGACCACCCCGTTATCCAATCCCCACCTAGCAGCCACAGTGGCCGCCCCTATATGGAAAGAATGTGATGAAAATTGACTGGCCTCAATACCGGCCGCCGACAGGCAGCGTCGCAAGACCGATACAAATTGAAAAATGGACAGAGCCGCGCCATCTGCATGGACCAGAAAAGAGCCCGCAACAGCTGGGTGAAACCCTAGATACTCCCCCACCGCAGCCACAGGGCATATGGCCGAGCCCAGGATACTGAGCAAATCAACGTGAGCCCCCCGTCCTTCCCGATCCGTCTTAGAACGACGAAGGAAAAGTCTGACCGTCACGCCATCACAGCGGACGTCAGCCATGGACAATTCCCAATGGGCCGCCTTCGAAGGACTAACTAACTCCCCCAGCCTGAGGGCTCCATAAAAGGCCAGCGCAAAGGCCGCCCGGAACAGTAACATCTCAAAATTGGATGAACAAACCGTGGATGCCTGTAAAAACAACGTTAGCAAAATCTCAAAAGTGATAGGACGGTGGCCGCCTGGCACCTGTCTGATAACCCCGCAGAGCCTGCTTCACCAAAAAGTATTTGGTAAAATCAGGCACGCCCCGCAATTTGAACCAAAAAGCAAGGCCGGCTAACTTGCGGTGCATGGCAGAAAGAGACACTCCCTCTGCAAAACCCAGACACACAAAGTAGATGACCAGTTGGCAAACATCCCCACTGTCGCACTCCAACCTTACCCTCCGAGTCAAGGCCCCCCATTCCCTCCAGACCTTAGAATAGGAAGACCATGACGACTCGCTCAAGGAGTTCCAAATCAAACCGGCGGCGATTCCAACGCAACCCGTCACAGATGAGGAGGACAAGTGGTTCCGTGCTGCTCCGTGCCCAGCGCCAACTCCCGAAACCTCTCAAACTGAAAGTGGGAAAGAGCGTCAGCCACCATATTCACCAACCCAGGAATATGCACAGTGTACAAGAAAACATTTTTTCGAAGACAACCCAAAACCAAATATTGCAACAACCGTACGACCGGGGCGGATGACCCAGAAAGTGAGTTGAGAACCTGCACTACCCCCAGATTGTCGCAGTGCAGCCGTACCTTCTTGTTGCTAAACAGAGCACCCCACAGCTCCAAGGCGACCACCACCGGAAAGAGTTCCAGCAGCACCAAATTCTTCAAGAATCCCACCTCTCCCCACTCGGCGATGAAATGCCTGGGGGAAGTAACCCCAGCCGTGGCAGCTGACAGCCATCGACAGAAAACCCTGCTCATTGGCATAATGCGGCAAGCAAAATTGAGCTTGCCGAGCAGAGACTGCAATTCCTGAAGCCTAATCTTGGTTCTCCCCACAGCCCGAAGGACCTTATCCCGCAGAGCCAGTAATTTATCGTCCGGCAGCCGACAATCCATGGCTCTGGAATCTCGATACCCAAGAATTTAATCACCCCCGCAGGGCCCTCAGTCTTGTCCATCGCAAGAGGAACACGAAACCGCGGCATTATGTGTTGCACTGTTGCCAGCAGTACGCCGCATAACCTGGAGACTGGAGGACCAATACAAAGAAAGTCATCCAGGTAATGAATCACTGAATTGGCCCCCGACACGTCCCGTACCTCCCATTCCAAGAAAGAGCTAAAGGTTTCAAATAGGGCGCACGAGATAGAGCAGCCCATAGGTTGGCAGAGGTCCACATAAAATGCCCCCAACCATTGGCAACCCAAGAGATGAAAACTACTCGGGTGCACCGGAAGTAAACGAAAATCCGCCTCTATGTCCTTTTTTGCCATAAGGGCCCCCTGTTCATAGCGCCAAACCCAGAACACAGCAGCATCAAAAGAAGTATATGATACTGCACATGCCTCGGAGTCAATGGCATCATTGACGGAGCCGCCTTTCGGAAACGAGAGATGGTGGATAAGCCTAAATTTATTGGGCTCCTTCTTCGGAACGACGCCCAAAGGCCACCAAGTCCTCCAGGGGGGGGGTACGGAAAAGGGGCCGCCCATGCGGCCCAAAGACACTTCCTTGGCCAGCTTTTCAGAAACTACCTTGGAATGTAACATGGCAGACCTAAGGTTATCCGCCACAGGGGGAATACGAGAGAGAGCAAGGGATCAAAAAAAACCTCAGTGAAACCCTCCCGCAACAACTGTGACGCAGCACGATTCGGATACCTATTTAGAAAGGGTGACATCATGTCCACCCTCACTGGCATCCGGCCTTTTTCCCTTAGCGTCGCCGGAACGGGATTCTCTGCACGATGATGCGCAACCCGCCGAAGGCCCCGGCTGTTCGTCCTCCGTCCTGCGCCTTTGACCCACTGGACTGCTGGTCCCGGCCATGGCGGTGTGACACCTCTTCACCCTCCCACCGTCAGGAGGGGCCTTGCTTCCCCTCTCCGAAGCTGGGACCCTTGAACCCCGACTGGGTCCAGGTGTGGATGGATCACCAGCCATTACTGATGGCATGCCCGGACCCGTGGTGTGACTCCTCTTCCGCTGAGCTGCCATTCCCGGCGCTGCATGCGCCAGGGATGGTGCCGCAGTCTCTCTGGTCTTCCTGCGCTGAGGGACCAGGGGTGGGTAAATGCTGCGACCCCGTCCCGCTGAGCCCTGCCCCCCGACGGGGATTCCTCCCGGCTCCCGCACCCACTCCCGGCTGTGGAGGCTGCGCCGGCTGAGCCTGAGGGTCCGGATCCGGGCTCCCAAAGTGGCGATGAGCTCTGGGGGAAGTGGAGGGGCTAAAGCGCTCCGGCGGGTGAGCCCGCCGAGCACGTCTCACCCGCGAGGCGGCGGGATCCGCGTCGGCCATATTCTGTAAGGCTGCGAGTTGTCTCTGCAGCCAGTCAGTCCCCATCTGTGCCGCCATGGCCCTGAGCTGTTCGGCCGGATCCCCGGAGGCCGCCATTATACTGGAGAGGAGGGAGTGCAGGCAGGTATGTCTGCACAAAATGTTTTCTTCTCCTTGTGTGCTTAAAACAGGAAGTACAGCCTCCGTGACCTGTCCCCTCTGCACTGCCTCCCCCTTTTTCTCCCTGAGCCAATCCCTGCTGCCTGCACTTTCTGTGAGAATAATTTTTAACCCCCACTGTGCCAGTCTGCCTGTGAACCTGTTCATGCAGCCCTGCGCCTATTTTCTTTTCTTTTATTTTGCTACGGGCTTTCTTTATATTGACTGTACTCTGTAGTACGCCTTTTAAAGTGTGATGTTTTAAATGTTATTAATAAATTTGGGATTTTATACCAACTGTAATGTTCGGGGAACCAGCTAGATCGCAGGACACAGGCTTTTCAAACAAAAGGACGTTTATTTAAACTTAAATGGCTTCACAGCAGCAAAACAAAAGAAATGACAGTCTCACCGACTTGTAGAGTTTATAACTGCTGTCGCAGTTAAACAGTCCTTCCTTGGTGTTGCAGGTAAGTTTCCCAGATAGCAGGCTTCCATGCAGGCCACTGCCATGTACATTCACAGCTTCCCAGAGCTTTTCACAGCCTCCACAGCTTTTGCAGTGTCCACCATTCACCATGCAGACTTCACTACACTCCTTCTCTCTCTAACCTACAACTTCCTGTCTCTCTTAAACCACTTCCTTGGACAGGTGTGTTAACCATTGCTGTTCCCTTAAAGGAACCACAGCCCAGACAGAGGGGAAATATAGCGTCCTTTCAGGACCCAGCCACGGTGTCCTGTACATATCCCCCCCCTGTGCCCCAACGCCAAGGAGGTGGAGGCAACAGTGGAGCTAAAACAATGGACTCGGGAGAGGGCATCTGCATTTTGATGCAGTCTCCCGGGCCTATGCTCCACTACAAATTTAAATTCCTGGAGCGCCAGGAACCAACGTGTAATTCTGGCATTAGTCCCTTTACCTTGCCTCATCCATGTTAAAGGGGCATGGTCAGAAATTAACCTAAACTTCCTTCCCAAGAGGTAATATCTGAGGGATTCCAGAGCCCACTTAATGGCCAGACATTCTCGTTCAACTATAGCGTAGTTTTTCTCCGCTGGTGTCAACTTCCTACTGAGGAAGACTACTGGGTGCTCCTCACCATGAACAACCTGTGACAACACAGCTCCCAATCCTACATCGGAAGCATCAGTCTGGACAACAAACTCGTTTGAAAAATTGGGTGCTATCAGGACAGGGTGTTGGCACAGTGCTGACTTGAGCTTCAAAAAAGCCTTTTCAGCATCTGCATTCCATTCCACCATGACCGATTTCCGTCCCTTAGTCAGATCGGTCAATGGAGCCGCCAATGTGGCAAAGTTGGGTACGAATCTCCTGTAGTATCCCACCATGCCCAGGAATGCACGTACCTGCTTTTTTGTGAGGGGGCGGGGCCAATTCTGTATAGCCTCTACCTTGTTAACCTGAGGTTTCACCACCCCTCTACCTACAATATAGCCCAGGTATTTCACCTCCTCCATTCCCAAAGCACATTTTTCAGGGTTTATTGTAAACCCCTCCTTCCAAAGAGAGTCCAGTACTGCCTGGACTTTGGGCAAGTGTGATTCCCAGTCTCTGCTAAAAATGACTATGTCGTCCAAGTACACTGAGGCATACTCCAGGTGAGGTCGTAAAATCCTATCCATTGCTCGCTGGAAAGTGGCTGGAGCAGTTTGTAGTCCAAAAGGCATTCTTTTGTACTGAAAACTCCCCTCTGGGGTAGAAAAAGCAGTTTTCTCTCTAGCAGCCTTAGTCAACGGGATTTGCCAATACCCCTTGGTAAGGTCTAATGTTGTAATATACCTGGCTGGACCTAGTCTCTCAATAAGCTCATCTACCCGGGGCATGGGGTAGGCATCAAACCGTGAAACCTCATTAAGTTTCCGGAAATCATTGCAGAATCGCAGAGTCCCGTTGGGCTTTGGTACCAACACAATCGGGCTCGACCACTCACTCTGCGACTCTTCAATGATCTCCAGGTCCAGCATCTTCTTCACTTCCTCTGAAACGGCCTTCCTTTGAGCCTCTGGGATGCGGTAGGGCCGGACAAAAACTTTGACTCCAGGTTCCGTGATAATATCATGTTCTATGGCACTAGTTAGCCCTGGCAAGTCTGAAAACTTTTCTTTATTTCTCTGCAAGAACTCCTTTGCCTGCTGACTTTGGATTTTAGACAGGGTACTTGCTACTTGGACACTCTCCACCCCAACCTGAGGCTCAAGTCTTGCACTAGCCAGGGAGGTCACCGGTTCCCTGTCTGTCCAAGGCTTTAACAAGTTGACATGATATATCTGATACGGTTTCCTCTTACCTGGCTGGTGGACTCTATAATTTACCTCTCCCACTTTTTCCACAACTTCAAAGGGACCTTGCCATCTGGCCAAGAATTTACTTTCCACAGTGGGAATTAGCACCGCTACTCGATCCCCCACTTGGAAGTGCCTTATTTTAGCAGCCCTGTTATAGACCCGTCGTTGAGCCTCCTGGGCTTTTTGCAAATGCTCTTTGACTAGTGGCATCACAGTTTGGATCCTTTCCTGCATTTGGGAGACATATTCAAGAACACTCTTATGCTGAACAGGTTCACTTTCCCATTCCTCTTTAATAAAGTCAAGTAGTCCGCGAGGTCTCCGCCCATATACCAACTCAAAGGGCGAAAACCCAGTGGAGGCCTGGGGCACTTCCCTGATAGCAAACAGGAGAGCTGGTAACAGGCAGTCCCAGTCTTTCCCATCCCTTTGTACCACTCTCTTTAGCATAGACTTAAGGGTCTTGTTAAAGCGTTCCACTAACCCGTCCGTTTGGGGATGGTAGACCGATGTGCGCAGCTGTTTAATCCGGAACAGCTTGCACACATCGGCCATACCTCTCTACATAAATGGGGTGCCCTGGTCTGTGAGTATTTCCTTGGGAAAACCAGTCCGTGTAAACAACTGGAATAATTCCCGGGCAATAGCCTTAGAGGAGGTATTCCGCAGTGGAAGCGCCTCAGGATATCGGGTGGCATAGTCAAGAATCACTAATATGTAGGAGTAACCTCGAGCCGACTTTACCAAGGGACCCACTATATCCATGGCTATCCTCTCGAATGGGACCTCAATTATGGGCAGAGGGACCAAAGGGCTCCGGAAGTGGGTCACCGGAGCTGTCAACTGACAGGTGGGACAAGAGGCACAGTATTTCTTTACCTCTGCTTTCAGACCTGGCCAGTAAAACCGGTCGGTGATCCGTGCTTCCGTCTTCTCAACTCCCAGGTGTCCCCCTAACACATCATCATGGGCCAGGTCCAGAACCTTTCGTCTATATTGTTGGGGTACCAACAATTGTTCTACCACATTTTCCCTCACCTTGGTAACCCGATACAACAACTCATTATACATTGCGAAGTGTGGCCACCGCTCATTTGCACCTGGCTCTTGGGGAACCCCATTTACTACTACAACTTGTTCCCGTGCACGGGCCAAAGTGAGGTCCTGCATCTGAGCAGTACCAAACGCCCCCTGGGGAACACCCAAATCTGGCAGGGCAGGGGTAGAGGCCACTTCCTCGTCCTCTTCCCCCAGCATTACCTGAAGTGGGGAAGATCCTCCCCCCTCAGTGTTTTGGTAGATCTGTGGACCACATGTCTTGACATTATCAACATTATCAGCTCTACTTTCATCACCATTAACCCAACCATTAGCAATTTCATCATTTGGATCCACATTAAGAACATTTGGCAGTTCAGGGTTATTCCTCTCAGCAGTAGTTTCTCCCCAATCTCTGAACTGTTCTCCTTGTTCCCACGGTTTTGTAAACAACGGACAGTCTCGTCCTATTATAACATCATGTACCAAGTTCTTTACCACCCCCACCTCTTGAGTACCAGTGCCACATGCTGAGGAGATGGTCAACGAGATGAGAGGGTACTCTCTAGTGTCCCCGTGAATGCACACCACCCGTAAGGTTTTTCTTACCGGACCGATCTTCCCAATTACTCTAGGATGAACCAGGGTTACCATGCTTCCGGAGTCCAACAAAGCCCGGGCAGGGAGGTGGTTCACTTGGACTTCACACTCAAATTTTTCCTCACCCAGGTCGAGCTGTGTGGTGTATACTTTATGGGCATAAAAAGACCCCCTCCGAAGAACCCCACATTCCATGGGCTCCTCTTGCAGTGGGCAGTGTGCCCGGGTATGACCCCAGGAATGACATTGCCAACATTGTACATCCCCTCCTCTCCGAACAGGAACAGAACGCTGAGGAGGTACCGGGAATGACTCTTGACCTTCCGGGGTGTTTGCTCCAGGACTCCTTGGAACATCCTTTCGAAGGGCAGCAGTTGGTCGAACAGGCCGTGGTAGACTAGGGCCTATGCGCTTGGTAGGTCCGAGCAGGTCCTCCACCACTGTATATCGTTCCACCAACTCGACAAGGAGGTTTGCTGTTTTGGGGTCTCCATGGCTGACCCACCGTTGAAGGTCGTCTGGCAGGGATCGCAGGTATCGGTCCAGCACAACCCGTTCCACGATTTGGGGGCCCGACAACACCTCAGGCTGCAGCCATTTTTTTACCAGTTGCACCAGGTCATGCATTTGAGACCGAGGTGGCCGATCTGGACGATACTTCCATTGGTGCACTCGTTGGGCCCGAACGGCCGTAGTCACCCCCAGACGAGCCAGAATTTCTGCCTTTAACTTTTGATAGTCTTTAGCATCATCGGGTGGCAGGTCAAAGTAGGCTTTTTGAGGATCTCCGGTGAGAAAAGGGGCAATGAGGCTGGCCCACTGGTCCTGAGGCCACCCTTCGCTCTCTGCCGTCCTCTCAAATGTAGCAAGAAATGCCTCTACATCATCGCTCAGGGACAATTTCTGCAAAAAATGGCTTGCCCTCACAGTCACCTGGTTGCCAGGGGCAACAGCCGCTTGCTCCCGAACCTGAGATAGCTGCTGCACTGCTTCCTTTAAGACAGCCATCTGAGCCTGCATAACCTCTTGCTGGGCTGCTTGCTGGGCTGCCAACTGGGTCACCAACAGGCGGGTATTTTCTTGCTGCAGCTGATTTGCTTCCTCATGGCGAGTTTGCGCTTGCATATTAGCCAGGGACAGCTGTTTAATTAGCTCCTCCATTGCTTCAGCTTTCAACGTTTGTGCAGCTTTAACCCAGGACAGAAATCCAATGTACTGTCCCTTTAACTGTCAGTTCAATGTCAAGTTCAATGCAAAAAAAAAAAACGTTTTGTTTTTTTCTTCTTATGCCTGTTATTCTGTCCTGCCCGCATTCGAGCACCAGTGTAATGTTCGGGGAACCAGCTAGATCGCAGGACACAGGCTTTTCAAACAAAAGGACGTTTATTTAAACTTAAATGGCTTCACAGCAGCAAAACAAAAGAAATGACAGTCTCACCGACTTGTAGAGTTTATAACTGCTGTCGCAGTTAAACAGTCCTTCCTTGGTGTTGCAGGTAAGTTTCCCAGATAGCAGGCTTCCATGCAGGCCACTGCCATGTACATTCACAGCTTCCCAGAGCTTTTCACAGCCTCCACAGCTTTTGCAGTGTCCACCATTCACCATGCAGACTTCACTACACTCCTTCTCTCTCTAACCTACAGCTTCCTGTCTCTCTTAAACCACTTCCTTGGACAGGTGTGTTAACCATTGCTGTTCCCTTAAAGGAACCACAGCCCAGACAGAGGGGAAATATAGCGTCCTTTCAGGACCCAGCCACGGCGTCCTGTACACAACGTAAGTAGTATTGTTCTGGTATCCACTACTATTAAGGTTAGCTCAGAAAAAGTGTAAGCTCTCTGTCCCTATTCAGTTTTATTTATTGTTTTAATGATTCTTTAAGTTTATATGTATAAGATTGTTACTCACAGCACAGAAATTAAGAGGAATTGTGTGGGTACATGGACTATGGACTCTGTACAACATATACTAAAGGTAGGCATATACTTTATTACATACATAGTTACAGGGCCATCTTTAGTATTAACTGGACCCTGGGCAAAAAAATTCTTGGGCCCCCCTCCAAGCAATTGCATTCTCAACCCCAACATCATAAAAAACAAACCCCTTTTGGCCCGCGATAAAGATCACCCTGGTGCTCTGAGACATAAAATAGATAGCAGCTAGACTTAAAATCAGTTTACTGGAGCAAATCAGGCAACTACTGCAATTGGTTGCCAAAGGTTACAGCATATCTCTACCGATCACTGACTGGTTGCTAGAGGTTACAGCACACAATGTGGCTCACTGATTCGTTGCTAGAGGCTATGCTATGTGTGCCACGGCGAAAAGTGGTCATCGTTAAAGTGGTAAAAGTGGTTAAATACAGTTTGAGATGACTTACATATCGTAGACATCATGAGATATGATGTTATGCCGCTTCTAATTCCAAGGCTAGCCAGCAACGGACAGGCTGGAATTCTGCATTGGGGAGGTGGTGAACAGGATTGGCAACCCCCCCCAGGACATGTTGTGGAGATTTTTATGGAGATGTATTTATTATGTATTGTCATAGTGTCACCCAGTGTTAGTACTTCCGCAACCCGCTCTAAAAGAGCTGATTGGGGTAGTCTGAGGCTGGTTGAATCCCGTCTGATAGGGGAAAACGTCTTGAGGTTGGAGTGTGATGTTTGCAGGGTGCGGATATGTCCACCGACGGGGGGCCCTCTGTGCATTAGCACGGGCGATCATTGAGGGGGGGATGTCCTCGCTCTGCTGCAACAACAACAACATCATTGGTTATGAGCAGATGCGTACTCTTGTCTCGGCTGTGTCTGATCAACATTGATTGGGATTCGTAGTGCGCGTCTGCAGATAGCCTCCCTCCCCCATTCAATAATAGTATAATCTTAATATGCGTTATTCTATGGAATAGCGCAGAATAAGAATTCCTATCAATGGTAACTTTAGCCATCCTACGTTATTGTATTCATTGTATGTATTATTGTATTGAATCCTTTAAGCCATATTTCTTGAGTGGGATTCATGTATGGCATCTCCTGTTGGAAGGAATGTCCAGGTATTGCCATTTTCCTGTGTGGAAGGGACATCCTGTGAGGTCCCCGCCCATGGGGGAGGGGATTGGTTGCTGCAGCCAATCCCCTCCTGTGTGAGATCTTTTGAGTTTAATAAAAGCCTATGATTAGGCGTCGGCTAGACAGTCTATGCTGGAATGGCCTGATGATAAGACCTATGTGTGAGGCTTGCTTCTTGGAATGAATGATGGGTGAGTGGAACTTAGACTAAAGATAGCATTATTGCAAAAAGATGAAATCTGATGTGTGCTTAGATAGCACAGGAATTATAGGCTGTGTGCTCTGTAAACAGCAGCCTAGAATTCCACAACAGTTTATGGCGGGCCAGGACCTTTGGGAATAGATGGAGTCCCTTTGGACATCGGATCGAGATGGGGGGAAGAGTGGATCTACGTTCCGATGTGGGGGGCTCTACTCTGTAAAAGAACATTTTTTTTGTCTTTTTGAAATAATGCTTTAAGTTTGCAGTGTGTGTGTATGTCTGCGAATCCGATCGTGCATGTGTGTGTGTGATTTTGTTGGGAGAGAGATCGTAGGCCTGTGAATTTGATTGTGTGTGCCTGTGTGGGTATGCCTGTGTGTGCCTGTGTGTGATTAGATTGTTTGTGTGATATAGGACATGTGTACCCATGAGTGCGATTGAAATTGTGTAAGAGATAGCTGTTTGTGCAATGTACTGAGCAGTTTGTAAAGTGGACGATTGTTTGCGAGCCATGAGGTTTAGTGGGGGCAGGGGCAGCCAGCATCTCAGTTACAAGGGTGAAAGTTGGTGACTTTCTGTAAATAGCATGCAGGAGTTTTGTAGTGGGAGGGCCCTGAGAGATGATCTGATGGAAACTGTATATTGTGTATGAAATGAAGGTATAGATGTGGGATTATTCAGCCTGCAATGTGTGTGTTTGGTTGAGCTTTTTGTATTTCTCAGAGGCTTGTTTGTGAACCATGTGCTTGAATGGGGGAAGGGCTTGCCCACTGTTTTGGGTTGCAGGGGCTGTGCCCTGAGGGAAAGAAACTCTGAGCAGACATGCAAGCAACATTGTACTGTATGTGTGTAGTGTTTGTGATTTCTATGAAAAATAGAAATGGATAGATTGTCATTTTTGCCGTTATAGGGGACAAAGACACATGTCCCCATAAGTGTAAAAATATTTTAACGGAAGTGTTTGGTTTTTGAGTTGAAAGTTCCCACCGCATATCCAAGTGGCCAGGCATTGCTAGAAGGCAGATAATAGTATGTCTGTGCGATGGCTTGTTATGGAAGCTGAGGCCACTGTGTGTGAACTTTAGGTAGAGAAAAGTGGTGAATATCTCAGAGTATATGGACTTAGAGAAATGAACATGTTTTTAATATTGTCATGTAACTAACATTTATTGAATGTGCTGTTTAGTTGGCCAAAGGGTTTAAGTTTGTAAGTGTACATGTGGTCCTTGTAGAGTGTAGCTGACACCTTTTTCAGTGGATTTTGATGATAATTTAGAAAAGTTTCAATGGTGTAGTCAGTCTTTGTGGAGAAAAGCCTTTTTGGTTCTCTAGTGAAGAGATCCTGGTTTTGGCGGCAAAAACTGCATGTGGTGGCCATCTTGTGGTCTGCCATGCTGCCATGGTCGTCGGCAGCCATCTTGAGAGATGCAGTTTCTCTTTAGCCTGTGGGCATCATATAAGGGAAGGTGCAGCCACCTTTCTTTTGGGCACTATACCATGTGGCATTCGTCTGCTATTTCGCTGGTGGAATTTCTCAGCCTTTGGGGCAGATTTTGATGTTTGGTGCGAATATAGTGCGATCTTTTCTGCGTTGGAACCTGGTAGAGGCCATTTGTGTTTTTCTTTGTGTAAGGGAACCAATGTGGTGTTCATTGTGACGTCCCGTGCTGGTTTTGGCGGGAAAAATTGCATGCGTTAATGGCGCCATTGTTGTCCATGAGGTGTGCGGTTTTCATCCACCATTTTGCTGTCCTGGCTTGTCGGCCATTTTGAGAGACGTTTACAGTTTGAGATAGGAAGTTCCAGTTTAGCAAACACGGCTCCTGAATATGCTGTATTGGCATTTGTTGATCGGCGCAGTTTTCTTATGTTTTATGCGTTTTACAGTTTGACCTGTGCACTGCTGGGAAGAGTAGTGAGACACCAGGGTGACATACTGAGAGACTGGTTTTTGTTTAATGAATTCGCTGGTTTAAATTGTTTTTCTAAGCATCGCCTTTTGAGTTGAGTAGAGTGGTATCTTGAAATAGCGCGGTCTTACCCCGAAGGGCCACGACGCGCTTGCGTACACACGCACATGCTGGGGCCTATTTATGGATGGGATCTGGCTGACCTACCAGCAGTTGGAGTGTGGGAGGAGGCCAACGCAGACACAGGGAGGACATGCAAACTCCATGCAGGTGGTGTTAGGAGGGGGATTTCTCTGTTTTCATTTAAGTGAATGTAAGCTATTGCAGGGTCAGCTGACTTTGCAGTATATGAAAAAGTTCACTTTACACTGAATTTTGATGGATTGTAAGACTAACAGAGTTTTTGCACAATGGTGTGTTATGTTTAAATTGGAGTCTTGATAGACACAGCAATGTGGCTGGGCCTCCCCTCCCCCTCCCTCTTCCTGAACAATTGATATGTAAATAAACCAGTTTTTTTTTTTTAAGTAGCTGAGCATAACCGGAAGTTTCTTTTCAGCATTTATATATCAGCAGAAAGTTGGTGGGAGGAGCTTGGGGTTGTCTGAATGAGATTTGTGCTTGGAAGGAAAATGGAAAGCATTTTGGCGTTTAAAAGTCTTTTTTATATTTTGTTCCAGTTTTGTACTGTAATACAGTTTTGGGTAGAGAGCAAACAGGGGGCATCACCATTATTTTATCATCTAGATACAGAGAGAAGCCACATTGTTCTGCAGGTGGTAAACTGGTGTAAGTGTTCTGTGTGGTTTAGTCTGACAACGCAGTGTATGGGTGTATAGCGGAAAATGCTTGTGTATGCATGCACTGTGAGGGGTAGAGGCCTAATTCGGGGGTTGATCTGTGGTTGTTCTGTAGTTCCAAAAGTGTTGGGACAACAAGCCATAGATATGACGCCTTGGTTAGGGTTTCTAGTTGGAGGACTTGACCATATAGTGGTTGTAGTTCTTCAATCCACCATATAAGAAGACACCGGGCGGTGCTCTCCGAAAATGGGTGCAACGGTTTAACCTGGACGCAGGTTTAAGACGATAAGCCGATTCTAATCGCCATTGACACAAGGAGGTCTGTGCAAAGGGAAGGAATGGAGGCTTCCCATAGTCAGACGGTCACACAGTGCACGAAGCCTAGTTTTGGGGCAAAGGCCTTTGAACACCAAAAAGATTAACATAGGTGGTCCAAGGATACTATTTTCGGTATCCCTCTGGAATGGATGTAGTTCAGCTGCGGCTTCAGAAATCTGTAATGATGAGGAACGGTGGCTCATGCCCGTTTGTTTGAACTTTGTATGGCTGGTACATGGAAGGTTCTCGAGCTGCTCTCATGGTTGTCCCATTGTATTTTTTTCTATTGCTGAAAGAGTGAAGGGAGAATTCTGGCTGTTTGTTTTTTTCATTTTTGATTTTGTAAACTTTGAAATATCTCCCCCACGTTTGTATCTGAGTGTTTATATGTAGTAGCGTGAATATGTTCGAACTTACCGCGGCAATCCTCCGATGCGTCGCGGATGTTGTATTTTTGTAGGAACGGGAAAAGTAAGGGTTACAGAGGGTTTTGTTTGAATCAGTTTTGAAAGAATGTCATTGACAAATTACCAATGTACAGGAATGTCATTATTGTTTACCATTCTTTGCAGGTTAAATATGAAGAATAGAGTAATGATTTTGCTTATAAGTATTTTTCAGGTCCAAGGAGTTTGTACACAGAGAACAGGTGTATGTAGACAGCGGTACATATGGATAAATACGAGTCTAAGGGAGGTAAAAGTATCATTGGTTATTTCATTGTTTCTTTTTTCCTGCACCACACATTTCTTCCTTCAGTCTGTAATGAGGAAGAAAAGGGAGGAGAAGTGATAAATGTAAGAGTGACAGTTTTTTTTCAAACTAATAATAACCTCTGTAATTCTAACCAAGTTTGTGCCAAGACTGTCTTTCTTTGATAGAATTTGAATCGGCAAGCAGCAGTCTGGTGAAGTAGGTTCCCATCCCAGAGGCTAAGAACCTTGTCAATGGCTCCAGGTATTGTAAGCCACGCACAGGTTATGCAGTGACCACAGTCCCGATGTCTGGGTTATTGTCATATGAGGGTTGTTTGGAGGTCAATCAAAACCATAGTCGTACTCTCCTCATTAGCTGTCACTTATATTCTCGGCTGATGGGGAAGGTGCGATCGTTGTGACATGAACTTCAAAATGTCCACCAAAAGGTTTTCACGAGTCCCTCCTGGACCCTGACTTAATAATCAGTTTACATTCTTTCCAACCAGGTGACTGGGTCGTTGTAAAGAAGCTTGAGGGATGAGACCACGCCAGCCACTGCAAGAAGCGGCTCAACCACACCAAAGAATGAGGAGTATCTTTGTTTATTTATATTTTTTGTTGTTTAGTAAATTTTAGCAAGGGAAACGATGAAAAGCATCCCAAGTTATTATGTAAAGTGTATGTCCTTACTAGCTCAGAAAGCGAACAGGACCGATGGTCTGTTCTGAGTCTTCACCGAGTTTTAGTCCCCAGCGATGACAGAGGTACATGCCATTAATGATGTTATTATGGGTATGAGGAAGAAAAAGGGGGGAGAAGTGATAAATGTAAGAGTGACAGTTTTTTTTCAAACTAATAATAACCTCTGTAATTCTAACCAAGTTTGTGCCAAGACTGTCTTTCTTTGATAGAATTTGAATCGGCAAGCAGCAGTCTGGTGAAGTAGGTTCCCATCCCAGAGGCTAAGAACCTTGTCAAAGGGGGGATATGAGAGAGAGTGAAGAGAAGGAGATAGAGGAAGGAGGAAAAATGGAGAGAGACAGAGAGAAAAAGAGGGGGACAAAAGAGAGGGGGGCTAAAGAGGAGAAAGGTGAAAGAAAGAGGGGGGAGGAAAAGGGGGGAGAGTGTTGGGGTTGGTGGGGAGAGAGAGGGGGGGGAGAAAAGAGGAAGGGGCAATACGAGTGGGAAAGAAGGTGGATGAAAGAGAGGAAGGGGAAGAAAGGAAAAGGGAGGAGAAAGAGAGATATGGGAACAAGAGAGAAAGGGAGGGAAAAAAAGCTGGGGGGAGGTAGAAGAGGCAAAGTTAGAGAGAGTGAGGTGAGAGAGAGGAGAAAGAGTGAGGGGAGGGGAGAAAGAGAAGGGGGATAAGAGAGGGGGGAGGAGAGAGAAAGGATGAGAAAATATATGGGGGGGAGAACGATGGAGAGGAGGGAGTGAAAGTGAGAAAAAGAGGGGGGCAAAAGAAGCGAGAGAGGAGGGTGAGGACTGAGGAAAAGGAGAGAAACTGTTGGGGGGACCATGGGGGGGGGGGAAAGGAGAAAAAGATGGGAGAAAAAATAGAAGGGGCTAAAGAAAGGAGATAGGAGGTAAGAAGAGAGGTGGGAGAGAAGGAGGATGAGAGAAAGGTAGATGAAAGAGTAAGAGGGGGAAAAATAATGGGGGGGAGAGAAAGAGAGAGAAAAGAGGTAAGAGAGAAAAGGGTAGAGAGAGAGGATGGAGCAAAAGAGGGGAGAGAGGGAAAAGGGGGGTGAAAGAGGAGAGTGTGTGTGTAGGGGGGAGGGGGGGAAGGGGAGAGAGGGGGGGCAGAGCAAGTGATGGTGGGGGCAAAAGGATTGCTCACCAATTATGCCTCCCCCATTCAGGCTGCTTCCCCTTGGGCGGCTTAGGCAGCTATACTTGTATTAAATCTCCTGCCCAGCTTCTCAGCTGCTCGCAGATCCCTTTTCACTGCACTGATTGGACAGGCGGACGGGGTGAAGTGAGGAAGGGGCTGGGGGAAAGGTAGTGACAGGACAGGATAGGTAGGGCTTACAGCCTAACTCCCGAGCAACCGTTCTTAGCTAGAGAAAATCTGCCTTAGCTAAGAACTTGCTGGAGCTAATTAAGGAGTCGCCGTGAGTGTTAAAAACAACACTCCCCCCGGGCGTATTGTCGGGAGGAACGGCTTGGCACTGTCTGCTTCCGCTGCCTGCACCTCCGATAATGGATAGGAAGTGCCACAGCTCCTACTTCCTGTGGGGCCCCACTGGCGGGCAGCGTGGGCTCAGGGGGTATATACTTTGGGCCCCCCAATAATGATAGGGCCCAGGGCAGCTGCCCCGTTTGCCCTGCGGTAAAGACGGTCCTGCATAGTTTTTTTTTTGTTCACATATTCTTTATTTATTTTATATAAACATTCTTATACATACAGTAATTTTCTTCTATATGGCCCTGCATAGTTACATAGACGATCAGGGTGAATAAAGACATCGGACCATCCAGTTCAACTGGTGTGTGTGTGTGTGTTTATGGCACTACTATATTCCATATCTCTGTAAATTGTGTTACATAGTAGGTGAGGTTGAAAAAATACACAAGTCCATCAAGTCCAACCTATGTGTGTGATTATATGTCAGTATTACCTTGTATATCCCTGCATGTTGTGGTCGTTCAGGTGCTTATCTAATAGTTTCTTGAAACCATCAATGCCCCCCGCTGAGACCACCGTCTGTGGAAGGGAATTCCACATCCTTGCCGCTCCTACAGTAAAGAACCCTCTACGTACTCTAAGGTTAAACCTCTTTTCTTCTAATTTTAATAAGTGGCCACGTGTCTTGTTAAACTCCCTTCCGCAAAAAAAGTTTTCTCCCTATTGTGGGGTCACCAGTACGGTATTTGTAAATTGAAATCAAGCGTCTCAAGCGTCTCTTCTCCAATGAGAATAAGTTCAGTGCTCGCAACCTTTCCTCATAATTAATATCCTCCAGACCCTTTATTAGCTTTGTTGCCCTTCTTTGTACTCTCTCCATTTCCAGTTCATCCTTCGTTAGGACTGGTGCCCAAAACTGGACAGCATACTCTAGGTGCGGCCAGACCAGAGTCTTGTAGAGCGGAAGAATTATAGTTTTATCTCTGGAGTTTTAATGCATGCCAATATTCTGTTTGCTTTGTTGGCAGCAGCTTGGCATTGCATGCCATTGCTGAGCCTATCATCTACTAGGACCCCCAGGTCCTTTCCATCCTAGTTTTCCCCAGAGGTTTTCCCCCCAGTGTATAGATTGCATTCATATTTTTGCCACCCAAATGCATTATTTTACATTTTTCTACATTGAACTTCATTTGCCATGTAGTTTCCCACCCCATTAATGTTCAGATCTTTTTGCAAGGTTTCCATATCCTGCGGAGAAGTTATTGCCCTGCTAAGCTTAGTATCGCCCGCAAATACAGAGATTGCACTGCTTACCCCATCCTCCAGGTCGTTTATCAACAAATTAAACAGGATTGGTCCCAGCACAGAACCCTGGGGAACCCTAGTACCCTGGGGGACCCCTACTACTATGTGTTCACTGAGAAAGACATCTAAATGTTGTTTGAATTTATTTACACTCCCCGCTGACACCACTAGCTGTGGAAGATAATCCCATACTAACCTTAAAGAACCCTTTATGCATTTTAAGATTGAACTCCTTCTTGCCAACTTCATTGTGAGGCTGCATGTCTTGCCAAGAGACCTAAGATTAAAGGAGAAGTCCAGCCTGAGCTTGTTTGGCTGGGCTTCTCCAGAGGGGCACATGAGTGCAATTTGTTTTGGTCTGAAGTCCACTCCCTGCTGATGTCACACAGATCAGTACATGCACGGAGTCATCCCGACTCTGGGATTCTGGATGCACCAGATGCCTGGAGACTGATGGCCGTCTCAGTCGCTCAGTTAGCTGCTGAGACATCCGCTCCCCGCCCCTCCACAGCTCTGCGCTCCACTGAGCGTGAAGGAGCAGAGCTGCTGATTGACAGTTAGCAGCTCTCCGCTCGGGGAGGAGTGAGAACTGAGCCATCAGCGCTGTTTGATCACTTGGTTCTCAGTGAAGAGCAGGGATGAGCCGAACACCCCCCTGTTCGGTTCGCACCAGAACCTGCGAACAGACAAAATGTTCGTGTAAACTTTAGAACCCTATTAAATACAATGGACTCCAACGTTCGAAATCTAAAGTGTTAATTATAAAGGCTAATATGCAAGTTATTGTCCTAAAAAGTGTTTGGGGACCTGGGTCCTGCCCCAGGGGACATGTATCAATGCAAAAAGAAGTTTTAAAAACGGCCGTTTTTTTGGGAGCAGTGATTTTAATAATGCTTAAAATGAAAAAATAAAAGTGAAATATTCCTTTAAATTTCGTACCTGGGGGGTGTGTATGATATGCATGTGAAGTGGCGCATGTTTCCCGTGCTTAGAACTGTCCCTGCAAAAAATGTCATTTTTGAAAGAAAAAAATGCATTTAAAACTGACTCGCGGCTATTAATGAATTGTCGGCTCCCGGCAATACATACAAAAGTCATTGATAAAAAAAAAAAAAAAAAGCGTGGGTGTTCCCCAGAATTCAATTACCAGGCCCTTCAAGTCTGGAATGGATATTAAGGGGAACCCTGCCGCAAATTTAAAAAAAAATTGACGTGGGGTTCCCCCAAATATCCATTCCAGGCCCTTCAGATCTGCCATGGATTTTAAGGGGAACTCCACCCCAAATTTAAAAAAAAATGGCGTGGAGTCCCCCTAAAAATCCATACCAGACCCCTTATCCGAGCACGCAACCTGGCCGGCCGCAGGGGAAAAGGGGGGGACGAGAGAGCTGCCCCCCCTCCCTCCTGAACCGTACCAGGCCACATGCCCTCAACATGGGGAGGATGTCCCCATGTTGATGGGGACAAGGGCCTCATCCCCACAACCCTTGCCCGGTGGTTGTGGGGGTCTGCGGGCGGGGGGCTTATCGGAATCTGGAAGACCCCTTTAACAAAGGGGACCCCCAGATCCTGGCCCCCCCTATGTGAATTGGTAAGGGGTACATTGTACCCCTACCATTTCACGAAGAAAGCGTAAAAAAATGTTTAAAAAAACACACAAACACCTTGAAAAAGTCCTTTATTTAAAAAAAAAAAAAAACATTCCAGCGGTGAAATCCAGTGTCCCGCGGCGATCCCGATGTCCAGCGCTGTCCTTCATTGGTTGTGCCTGAGCGGACCTGATGGGGAACTCCCTCTCAGTATTTTAAATGTATAGACCCGCCCCTTCTAAAGTTCTTCATCAGGTCCGCTCAGCGGACCAGATGCGGAACATGAGAAGGGGCGGGTCTATACATGTATTACCAAAGTGAGAGCAGTCCCCCATCAGGTCCGCCCCCTCGGTATGTCAGACCCGCCTACGTCATTGGCTTGAGCGGGGAACTTCCTTCACTATGTAAATTTAAATTACACAGTGAAGGAAGTTCCCCGCTCAAGCCAATGACGTAGGCGGGTCCGACATACCGAGGGAGCGGACCTGATGGGGAACTTTAGAAGGGGCGGGTCTATACATTTAAAATACTGAGAGGGAGTTCCCCATCAGGTCCGCTCAGGCACAACCAATGAAGGACAGCGCTGGACATCGGGATCGCCGCGGGACACTGGATTTCACCGCTGGAATGTTTTTTTTTAAATAAAGGACTTTTTCAAGGTGTTTGTGTGTTTTTTTAAACATTTTTTTACGCTTTCTTCGTGAAATGGTAGGGGTACTACGTACCCCTTACCAATTCACATAGGGGGGGGCCGGGATCTGGGGGTCCCCTTTGTTAAAGGGGTCTTCCAGATTCCGATAAGCCCCCCGCCCGCAGACCCCCACAACCACTGGGCAAGGGTTGTGGGGATGAGGCCCTTGTCCCCATCAACATGGGGACATCCTCCCCATGTTGAGGGCATGTGGCCTGGTATGGTTCAGGAGGGAGGGGGGGCCACTCTCTCGTCCCCCCCTTTTCCCCTGCGGCCGGCCAGGTTGCGTGCTCGGATAAGGGGTCTGGTATGGATTTTTAGGGGGACTCCATGCCATTTTTTTTTTAATTTGGGGTGGAGTTCCCCTTAAAATCCATGCCAGATCTGAAGGGCCTGGAATGGATATTTGGGGGAACCCCACGTCAATTTTTTTTTAAATTTGCGGCGGGGTTCCCCTTAATATCCATTCCAGACCTGAAGGGCCTGGTAATTGAATTCTGGGGAACCCCCACGCTTTTTTTTTTTTTTTATCAATGACTTTTGTATGTATTGCCGGGAGCCGACAATTCATTAATAGCCGCGAGTCAGTTTTAAAAGACTTTTTTTCTTTCAAAAATGACATTTTTTGCAGGGACAGTTCTAAGCACGGGAAACATGCGCCACTTCACATGCATATCATACACACCCCCCAGGTACGAAATTTAAAGGAATATTTCACTTTTGTTTTTTAATTTTAAGCATTATTAAAATCACTGCTCCCGAAAAAACGGCCGTTTTTAAAACTTCTTTTTGCATTGATACATGTCCCCTGGGGCAGGACCCCGGTCCCCAAACACTTTTTAGGACAATAACTTGCATATTAGCCTTTATAATTAACACTTTCGATTTCTCCCATAGATTTTTCGAATTTGCCGCGAACACCCCAATTTGTTCGCTCATCCCTAGTGAAGAGGCGCCACGGGACCGGTGCAGCATCTAACTGATGCTGCATCCACCTAGGTAAGTATTAATCTGCAAAAAAAATGGATTCTCATACTTCTTCTTATGCCACGTACACACGGTCAGAATTTCCGATGGAAATGGGAGCTTTTCGTCTGATATTTCGACCATGTCTATGCCCCATCGGACTTTTTTTGTCGGAATTTCTGACGGATTTAGATAGAGAACAGGTTCTTAATTTTTCCGACGGAACAAATTCCTATTGGAAAATCAGTTCGTCTGTATGCAATTCCGACGGGAAAAAAAACACGCACGCTCGGAAACAATTAGACGCATGCTCGGAAGCATTGAACTTCTTTTTCTCGCCTTGTCGTAGTGTTGTACGTTACCGCGTTCTTGACGGTCGAAAGTTCAGAGAACCATCCAGGTTTTTTCCAATGGATTTTCCAATCGTGTGTACGGGGCATAAGAATAGTTTTCTCCCAATGATACAGTCATCATTTAAAGATGTGTATATTGCAATCATATCCCCTGTCCAGGGAGAATAAGTAAAATTTTTGTAGTCATCACTCATAACCAAGCTCCTCCAGCCCCCTTATTAGTTTAGTTGCCCTTCTCTGGACTCTCTCCAGTTCAAGGACTTTTTACTTGAAGATTGGTAACCAAAACTGGAATGCATACTCAAGATGTGCCCAAACTAGAGTTTGTAAAGTGGTAGGCTTGACATCGTATGCTATTGCTGAGTGTGTGATCTACTAGGACCCCCAGACATTTTTTGGGTGCTGATAGGAGGCACTCATAATCTGCACTGATGGGGCTGCACTGATAATCAGGGATGTACAAGAAAGACACTTCTAAATGCAGCAATCCAACAGTTTATTAGGACAAACAGTTAAAAGCACTGATTATCAGAGTAAATACTGTACTCACTGTGCCCCTCACAGATCTGTTCACATTGTGACAGCTGTAATTGAACAAAGCTGATCACATGTTAAAGGGCCGCTGTGTTTTGCCCTTTACCACAATCTGTGATCTGGTATGTCCAAGGCATACAGCGGTCACAGAGAATGCCCAATGAGATGGGAGGACGTCCAAAGACACTGAGATGCAACTATTTATTCCAACCTTTATATCATTTATGGACGACTTAAACAGAATTAGTCTCTGTACAGAGCCCTGGGGCACATCACTTACAACTTTGGACCAGTCAGAAAATATGCCAATGCTCCCAACTCTCTGGATGTGCGGGAGGTACATATCATCAGTGCCAAAGGATCTTATTTTGTAAGTTGAGCATTTATGGGGTACTGTATCAAATGCCCAAGTGAAATCTAGATACACTACCTCCACAGGCATTCCCCTATCCAAATTACATCTGATGTAAAAGGTTGGTCTTGCAAGAACAGTCTTTTATAAATCGTTGTTGATTATTACTATGATACTATTTTTATCAACAGATTCTTAGACATGGTCTCATATCATTCTTTCCAATAGTTTACATACTATTTATGTTTGGCTGACTGGTCTTTAACCACCAAGTATATATCTTGGCTTTTTTTAAATATTTTTTAAATATTTTTTAAATATTGGTACCACATTTGTTTTTCTATTGTTACCATTCCAGGACACCCTAGGCTTATACTTGAGTCAATAAGTTTTCCCAGTTTTTTGGGGTAAAATTAGGTGCCTCGGCTTATATTCGGGTCGGCTTATACTCGAGTATATACAGTACTTGTTCTGCGGCTGCCGCTGCCTCTCTGAGTCTCTCTCAGTTTCTCACATCAGCCGATCAGCGGAGCTGAGCGAGAGAGACTCGTCTAATGTAGTTACGTGGCGCACTGACACGATACCAGGAGCCGAGGAGGAGGTGGGTGGAGCCTCTTCCCTGCACTTGCTGCTAACGCCTGGGCCGCTTGGCGTCTAGCAATGAGTGACGTCAGTGAGTCACGTCGGGCCGCTCTGCGGGCAGGTGCAATACGGTGCGGCTCCACAGACTGGTAAGAAAGTGTCCGGCTCCGCTTGCGGTGCGGTTTGTTGTCGGGGGCGGCGCGGTTCGTGGGCTGACCGTGCTGCTCAGTGTGTTGGCAGCGCAGGTGAGAGTGAGAGAGCAGGCTCAGTGTGGCAGCTGGCCAATCAGCTAGCCGGGAGCAGGGGAGCAGAGAGATGAGATCATCTCTCACCGCCCGTGCCTGCCCTGCATTCCTGCAGTGACTTCCGCCCTCACTGTGCAGGCAGCAGAGATATTACATTATCTCTCTGCTGCCTGACTCTGGGAGTCTGGGACACAGCAAGAGACAACCAAAACTACACCTTAGCAGGCAAGTTAGTGACAATCCGCAAGCTGTGGCAGGCGACGTGGCAAGTGACAATCTGCAAATTGTGTCAGGTGACGTGGCAAATGACAATCTTCATCTGGTGGCAGGCAAGTGACAATCAGCAAGGTGTGGCAGGTGACGTGGCAAGTGACAATCCGCAAGGTGTGGCAGGTGATGTGGGAAGTGACAATCCACAAGGTGTGGCAAGTGACAATCCACAAGATGTGGCAGGAGACGTGGCAAGTGACAATCCACAACGTGTGGCAAGTGACACGCTCAGGGCTCCCTCTAATTGCAGGCGACGGTGGCAAGTGACACACTCGGGGCTCCCACTGATTCTGCATTGAACTATTTAATTTCATATTACAATGTAATAATAGAAATAATGCACTTCAATCATCCTGACACCATAACAACCATGGTGCCGGGATGATTGAAGCGCCGACACCAACCATTTCCCCGATAAATTTCCCACAAAAAAATCCTTTTTTGGCAGTGCCCCTCCCGAGAAAAGACTCTGGATCCGCCCCTGTCAAGTTCTTTGAGAACTCTCAGGTGTAAGCCATCTGGTACAATGATTTATTCCCATTACAGTTTTCTAGTCTTTTTTGAACACCGGTTTCTGTCAGCCACAAGGGTACATTCAATATAATGCAATTAACAATTAACATTACTGTCTTGTTTACAAGAAAACCTAAATAAAACTCGCTAGGGGGAGAACGTCTGAGGGAATTTAAATATGGAAAATGATCTGGGGTCCTGGTAGATCACAGATTCAGCAAAATGATGCAATGCCAAGCTGCAGCAAGCAAGGTTGAAAGGCGATTATCATGCATTAAAAAGTATATTTACTCAAAAAATAAAACTATAATTCTACCAGAAAAGGAAAAAGCTAATTTGGGACTTTGAGTGAAGATATATGGGGCCATTCGATCCCCTTCTCCATCTCTGTTGGATGGTTGATAAAGGAAAAAAGGGTGGGACTTTGGATGAGACACACGGAAGCAGATAGATGAATAAGGTAAAAAACTGCTTTTAATTGATTAAGATGGTAATAAAAGTACATAATCGTTACATTTCAAAACTTTATGCATTTTGCTATAAGTCAAGATTAGTATGAACATTGAATAGAAACCAAAAATAGCGTAATAAACATTATTCCAACAAGGAATATTCCAGATACATGAGGTAGTAGAGGTTCAAGAATCACATTGCAGTTAATATCAACATAGTTTAACGACCATAGTAAAGGAGTCAAATGGATGTCAGAAAAAATGAAAATAAAAAATTGAAAATTGAAAATGAATGAATCCATGTCAAGTTAATAAGATGAGTAGACTAGTCGGTAGTTAAAGTCTCTATGCGTTTCGGGGCCTTATAGCCCCTCATCAGGAGAAAAACCGTAGTCGATGTCTATGAGTGAAGAAAACAAAAGTTATTGTCATGGTCAAAGAAATGCGGGTAAGTATAAGACATGATGGGGGGCGTGTCTGGATGTGAGCCGAGAAGCACGTGCTGTAGTGGAGCTCCTCTCATCCTGTTGTATATCCTGTGCCATCCTGAGCCTGTGCAATCTCTGTGTGCCTCCAGAACCCCCATCCTGGTTCCTGAGCACCCCCTGCACCGAACCCAACCTGAATCGCTGTTCCCGGCCAGCCTGTTCTCCTGCAATTCGGCCCGCGGCCAGCTCCATACTGCTGAGTGCCGCTGCCATCTTGCGGCCTACGAGGCCTCCTCATCCTCCGCGCTTAGGGGCCGCGATTGGAGTGACAGCCGACTCCTAGACCATCCGTGGGGGCTTATCGGTCTGAGCGTTTGTGAGCAGCCAGAGGAGCTCGGTGAGTTACTCCCCCGCACCCGCGGCCCGCCGCCATCTTACGGCCTGCGACGCCTCCTCATCCACGCTCGGGTGCCGCGATTGGAGGGACAAGCGGCTGCTACATCCTGGGCCATCTGTTCAGGCTGTCTCAGGCCCTGACCTGTGCCATCAGAAGCTGCCAGAGGACCCCTGTCGCCTGCTTCCCCACACCCTCGGCTGCCGCCATCTTGTGGCCTCTGACGCCAGCTTCATCCTCCAGAGGTGGTAAGCAGGCCACCTTCTTCCTCCCTTGAGCCAGCATCCCCGGAGGGGGGGATAGACTGTCACGCATCACAGAGGGGGGGAGTCGCACATTGCCCTGGCCCAGTGCATCTGAACTAAGTCTGCCCTCATCCTGCTCCCCGGTCCCGGGATCTTTGCCCACAGGCTCCCCACGGTCCCCCTCCACCTCTACTTAAACATCGGATGGGCCACCCTAGGACCCGCTACTCAAAATCAGGCCTGAAGGCTTCGCGCACCCCCCCGCCGGCGGCTGCCCCGTTTGCACAGCGTTCCGTGGCTGCGATGGCGGCCAGTACGCAGGCGGCGGTGGCCCCCGCAGGAGCGGAGATCTTGGTGGCAATCACATCCTGCAAAGAAGCCCTGACAGTGAAGATTGACTTCTTGACGGTGGATGTTGGCCTCAACCGCCAGGATATGGATACGTTTCGATCCCGCATCGCAGAGGTGGAAGATACAGTCCGGGCGGACTCCAGGGAGGTCAGGGCCCTGCAGCTACAAGTGAAAGCGCTCCAAGAGCGTGCGATAGACACTGAGAACCGCCTCAGGCGGAACAACATCCGTATACTTGGCTTGCCTGAGAGAGCTGAGGGCCCAAAACCCGCTGAGTTTACTGAACGACTGCTGTCTACTTTATTTAACCTGGGTGACATGCCGCCCACTTTCGTAGTGGAGAGAGCCCACAGGGTCCCACCACTTCCTCCGAGACCTGGGGCCCTTCCTGCTGCGGCTGTTAAATTACCGGGATCGGGACCGCATCCTGGCTGCGGCGCGTGCCATGCCCGAAATTAAATATGAGAATACCATATTGCTTTTTTTCCCGGACTTCTCTCAGGAGGTGCAGCAACGCCGAAAATCCTTTACTGATGTGCGACGCCGGCTCCGGGAGAAAGGTATCCGCTTTGGTCTCTTGTATCCCAGCAGACTGCGAATCACTGATGGTGACAACACACTTTTTTTGACACCCCGGAGGCTGCGGCAACGTGGCTGAACACCCGCTAATTACTTAAGGCCAAGGACCCCTGGTCGACTGCATACAGCAAGGAGCAGCTGAATACCACTTTTCTCCTTCAACAGGACTTCCTCTTGTTTCTTGGTGAACCCCAATATTGCCCATTTTTTATGTCCCCAGTCCTTCTCCTTGCATCCCCTTTGTGTGTCAGATGGATTTTGCTGGCTAGACTGCCGCTTACTCCTGCTTAAGGAGCTCCAACAGCAACTACTACATTGCCCCACACTTAAACCGAAGTGACCCCGGTTGTCCCTTGTCTCTCTCCCCACACTTTGGATCCCCCACCCAAAGCCGAGACGGGCTTCCCCGGAGAGTGCTCCCCCACCTCTGGTCCTCCGGGCCAACTTCTTGAGGTCTTAGTGACCTAAGGATTCTATGTTTTTTTCAGTTATGGGACGAAACCCTGCATCAGTTTTTATGGTTCTTTGGCCTATTTTTTTGGCCTTTGAGCTAGGTTTGTATGATGTTTGGGTAGGGTGTTATGTGTTCTGGGGAGAGGGGTTTGTTTGTTTTGAAATTCTCGATAAGTACTGTATTGCTCAAATACCTTATTGGTCTCTGATACAACTGAATATATGTGCCAATGTTGGGTTTGCTTACATGTGTCGGTTTGATGAGCTCGTCTTGCTCCTGTTCCCCCCTGGTGTTCCATGATGGCTCCCTCAGATGCTGAGCTACTGACCGTTTTGTCGTGGAACGTCAGGGGGCTTAACTCCAAATATAAAAGGTCACTGTTATTCCAAAATTTGAAACTGCACAATCCCCACATAGTGCTGCTGCAGGAGACGCACTTAACAGGTAGCAAGGTTCTAGCTCTGAAAAAACCCTGGGTGCTAAGGGCGCTTCATGCGACCTACTCTTCATACTCTCGAGGGGTGTCTATACTGATTAGCAAACGTGTACCTTGTGTGATTCATGATGTTCATCTGGATCCCCAGGGGAAATATGTTATGGTAGTGTTTAGTGTTTATAACGTGAAGTATGTTATTGTGAATGTCTATCTGCCTCCCCCGAGTCAGATGCAGATTCTGTACACACTCTATGAGAGGCTGGCTCCGCATTGCCCAGCACAGGTTCTGTTCATGGGAGATTTTAATGCTACACTGTCCCGTGACCTGGACAGGCCTTCCCCCCAATCTACTTTTAATTCTGATCTCGGAACGTGGGCTCAGGCCACAGAGTTCCAGGAGGCATGGAGGTGGCTTCACCCCCATGATAGAATGTATTCATGCTTTTCAGCCACATTTCGAACCTCCTCCCGCATTGATCTGGCTTTTGTCAATAACACCATGTTGGCTAACGTTTAAGAAGCATGCTACCTTCCCTCTGGCCTCTCTGACCACCACCCACTTAAATTGACCATTAGGACCACAAGGTCGCGGAACAAAGCCCTTTGGAGGTTACAACACCATTGGATTGATAATGAGGCGGTCCATGACAGGGTCTTTTCTCCCTTGGGGGACTATTGGGCACACAATGCGGGGTCGGCCTCCCTGGAGATGACCTGGGACGTCTCCAAGGCTCACAGCAGGGGTCAGTATATCTCGGCTGTGGCGGCGGTGAGGGCAGAGCTGGGAGACAGGGTCTCTGACCTGCAGCGCAGGGTGGATGAGGCCTTGACTCAATATTCGGCCTCGGCAACGGTCCCGAATTTTGAGCACCTTTCGTCGCTTAGGCGAGAACTACATCTCCATGTTTCGGATATCACTAGGCTTGGTATACAACGTAGCAGACAGGAATACTTTGAGCATGGAGACAAAAATAGCAAACTCCTAGCACTGCTGGCTCAGCAGGACAGGCCCTCAGCGGTAATATCAGAAATCCTCACGACGGATGGCGTTTCTGTCACCTCTCAGGAGGATATTCTGTCTGCATTCACCACATTTTATACCTCTCTGTATATTTCTTCACTCCCTGATGGGTTTGACCCTGCACCTATGATCTCTCTGTTGGACACACTAGCCCTGGGATGGCTCTCTGACTCGGAGAGGCAACTCCTTGTCTCAGAGATCACTCCAGAAGACGTCACACTGGCCATTAAGTCCTTCCCGGCAGGTAAGACCCCAGGGCCAGATGGCCTGCCCATAGAGTATTATAGGGCCCATACAGAATTACTCGCCCCCAAACTAGCACAGATGTTCCAAGCCTGTTTGCAACATGACTCCTTACCGCCCTCTATGAGAGAAGCCCATGTCGTTCTCATTCCAAAGCCTAATAAAGACCCTAAACTGTGCGCCTCCTACAGGCCAATCACACTTCTCAACTGTGATCTCAAAATTTTAACCAAGTTGCTGGCCACTAGACTTAATACAGTAATAAAATCCCTGATTGACTCTGAACAAACGGGCTTTATGCCCGGTAGGTCTACGGACATTAATATACGTAGGTTATTCTCTAATATTCATGCCCCCCATACTAACCAGGGTACTAGGACCATTGCCTCCCTAGATATAGAGAAGGCATTCGACACGGTGGAGTGGGCCTATCTGTGGGAGGTGCTTAGAAGAATGGGTTTCCCGCTGACATTTATAGGTTGGATACGTACACTCTATACTGGTCCCACGGCGTGCATTAAGCTAAATGGCTCCCTGTCTCCTCCGTTCCCCCTGCAGAGGGGCACCAGACAGGGATGTCCTCTCTCTTCGGCCCTCTTCGCCCTGGCCATGGAACCTATTGCTGAAGCCCTCAGGAGCTCTTCCGAGATCCGTGGTCTTAGGGTGGGCTGGCTGGAGGAGAGAGTGGCTCTCTCTGATCTGCTGCTTTTTTTGAATGACACTGGTGACTCTCTGCGGGGCGCACTCAGTATCATGGATGCCTTCTCCGCCTTCACGGGGTTGAGAGTGAACTGGCACAAGTCTCAGTTGTTTCCGGTGGATGCGGGGGCCAGGTCCTCGTCACCCTCCTCTCTTCCACTTCAATGGGTTGAACAGTTCACTTATTTAGGTGTTGTTGTCTCAAGAGAGAGTGGGGACTTTGTGCGGCTCAATCTTGATCCGGTCTTGGTAGTCATTAAAACCAAGCTAAAGGCGTGGAGTAATCTTCCCCTTTCTCTCATTGGGCGCATTAATCTTCTCAAGATGAAAGTCCTCCCTAAACTTACATACATCTTTCGGAACTCCCCACAATGGCTGACTAAAGTTTTCTTTAACTCCCTCAGGCAACTCTTCCTCTCCTTTATTTGGGGGCCCAAACCACCTAGATTCAAATATACCACCTTGACCAGGCCTGTGGATAATGGGGGATTGGCTCTTCCTGATTGCCACAAGTATTACTTGGCTACTCAGCTTGTGACCGCCCACTGGTGGCTGCAGCCGGACCTCACCAACTCTGCGACGGTATTGGAGGCAGCCATAGTGGGGTCTTTGGAGGCACTGGAGGGTCTGTTATTCAGGGGGCCTAAAACGCCTCACAATCTCACCCCTTCGATGCGTACCACTATGCGGGCATGGAAGGCGGGTGAAGCACTGAGGGCACACCAGCCGAACTCCTGGTCTCCTCACACCCCCCTGTGGCTGAATCCTAACCTATCGCATTTCAACACTATCCCGGATCCACAGGCCTGGGCCAAATACAAAATACTGACCCTTAAACATATTATCACTAACGGGGATCTCACCTCCTTTCACACTTTATGCACCAAATTTAATGTGCCGGCACGGGCCCATTTTAGGTATCTTCAAATTGCTCATGCCTACAGGTGTCAATTTTTGGGCCAACCAGTTAAACTGGTATACTCTGAGTTAGAATCCACCCTCCGAGTAAAGGACCTGGAGAAACCCACGTCTCAGCTCTATGGATCCCTGCTGGTTGCAGCCGTCCCCGAGCTGTCCTCCCTCCGCAGGAAATGTATGGAGGACATACCGGGGATGGATGAGGACGACTGGAGGGAGATTTGGGACTTTCCCTTCTCCCCTCTGGTCTCAGCAAGAGACAAACTGGTCCAATACAAAACTGTACATAGAGCTCACTACACACCTCACAGGTTGCACCGGATGTCGCCGGCGCATTCTCCGGCGTGCTGGCACTGCTCCTATCAACCGGGGGACTTTTTCCACATTTTCTGGGTTTGCCCGGCAATCGCACATTATTGGAAAGAAGTACTCCTGGTGATTACTAAGGTCACTACGACTAGTGTTCCTTATGAATCTATATATTGTCTGCTGGGGCTGGTTGAACAAATGTCGATGATCAGAGCCAGGAAAGTACTCATATCCCTGTTACTATACTATGCTCGCAAAGCCATTACAATGCACTGGAAACAATCGTCTCCCCCCTCTGTCAGGTTCTGGAAAAGCCTAGTGAATGCTAGTTTGCCCCTATATAAAGCCACATACTCGGACAGGGGATGCCCACAAAAATTGGAGAAGGTATGGAGTTGTTGGCTAGATCATAGTACCACGGCAAATGATGCAGTGACCAATACCTAGATTGACAATGTTTTTTTTTCTTTTCTTTTTTTTTGTTCATTGACCCAACTTTTCTCATGTAACCTTATCCTGTCAATATCAATTTGAGCACAGATTATCTTGACCTAACCCTCTCCCCACAATTGGGGTTATAATGTAAGCTAAGTTAGGATGTTTGTGTTATGTGTTGTGCCCTGTTGCGGTGAGTTGCCACAACAGAGAAACTGCCCCTGTGTGGGCAAATGTTAAGCCCCTGCGTGGGTAAATTTACATGCTCATATAAATCTCAATAAAAAAGATTTAGCAAAAAAAAAAAAAAAGTATAAGACATGATGGTAAGCTTCCATCACACAAACACTCAACCCACTGGCTTACATGTACATCTGCGCAATGGCGTTGCGGCCATGATGGTGATGGGCTGGCCAAAAAGGTCACGGATGGGAGCTGAGGGGGCATGGTGAGGCAACAACCGAACACACAGGCAACCACCCCAAAAGGTCACAGAGGATGTGATGACATGGATGTGATGCTGGATGGAAGGACCCCAAAGGATCTGTAGTGACAAGAGCAAAAATGTGAAGACAAAGGACATACAGGTATTGAGGTGCAAAGTGTGTGAGGGTGGTTGTGGGGCAAAGTAATGAGATCAGAAGCAAAAGGAAGAAGTGGAAGAGAGGAAAGGCTGGATAAATAAGGGGAGACAGGGGGGGGAGGGGATGGTGGAGGAAAAGGGAGAGGGAGGAATGGGGAAAAGAAGCAGGAGAGGGTGAGGGAGGATAGGGGAGAAAAAAGATTTACCATGATGCAGAGTTCCTGGGAACAAAGTAGAGCAAAACAGAGGTGTATGTGGATCCTAGATGAGAAGTTATGTGAAGTAGCAAAAGGATGTAAGACACTAGAGGGGGGGAAGCCCAAATAGGGGAAGCCCCCGCAAATACGCCCCCAACGTCACACAACGTAATTTTTTTCTGACATCCATTTGACTCCTTCACTATGGTCGTTAAACTATGTTGATATTAACTGCAATGTGATTCTTGAACCTCTACTACCTCATGTATCTGGAATATTCCTTGTTGGAATAATGTTTATTACGCTATTTTTGGTTTCTATAATTCTACCACTTTACAAAGCCCTGTTTCGGCCAAATGTCGAGTATGCATTCCAGTTTTGTATTCCAGTTTTGCTCACCAATCCTCCGGAAGGATGTCCTTGAACTGCAGAGAGTCCAGGAAGGGCAACACAGCTAAAAGGGGAGCTGGAGGACCTTAGTTTTGGGAAACGACTACAACAATTAAATTTTTTCTCCCTGGATAATATGCACATAAGAGGGGATATGATGACAGTATTCAAATCTTTAAATGGTGAGTATATTATTGGGAAAAAACTATTTAATCTTAGGTCTCTAAACACAATGAAGTTACACAAACTAAACACAATGAAGTCACAAACATAATGAAGTTGGACAAGATGTGTCTCAGTCTTAACCACTTGCCGACTGTCTAACGACTAAATACGTCAGCAGAATGGCACAGCTGATCAAAGCAATGTACCTGTACGTTGCTTTGAATTTGCCGCGGTGCGGGCGTGCGCGCCCGCTGCAAGCTCAGTGCCCGCGGGACCCACGGACTTGATGTCCGCCGGTGTCCCGCGATCGTGTCACGGAGCTGCAGAAGAGGGAGATGCCTATGTAAACAAGGCATTTCCCTGTTCTGCCTAGTGACAGGACAGTGATCTACTGCTTCCTGTCATCAGGAACAGTGATCACTGTCGTGTCACTTGTAGCCCAGCCCGCCCACAGTTGGAATCACTCCCTAGGACACACTTAACCCCTTCCTCGCCCCCTAGTGGTTAACCCCTTCCCTGCCAGTGTCATTTACACAGTAAACAGTGCATTTTTATAGCACTGATCGCTATATAAATGACAATGGTCCCAAAATAATGTCAAAAGTGTTCGATGTGTCCACCATAATGTCGCCGTCATGATAAAAATCAAAGATCGCCGCCAATACTAATAAAAAACAATTTTTATAATAAAAATGCCGTAAAACTATTCCCTATTTTGTAGAAGCTATAACTTTTGCGCAAACTAATCAATATACGCTTTATTGCGATTTTTTTACCAAAAATATGTAGAAGAATACATATCGGCCTAAACTGAGAAAGAGATTTGTTTTTTTATATATTTTTTGTGGGATATTTATTATAGCAAAGAGTAAAAAATATTGCTTTTTTTTCAAAATTGTCGCTATTTATTTTTTATAGCTCAAAAAAGAAAAAACGCAGAGGTGATCAAATACCACCAAAAGAAAGCTTGATCTGTGGGAAAAAAAGGATGTCAATTTTGTTTGGGCGCAACGTCACACAACCACGCAATTGTCAGTTAAAACGACGCAGCGCCGAATCGCAAAAAGTGCTCTGGTCAAGAAGGGGGTAAATTCTTCCGGGGCTGAAGTGGTTAAACTGTCTAAGAAGTTCTTTACTGTTAGAGTGGTAAGGGTTTGGAACTTGGTTCCACAGTTGGGAGTGTAGAATAATTAAAAAAACTTTTAGATGAGTGTCATGCCTTCGGCCTACAAGGAAAATAATATCTTCTAGACTTGCAATACCAACATTGTCCACTAGATGCCACTTTTAACAAAAGACTATTGACGGGCAGTGTTCTATGGTTAATACACATTTCCTGTCATATCACTGGGAACTAGCTCCACTTCCTATTACAACTCTTTCATCTTTTTCATTGAAACAGTCCACATGGAGCCAGCTAAGCCTGCACCACATGTTTCCTAGGAAAATCCTGGTCCTTCTAAGGCAGCATCGCTGGTATGCTAAACATTGTTTACCTGTATACCTACTGGACATTTGTTTATGTTCATGTAATTCTTATATGTTCATTTATCTGTTTATTTCTAGTTTCACGATACATACGCACGCTCGTGTACATCCTATTCTTATATGGCCACCACCTGTTAATTTTAAGAAAGATCCAAAGTTACAGACAGTCTGGTTATTTTAGGATGCAAGGTTTAAGCTGTATGTTGAGCTACATACACACCAGGGGCAAATGTGTAGCGAGAGGAGAACAGAGAAACAGCCGCTATCCAGCAAGTGGGATTTAGGACAGTGACTACACAGAGGCCTGCTACCCTGTCAGCGCAGTCACCTGCATACGGCGATACAGCAGTCTCTACACAGTCAAGCATTCCTGCAAGCAACATGTCACATAGCCAGGCATCCTCACTGTCAGGTCACCTGAAGCCAGGTGACAGATGCACACTGTTGGGGTCAGGAGTGCACCGCTAAGGTAGTGAACCCTATAGCTGACTGCTGCGGATGGAACACTGGGTGGTTAAGGAAGGCAGGCCCACAAGAGCACAAACAGGGATCCCACAGGGAGCTAGAGCCCAAGATTCCCTAGGGCACGGAGATCTAAGATCCAGCAGGTGTTCACCAGAGCCTCTAGTGGTGAGGATGGACTAAGCTGCAACTGGCTCCAGGTCGCAACCCCCAGAGTCCCCTAGCTCACGCTCCGTAGGGTATAGAGAATAGAGGGGCAGCAGCAGCTCAGGATACAAGAGATAGTGAGGGGACAAGCCAAGGTCAGGGCGACAAGCAGACAAGGATAAAGAAAGGACAAGCCAAAGGTCAAGGTCACAGGCAGACAGGGATAGTCGAGAACAAGCCAAGATCGGTAACAAGAGACAGACGTAGCACACGGCAAGCAGGAACCCAAACACACAATGCTTAACAAACATTGTTGATCAGCAAGGCAGACTTGCAGTGCACAGGTTAATATAGAGTTTTCAGCTCTTCTAGATCTTCCTTCGCAAGCAATGCACTCGCTATCGCACGTGCAAAAGCTGAAGCCGCCAAGGCCCGAGTAGCCTTTGCTGAGCAAGAAATGCAGATTAAAAAAGAGAAAGTGAGGCTAAAGACAGAGAAAGTGCAGCAAGAGGCAAAGTTAGAGGCCGAAGAAGCCCTCATAGAAGTAGCCCTAGAGAAACTCAATGTAGAGAAGGAAGCAGCAGCCGAAGCAGAGGCCTTAGAATTAGCTGTATACCCGAGAAGTGAATGCAGCAGATGCAGCAATATTCTTGACCCAGAAGCTGAAACTCCAGATTCTCTACAACAAACTTCAGATTACATTAATCAACATCTTAAGCCAAGCAGTGACAAAGAGGACATCAAAGAGACAAGCCAAAGACACTACACGGTTCCTGCCGCAAGTCAGCGACAAGTCTCAAGCCTGCAAACAGGAGAAATCCATGAAAAGTGACTCCTCCTTTGACAGACTCCCTATACGTGAGGTAACAGAGCCTTCTAATCGTCCTCCAGAACCAACGTCCAAGTCAGAACGGTATGACTGAGGCCGGCTTGACACCCTCAAAAGGTATGACTACAAACAGCCATCTCACCATGGCAACACACAGCAGGTTAACCAAGCCACTATAGACTTTGCAAGGTTCTTTGCACGACGTGAGTTAGTCACCAAAGGACTTGAAATGTTTAATGACTGCCCTGGAAGCTACAGAGCATGGCGGTCTTCCTTTCAAAATGCCTTTAGAGACTTAGATTTGTCTTGCAGTGAAGAGATAGACCTCCTGATCAAATGGCTTGGAAATGAGTCTGCCAAGCATGCCAGGCGAATCAGGACAATAAATATAAACCACCCAGATGCCTGGTCTTAAAACAATCTGGGATAGACTTGATGAGTGTTATGGTTCAGCAGAAGCAGTAGAAAGCGCACTATTCAAAAGACTTGATAACTTCCCCAAAATACGTAACAAAGCCTACCAGAAACTTAGGGAGCTAAGTGACTTGCTAATGTAACTTCAAGAAGCTAAATCCGAGGGGGACTTACAAGGACTTGCATTCCTTGACACAGCCAGAGGTATCAAGCCCATTGTACAAAAGTTACCCTATAACTTGCAAGAGCAGTGGATTACACATGGATCCCGATGTAACCATTTAAGGCCCGGACCATTATGCAGCTTAAAGACCTGGCCACTTTTTGCGATTCGGCACTGCGTTGCTTTAACTGAAAATTGCGCGGTCGTGCGGCGTGGCTCCCAAACAAAATTGGCATCCTTTTTTCCACACAAATAGAGCTTTCTTTTGGTGGTATTTGATCACCTCTGTGATTTTTATTTTTTGCGCTATAAACAAAAATAGAGTGACAATTTTGAAAAAAATGCAATATTTTTTACTTTTTGCTTCAATAAATATCCCCCAAAAATGTTTTTTCCCTCATTTTAGGCCGATACGTATTCTTCTACATATTTTTGGTAAAAAAAATCGCAATACGCGTTTATTGATTGGTTTGCGCAAAATTTATAGCGTCTACCACATAGGGGATAGTTTTATTGCATTTTTATTAATAATAAAAAAAATTCTAGTAAAGGTGGCGATCAGCGACATTATGGCAGACACATCGGACACTTTTGACACTATTTTGGGACCATTGTCATTTTTACAGCGAACAGTGGCATAAAAATGCACTGATTACTGTAAAAATGACACTGGCAGTGAATGGGGTTAACCAGGAGGGGGCGCTGTAGGGGTTAAGTGTGTCCTGATGTGTGTTTCTTTCTGTGGGGGGCGTGGCTTAGCATATGACGTCACTGATCGCCGTTCCTTATGACAGGGAACAGACGATCAGTGACAGGCTCACTAGGAAGCACGGGGAGAGGTTTGTTTACACTTACCTCTCCCCGTTCTTCCTCTCTGTGACCCGATCGCGGGACACCGGCGGCAATCAGACGGCTGTTCCCGCGGGGACGGTCACGGAGAAGAGGAACGGGTTGCAAGTGTGCCGGCGTCAGCGCACTCGCGACCCACGGCTGGGATCTTAAAGGGGACGTACCTGTACGCCCTTGTGCCCAGCCGTGCCATTCTGCCGACGTACATCGGCGTGCAACAATCCTTAAGTGGTTAAAAGACAGCATGATGTTCCATTCCCTCCTTTTTCTGTTTTTGTGGATTTTGTGTGTCAGCAAGCTAAAACAAGAAATTAATCCAAGTTTTGATTTTACTTTGTCATGTGCTGCTCCTTCAGGACTTAACCCTCGCAAACCTCCAGTAGCAGTACACAAAACTAACGTGACGCCTCCAGATTCTTTTCATAGGTCTGCCAGCTTCTCTAACTCGGAGACAATGGTCAAAGATCCTGGTAAGCAGTGTCCCTTGCATCGAAAGCCATATCCTCTCCTAAAATGCAGAGCCCTCAGAGAGAAAACCCTGCAGGATATTGAAAATGGTTTTGATGTAAGCACACGCACACAAATACACACTCATACTCAGGTTAAACTGGTTGGACTGGTGTCCTTATTTAACCTTACCAACTATTAGAATGTGAATTATACGGGGGCGCATGCGCGCGAGTGACGGGAATGGCTGCTTGATTCCTCCGCTCCGTGCAGTCGGAACGAATATCCCGGCTTACTGAGCACTAGGGATGAGCTCGGTGTTCGAGTCGAACATACGTTCGACTCGAACATCGGCTGTTCGATCGTTCGACGAAGATCGAACGATTTGGGCCGTTCGCGCCTAATTCGAGTGACGCGAACGGCCCACAATGCACTACGCCATCGCAGTGTCATCCAGGCGCTGTGATTGGCCAAGCATGCACTGTGACCCCGCATGCTTGGCCAATCACAGCGCCGGCAGCGAGGAGAGCAATGATTGGCCACAGGCACGATGCCTGTGGCCAATTATTGCTGAGGGTGTTTAGTACACGCCCCACACTATAAAAGGCCGCCAGCACGGCGGCCTAGTGTAGTGTGTTCCGGAGCAGGGAAAGAGAAGCATAGGCAGGGACAGTGACATTTTTTTTTCTTGCTTAACCTGGATTCCTTTAGTTTAGGGAAAGAGAAGGATAGGTAGGGAGAGTGTCAGTGTGTTTTACTGTGCTAATCCTTGTTTGTAGGGACAGGGAAGGACAGTGAGGGAAATTCTCCTTGTGCTATAGTGTGCTAAAGCATTGATCATCAACCATCTTTAAAAAAACATTTTTTATAGGGACAGAAAACTATAGGTAGGGAGAGTGTCAGTGTGTTTTACTGTGCTAATCCTTGTTTGTAGGGACAGGGAAGGACAGTGAGGGAAATTCTCCTTGTGCTATAGTGTGCTAAAGCATTGATCATCAACCATCTTTAAAAAAACATTTTTTATAGGGACAGAAAACTATAGGTAGGGAGAGTGTCAGTGTGTTTTACTGTGCTAATCCTTGTTTGTAGGGACAGGGAAGGACAGTGAGGGAAATTCTCCTTGTGCTATAGTGTGCTAAAGCATTGATCATCAACCATCTTTAAAAAAACATTTTTTATAGGGACAGAAAACTATAGGTAGGGAGAGTGTCAGTGTGTTTTACTGTGCTAATCCTTGTTTGTAGGGACAGGGAAGGACAGTGAGGGAAATTCTCCTTGTGCTATAGTGTGCTAAAGCATTGATCATCAACCATCTTTAAAAAAACATTTTTTATAGGGACAGAAAACTATAGGTAGGGAGAGTGTCAGTGTGTTTTACTGTGCTAATCCTTGTTTGTAGGGACAGGGAAGGACAGTGAGGGAAATTCTCCTTGTGCTATAGTGTGCTAAAGCATTGATCATCAACCATCTTTAAAAAAACATTTTTTATAGGGACAGAAAACTATAGGTAGGGAGAGTGTCAGTGTGTTTTACTGTGCTAATCCTTGTTTGTAGGGACATGGAAGGACAGTGAGGGAAATTCTCCTTGTGCTATAGTGTGCTAAAGCATTGATCATCAACCATCTTTAAAAAAACATTTTTTATAGGGACAGAAAACTATAGGTAGGGAGAGTGTCAGTGTGTTTTACTGTGCTAATCCTTGTTTGTAGGGACAGGGAAGGACAGTGAGGGAAATTCTCCTTGTGCTATAGTGTGCTAAAGCATTGATCATCAACCATCTTTAAAAAAACATTTTTTATAGGGACAGAAAACTATAGGTAGGGAGAGTGTCAGTGTGTTTTACTGTGCTAATTCTTGTTTGTAGGGACAGGGAAGGACAGTGAGGGAAATTCTCCTTGTGCTATAGTGTGCTAAAACATTGATCATCAACCATCTTTAAAAAAACATTTTTTATAGGGACAGAAAACTATAGGTAGGGAGAGTGTCAGTGTGTTTTACTGTGCTAATCCTTGTTTGTAGGGGCAGGGAAGGACAGTGAGGGAAATTCTCCTTGTGCTATAGTGTGCTAAAGCATTGATCATCAACCATCTTTAAAAAAACATTTTTTATAGGGACAGAAAACTATAGGTAGGGAGAGTGTCAGTGTGTTTTACTGTGCTAATCCTTGTTTGTAGGGACAGGGAAGGACAGTGAGGGAAATTCTCCTTGTGCTATAGTGTGCTAAAGCATTGATCATCAACCATCTTTAAAAAAACATTTTTTATAGGGACAGAAAACTATAGGTAGGGAGAGTGTCAGTGTGTTTTACTGTGCTAATCCTTGTTTGTAGGGACAGGGAAGGACAGTGAGGGAAATTCTCCTTGTGCTATAGTGTGCTAAAGCATTGATCATCAACCATCTTTAAAAAAACATTTTTTATAGGGACAGAAAACTATAGGTAGGGAGAGTGTCAGTGTGTTTTACTGTGCTAATCCTTGTTTGTAGGGACAGGGAAGGACAGTGAGGGAAATTCTCCTTGTGCTATAGTGTGCTAAAGCATTGATCATCAACCATCTTTAAAAAAACATTTTTTATAGGGACAGAAAACTATAGGTAGGGAGAGTGTCAGTGTGTTTTACTGTGCTAATCCTTGTTTGTAGGGACAGGGAAGGACAGTGAGGGAAATTCTCCTTGTGCTATAGTGTGCTAAAGCATTGATCATCAACCATCTTTAAAAAAACATTTTTTATAGGGACAGAAAACTATAGGTAGGGAGAGTGTCAGTGTGTTTTACTGTGCTAATCCTTGTTTGTAGGGACATGGAAGGACAGTGAGGGAAATTCTCCTTGTGCTATAGTGTGCTAAAGCATTGATCATCAACCATCTTTAAAAAAACATTTTTTATAGGGACAGAAAACTATAGGTAGGGAGAGTGTCAGTGTGTTTTACTGTGCTAATCCTTGTTTGTAGGGACAGGGAAGGACAGTGAGGGAAATTCTCCTTGTGCTATAGTGTGCTAAAGCATTGATCATCAACCATCTTTAAAAAAACATTTTTTATAGGGACAGAAAACTATAGGTAGGGAGAGTGTCAGTGTGTTTTACTGTGCTAATTCTTGTTTGTAGGGACAGGGAAGGACAGTGAGGGAAATTCTCCTTGTGCTATAGTGTGCTAAAACATTGATCATCAACCATCTTTAAAAAAACATTTTTTATAGGGACAGAAAACTATAGGTAGGGAGAGTGTCAGTGTGTTTTACTGTGCTAATCCTTGTTTGTAGGGGCAGGGAAGGACAGTGAGGGAAATTCTCCTTGTGCTATAGTGTGCTAAAGCATTGATCATCAACCATCTTTAAAAAAACATTTTTTATAGGGACAGAAAACTATAGGTAGGGAGAGTGTCAGTGTGTTTTACTGTGCTAATCCTTGTTTGTAGGGACAGGGAAGGACAGTGAGGGAAATTCTCCTTGTGCTATAGTGTGCTAAAGCATTGATCATCAACCATCTTTAAAAAAACATTTTTTATAGGGACAGAAAACTATAGGTAGGGAGAGTGTCAGTGTGTTTTACTGTGCTAATCCTTGTTTGTAGGGACAGGGAAGGACAGTGAGGGAAATTCTCCTTGTGCTATAGTGTGCTAAAGCATTGATCATCAACCATCTTTAAAAAAACATTTTTTATAGGGACAGAAAACTATAGGTAGGGAGAGTGTCAGTGTGTTTTACTGTGCTAATCCTTGTTTGTAGGGACAGGGAAGGACAGTGAGGGAAATTCTCCTTGTGCTATAGTGTGCTAAAGCATTGATCATCAACCATCTTTAAAAAAACATTTTTTATAGGGACAGAAAACTATAGGTAGGGAGAGTGTCAGTGTGTTTTACTGTGCTAATCCTTGTTTGTAGGGACAGGGAAGGACAGTGAGGGAAATTCTCCTTGTGCTATAGTGTGCTAAAGCATTGATCATCAACCATCTTTAAAAAAACATTTTTTATAGGGACAGAAAACTATAGGTAGGGAGAGTGTCAGTGTGTTTTACTGTGCTAATCCTTGTTTGTAGGGACAGGGAAGGACAGTGAGGGAAATTCTCCTTGTGCTATAGTGTGCTAAAGCATTGATCATCAACCATCTTTAAAAAAACATTTTTTATAGGGACAGAAAACTATAGGTAGGGAGAGTGTCAGTGTGTTTTACTGTGCTAATCCTTGTTTGTAGGGACAGGGAAGGACAGTGAGGGAAATTCTCCTTGTGCTATAGTGTGCTAAAGCATTGATCATCAACCATCTTTAAAAAAACATTTTTTATAGGGACAGAAAACTATAGGTAGGGAGAGTGTCAGTGTGTTTTACTGTGCTAATCCTTGTTTGTAGGGACATGGAAGGACAGTGAGGGAAATTCTCCTTGTGCTATAGTGTGCTAAAGCATTGATCATCAACCATCTTTAAAAAAACATTTTTTATAGGGACAGAAAACTATAGGTAGGGAGAGTGTCAGTGTGTTTTACTGTGCTAATCCTTGTTTGTAGGGACAGGGAAGGACAGTGAGGGAAATTCTCCTTGTGCTATAGTGTGCTAAAGCATTGATCATCAACCATCTTTAAAAAAACATTTTTTATAGGGACAGAAAACTATAGGTAGGGAGAGTGTCAGTGTGTTTTACTGTGCTAATTCTTGTTTGTAGGGACAGGGAAGGACAGTGAGGGAAATTCTCCTTGTGCTATAGTGTGCTAAAACATTGATCATCAACCATCTTTAAAAAAACATTTTTTATAGGGACAGAAAACTATAGGTAGGGAGAGTGTCAGTGTGTTTTACTGTGCTAATCCTTGTTTGTAGGGGCAGGGAAGGACAGTGAGGGAAATTCTCCTTGTGCTATAGTGTGCTAAAGCATTGATCATCAACCATCTTTAAAAAAACATTTTTTATAGGGACAGAAAACTATAGGTAGGGAGAGTGTCAGTGTGTTTTACTGTGCTAATCCTTGTTTGTAGGGACAGGGAAGGACAGTGAGGGAAATTCTCCTTGTGCTATAGTGTGCTAAAGCATTGATCATCAACCATCTTTAAAAAAACATTTTTTATAGGGACAGAAAACTATAGGTAGGGAGAGTGTCAGTGTGTTTTACTGTGCTAATCCTTGTTTGTAGGGACAGGGAAGGACAGTGAGGGAAATTCTCCTTGTGCTATAGTGTGCTAAAGCATTGATCATCAACCATCTTTAAAAAAACATTTTTTATAGGGACAGAAAACTATAGGTAGGGAGAGTGTCAGTGTGTTTTACTGTGCTAATCCTTGTTTGTAGGGACAGGGAAGGACAGTGAGGGAAATTCTCCTTGTGCTATAGTGTGCTAAAGCATTGATCATCAACCATCTTTAAAAAAACATTTTTTATAGGGACAGAAAACTATAGGTAGGGAGAGTGTCAGTGTGTTTTACTGTGCTAATCCTTGTTTGTAGGGACAGGGAAGGACAGTGAGGGAAATTCTCCTTGTGCTATAGTGTGCTAAAGCATTGATCATCAACCATCTTTAAAAAAACATTTTTTATAGGGACAGAAAACTATAGGTAGGGAGAGTGTCAGTGTGTTTTACTGTGCTAATCCTTGTTTGTAGGGACGGGAAAGGACAGTGAGGGAAATTCTCCTTGTGCTATAGTGTGCTAAAGCATTGATCATCAACCATCTTTAAAAAAAACATTTTTTATAGGGACAGAAAACTATAGGTAGGGAGAGTGTCAGTGTGTTTTACTGTGCTAATCCTTGTTTGTAGGGACAGGGAAGGACAGTGAGGGAAATTCTCCTTGTGCTATAGTGTGCTAAAGCATTGATCATCAACCATCTTTAAAAAAACATTTTTTATAGGGACAGAAAACTATAGGTAGGGAGAGTGTCAGTGTGTTTTACTGTGCTAATTAGGGATGAGCTTCATGTTCGAGTCGAACATACGTTCGACTCGAACATCGGCTGTTCGATCGTTCGACGAAGATCGAATGATTTGGGCCGTTCGCGCCAAATTCGAGTGACGCGAACGGCCCACAATGCACTACGCCATCGCAGTGTCATCCAGGTGCTGTGATTGGCCAAGCATGCACTGTGACCCCGCATGCTTGGCCAATCACAGCGCCGGCAGCGAGGAGAGCAATGATTGGCCACAGGCAGGATGCCTGTGGCCAATTATTGCTGAGGGTGTTTAGTACACGCCCCACACTATAAAAGGCCGCCAGCACGGCGGCCTAGTGTAGTGTGTTCCGGAGCAGGGAAAGAGAAGCATAGGCAGGGACAGTGACATTTATTTTTTCTTGCTTAACCTGGATTCCTTTAGTTTAGGGAAAGAGAAGGATAGGTAGGGAGAGTGTCAGTGTGTTTTACTGTGCGAATCCTTGTTTCTAGGGACAGGGAAGGACAGTGAGGGAATTCTCCTTGTGCTATAGTGTGCTTTAAAAAAACATTTTTTCTAGGGACAGAAAACTATAGGTAGGGAGAGTGTCAGTGTGTTTTACTGTGCGAATCCTTGTTTCTAGGGACAGGGAAGGACAGTGAGGGAAATTCTCCTTGTGCTATAGTGTGCTTTAAAAAAACATTTTTTCTAGGGACAGAAAACTATAGGTAGGGAGAGTGTCAGTGTGTTTTACTGTGCGAATCCTTGTTTCTAGGGACAGGGAAGGACAGTGAGGGAAATTCTCCTTGTGCTATAGTGTGCTTTAAAAAAACATTTTTTCTAGGGACAGAAAACTATAGGTAGGGAGAGTGTCAGTGTGTTTTACTGTGCGAATCCTTGTTTCTAGGGACAGGGAAGGACAGTGAGGGAAATTCTCCTTGTGCTATAGTGTGCTTTAAAAAAACATTTTTTCTAGGGACAGAAAACTATAGGTAGGGAGAGTGTCAGTGTGTTTTACTGTGCGAATCCTTGTTTCTAGGGACAGGGAAGGACAGTGAGGGAAATTCTCCTTGTGCTATAGTGTACTTTAAAAAAACATTTTTTCTAGGGACAGAAAACTATAGGTAGGGAGAGTGTCAGTGTGTTTTACTGTGCGAATCCTTGTTTCTAGGGACAGGGAAGGACAGTGAGGGAAATTCTCCTTGTGCTATAGTGTGCTTTAAAAAAACATTTTTTCTAGGGACAGAAAACTATAGGTAGGAAGAGTGTCAGTTTCTTTCACTGTGATAATCCTTGTTTCTAGGGACAGGGAAGGACAGTGAGGGAAATTCTCCTTGTGCTATAGTGTGCTTTAAAAAAACATTTTTTCTAGGGACAGAAAACTATAGGTAGGAAGAGTGTCAGTTTCTTTCACTGTGATAATCCTTGTTTCTAGGGACAGGGAAGGACAGTGAGGGAAATTCTCCTTGTGCTATAGTGTGCTTTAAAAAAACATTTTTTCTAGGGACAGAAAACTATAGGTAGGAAGAGTGTCAGTTTCTTTCACTGTGAAAATCCTTGTTTCTAGGGACAGGGAAGGAAAGTGAGGGAAATTCTCCTTGTGCTATAGTGTGCTTTAAAAAAACATTTTTTCTAGGGACAGAAAACTATAGGTAGGAAGAGTGTCAGTTTCTTTCACTGTGATAATCCTTGTTTCTAGGGACAGGGAAGGAAAGTGAGAGAAATTCTCCTTGTGCTATAGTGTGCTTTAAAAAAACATTTTTTCTAGGGACAGAAAACTATAGGTAGGAAGAGTGTCAGTTTCTTTCACTGTGATAATCCTTGTTTCTAGGGACAGGAAAGGAAAGTGAGGGAAATTCTCCTTGTGCTATAGTGTGCTTTAAAAAAACATTTTTTCTAGGGACAGAAAACTATAGGTAGGAAGAGTGTCAGTTTCTTTCACTGTGATAATCCTTGTTTCTAGGGACAGGGAAGGAAAGTGAGGGAAATTCTCCTTGTGCTATAGTGTGCTTTAAAAAAACATTTTTTCTAGGGACAGAAAACTATAGGTAGGAAGAGTGTCAGTTTCTTTCACTGTGATAATCCTTGTTTCTAGGGACAGGGAAGGAAAGTGAGGGAAATTCTCCTTGTGCTATAGTGTGCTTTAAAAAAACATTTTTTCTAGGGACAGAAAACTATAGGTAGGAAGAGTGTCAGTTTCTTTCACTGTGATAATCCTTGTTTCTAGGGACAGGGAAGGAAAGTGAGGGAAATTCTCCTTGTGCTATAGTGTGCTTTAAAAAAACATTTTTTCTAGGGACAGAAAACTATAGGTAGGAAGAGTGTCAGTCTCTTTCACTGTGATAATCCTTGTTTCTAGGGACAGGGAAGGAAAGTGAGGGAAATTCTCCTTGTGCTATAGTGTGCTTTAAAAAAACATTTTTTCTAGGGACAGAAAACTATAGGTAGGAAGAGTGTCAGTTTCTTTCACTGTGATAATCCTTGTTTCTAGGGACAGGGAAGGAAAGTGAGGGAAATTCTCCTTGTGCTATAGTGTGCTTTAAAAAAACATTTTTTCTAGGGACAGAAAACTATAGGTAGGAAGAGTGTCAGTCTCTTTCACTGTGATAATCCTTGTTTCTAGGGACAGGGAAGGAAAGTGAGGGAAATTCTCCTTGTGCTATAGTGTGCTTTAAAAAAACATTTTTTCTAGGGACAGAAAACTATAGGTAGGAAGAGTGTCAGTTTCTTTCACTGTGATAATCCTTGTTTCTAGGGACAGGGAAGGAAAGTGAGGGAAATTCTCCTTGTGCTATAGTGTGCTTTAAAAAAACATTTTTTCTAGGGACAGAAAACTATAGGTAGGAAGAGTGTCAGTTTCTTTCACTGTGATAATCCTTGTTTCTAGGGACAGGGAAGGAAAGTGAGGGAAATTCTCCTTGTGCTATAGTGTGCTTTAAAAAAACATTTTTTCTAGGGACAGAAAACTATAGGTAGGAAGAGTGTCAGTTTCTTTCACTGTGATAATCCTTGTTTCTAGGGACAGGGAAGGACAGTGAGGGAAATTCTCCTTGTGCTATAGTGTGCTTTAAAAAAACATTTTTTCTAGGGACAGAAAACTATAGGTAGGAAGAGTGTCAGTTTCTTTCACTGTGATAATCCTTGTTTCTAGGGACAGGGAAGGAAAGTGAGGGAAATTCTCCTTGTGCTATAGTGTGCTTTAAAAAAACATTTTTTCTAGGGACAGAAAACTATAGGTAGGAAGAGTGTCAGTTTCTTTCACTGTGATAATCCTTGTTTCTAGGGACAGGGAAGGACAGTGAGGGAAATTCTCCTTGTGCTATAGTGTGCTTTTAAAAAACATTTTTTCTAGGGACAGAAAACTATAGGTAGGAAGAGTGTCAGTTTCTTTCACTGTGATAATCCTTGTTTCTAGGGACAGGGAAGGACAGTGAGGGAAATTCTCCTTGTGCTATAGTGTGCTAAAGCATTCCTCATCAACCATCTTTGAAATCCTTGTTTTTTGGACAGTCAGGGAAATTGTCATTGTGCTATTCTGTGCAAAAGCAATCATCCTCAACCATATTTAGAAATCCTTAAGTAAAGGGACAGAGAAGGACACCTGAAGGTAGCCCTTATTGCTTTTTTCCCATCTCCCTGCAGGCCATCTATTAGAATGTCTGGAAGGCAAACAAGGAGAGGCAGACAGTCAGGAGGCAATAAAAGAGGGCAAGCAGGCTCTGTGTCTGGGGCCAACAGTGCTGGTCGTGGACGCGGTGCATTGTCATCAGCACATGGCCATGGGACACGCTTGTCCTTCTTTTCGGCAGCTGGACATGTTGAGCCACATCATGCCGAAGACTTGGTAGAGTGGATGACCAAGCCCTCCTCCTCCTCCTCATCCTCTCTCACCCAGGCTCAGGGTACTGGAAAAGCAGCTGCCAAAGCGTCCTCTTCCCTGGTATCAATGTCAGACTCATCATCAGTCACTCCTTCCCTAGACCCACCATGTCCTCCTCCTGAGGAGTCCCCCGAACTGTTTGAGCACAGTGTTGGGTACATGCTCCAGGAGGATGCCCAGCGTTTCGAAGGGTCTGATGATGAAACCCAGCTACAGGAAGGCAGTAGCGTGAGAGCAGACAGAGGGGATGCTCAAGAAGGACACCAATCTGGCAGTCATGTTCCAGCAGCTGCAGCATACTGCCAGATTGGCTCCAGTGATGAGGAGGGAGGGGATGATGAGGTCACTGACTCCACGTGGGTGCCTAATAGGAGAGAGGAGGAGGAGGAGGATGAGGAGGAGGCACATCTCCAACGAGGCAGGATGCCCTTTGGTGGCCAGCGTAAGGGCAGTACACCGACGGAATCACACCGCAGAGCTCCGCCTGTGCAGGGCGCTGCCTCTGCCCGTCATTCAAAAAGTTCTTTGGTGTGGGCCTTTTTTGAGGCTAGTGCATCAGATCGCACAGCTGCTGTTTGCAACATATGTCTCAAGCGTATATCGCGTGGCCAAAACATCAGCCGCTTGGGTACCACATGCCTGACCAGACATATGTTGACCTGCCATGCAGCTCGTTGGCAAGCCTACCTCAAAGACCCACACCAAAGAACCAAGCGGACCTCTCCTTGCACCGCATCAGCTGGGATCTCCAACCCCACTATAACTTCAGTCCTCTCTGAAACATGCACTGAGAGGAATGAAGGTGTAGAATTAGGTGTGTCACAGCCAAGTACTTGCGGCCACTCTGCTAGCAGTACACCGACGTCCGATTCTAGCAGGCAAATTTCCCTGCCCCAGCTGCTGGACCGTCGAAAGAAGTTCACTCCCAGCCATCCACATGCCCAGCGGTTGAATGCTAGCTTGGCTAAATTGCTAGCGCTTCAACTGCTGCCTTTTCAGTTGGTAGACTCGGCCCCCTTCCGTGAGTTTGTGCAATGTGCGGTTCCTCAGTGGCAGGTTCCCAAACGCCACTTTTTCTCACGGAAGGCTATTCCAGCTCTCTACCGGCATGTGGAAGGCAATGTCTTGGCCTCGCTGGACAGGGCGGTCAGCGGTAAGGTGCATATTACCGCTGACTCATGGTCCAGCAGGCATGGACAGGGACGTTACCTTTCTTTCACGGCCCATTGGGTCACTCTTTTGGCAGCTGGGAAGGATGCAGGACAAGGTGCAGTAGTGTTGGAGGTTGTTCCACCGCCACGCCTCCAAAATGCTACTACTGGTTGTGACACACCTCTCTCCTCCACCCCCTCCTCTTCTTCTTCCTCCATGGCCTCTTCCTGTGGTTTGTCCTCGGAACCAGCGGTGCTCCGTAGGCGTTCAAGGGGCTACGCAAGTACGCAGGCAAAAAGATGCCATGCCGTGCTTGCGCTGGTGTGTTTGGGGGACAGAAGCCACACTGGGGCAGAGGTCCTGTCTGCTCTGCAGGGCCAGGCCGAGAGGTGGTTGACGCCACGCCAGCTTAAGCCAGGAATGGTGGTTTGCGACAATGGCACCAACCTCCTCTCCGCCCTCCGACAGGGACAACTGACCCATGTGCCCTGTGTGGCTCACGTCCTTAACCTGGTGGTGCAGCGGTTCTTGGGCAGGTACCCGGGCTTACAGGATGTCCTGAGGCAGGCCAGGAAAGTCTGTGTGCATTTCCGCAGATCTTATAATGCCAGTGCTCGCCTGGCTGAGCTGCAAAAGGAGTTGAACCTGCCCAAGAACCGCCTTATATGTGACATGCCCACCAGGTGGAACTCAACGTTGGCCATGCTGCAGCGGCTGCACACGCAGCAGAGGGCCATCAATGAGTACCTGTGCGACTACGGCACCAGGACAGGGTCAGGGGAGCTTGGTTTTTTTTCTCCACGCCAGTGGGGCATGATCAGGGATGCATGCACTGTCCTGGCACCATTTGAGGAGGCCACGAGGATGGTGAGCAGTGACAGTGCATGCATCAGTGACACTGTACCTCTTGTCCACCTGTTGGAGCACACGCTGCGTGGAATAATGGACAGGGCACTTGAGGCAGAACAGAGGCAGGAAGAGGAGGACTTCCTTGCCTCTCAAGGCCCCCTTTACCCAGACAGTGTTCCTTCTGTCCCACCCATCGCACAGGAAGAGGAGGAGGAGGAGGAGGATTGTGTCAGCATGGAGGTGGAGGCTGGCACTCAGCATCATCAGCAGCAGTCTTTTAGGGATGATTTACAGTCCCAAGAAACCAGTGGACTTGTACGTGGCTGGGAGGAGGTGGCTGCGGATCATGTCGTCCTTAGTGACCCAGAGGACTCCGGACCGAATGCCTCAGCTAACCTACGCTGCATGGCCTCCCTGATCCTGCAAAGTCTGCGGAAGGATCCTCGTATTCTTCGGATCAAGGAGAGGGACCATTACTGGCTGGCCACTCTCCTTGATCCACGGTACAAGGGTAAGGTTGCGGACCTTATGTTACCGTCGCAGAGGGAGCAGAGGATGAGACAACTCCGGGAGGCCTTGCAGAAAGGTCTGTGCAACGCGTTCCCAGAGACTGGGAGGTTACAAACTCCTGGTCCTGGACAACGAGTTGCTGAGGCTTCGGCCAGTCAAAGAAGGAGCGGTGGGGAAGGTGGCCGTCTGACCGATGCGTTCAGACAATTCTTTAGTCCGCAGCCCCAAAGTATGATCGGTTCCAGCAACCATCGCCAGCGTCTGATAAACATGGTGCAGGAATATCTAGGGGCAAGGTCAGACTTGGACACCTTCCCCACCGAAAATCCTCTGGCTTACTGGGTCTTGAGGATGGATCACTGGCCAGAGCTTGCACAGTATGCAATTGAGCTACTGGCCTGTCCTGCATCCAGCGTTCTTTCGGAACGCACATTCAGTGCTGCTGGAGGATTTGTCACGGATCACAGGGTGCGCCTGTCCACCGACTCGGTTGATCGACTGACTTTCATCAAGATGAACCAGTCTTGGATCACCACCAGCTACCACACACCTGATGCTGATATAACAGACTAATTGATTTTAACATGTCACATCCCTTCAAGACTGATGCTGATGCTGAGTGCCTGTGCTGTTATGTTGACTGGCTATCCTCCTCCTCCGAGTCCTCAATGATACGATTGATGATGATAGCTTGGAAGATCATTTTTGTTTATGGGTGCCGCCACCAGTGGCTAAGGCCCAATTTTTCAGCCCCTGTTTTACAGGGGCGTGTAATTACAATTTTTTTAGCAATAATTTGCCATAGGGCTCATTGCTGTGCTCCAAGTACAGTATCTGTGAGGGGTTGGAGTGTTGTGGCACCAGTGCCTAAGGCCCAATTTTTCAGCCCCTGTTTAACAGGGGCGTGTCATTACAATTTTTGAAGCAATACTTTGCAACAGGGCTCATTGCTGTGCTCCAAGTACAGTATCTGTGAGGGGTTGTAGTGTTGTGCCACCAGTGCCTAAGGCCCAATTTTTCAGCCCCTGTTCAACAGGGGCATGCAATTACAATTCTTGATCTAATAATTCACAGCAGGGCCCATTCCTGCACCCACCAAGAGTAACTCTGAAGGCTTACAGTGTTGTGGCAACGCCACCACCACCACCACCACGAAAGGCCCAATTTTTCAGCCCCTGTTCAACAGGGGCATGTAATTACAATTCTTGATCTAATAATTCACAGCAGGGCCCATTCCTGCACCCACCAAGAGTAACTCTGAGGGCTTACAGTGTTGTGGCAACGCCACCACCACCACCACCACGAAAGGCCCAATTTTTCAGCCCCTGTTCAAAAGGGGCATGTAATTACAATTCTTGATCTAATAATTCACAGCAGGGCCCATTGCTGCACCCACCAAGAGTAACTCTGAGGGCTTACAGTGTTGTGGCAACGCCACCACCACCACCACCACGAAAGGCCCAATTTTTCAGCCCCTGTTCAAAAGGGGCATGTAATTACAATTCTTGATCTAATAATTCACAGCAGGGCCCATTCCTGCACCCACCAAGAGTAACTCTGAGGGCTTACAGTGTTGTGGCAACGCCACCACCACCACCACCACGAAAGGCCCAATTTTTCAGCCCCTGTTCAAAAGGGGCATGTAATTACAATTCTTGATCTAATAATTCACAGCAGGGCCCATTGCTGCACCCACCAAGAGTAACTCTGAGGGCTTACAGTGTTGTGGCAACGCCACCACCACCACCACCACGAAAGGCCCAATTTTTCAGCCCCTGTTCAAAAGGGGCATGTAATTACAATTCTTGATCTAATAATTCACAGCAGGGCCCATTCCTGCACCCACCAAGAGTAACTCTGAGGGCTTACAGTGTTGTGGCAACGCCACCACCACCACCACCACGAAAGGCCCAATTTTTCAGCCCCTGTTCAAAAGGGGCATGTAATTACAATTCTTGATCTAATAATTCACAGCAGGGCCCATTGCTGCACCCACCAAGAGTAACTCTGAGGGCTTACAGTGTTGTGGCAACGCCACCACCACTACCACCACGAAAGGCCCAATTTTTCAGCCCCTGTTCAAAAGGGGCATGTAATTACAATTCTTGATCTAATAATTCACAGCAGGGCCCATTCCTGCACCCACCAAGAGTAACTCTGAGGGCTTACAGTGTTGTGGCAACGCCACCACCACCACCACCACGAAAGGCCCAATTTTTCAGCCCCTGTTCAAAAGGGGCATGTAATTACAATTCTTGATCTAATAATTCACAGCAGGGCCCATTGCTGCACCCACCAAGAGTAACTCTGAGGGCTTACAGTGTTGTGGCAACGCCACCACCACCACCACCACGAAAGGCCCAATTTTTCAGCCCCTGTTCAAAAGGGGCATGTAATTACAATTCTTGATCTAATAATTCACAGCAGGGCCCATTCCTGCACCCACCAAGAGTAACTCTGAGGGCTTACAGTGTTGTGGCAACGCCACCACCACCACGAAAGGCCCAATTTTTCAGCCCCTGTTCAAAAGGGGCATGTAATTACAATTCTTGATCTAATAATTCACAGCAGGGCCCATTCCTGCACCCACCAAGAGTAACTCTGAGGGCTTACAGTGTTGTGGCAACGCCACCACCACCACCACCACGAAAGGCCCAATTTTTCAGCCCCTGTTCAAAAGGGGCATGTAATTACAATTCTTGATCTAATAATTCACAGCAGGGCCCATTGCTGCACCCACCAAGAGTAACTCTGAGGGCTTACAGTGTTGTGGCAACGCCACCACCACCACCACCACGAAAGGCCCAATTTTTCAGCCCCTGTTCAAAAGGGGCATGTAATTACAATTCTTGATCTAATAATTCACAGCAGGGCCCATTCCTGCACCCACCAAGAGTAACTGTCAGGGCTTACAGTGTTGTGGCACCAGCACCACCATCAAAGGCCCAATTTTTACTACCACTGTTCAACAATTATATGTAATTAAAATTCCTGATATAATAGTTGACAGCAGGGCGTTCCAGCACCAACCAAGAGTAACTGTGAGTGCTTACAGTGTTGTGCCAACACCAACAACTAAGGGGCCTATTTCTGCAGAGTATATACGGCAGGTCCCTACTTTCAAACATCCAACTTACAAACGACTCCTACTTGCAAACGCAAGAAGACAACAGGAAGTGAGAGGAAATCTACCCCTAGGAAGGAAAATTCTCTCCTGTAAGAATTAATATGGGAGAAAGGTGTCTCCTCTGTACTGATGCTTTATCACCAATCCTTGTTTCAAGAAAAACACCACATTTCAAAAACAGTTGTCATTGGGACGGAAAGTGAGGTGAAATGTTCTGAACAGGGGCACAGACAGCAAAACAAATGTTACAGGGGTGATAACCCTTACCTATGTTTTCCAAAAAGTTTAAAAATAGATTTTTGGGCTGGAGCTACACTTAAACAATTGTGAGGGGGTTAACTCGGTAGCGGGTGTGTGTGACCCCCTGGTTGGGCTCCCCACACAAAAACAGGGCCAGCAGACGGAGGTTGTGGTTTTCAAAATCAAAAGGTGCGGTTTATTTCTCTATGTACAGTGACAAAAACACAGCAAAGCCAAAAAGAAACAAACAAAATAAATCCTGGTCAGTTTGACCTCTGACTAAACATGCAGGTTTCCTAAACTAACAACTGGGATCAGCCTGGTGCTGTCCCAGTCCCTAAGTCCCTGGTTTAGTAAAAGTCCAAACAAATAGCCACACAGGCTTGGTCTCACCGCACAGGGGTTCACTCTCCCTAGACAGTCCACACAGGTCTGGTTCCAGGCATGAGCTAACATCTAATGAAGCTAGGAGTTCTTATAGAGGCCTAAATGAGCTGACAAGCTTCAGCTGGCCTTATCAACTCCCTGTCTGTACGACGCCCCACACTCTCCCTAGAGGTATGAGTCATCCATGAGCCTACTAGCATCAGCTGGGCTTATACAACTCTCCTCCTTAGTTGTATAAGTCAGCATAAAGCCTGAATCTGGGAGAAATATATCTACCCCCCTGGATGCAACCAGGTGACTTTACCTTCCTGCTGTCACATACCCCCCCCTCTTGTTTTAACCTTGGGGTTGGAACACCAGCAATCAGGCATTCATGTACTCGAGACAAAGCATCCACATTCCCCATTTGAACGCCAGGGCGATGCTTTACTGTGAAGTTGAATTCCTGTAGGGCCAGGAACCACCTATTCACTCTTCTATTTGTCTCCTTGTTTTGAGCCATCCACTTTAACGGAGCGTGATCCGTAACCATGTCAAAGTGCCTACCTAGCAGATAGTACCGAAGGGAATCTAGAGCCCACTTCACCGCTAAACACTCCTTTTCAACCGTGGCGTAATTTACCTCATGGGACTTCAACTTCCTGCTGAGGTAAATGACTGGGTGCTCTTCCCCGTTCCAGACCTGGGACAATACTGCTCCTAACCCCACATCTGACGCATCACTTTGTACGACAAAGTCTTTAGAGAAGTCGGGTGAGTACAACACTGGCTGGCTACATAAGGCTTGTTTCAAGAATTGGAATGCTGCCTCAGCCTCGGGGGTCCATTTAATCATGACCGACCCTTTCCCTTTCGTCAGGTTGGTTAGGGGCACAGCCTTAGAAGCAAAGTGGGGAATGAAGCGCCGATAATAACCCGCGATTCCCAGAAAGGCCCGTACCTGCTTCTTGCTGTTGGGACGTGGCCAACTCTGGATGGCCTCGACTTTGTTGAGTTGGGGTTTTATCACTCCCCTGCCAATGGTGTACCCAAGATATTTGGCCTCCTCCTGCCCAATGGTACACTTCTTGGGGTTAGCCGTAAACCCCGCTTCCCGGATAGAGTCTAGGACTGCTTGCACTTTTGGCAGATGTGAGGCCCAATCTGTGCTATGGACAATTACGTCATCCAGGTAAGCCGCAGCATACTTCCGATGGGGCCTCAGTATCTGGTCCATTTTCCGCTGGAATGTGGCCGGCGCATTCTGTAACCCGAACGGCATTCTCTTATATTGGAACGCCCCGTCTGGGGTTACAAATGCGGTTTTCTCTTTGGCCGACTTGGCCAGGGGAATTTGCCAATACCCTTTTGTGAGGTCAAGAGTCGTCATGTATCGGGCTGTTCCCAGCCGGTCGATCAACTCATCTATACGTGGCATGGGGTAGGTGTCAAATTTTGTAACTTTGTTCAACTGACGAAAATCGTTACAAAATCGCCAGCTCCCATCCGGTTTAGGCACCAACACAATGGGACTAGACCAATCACTTTGGGACTCCTCTATCACCCCTAAGTTCAGCATTTTCTGTACTTCCTCCCGTATTGCCTCCCGTCGGGCCTCTGGGATCCGATAGGGTTTTAACTTCACCCTTTCACCGGGCGGGGTAATAATATCATGCTCTACCCCAGATGTTTGTCCCGGCAGCTCAGAGAACACCTCCTTGTTGCGAAGCACAAACTCCTTAACCTCCTGTTGTTGGGGTTGTGACAAGGTGGCTGCTATTCCAACCTCCGGAATCACGCAACCAGTTTGAGCTGGTGACCAAGTTTCTGCGACTAGGGACTCTCTATCCCTCCAGGCTTTCAACAGATTAACGTGATATATCTGTTCGGGCTTTCGCCTTCCTGGTTGTCTGACCTTGTAATTCACTTCGCTCACTTTTTCCATTATCTCGTAGGGGCCTTGCCATTTGGCAAGGAATTTACTTTCAACCGTAGGGACAAGTACCAATATCCTATCCCCCGGGGAAAAGGTACGGGTCTTTGCTCCACGGTTGTACACTCTCTGCTGTGCCAACTGCGCTTGGGCCAAATGTTCCTTCACGATGGGCATTACCTGTGCAATTCGATCTTGCATCAGGGCGACATGCTCAATCACACTCCTGTGGGGAGAACTCTCACTTTCCCAAGTTTCCTTGGCAATATCCAACAGCCCTCTTGGGTGTCTCCCATACAGTAACTCAAAGGGGGAGAATCCCGTAGAGGATTGGGGCACCTCCCTAATAGCAAACATCAAATAAGGAAGTAGACAGTCCCAATCCTTTCCATCTCTATCCACCACTTTCTTCAACATTTGTTTTAGGGTTTTGTTGAATCTTTCAACCAGCCCATCGGTTTGGGGGTGATACACAGATGTACGCAATTGCGTCACTTTGAGCAATTTACACAGCTCTTTCATAACCCGGGACATAAAGGGTGTACCTTGGTCCGTAAGCAGTTCTTTACAAATACCCACCCGGCTAAAAACAAGAGATAGCTCTTTGGCTATGGTTTTGGCCGAGGTATTTCTGAGAGGGATCGCTTCTGGATAACGGGTGGCATAGTCCATTATAACCAATATGTACTGGTGCCCCCTAGCGGACTTGATTATAGGACCTACCAAATCCATTGCGATTCTCTCAAACGGGACCTCAATGATGGGTAGAGGGACCAGCGGGCTACGGAAATGTGGCATCGGGGCCAACCTCTGACACACAGGGCAGGAGGAACAATAATTTTCTATGTCCTTCATCACCCCAGGCCAATAGAATCTCTGTAATACCCTCTCTCGGGTTTTCTCTGTCCCCAGATGACCTCCAAGAATGTGCCCATGGGCCAACTCCAACACCAACTTCCTGTAAGGTTTGGGCACCACCAGCTGCTCAACGGTTTCTTCTGCCCTTTTTGCCACCCGATACAGTAGGTCCTTCTCTACGCTGAAGTATGGGTAAGTGCAGGTATTATCTGGGTTCACTAACTCGCCATCTATTTCCACTACGTTTTCCCGTGCCTTTATTAGGGCGGGGTCTTTTAACTGTTCTGTGGCAAAATTTTCCCTGTGAACCTCCAGATCAGAAAACTCCACAGACGGTAGGTTTTCGTCTGAGGAGGTGGGCTCCTCTCCAGTTTCTTGAGTCTCCCCTGCCAATACTGACAAGGGAAATTCTGGAGAGTCCTCACCACTCTCAGAGGAGTTCTGGCTATCACATTCCTGGTACATAGGGGCACCAGTGGGGGGCTCAGGATCATCCCACAGTTCCCAGAACTTCGGAAAATCCCTTCCCACAATGGCGTCATGCGGTAACTGAGATACTAAGCCCACTGGATGAGAGAGGGTACCTTTGGGGGTCTCGAAACACACTGTAGTCACTGGATACTCTCGAGTGTCCCCATGCACACAAATAACAGCTACCTTGCTATTCCCAGAGACCTCTGTTTTAACTAATTCAGCCTTTATCAGGGTCACAAGGCTACCTGAATCCAGTAATACCACAACATTTCTACCATTAATACACATTTTGCATAAATGTTTCTCAGTTCCTCGAATGGCAGTGCATGCGACTGTCGCACACAGCGACTGACGTCTGCCAGTCAGAAAGTCACACTGCATGGGTTCCTCCACAACCGGGCAATTGGCTGCAATATGTCCCGCTTGCCGGCAGCGGTAGCAAACGATCCTTCTTGCGGCCTCTTGAGCCGCTGATTTCCCAGGCTGTTCTCGCCAAACTTGGGGTAGAGCTCCCACCCTCTCACTCTCTCCACCCTCACCCCTTGGAATCCTCTTATCCGCCCCTGGGGATGGTCTGGTCTTAGGGTGGAAAGTCCGAGTGTTTCTGGAAGAGGCCGTCAGGTTCTCTGTAGCCAAGTATTTCTCTACACGATCCACAAGACCACCGGCCGTCTCTGGGTCTCCATGGCTTACCCACTTTTGGATGGCAGTAGGAAGAGCTCTCAAAAACCGATCCATTACAACACGTTCCACAATCTCTGGTGCGGACAAAGTCTCTGGCTGTAGCCACTTCCTGCTCAGGTGAATGAGATCATACATTTGAGACCTGGGGGGTTTTCCAAGCTGGAAAGTCCAGTTATGCACACGCTGAGCCCGGACAGCCAGGGTGACACCCAGCCTTGCCAATATTTCAGCTTTTAGCATCACATAGTCTTTTGCTTGGTCAGGCTCTAGGTCATAGTAAGCCTTCTGCGATTCACCAGTTAACAGAGGAGCCACCAGTCCAGCCCACTGCTCCTCAGGCCACTTTTCTCTTTCAGCAGTCCTTTCAAATGTGGTCAAAAATACCTCTGGATCATCCTCTCCAGTCATTTTTGTCAATAAACGACTCACCCCAAAGGACGCGGTATTAGTGGGACGGCTTTCCTCACTGGTCTGCGGACGTTGCTGCATTACTGCTTCCATTTGTTGTAGTCTCTGCTCTTGCTTCTGTAACAGGTCTATGAAGCGGGCCTCAGATTGCTGCTGGGCTTGTTGATGAGCTTGCTGCTGGGCTGCAAGGCTCCTTTGCAAACCTGCATTTGTCTGCTGTTGATTGGCATTTGCTAGAGCCAGCTGTTTCAGTATCTCCTCCATGCTGGCTTAAAAAAAACTGCCACTGGTTCTCCACCAACTGTGAGGGGGTTAACTCGGTAGCGGGTGTGTGTGACCCCCTGGTTGGGCTCCCCACACAAAAACAGGGCCAGCAGACGGAGGTTGTGGTTTTCAAAATCAAAAGGTGCGGTTTATTTCTCTATGTACAGTGACAAAAACACAGCAAAGCCAAAAAGAAACAAACAAAATAAATCCTGGTCAGTTTGACCTCTGACTAAACATGCAGGTTTCCTAAACTAACAACTGGGATCAGCCTGGTGCTGTCCCAGTCCCTAAGTCCCTGGTTTAGTAAAAGTCCAAACAAATAGCCACACAGGCTTGGTCTCACCGCACAGGGGTTCACTCTCCCTAGACAGTCCACACAGGTCTGGTTCCAGGCATGAGCTAACATCTAATGAAGCTAGGAGTTCTTATAGAGGCCTAAATGAGCTGACAAGCTTCAGCTGGCCTTATCAACTCCCTGTCTGTACGACGCCCCACACTCTCCCTAGAGGTATGAGTCATCCATGAGCCTACTAGCATCAGCTGGGCTTATACAACTCTCCTCCTTAGTTGTATAAGTCAGCATAAAGCCTGAATCTGGGAGAAATATATCTACCCCCCTGGATGCAACCAGGTGACTTTACCTTCCTGCTGTCACACAATGTACCTGTTCAAAATTACAAACAGATTCTACATAAGAACAAACCTACAGTCCCTGTCTTGTATGCACCGCCTGTATACGGCTGTTCAGAGTATATAGGGCCTTTTTTATTTTATGTGCGGGGTTCCCCTTAATATCCATACAAGACCCAAAGGGGCTGGTAATGGGCTGGGGTAGGGGGGGGGGGGTCATGGGGTAGCTATGCCATTTTTCTTAAAGATTTTCATCCATATTACCGGGACCAGACATTACATTAAAGCCGCAAGCAGTTTTAAATGGCTTTTTTTTCCTTTAGAAGTGTCATTTTGTGCAGGGACAGTTCTAAACACGGGAAACACGTGGCACTTCACAGGCATACTTTAGACACCCCCCAGGTACGATATTTAAAGGAATATTTGACTTTTTTTTTTTCACTTTATGCATCATTAAAATGACTGCTCCCGAAAAACGACCGTTTTTAAAACTTCTTTTTGCATTGATACATGTCCCCTGGTGCAGAACCCGGGTTCCCAAACCCTTTTTAGGACAATAACATGCATAATAGTTGTTATAATTAGCACTTTAGAATTCGAACGTTCGCATCCATTGTATTTAATAGGGTTCTAATGTTCGTACGAACTTTCGGTCCGTTCGCGGGTTCTGGTGCGAACCGAACCCGGGGGTGTTCGGCTCATCACTAGTGCTAATCCTTGTTTGTAGGGACAGGGAAGGACAGTGAGGGAAATTCTCCTTGTGCTATAGTGTGCTAAAGCATTGATCATCAACCATCTTTAAAAAAACATTTTTTATAGGGACAGAAAACTATAGGTAGGGAGAGTGTCAGTGTGTTTTACTGTGCTAATCCTTGTTTGTAGGGACAGGGAAGGACAGTGAGGGAAATTCTCCTTGTGCTATAGTGTGCTAAAGCATTGATCATCAACCATCTTTAAAAAAACATTTTTTATAGGGACAGAAAACTATAGGTAGGGAGAGTGTCAGTGTGTTTTACTGTGCTAATCCTTGTTTGTAGGGACAGGGAAGGACAGTGAGGGAAATTCTCCTTGTGCTATAGTGTGCTAAAGCATTGATCATCAACCATCTTTAAAAAAACATTTTTTATAGGGACAGAAAACTATAGGTAGGGAGAGTGTCAGTGTGTTTTACTGTGCTAATCCTTGTTTGTAGGGACAGGGAAGGACAGTGAGGGAAATTCTCCTTGTGCTATAGTGTGCTAAAGCATTGATCATCAACCATCTTTAAAAAAACATTTTTTATAGGGACAGAAAACTATAGGTAGGGAGAGTGTCAGTGTGTTTTACTGTGCTAATCCTTGTTTGTAGGGACAGGGAAGGACAGTGAGGGAAATTCTCCTTGTGCTATAGTGTGCTAAAGCATTGATCATCAACCATCTTTAAAAAAACATTTTTTATAGGGACAGAAAACTATAGGTAGGGAGAGTTTCAGTGTGTTTTACTGTGCTAATCCTTGTTTGTAGGGACAGGGAAGGACAGTGAGGGAAATTCTCCTTGTGCTATAGTGTGCTAAAGCATTGATCATCAACCATCTTTAAAAAAACATTTTTTATAGGGACAGAAAACTATAGGTAGGGAGAGTGTCAGTGTGTTTTACTGTGCTAATCCTTGTTTGTAGGGACATGGAAGGACAGTGAGGGAAATTCTCCTTGTGCTATAGTGTGCTAAAGCATTGATCATCAACCATCTTTAAAAAAACATTTTTTATAGGGACAGAAAACTATAGGTAGGGAGAGTGTCAGTGTGTTTTACTGTGCTAATCCTTGTTTGTAGGGACAGGGAAGGACAGTGAGGGAAATTCTCCTTGTGCTATAGTGTGCTAAAGCATTGATCATCAACCATCTTTAAAAAAACATTTTTTATAGGGACAGAAAACTATAGGTAGGGAGAGTGTCAGTGTGTTTTACTGTGCTAATTCTTGTTTGTAGGGACAGGGAAGGACAGTGAGGGAAATTCTCCTTGTGCTATAGTGTGCTAAAACATTGATCATCAACCATCTTTAAAAAAACATTTTTTATAGGGACAGAAAACTATAGGTAGGGAGAGTGTCAGTGTGTTTTACTGTGCTAATCCTTGTTTGTAGGGGCAGGGAAGGACAGTGAGGGAAATTCTCCTTGTGCTATAGTGTGCTAAAGCATTGATCATCAACCATCTTTAAAAAAACATTTTTTATAGGGACAGAAAACTATAGGTAGGGAGAGTGTCAGTGTGTTTTACTGTGCTAATCCTTGTTTGTAGGGACAGGGAAGGACAGTGAGGGAAATTCTCCTTGTGCTATAGTGTGCTAAAGCATTGATCATCAACCATCTTTAAAAAAACATTTTTTATAGGGACAGAAAACTATAGGTAGGGAGAGTGTCAGTGTGTTTTACTGTGCTAATCCTTGTTTGTAGGGACAGGGAAGGACAGTGAGGGAAATTCTCCTTGTGCTATAGTGTGCTAAAGCATTGATCATCAACCATCTTTAAAAAAACATTTTTTATAGGGACAGAAAACTATAGGTAGGGAGAGTGTCAGTGTGTTTTACTGTGCTAATCCTTGTTTGTAGGGACAGGGAAGGACAGTGAGGGAAATTCTCCTTGTGCTATAGTGTGCTAAAGCATTGATCATCAACCATCTTTAAAAAAACATTTTTTATAGGGACAGAAAACTATAGGTAGGGAGAGTGTCAGTGTGTTTTACTGTGCTAATCCTTGTTTGTAGGGACAGGGAAGGACAGTGAGGGAAATTCTCCTTGTGCTATAGTGTGCTAAAGCATTGATCATCAACCATCTTTAAAAAAACATTTTTTATAGGGACAGAAAACTATAGGTAGGGAGAGTGTCAGTGTGTTTTACTGTGCTAATCCTTGTTTGTAGGGACAGGGAAGGACAGTGAGGGAAATTCTCCTTGTGCTATAGTGTGCTAAAGCATTGATCATCAACCATCTTTAAAAAAACATTTTTTATAGGGACAGAAAACTATAGGTAGGGAGAGTGTCAGTGTGTTTTACTGTGCTAATCCTTGTTTGTAGGGACAGGGAAGGACAGTGAGGGAAATTCTCCTTGTGCTATAGTGTGCTAAAGCATTGATCATCAACCATCTTTAAAAAAACATTTTTTATAGGGACAGAAAACTATAGGTAGGGAGAGTGTCAGTGTGTTTTACTGTGCTAATCCTTGTTTGTAGGGACAGGGAAGGACAGTGAGGGAAATTCTCCTTGTGCTATAGTGTGCTAAAGCATTGATCATCAACCATCTTTAAAAAAACATTTTTTATAGGGACAGAAAACTATAGGTAGGGAGAGTGTCAGTGTGTTTTACTGTGCTAATCCTTGTTTGTAGGGACAGGGAAGGACAGTGAGGGAAATTCTCCTTGTGCTATAGTGTGCTAAAGCATTGATCATCAACCATCTTTAAAAAAACATTTTTTATAGGGACAGAAAACTATAGGTAGGGAGAGTGTCAGTGTGTTTTACTGTGCTAATCCTTGTTTGTAGGGACAGGGAAGGACAGTGAGGGAAATTCTCCTTGTGCTATAGTGTGCTAAAGCATTGATCATCAACCATCTTTAAAAAAACATTTTTTATAGGGACAGAAAACTATAGGTAGGGAGAGTGTCAGTGTGTTTTACTGTGCTAATCCTTGTTTGTAGGGACATGGAAGGACAGTGAGGGAAATTCTCCTTGTGCTATAGTGTGCTAAAGCATTGATCATCAACCATCTTTAAAAAAACATTTTTTATAGGGACAGAAAACTATAGGTAGGGAGAGTGTCAGTGTGTTTTACTGTGCTAATCCTTGTTTGTAGGGACAGGGAAGGACAGTGAGGGAAATTCTCCTTGTGCTATAGTGTGCTAATGCATTGATCATCAACCATCTTTAAAAAAACATTTTTTATAGGGACAGAAAACTATAGGTAGGGAGAGTGTCAGTGTGTTTTACTGTGCTAATTCTTGTTTGTAGGGACAGGGAAGGACAGTGAGGGAAATTCTCCTTGTGCTATAGTGTGCTAAAACATTGATCATCAACCATCTTTAAAAAAACATTTTTTATAGGGACAGAAAACTATAGGTAGGGAGAGTGTCAGTGTGTTTTACTGTGCTAATCCTTGTTTGTAGGGGCAGGGAAGGACAGTGAGGGAAATTCTCCTTGTGCTATAGTGTGCTAAAGCATTGATCATCAACCATCTTTAAAAAAACATTTTTTATAGGGACAGAAAACTATAGGTAGGGAGAGTGTCAGTGTGTTTTACTGTGCTAATCCTTGTTTGTAGGGACAGGGAAGGACAGTGAGGGAAATTCTCCTTGTGCTATAGTGTGCTAAAGCATTGATCATCAACCATCTTTAAAAAAACATTTTTTATAGGGACAGAAAACTATAGGTAGGGAGAGTGTCAGTGTGTTTTACTGTGCTAATCCTTGTTTGTAGGGACAGGGAAGGACAGTGAGGGAAATTCTCCTTGTGCTATAGTGTGCTAAAGCATTGATCATCAACCATCTTTAAAAAAACATTTTTTATAGGGACAGAAAACTATAGGTAGGGAGAGTGTCAGTGTGTTTTACTGTGCTAATCCTTGTTTGTAGGGACAGGGAAGGACAGTGAGGGAAATTCTCCTTGTGCTATAGTGTGCTAAAGCATTGATCATCAACCATCTTTAAAAAAACATTTTTTATAGGGACAGAAAACTATAGGTAGGGAGAGTGTCAGTGTGTTTTACTGTGCTAATCCTTGTTTGTAGGGACAGGGAAGGACAGTGAGGGAAATTCTCCTTGTGCTATAGTGTGCTAAAGCATTGATCATCAACCATCTTTAAAAAAACATTTTTTATAGGGACAGAAAACTATAGGTAGGGAGAGTGTCAGTGTGTTTTACTGTGCTAATCCTTGTTTGTAGGGACAGGGAAGGACAGTGAGGGAAATTCTCCTTGTGCTATAGTGTGCTAAAGCATTGATCATCAACCATCTTTAAAAAAACATTTTTTATAGGGACAGAAAACTATAGGTAGGGAGAGTGTCAGTGTGTTTTACTGTGCTAATCCTTGTTTGTAGGGACAGGGAAGGACAGTGAGGGAAATTCTCCTTGTGCTATAGTGTGCTAAAGCATTGATCATCAACCATCTTTAAAAAAACATTTTTTATAGGGACAGAAAACTATAGGTAGGGAGAGTGTCAGTGTGTTTTACTGTGCTAATCCTTGTTTGTAGGGACAGGGAAGGACAGTGAGGGAAATTCTCCTTGTGCTATAGTGTGCTAAAGCATTGATCATCAACCATCTTTAAAAAAACATTTTTTATAGGGACAGAAAACTATAGGTAGGGAGAGTGTCAGTGTGTTTTACTGTGCTAATCCTTGTTTGTAGGGACAGGGAAGGACAGTGAGGGAAATTCTCCTTGTGCTATAGTGTGCTAAAGCATTGATCATCAACCATCTTTAAAAAAACATTTTTTATAGGGACAGAAAACTATAGGTAGGGAGAGTGTCAGTGTGTTTTACTGTGCTAATCCTTGTTTGTAGGGACATGGAAGGACAGTGAGGGAAATTCTCCTTGTGCTATAGTGTGCTAAAGCATTGATCATCAACCATCTTTAAAAAAACATTTTTTATAGGGACAGAAAACTATAGGTAGGGAGAGTGTCAGTGTGTTTTACTGTGCTAATCCTTGTTTGTAGGGACAGGGAAGGACAGTGAGGGAAATTCTCCTTGTGCTATAGTGTGCTAAAGCATTGATCATCAACCATCTTTAAAAAAACATTTTTTATAGGGACAGAAAACTATAGGTAGGGAGAGTGTCAGTGTGTTTTACTGTGCTAATTCTTGTTTGTAGGGACAGGGAAGGACAGTGAGGGAAATTCTCCTTGTGCTATAGTGTGCTAAAACATTGATCATCAACCATCTTTAAAAAAACATTTTTTATAGGGACAGAAAACTATAGGTAGGGAGAGTGTCAGTGTGTTTTACTGTGCTAATCCTTGTTTGTAGGGGCAGGGAAGGACAGTGAGGGAAATTCTCCTTGTGCTATAGTGTGCTAAAGCATTGATCATCAACCATCTTTAAAAAAACATTTTTTATAGGGACAGAAAACTATAGGTAGGGAGAGTGTCAGTGTGTTTTACTGTGCTAATCCTTGTTTGTAGGGACAGGGAAGGACAGTGAGGGAAATTCTCCTTGTGCTATAGTGTGCTAAAGCATTGATCATCAACCATCTTTAAAAAAACATTTTTTATAGGGACAGAAAACTATAGGTAGGGAGAGTGTCAGTGTGTTTTACTGTGCTAATCCTTGTTTGTAGGGACAGGGAAGGACAGTGAGGGAAATTCTCCTTGTGCTATAGTGTGCTAAAGCATTGATCATCAACCATCTTTAAAAAAACATTTTTTATAGGGACAGAAAACTATAGGTAGGGAGAGTGTCAGTGTGTTTTACTGTGCTAATCCTTGTTTGTAGGGACAGGGAAGGACAGTGAGGGAAATTCTCCTTGTGCTATAGTGTGCTAAAGCATTGATCATCAACCATCTTTAAAAAAACATTTTTTATAGGGACAGAAAACTATAGGTAGGGAGAGTGTCAGTGTGTTTTACTGTGCTAATCCTTGTTTGTAGGGACAGGGAAGGACAGTGAGGGAAATTCTCCTTGTGCTATAGTGTGCTAAAGCATTGATCATCAACCATCTTTAAAAAAACATTTTTTATAGGGACAGAAAACTATAGGTAGGGAGAGTGTCAGTGTGTTTTACTGTGCTAATCCTTGTTTGTAGGGACATGGAAGGACAGTGAGGGAAATTCTCCTTGTGCTATAGTGTGCTAAAGCATTGATCATCAACCATCTTTAAAAAAACATTTTTTATAGGGACAGAAAACTATAGGTAGGGAGAGTGTCAGTGTGTTTTACTGTGCTAATCCTTGTTTGTAGGGACAGGGAAGGACAGTGAGGGAAATTCTCCTTGTGCTATAGTGTGCTAAAGCATTGATCATCAACCATCTTTAAAAAAACATTTTTTATAGGGACAGAAAACTATAGGTAGGGAGAGTGTCAGTGTGTTTTACTGTGCTAATTCTTGTTTGTAGGGACAGGGAAGGACAGTGAGGGAAATTCTCCTTGTGCTATAGTGTGCTAAAACATTGATCATCAACCATCTTTAAAAAAACATTTTTTATAGGGACAGAAAACTATAGGTAGGGAGAGTGTCAGTGTGTTTTACTGTGCTAATCCTTGTTTGTAGGGACAGGGAAGGACAGTGAGGGAAATTCTCCTTGTGCTATAGTGTGCTAAAGCATTGATCATCAACCATCTTTAAAAAAACATTTTTTATAGGGACAGAAAACTATAGGTAGGGAGAGTGTCAGTGTGTTTTACTGTGCTAATCCTTGTTTGTAGGGACAGGGAAGGACAGTGAGGGAAATTCTCCTTGTGCTATAGTGTGCTAAAGCATTGATCATCAACCATCTTTAAAAAAACATTTTTTATAGGGACAGAAAACTATAGGTAGGGAGAGTGTCAGTGTGTTTTACTGTGCTAATCCTTGTTTGTAGGGACAGGGAAGGACAGTGAGGGAAATTCTCCTTGTGCTATAGTGTGCTAAAGCATTGATCATCAACCATCTTTAAAAAAACATTTTTTATAGGGACAGAAAACTATAGGTACGGAGAGTGTCAGTGTGTTTTACTGTGCTAATCCTTGTTTGTAGGGACAGGGAAGGACAGTGAGGGAAATTCTCCTTGTGCTATAGTGTGCTAAAGCATTGATCATCAACCATCTTTAAAAAAACATTTTTTATAGGGACAGAAAACTATAGATAGGGAGAGTGTCAGTGTGTTTTACTGTGCTAATCCTTGTTTGTAGGGACAGGGAAGGACAGTGAGGGAAATTCTCCTTGTGCTATAGTGTGCTAAAGCATTGATCATCAACCATCTTTAAAAAAACATTTTTTATAGGGACAGAAAACTATAGGTAGGGAGAGTGTCAGTGTGTTTTACTGTGCTAATCCTTGTTTGTAGGGACAGGGAAGGACAGTGAGGGAAATTCTCCTTGTGCTATAGTGTGCTAAAGCATTGATCATCAACCATCTTTAAAAAAACATTTTTTATAGGGACAGAAAACTATAGGTAGGGAGAGTGTCAGTGTGTTTTACTGTGCTAATCCTTGTTTGTAGGGACAGGGAAGGACAGTGAGGGAAATTCTCCTTGTGCTATAGTGTGCTAAAGCATTGATCATCAACCATCTTTAAAAAAACATTTTTTATAGGGACAGAAAACTATAGGTAGGGAGAGTGTCAGTGTGTTTTACTGTGCTAATCCTTGTTTGTAGGGACAGGGAAGGACAGTGAGGGAAATTCTCCTTGTGCTATAGTGTGCTAAAGCATTGATCATCAACCATCTTTAAAAAAACATTTTTTATAGGGACAGAAAACTATAGGTAGGGAGAGTGTCAGTGTGTTTTACTGTGCTAATCCTTGTTTGTAGGGACAGGGAAGGACAGTGAGGGAAATTCTCCTTGTGCTATAGTGTGCTAAAGCATTGATCATCAACCATCTTTAAAAAAACATTTTTTATAGGGACAGAAAACTATAGGTAGGGAGAGTGTCAGTGTGTTTTACTGTGCTAATCCTTGTTTGTAGGGACGGGGAAGGACAGTGAGGGAAATTCTCCTTGTGCTATAGTGTGCTAAAGCATTGATCATCAACCATCTTTAAAAAAAACATTTTTTATAGGGACAGAAAACTATAGGTAGGGAGAGTGTCAGTGTGTTTTACTGTGCTAATCCTTGTTTGTAGGGACAGGGAAGGACAGTGAGGGAAATTCTCCTTGTGCTATAGTGTGCTAAAGCATTGATCATCAACCATCTTTAAAAAAACATTTTTTATAGGGACAGAAAACTATAGGTAGGGAGAGTGTCAGTGTGTTTTACTGTGCTAATTAGGGATGAGCTTCATGTTCGAGTCGAACATACGTTCGACTCGAACATCGGCTGTTCGATCGTTCGACGAAGATCGAATGATTTGGGCCGTTCGCGCCAAATTCGAGTGACGCGAACGGCCCACAATGCACTACGCCATCGCAGTGTCATCCAGGTGCTGTGATTGGCCAAGCATGCACTGTGACCCCGCATGCTTGGCCAATCACAGCGCCGGCAGCGAGGAGAGCAATGATTGGCCACAGGCAGGATGCCTGTGGCCAATTATTGCTGAGGGTGTTTAGTACACGCCCCACACTATAAAAGGCCGCCAGCACGGCGGCCTAGTGTAGTGTGTTCCGGAGCAGGGAAAGAGAAGCATAGGCAGGGACAGTGACATTTATTTTTTCTTGCTTAACCTGGATTCCTTTAGTTTAGGGAAAGAGAAGGATAGGTAGGGAGAGTGTCAGTGTGTTTTACTGTGCGAATCCTTGTTTCTAGGGACAGGGAAGGACAGTGAGGGAATTCTCCTTGTGCTATAGTGTGCTTTAAAAAAACATTTTTTCTAGGGACAGAAAACTATAGGTAGGGAGAGTGTCAGTGTGTTTTACTGTGCGAATCCTTGTTTCTAGGGACAGGGAAGGACAGTGAGGGAAATTCTCCTTGTGCTATAGTGTGCTTTAAAAAAACATTTTTTCTAGGGACAGAAAACTATAGGTAGGGAGAGTGTCAGTGTGTTTTACTGTGCGAATCCTTGTTTCTAGGGACAGGGAAGGACAGTGAGGGAAATTCTCCTTGTGCTATAGTGTGCTTTAAAAAAACATTTTTTCTAGGGACAGAAAACTATAGGTAGGGAGAGTGTCAGTGTGTTTTACTGTGCGAATCCTTGTTTCTAGGGACAGGGAAGGACAGTGAGGGAAATTCTCCTTGTGCTATAGTGTGCTTTAAAAAAACATTTTTTCTAGGGACAGAAAACTATAGGTAGGGAGAGTGTCAGTGTGTTTTACTGTGCGAATCCTTGTTTCTAGGGACAGGGAAGGACAGTGAGGGAAATTCTCCTTGTGCTATAGTGTACTTTAAAAAAACATTTTTTCTAGGGACAGAAAACTATAGGTAGGGAGAGTGTCAGTGTGTTTTACTGTGCGAATCCTTGTTTCTAGGGACAGGGAAGGACAGTGAGGGAAATTCTCCTTGTGCTATAGTGTGCTTTAAAAAAACATTTTTTCTAGGGACAGAAAACTATAGGTAGGAAGAGTGTCAGTTTCTTTCACTGTGATAATCCTTGTTTCTAGGGACAGGGAAGGACAGTGAGGGAAATTCTCCTTGTGCTATAGTGTGCTTTAAAAAAACATTTTTTCTAGGGACAGAAAACTATAGGTAGGAAGAGTGTCAGTTTCTTTCACTGTGATAATCCTTGTTTCTAGGGACAGGGAAGGACAGTGAGGGAAATTCTCCTTGTGCTATAGTGTGCTTTAAAAAAACATTTTTTCTAGGGACAGAAAACTATAGGTAGGAAGAGTGTCAGTTTCTTTCACTGTGAAAATCCTTGTTTCTAGGGACAGGGAAGGAAAGTGAGGGAAATTCTCCTTGTGCTATAGTGTGCTTTAAAAAAACATTTTTTCTAGGGACAGAAAACTATAGGTAGGAAGAGTGTCAGTTTCTTTCACTGTGATAATCCTTGTTTCTAGGGACAGGGAAGGAAAGTGAGAGAAATTCTCCTTGTGCTATAGTGTGCTTTAAAAAAACATTTTTTCTAGGGACAGAAAACTATAGGTAGGAAGAGTGTCAGTTTCTTTCACTGTGATAATCCTTGTTTCTAGGGACAGGAAAGGAAAGTGAGGGAAATTCTCCTTGTGCTATAGTGTGCTTTAAAAAAACATTTTTTCTAGGGACAGAAAACTATAGGTAGGAAGAGTGTCAGTTTCTTTCACTGTGATAATCCTTGTTTCTAGGGACAGGGAAGGAAAGTGAGGGAAATTCTCCTTGTGCTATAGTGTGCTTTAAAAAAACATTTTTTCTAGGGACAGAAAACTATAGGTAGGAAGAGTGTCAGTTTCTTTCACTGTGATAATCCTTGTTTCTAGGGACAGGGAAGGAAAGTGAGGGAAATTCTCCTTGTGCTATAGTGTGCTTTAAAAAAACATTTTTTCTAGGGACAGAAAACTATAGGTAGGAAGAGTGTCAGTTTCTTTCACTGTGATAATCCTTGTTTCTAGGGACAGGGAAGGAAAGTGAGGGAAATTCTCCTTGTGCTATAGTGTGCTTTAAAAAAACATTTTTTCTAGGGACAGAAAACTATAGGTAGGAAGAGTGTCAGTCTCTTTCACTGTGATAATCCTTGTTTCTAGGGACAGGGAAGGAAAGTGAGGGAAATTCTCCTTGTGCTATAGTGTGCTTTAAAAAAACATTTTTTCTAGGGACAGAAAACTATAGGTAGGAAGAGTGTCAGTTTCTTTCACTGTGATAATCCTTGTTTCTAGGGACAGGGAAGGAAAGTGAGGGAAATTCTCCTTGTGCTATAGTGTGCTTTAAAAAAACATTTTTTCTAGGGACAGAAAACTATAGGTAGGAAGAGTGTCAGTCTCTTTCACTGTGATAATCCTTGTTTCTAGGGACAGGGAAGGAAAGTGAGGGAAATTCTCCTTGTGCTATAGTGTGCTTTAAAAAAACATTTTTTCTAGGGACAGAAAACTATAGGTAGGAAGAGTGTCAGTTTCTTTCACTGTGATAATCCTTGTTTCTAGGGATAGGGAAGGAAAGTGAGGGAAATTCTCCTTGTGCTATAGTGTGCTTTAAAAAAACATTTTTTCTAGGGACAGAAAACTATAGGTAGGAAGAGTGTCAGTTTCTTTCACTGTGATAATCCTTGTTTCTAGGGACAGGGAAGGAAAGTGAGGGAAATTCTCCTTGTGCTATAGTGTGCTTTAAAAAAACATTTTTTCTAGGGACAGAAAACTATAGGTAGGAAGAGTGTCAGTTTCTTTCACTGTGATAATCCTTGTTTCTAGGGACAGGGAAGGACAGTGAGGGAAATTCTCCTTGTGCTATAGTGTGCTTTAAAAAAACATTTTTTCTAGGGACAGAAAACTATAGGTAGGAAGAGTGTCAGTTTCTTTCACTGTGATAATCCTTGTTTCTAGGGACAGGGAAGGAAAGTGAGGGAAATTCTCCTTGTGCTATAGTGTGCTTTAAAAAAACATTTTTTCTAGGGACAGAAAACTATAGGTAGGAAGAGTGTCAGTTTCTTTCACTGTGATAATCCTTGTTTCTAGGGACAGGGAAGGACAGTGAGGGAAATTCTCCTTGTGCTATAGTGTGCTTTTAAAAAACATTTTTTCTAGGGACAGAAAACTATAGGTAGGAAGAGTGTCAGTTTCTTTCACTGTGATAATCCTTGTTTCTAGGGACAGGGAAGGACAGTGAGGGAAATTCTCCTTGTGCTATAGTGTGCTAAAGCATTCCTCATCAACCATCTTTGAAATCCTTGTTTTTTGGACAGTCAGGGAAATTGTCATTGTGCTATTCTGTGCAAAAGCAATCATCCTCAACCATATTTAGAAATCCTTAAGTAAAGGGACAGAGAAGGACACCTGAAGGTAGCCCTTATTGCTTTTTTCCCATCTCCCTGCAGGCCATCTATTAGAATGTCTGGAAGGCAAACAAGGAGAGGCAGACAGTCAGGAGGCAATAAAAGAGGGCAAGCAGGCTCTGTGTCTGGGGCCAACAGTGCTGGTCGTGGACGCGGTGCATTGTCATCAGCACATGGCCATGGGACACGCTTGTCCTTCTTTTCGGCAGCTGGACATGTTGAGCCACATCATGCCGAAGACTTGGTAGAGTGGATGACCAAGCCCTCCTCCTCCTCCTCATCCTCTCTCACCCAGGCTCAGGGTACTGGAAAAGCAGCTGCCAAAGCGTCCTCTTCCCTGGTATCAATGTCAGACTCATCATCAGTCACTCCTTCCCTAGACCCACCATGTCCTCCTCCTGAGGAGTCCCCCGAACTGTTTCAGCACAGTGTTGGGTACATGCTCCAGGAGGATGCCCAGCGTTTCGAAGGGTCTGATGATGAAACCCAGCTACAGGAAGGCAGTAGCGTGAGAGCAGACAGAGGGGATGCTCAAGAAGGACACCAATCTGGCAGTCATGTTCCAGCAGCTGCAGCATACTGCCAGATTGGCTCCAGTGATGAGGAGGGAGGGGATGATGAGGTCACTGACTCCACGTGGGTGCCTAATAGGAGAGAGGAGGAGGAGGAGGATGAGGAGGAGGCACATCTCCAACGAGGCAGGATGCCCTTTGGTGGCCAGCGTAAGGGCAGTACACCGACGGAATCACACCGCAGAGCTCCGCCTGTGCAGGGCGCTGCCTCTGCCCGTCATTCAAAAAGTTCTTTGGTGTGGGCCTTTTTTGAGGCTAGTGCATCAGATCGCACAGCTGCTGTTTGCAACATATGTCTCAAGCGTATATCGCGTGGCCAAAACATCAGCCGCTTGGGTACCACATGCCTGACCAGACATATGTTGACCTGCCATGCAGCTCGTTGGCAAGCCTACCTCAAAGACCCACACCAAAGAACCAAGCGGACCTCTCCTTGCACCGCATCAGCTGGGATCTCCAACCCCACTATAACTTCAGTCCTCTCTGAAACATGCACTGAGAGGAATGAAGGTGTAGAATTAGGTGTGTCACAGCCAAGTACTTGCGGCCACTCTGCTAGCAGTACACCGACGTCCGATTCTAGCAGGCAAATTTCCCTGCCCCAGCTGCTGGACCGTCGAAAGAAGTTCACTCCCAGCCATCCACATGCCCAGCGGTTGAATGCTAGCTTGGCTAAATTGCTAGCGCTTCAACTGCTGCCTTTTCAGTTGGTAGACTCGGCCCCCTTCCGTGAGTTTGTGCAATGTGCGGTTCCTCAGTGGCAGGTTCCCAAACGCCACTTTTTCTCACGGAAGGCTATTCCGGCTCTCTACCGGCATGTGGAAGGCAATGTCTTGGCCTCGCTGGACAGGGCGGTCAGCGGTAAGGTGCATATTACCGCTGACTCATGGTCCAGCAGGCATGGACAGGGACGTTACCTTTCTTTCACGGCCCATTGGGTCACTCTTTTGGCAGCTGGGAAGGATGCAGGACAAGGTGCAGTAGTGTTGGAGGTTGTTCCACCGCCACGCCTCCAAAATGCTACTACTGGTTGTGACACACCTCTCTCCTCCACCCCCTCCTCTTCTTCTTCCTCCATGGCCTCTTCCTGTGGTTTGTCCTCGGAACCAGCGGTGCTCCGTAGGCGTTCAAGGGGCTACGCAAGTACGCAGGCAAAAAGATGCCATGCCGTGCTTGCGCTGGTGTGTTTGGGGGACAGAAGCCACACTGGGGCAGAGGTCCTGTCTGCTCTGCAGGGCCAGGCCGAGAGGTGGTTGACGCCACGCCAGCTTAAGCCAGGAATGGTGGTTTGCGACAATGGCACCAACCTCCTCTCCGCCCTCCGACAGGGACAACTGACCCATGTGCCCTGTGTGGCTCACGTCCTTAACCTGGTGGTGCAGCGGTTCTTGGGCAGGTACCCGGGCTTACAGGATGTCCTGAGGCAGGCCAGGAAAGTCTGTGTGCATTTCCGCAGATCTTATAATGCCAGTGCTCGCCTGGCTGAGCTGCAAAAGGAGTTGAACCTGCCCAAGAACCGCCTTATATGTGACATGCCCACCAGGTGGAACTCAACGTTGGCCATGCTGCAGCGGCTGCACACGCAGCAGAGGGCCATCAATGAGTACCTGTGCGACTACGGCACCAGGACAGGGTCAGGGGAGCTTGGTTTTTTTTCTCCACGCCAGTGGGGCATGATCAGGGATGCATGCACTGTCCTGGCACCATTTGAGGAGGCCACGAGGATGGTGAGCAGTGACAGTGCATGCATCAGTGACACTGTACCTCTTGTCCACCTGTTGGAGCACACGCTGCGTGGAATAATGGACAGGGCACTTGAGGCAGAACAGAGGCAGGAAGAGGAGGACTTCCTTGCCTCTCAAGGCCCCCTTTACCCAGACAGTGTTCCTTCTGTCCCACCCATCGCACAGGAAGAGGAGGAGGAGGAGGAGGATTGTGTCAGCATGGAGGTGGAGGCTGGCACTCAGCATCATCAGCAGCAGTCTTTTAGGGATGATTTACAGTCCCAAGAAACCAGTGGACTTGTACGTGGCTGGGAGGAGGTGGCTGCGGATCATGTCGTCCTTAGTGACCCAGAGGACTCCGGACCGAATGCCTCAGCTAACCTACGCTGCATGGCCTCCCTGATCCTGCAAAGTCTGCGGAAGGATCCTCGTATTCTTCGGATCAAGGAGAGGGACCATTACTGGCTGGCCACTCTCCTTGATCCACGGTACAAGGGTAAGGTTGCGGACCTTATGTTACCGTCGCAGAGGGAGCAGAGGATGAGACAACTCCGGGAGGCCTTGCAGAAAGGTCTGTGCAACGCGTTCCCAGAGACTGGGAGGTTACAAACTCCTGGTCCTGGACAACGAGTTGCTGAGGCTTCGGCCAGTCAAAGAAGGAGCGGTGGGGAAGGTGGCCGTCTGACCGATGCGTTCAGACAATTCTTTAGTCCGCAGCCCCAAAGTATGATCGGTTCCAGCAACCATCGCCAGCGTCTGATAAACATGGTGCAGGAATATCTAGGGGCAAGGTCAGACTTGGACACCTTCCCCACCGAAAATCCTCTGGCTTACTGGGTCTTGAGGATGGATCACTGGCCAGAGCTTGCACAGTATGCAATTGAGCTACTGGCCTGTCCTGCATCCAGCGTTCTTTCGGAACGCACATTCAGTGCTGCTGGAGGATTTGTCACGGATCACAGGGTGCGCCTGTCCACCGACTCGGTTGATCGACTGACTTTCATCAAGATGAACCAGTCTTGGATCACCACCAGCTACCACACACCTGATGCTGATATAACAGACTAATTGATTTTAACATGTCACATCCCTTCAAGACTGATGCTGATGCTGAGTGCCTGTGCTGTTATGTTGACTGGCTATCCTCCTCCTCCGAGTCCTCAATGATACGATTGATGATGATAGCTTGGAAGATCATTTTTGTTTATGGGTGCCGCCACCAGTGGCTAAGGCCCAATTTTTCAGCCCCTGTTTTACAGGGGCGTGTAATTACAATTTTTTTAGCAATAATTTGCCATAGGGCTCATTGCTGTGCTCCAAGTACAGTATCTGTGAGGGGTTGGAGTGTTGTGGCACCAGTGCCTAAGGCCCAATTTTTCAGCCCCTGTTTAACAGGGGCGTGTCATTACAATTTTTGAAGCAATACTTTGCAACAGGGCTCATTGCTGTGCTCCAAGTACAGTATCTGTGAGGGGTTGTAGTGTTGTGCCACCAGTGCCTAAGGCCCAATTTTTCAGCCCCTGTTCAACAGGGGCATGCAATTACAATTCTTGATCTAATAATTCACAGCAGGGCCCATTCCTGCACCCACCAAGAGTAACTCTGAAGGCTTACAGTGTTGTGGCAACGCCACCACCACCACCACCACGAAAGGCCCAATTTTTCAGCCCCTGTTCAACAGGGGCATGTAATTACAATTCTTGATCTAATAATTCACAGCAGGGCCCATTCCTGCACCCACCAAGAGTAACTCTGAGGGCTTACAGTGTTGTGGCAACGCCACCACCACCACCACCACGAAAGGCCCAATTTTTCAGCCCCTGTTCAAAAGGGGCATGTAATTACAATTCTTGATCTAATAATTCACAGCAGGGCCCATTGCTGCACCCACCAAGAGTAACTCTGAGGGCTTACAGTGTTGTGGCAACGCCACCACCACCACCACCACGAAAGGCCCAATTTTTCAGCCCCTGTTCAAAAGGGGCATGTAATTACAATTCTTGATCTAATAATTCACAGCAGGGCCCATTCCTGCACCCACCAAGAGTAACTCTGAGGGCTTACAGTGTTGTGGCAACGCCACCACCACCACCACCACGAAAGGCCCAATTTTTCAGCCCCTGTTCAAAAGGGGCATGTAATTACAATTCTTGATCTAATAATTCACAGCAGGGCCCATTGCTGCACCCACCAAGAGTAACTCTGAGGGCTTACAGTGTTGTGGCAACGCCACCACCACCACCACCACGAAAGGCCCAATTTTTCAGCCCCTGTTCAAAAGGGGCATGTAATTACAATTCTTGATCTAATAATTCACAGCAGGGCCCATTCCTGCACCCACCAAGAGTAACTCTGAGGGCTTACAGTGTTGTGGCAACGCCACCACCACCACCACCACGAAAGGCCCAATTTTTCAGCCCCTGTTCAAAAGGGGCATGTAATTACAATTCTTGATCTAATAATTCACAGCAGGGCCCATTGCTGCACCCACCAAGAGTAACTCTGAGGGCTTACAGTGTTGTGGCAACGCCACCACCACTACCACCACGAAAGGCCCAATTTTTCAGCCCCTGTTCAAAAGGGGCATGTAATTACAATTCTTGATCTAATAATTCACAGCAGGGCCCATTCCTGCACCCACCAAGAGTAACTCTGAGGGCTTACAGTGTTGTGGCAACGCCACCACCACCACCACCACGAAAGGCCCAATTTTTCAGCCCCTGTTCAAAAGGGGCATGTAATTACAATTCTTGATCTAATAATTCACAGCAGGGCCCATTGCTGCACCCACCAAGAGTAACTCTGAGGGCTTACAGTGTTGTGGCAACGCCACCACCACCACCACCACGAAAGGCCCAATTTTTCAGCCCCTGTTCAAAAGGGGCATGTAATTACAATTCTTGATCTAATAATTCACAGCAGGGCCCATTCCTGCACCCACCAAGAGTAACTCTGAGGGCTTACAGTGTTGTGGCAACGCCACCACCACCACGAAAGGCCCAATTTTTCAGCCCCTGTTCAAAAGGGGCATGTAATTACAATTCTTGATCTAATAATTCACAGCAGGGCCCATTCCTGCACCCACCAAGAGTAACTCTGAGGGCTTACAGTGTTGTGGCAACGCCACCACCACCACCACCACGAAAGGCCCAATTTTTCAGCCCCTGTTCAAAAGGGGCATGTAATTACAATTCTTGATCTAATAATTCACAGCAGGGCCCATTGCTGCACCCACCAAGAGTAACTCTGAGGGCTTACAGTGTTGTGGCAACGCCACCACCACCACCACCACGAAAGGCCCAATTTTTCAGCCCCTGTTCAAAAGGGGCATGTAATTACAATTCTTGATCTAATAATTCACAGCAGGGCCCATTCCTGCACCCACCAAGAGTAACTGTCAGGGCTTACAGTGTTGTGGCACCAGCACCACCATCAAAGGCCCAATTTTTACTACCACTGTTCAACAATTATATGTAATTAAAATTCCTGATATAATAGTTGACAGCAGGGCGTTCCAGCACCAACCAAGAGTAACTGTGAGTGCTTACAGTGTTGTGCCAACACCAACAACTAAGGGGCCTATTTCTGCAGAGTATATACGGCAGGTCCCTACTTTCAAACATCCAACTTACAAACGACTCCTACTTGCAAACGCAAGAAGACAACAGGAAGTGAGAGGAAATCTACCCCTAGGAAGGAAAATTCTCTCCTGTAAGAATTAATATGGGAGAAAGGTGTCTCCTCTGTACTGATGCTTTATCACCAATCCTTGTTTCAAGAAAAACACCACATTTCAAAAACAGTTGTCATTGGGACGGAAAGTGAGGTGAAATGTTCTGAACAGGGGCACAGACAGCAAAACAAATGTTACAGGGGTGATAACCCTTACCTATGTTTTCCAAAAAGTTTAAAAATAGATTTTTGGGCTGGAGCTACACTTAAACAATGTACCTGTTCAAAATTACAAACAGATTCTACATAAGAACAAACCTACAGTCCCTGTCTTGTATGCACCGCCTGTATACGGCTGTTCAGAGTATATAGGGCCTTTTTTATTTTATGTGCGGGGTTCCCCTTAATATCCATACAAGACCCAAAGGGGCTGGTAATGGGCTGGGGTAGGGGGGGGGGTCATGGGGTAGCTATGCCATTTTTCTTAAAGATTTTCATCCATATTACCGGGACCAGACATTACATTAAAGCCGCAAGCAGTTTTAAATGGCTTTTTTTTCCTTTAGAAGTGTCATTTTGTGCAGGGACAGTTCTAAACACGGGAAACACGTGGCACTTCACAGGCATACTTTAGACACCCCCCAGGTACGATATTTAAAGGAATATTTGACTTTTTTTTTTTCACTTTATGCATCATTAAAATGACTGCTCCCGAAAAACGACCGTTTTTAAAACTTCTTTTTGCATTGATACATGTCCCCTGGTGCAGAACCCGGGTTCCCAAACCCTTTTTAGGACAATAACATGCATAATAGTTGTTATAATTAGCACTTTAGAATTCGAACGTTCGCATCCATTGTATTTAATAGGGTTCTAATGTTCGTACGAACTTTCGGTCCGTTCGCGGGTTCTGGTGCGAACCGAACCCGGGGGTGTTCGGCTCATCACTAGTGCTAATCCTTGTTTGTAGGGACAGGGAAGGACAGTGAGGGAAATTCTCCTTGTGCTATAGTGTGCTAAAGCATTGATCATCAACCATCTTTAAAAAAACATTTTTTATAGGGACAGAAAACTATAGGTAGGGAGAGTGTCAGTGTGTTTTACTGTGCTAATCCTTGTTTGTAGGGACAGGGAAGGACAGTGAGGGAAATTCTCCTTGTGCTATAGTGTGCTAAAGCATTGATCATCAACCATCTTTAAAAAAACATTTTTTATAGGGACAGAAAACTATAGGTAGGGAGAGTGTCAGTGTGTTTTACTGTGCTAATCCTTGTTTGTAGGGACAGGGAAGGACAGTGAGGGAAATTCTCCTTGTGCTATAGTGTGCTAAAGCATTGATCATCAACCATCTTTAAAAAAACATTTTTTATAGGGACAGAAAACTATAGGTAGGGAGAGTGTCAGTGTGTTTTACTGTGCTAATCCTTGTTTGTAGGGACAGGGAAGGACAGTGAGGGAAATTCTCCTTGTGCTATAGTGTGCTAAAGCATTGATCATCAACCATCTTTAAAAAAACATTTTTTATAGGGACAGAAAACTATAGGTAGGGAGAGTGTCAGTGTGTTTTACTGTGCTAATCCTTGTTTGTAGGGACAGGGAAGGACAGTGAGGGAAATTCTCCTTGTGCTATAGTGTGCTAAAGCATTGATCATCAACCATCTTTAAAAAAACATTTTTTATAGGGACAGAAAACTATAGGTAGGGAGAGTGTCAGTGTGTTTTACTGTGTTAATCCTTGTTTGTAGGGACAGGGAAGGACAGTGAGGGAAATTCTCCTTGTGCTATAGTGTGCTAAAGCATTGATCATCAACCATCTTTAAAAAAACATTTTTTATAGGGACAGAAAACTATAGGTAGGGAGAGTGTCAGTGTGTTTTACTGTGCTAATCCTTGTTTGTAGGGACAGGGAAGGACAGTGAGGGAAATTCTCCTTGTGCTATACTGTGCTAAAGCATTCCTCATCAACCATCTTTGAAATTCTTGTTTTTTGGACAGTCAGGGAAATTGTCGTTGTGCTATTCTGTGCGAAAGCAATCATCCTCAACCATATTTAGAAATCCTTAAGTAAAGGGACAGAGAAGGACACCTGAAGGTAGCCCTTATTGCTTTTTTCCCATCTCCCTGCAGGCCATCCATTAGAATGTCTGGAAGGCAAACAAGGAGAGGCAGACAGTCAGGAGGCAATAAAAGAGGGCAAGCAGGCTCTGTGTCTGGGGGCAACAGTGCTGGTCGTGGACGCGGTGCATTGTCATCAGCACATGGCCATGGGACACGCTTGTCCTTCTTTTCGGCAGCTGGACATGTTGAGCCACATCATGCCGAAGACTTGGTAGAGTGGATGACCAAGCCCTCCTCCTCCTCCTCATCCTCTCTCACCCAGGCTCAGGGTACTGGCAAAGCAGCTGCCAAAGCGTCCTCTTCCCTGGTATCAATGTCAGACTCATCATCAGTCACTCCTTCCCTAGACCCACCATGTCCTCCTCCTGAGGAGTCCCCCGAACTGTTTCAGCACAGTGTTGGGTACATGCTCCAGGAGGATGCCCAGCGTTTCGAAGGGTCTGATGATGAAACCCAGCTACAGGAAGGCAGTAGCGTGAGAGCAGACAGAGGGGATGCTCAAGAAGGACACCAATCTGGCAGTCATGTTCCAGCAGCTGCAGCATACTGCCAGATTGGCTCCAGTGATGAGGAGGGAGGGGATGATGAGGTCACTGACTCCACGTGGGTGCCTAATAGGAGAGAGGAGGAGGAGGAGGATGAGGAGGAGGCACATCTCCAACGAGGCAGGATGCCCTTTGGTGGCCAGCGTAAGGGCAGTACACCGACGGAATCACACCGCAGAGCTCCGCCTGTGCAGGGCGCTGCCTCTGCCCGTCATTCAAAAAGTTCTTTGGTGTGGGCCTTTTTTGAGGCTAGTGCATCAGATCGCACAGCTGCTGTTTGCAACATATGTCTCAAGCGTATATCGCGTGGCCAAAACATCAGCCGCTTGGGTACCACATGCCTGACCAGACATATGTTGACCTGCCATGCAGCTCGTTGGCAAGCCTACCTCAAAGACCCACACCAAAGAACAAAGCGGACCTCTCCTTGCACCGCATCAGCTGGGATCTCCAACCCCACTATAACTTCAGTCCTCTCTGAAACATGCACTGAGAGGAATGAAGGTGTAGAATTAGGTGTGTCACAGCCAAGTACTTGCGGCCACTCTGCTAGCAGTACACCGACGTCCGATTCTAGCAGGCAAATTTCCCTGCCCCAGCTGCTGGACCGTCGAAAGAAGTTCACTCCCAGCCATCCACATGCCCAGCGGTTGAATGCTAGCTTGGCTAAATTGCTAGCGCTTCAACTGCTGCCTTTTCAGTTGGTAGACTCGGCCCCCTTCCGTGAGTTTGTGCAATGTGCGGTTTTCTCAGTGGCAGGTTCCCAAACGCCACTTTTTCTCACGGAAGGCTATTCCGGCTCTCTACCGGCATGTGGAAGGCAATGTCTTGGCCTCGCTGGACAGGGCGGTCAGCGGTAAGGTGCATATTACCGCTGACTCATGGTCCAGCAGGCATGGACAGGGACGTTACCTTTCTTTCACGGCCCATTGGGTCACTCTTTTGGCAGCTGGGAAGGATGCAGGACAAGGTGCAGTAGTGTTGGAGGTTGTTCCACCGCCACGCCTCCAAAATGCTACTACTGGTTGTGACACACCTCTCTCCTCCACCCCCTCCTCTTCTTCTTCCTCCATGGCCTCTTCCTGTGCTTTGTCCTCTGAACCAGCGGTGCTCCGTAGCCGTTCAAGGGGCTACGCAAGTACGCAGGCAAAAAGATGCCATGCCGTGCTTGCGCTGGTGTGTTTGGGGGACAGAAGCCACACTGGGGCAGAGGTCCTGTCTGCTCTGCAGGGCCAGGCCGAGAGGTGGTTGACGCCACGCCAGCTTAAGCCAGGAATGGTGGTTTGCGACAATGGCACCAACCTCCTCTCCGCCCTCCGACAGGGACAACTGACCCATGTGCCCTGTGTGGCTCACGTCCTTAACCTGGTGGTGCAGCGGTTCTTGGGCAGGTACCCGGGCTTACAGGATGTCCTGAGGCAGGCCAGGAAAGTCTGTGTGCATTTCCGCAGATCTTATAATGCCAGTGCTCGCCTGGCTGAGCTGCAAAAGGAGTTGAACCTGCCCAAGAACCGCCTTATATGTGACATGCCCACCAGGTGGAACTCAACGTTGGCCATGCTGCAGCGGCTGCACACGCAGCAGAGGGCCATCAATGAGTACCTGTGCGACTACGGCACCAGGACAGGGTCAGGGGAGCTTGTTTTTTTTTCTCCACGCCAGTGGGGCATGATCAGGGATGCATGCACTGTCCTGGCACCATTTGAGGAGGCCACGAGGATGGTGAGCAGTGACAGTGCATGCATCAGTGACACTGTACCTCTTGTCCACCTGTTGGAGCACACGCTGCGTGGAATAATGGACAGGGCACTTGAGGCAGAACAGAGGCAGGAAGAGGAGGACTTCCTTGCCTCTCAAGGCCCCCTTTACCCAGACAGTGTTCCTTCTGTCCCACCCATCGCACAGGAAGAGGAGGAGGAGGAGGAGGAGGAGGATTGTGTCAGCATGGAGGTGGAGGCTGGCACTCAGCATCATCAGCAGCAGTCTTTTAGGGATGATTTACAGTCCCAAGAAACCAGTGGACTTGTACGTGGCTGGGAGGAGGTGGCTGCGGATCATGTCGTCCTTAGTGACCCAGAGGACTCCGGACCGAATGCCTCAGCTAACCTACGCTGCATGGCCTCCCTGATCCTGCAAAGTCTGCGGAAGGATCCTCGTATTCTTCGGATCAAGGAGAGGGACCATTACTGGCTGGCCACTCTCCTTGATCCACGGTACAAGGGTAAGGTTGCGGACCTTATGTTACCGTCGCAGAGGGAGCAGAGGATGAGACAACTCCGGGAGGCCTTGCAGAAAGGTCTGTGCAACGCGTTCCCAGAGACTGGGAGGTTACAAACTCCTGGTCCTGGACAACGAGTTGCTGAGGCTTCGGCCAGTCAAAGAAGGAGCGGTGGGGAAGGTGGCCGTCTGACCGATGCGTTCAGACAATTCTTTAGTCCGCAGCCCCAAAGTATAATCGGTTCCAGCAACCATCGCCAGCATCTGATAAACATGGTGCAGGAATATCTAGGGGCAAGGTCAGACTTGGACACCTTCCCCACCGAAAATCCTCTGGCTTACTGGGTCTTGAGGATGGATCACTGGCCAGAGCTTGCACAGTATGCAATTGAGCTACTGGCCTGTCCTGCATCCAGCGTTCTTTCAGAACGCACATTCAGTGCTGCTGGAGGATTTGTCACGGATCACAGGGTGCGCCTGTCCACCGACTCGGTTGATCGACTGACTTTCATCAAGATGAACCAGTCTTGGATCACCACCAGCTACCACACACCTGATGCTGATATAACAGACTAATTGATTTTAACATGTCACATCCCTTCAAGACTGATGCTGATGCTGAGTGCCTGTGCTGTTATGTTGACTGGCTATCCTCCTCCTCCGAGTCCTCAATGATACGATTGATGATGATAGCTTGGAAGATCATTTTTGTTTATGGGTGCCGCCACCAGTGGCTAAGGCCCAATTTTTCAGCCCCTGTTTAACAGGGGCGTGTAATTACAATTTTTGAAGCAATACTTTGCAACAGGGCTCATTGCTGTGCTCCAAGTACAGTATCTGTGAGGGGTTGGAGTGTTGTGCCACCAGTGCCTAAGGCCCAATTTTTCAGCCCCTGTTCAACAGGGGCATGTAATTACAATTCTTGATCTAATAATTCACAGCAGGGCCCATTGCTGCACCCACCAAGAGTAACTCTGAGGGCTTACAGTGTTGTTGCAACGCCACCACCACCACCACCACAAAAGGCCCAATTTTTCAGCCCCTGTTCAAAAGGGGCATGTAATTACAATTCTTGATCTAATAATTCACAGCAGGGCCCATTCCTGCACCCACCAAGAGTAACTCTGAGGGCTTACAGTGTTGTGGCAACACCACCACCACCACGAAAGGCCCAATTTTTCAGCCCCTGTTCAACAGGGGCATGCAATTACAATTCTTGATCTAATAATTCACAGCAGGGCCCATTGCTGCACCCACCAAGAGTAACTGTCAGGGCTTACAGTGTTGTGGCACCAGCACCACCATCAAAGGCCCAATTTTTACTACCACTGTTCAACAATTATATGTAATTACAATTCCTGATATAATAGTTGACAGCAGGGCGTTCCAGCACCAACCAAGAGTAACTGTGAGTGCTTACAGTGTTGTGCCAACACCAACAACTAAGGGGCCTATTTCTGCAGAGTATATACGGCAGGTCCCTACTTTCAAACATCCAACTTACAAACGACTCCTACTTGCAAACGCAAGAAGACAACAGGAAGTGAGAGGAAATCTACCCCTAGGAAGGAAAATTCTCTCCTGTAAGAATTAATATGGGAGAAAGGTGTCTCCTCTGTACTGATGCTTTATCACCAATCCTTGTTTCAAGAAAAACACCACATTTCAAAAACAGTTGTCATTGGGACGGAAAGTGAGGTGAAATGTTCTGAACAGGGGCACAGACAGCAAAACAAATGTTACAGGGGTGATAACCCTTACCTATGTTTTCCAAAAAGTTTAAAAATAGATTTTTGGGCTGGAGCTACACTTAAACAATGTACCTGTTCAAAATTACAAACACATTCTACATAAGAACAAACCTACAGTCCCTGTCTTGTATGCACCGCCTGTATACGGCTGTTCAGAGTATATAGGGCCTTTTTTATTTTGTGTGCGGTGTTCCCCTTAATATCCATACAAGACCCAAAGGGGCTGGTAATGGGCTGGGGTAGGGGGGGGGGGTCATGGGGTAGCTATGCCATTTTTCTTAAAGATTTTCATCCATATTACCGGGACCAGACATTACATTAAAGCCGCAAGCAGTTTTAAATGTTTTTTTTTTCCTTTAGAAGTGTCATTTTGTGCAGGGACAGTTCTAAACACGGGAAACACGTGGCACTTCACAGGCATACTTTAGACACCCCCCAGGTACGATATTTAAAGGAATATTTGACTTTTTTTTTTTCACTTTATGCATCATTAAAATGACTGCTCCCGAAAAACGACCGTTTTTAAAACTTCTTTTTGCATTGATACATGTCCCCTGGTGCAGAACCCGGGTTCCCAAACCCTTTTTAGGACAATAACATGCATAATAGTCGTTATAATTAGCACTTTAGAATTCGAACGTTCGCATCCATTGTATTTAATAGGGTTCTAATGTTCGTACGAACGTTCAGTCCGTTCGCGGGTTCTGGTGCGAACCGAACCCGGGGGTGTTCGGCTCATCACTACTGAGCACAGATCGAGCGCGGACGCTCCACACATACCTCCAGAGGCTCTGTATTGTCACAGGCTTCCGGCGGTTATGTACCGCTCTGCTAAAGCTAAGCCCAAGCACTGGAAACAGGACAAAGCCTCCCCAGCCTCAGGCAAGGGCAAAACCAAGATGGTGCCCGAACCTCCGGAGCCAGACGACACAACACAGCTCTCTGCTGCAAATCCAGCGTCACCTGTTGACAGTCTCCACCAATTCCCCTCAAACCTGGTGTGTCCTCTCCCTGCTATTCCAGACAGTTTGCTGGACAAATTTCATAGTATTGTTAGGGATGAGATCACCGTGGGCTCCCGTAAGCTTTCCTCAGACCTGGTGCGGGGCCTTAAAGAGATAGGCCACTGCACAAATCAGCTAGAACAACTCATGGACTTGGCCACCACTGTGCTAGAGGGTCATGAAGAGGAGGTAGACAAACTGTCACCTGAGCTAGAAACCTTGAGAGACAAATTGGAAGATGCCGAAAATAGGGCCTGCAGGGATAACCTTTGTATCTGTGGTATCCCTGAAGTTATCACTGACCTGCGGGGAACAGCTACTGCTCTTTTCCAGGAACTGGCTCCCGAGATTCCGGTGGACAGGTTGAAATTTAACCGTATCCACAGATCCCTGGCCCCTAAACCCTCTGATGGTCCTCCGAGGGATGTTATCATCAAATTTCATTACTACAGAACCAAGGAGAAACTTTTACAGTCGGCACGTGAACAGCGAGACCTCTCCTTTCAAGGCAACCCCCTCCGGCTGTTCGCTGACCTCTCGCCGGTCACCATCACCAGACGTCGGGGTCTCAAACCATATCTTCAAATCCTGCAATCCCGGAGGATCAAGTACAGATGGGGGTTCCCATTTAAGCTTTCTTTCTCCCACCAGGGCCGCCAGTTCCACGCCATTTCTCCGTCCGACCTGAAACGCCACTTCCTGGATCTTCAGCTGGGCCTGCCCACGTCTCAGTCTGATGCACAGTCCTCATCCCCCAGGCCAGGGCCCTCCTGGCTTTCCTGACAGTCTTCTCAAGCTTCTCAGAGGTCTCAATCTGGATCCAAGGCGCTGCAGGACCTAGAGGCCCAACGTTTTCATCTCTCCAATAATGGTTGAAGGTACCCTGTTTATATCCTTGCACAGCTAAGTGTTTCTTGCCACCTGACCCCGTGCCACATCTGACATTTGTTTTTGTTGCCCTAATGTTACTGTTGTGCATGGGTCAGGGTGGCGTGTCTTGGAAGATGTCCCCTACCATCCTTACACCCTGTTTTGAACGTTGCTGCTGAGCCTGAGGTGGTCTCCCCGCTATAGGCCGCCCCACCTGTGAGATGGCGGTCCGGGGTGTTGACTATCTCTTCGTTGTTTTCATCCAGGGTTCCTGACTTCGGATGACCTCCCTACCCCTTTTTATACTGTTGCACCTTTGACGGCCCGACTGTTTACCGTGCTATTTATTGCCTTAGTTCTCTGATCTGACTGCTGGAACAGTGTCGGGTGGCGGGGGGTTATACATTTTTTTCCCCTTCTTTTTTTAGGGGCTACCTTCCTTTGTTCATAATATGTGGTTGTGTTTTTGTGTTTCCTAGCCACGTCTCTCCATTCCTACTTTTGTGGGTGGTGGGGCTGAGGGTGGAGAAACACCATACTGGTCCGCCCGGCCGCCTGGAGTCGATGGGCCTATGGCTGCTGTCTCTGGGTGTCCGGGGGACCTTTGCATCTGCATGTGTTTTATTTGTTCAACATTTGTCTTATTGTTTTTGCTTGTTCCTCTTGCTAAGCTAATGAGAAGTTTGCTAGTTTTTGTGTCAATATGATTTAAATTGATACTTCTTTGTAGGCCGGGGGTTCCGACTGACCACTGCTCCCCCTATGAGTTGGCACCTGGCTAAGACAGCTGTCTTGGTCAGAGTCCCACCCAACCGTGGGTCTGACAGCCCACAAAATGTTGCATTTAAGTTTTCATTACTTATTTTACTCCGAGTTCATCTCGGTACTATTATGTCCAATGTCTTGCTCTTTTTTCCCCTTCCTTTTCCTATCTTTTCCTCTTTCTACTCTCTTCTTCTTCCCCTTCAGTCCCTGGGGTGGGTGGGCGGAGCACTTTATAGACGTACATTCTTGATCCCATGACTATCCGATGGTTGTCCCTGAATGTTCAGGGCATGAAACATTGACTCACAAAAGAGTCAAGGTTTTCAAATACCTTAAACAAACAAATATAGATATAGCGTGTTTGCAGGAAACCCATTTCTCTTCCTCCTCCTGTCCCAAATACTTTGCTGCTAATTATCCCCAAGTTTATTTGGCTAATGCCCCTACTAAAGAGAAAGGGGTCCTTATTGCTATACGTAAATCGGTCCCATTTATTTGCAGTAAACAAATAGCGGATCCAAATGGCAGATACCTTATTTTGCAAGGTACTGTTCAGGACAATGAGGTAACCATCATGACCTACTATGCCCCGAATATTAACCCGGGGCCCTTCCTGACCCACGTTTTCTCCCTGTTAAAGTCCCATCAGAAAGGCAGCCTTTTGCTGGCGGGTGACTCAATTGTGTCTTTGAATCCTTTGCTTGACAACTACCCGTCGGATCATAAATCCCCCTCCCCTGCCGTGAAAAAATTCCTTGCACGGCCATGATCTGGTGGATATATGGAGGGAGCTTCATCCCAGCGGCAGGGACTATACCCACTATTCCCACCCCCATCACTCTCACTCCAGGATCGACCACATGTTTGTATTACGTAAACACCTTCCCCTAATCGATTCGGTCTTTATCCTAGCTGTCCCATGGTCGGATCATGACCCTATACTGATGGTCTGTCATTCTCTGCTTAGCAAACCGCAACAATCCCCCTGGGTGATGAACGACTCTCTCTTGTCTTTCAAAGAGATCCTCAGCGACATCCACAAGGCTTCTGTGGAATATTTTAGCCTTAATTCCGGGACGGTCTCATCCCCATGACATTATGTGAAGCTTATATGGCTGCTCTTCGGGGTCATGTTATTCGACTGGCGTCGAAATGCAAGAAGGAGCGAGCCCAGGCTCGCCGTGCTCCGGAGCAGCGCCTGGAGGCTTTGTCGTCGGCCTTAAAGCAATCTTCCACACTTGTCAACCACAGGCTATTAGACAATCTATCTGGACCTCTGCTTAACTGATGAAGCAGAACGTGCCTTACGATGGGCCCATCAGAAATGGTACGCCAAAGCTAACAAACCTAATGCGATGTTGGCCAATAAATTGCGCACCTTCACTCCAAAATGTACCCCTATTGTTTTACGCACCCACCACAACATTCTCACAGGCAACCCCCAGCAGGTTTTTGACGAATTCCGTCACCGCCTTACTAAACTTTACTCTTCGCCTGACCAGCCACCCACCCAGGGCCTCAACGCCTTCTTGTCGAACTTGTCCTTACCTTCCCTTTCCGAAACCCACAAGTCCCTAATGGACTGGGACATTCAGGTCTTGGAAGTCCTCCAGCGCATTAAAGAGCTGAAAGTGGAAAAAAGTCTGGACCCGGATGGCTTCACGGCACTATACTACCGGAAATTAGCTGATGTCCTTGTCCCATACCTCACAGCTATGTATAACTCAGTAAAGGGGAGCCACCCATTTGCACCGAACCTGCTGACCGCCAATATTGTGATGATCCCTAAACCTGATGGGGACCATTCCTCCTGGGCCAACTTTAGGCCAATCTCCCTAATTAATATAGACATGAAAATCTTGACGAAGATCTTGGCCAATCGCTTGAATTCTTTTCTCCCGCGTTTGATAAAGGACCAGGTGGGTTTTGTCCCACGTAGGCAGGTGGGTGATGCTATTAGATGCCTTCTTCAAGTCCAACATATAGCTCATAGTAGATCCTTAGAAACAATGTTTTTGTCATTGAATGTTAATAAGGCCTTTGACACATTGTCATGGCCTTATCTGACACGGGTGCTTCACCACTATGGCTTCGGCTCTTCCTTTTTGAGTTGGATCTCAGCTATTTATGATTCCCCCGAGGCCAAAGTAAAATACTATGGGTTTGAATCACCCACCCTCCCTATTAAAAGGGGAAACCGTCAGGGGTGTCCACTTTCCCCACTTTTATTTATTTTAGCATTAGAACCCTTGACGGAGGCTATCTGATCCCATATCTGGGGTGGACATAGCGGGTACTTTGCATAAATTGTCCTTGTTCGCGGATGACATTTTGTTGACTGTCACTAACCCTATAATTTCCCTCCCTAACTTACATTCTCTTAAATACTTTTGCCATGTTTTCGGGCCTATCAGGCTACCCCGCTAGGTCTAAAGCCATGTCGATCAATCTTCCGCCCTGGAAGCTGGAATCCCTACAAGCTGCATTTTCTTTTCAATGGCTGACCTCGTTGCCCTACCTAGGGATCAGGCTCACCTGTTAAGAATTGGAGGGCGCATCTCAAATGCAGGACTTGATAGTGGTGAAAGCAATCCTGTCATAATACCAAATTAACATGTTGCTTCTTTACTTGTGGAATACTACCACATACAGACAAAACACCAAGGACGTTTGTTCACGGAAGGAGCCTTGCGTGCAGCTGGACTCTGGATAGTGGGAGCCAAGAGACTTGTGAGTAAAAGCATTTTCAAATATATCACCTGTCGTAAGCTTTGTGGTATGTTTCAAACCCAGAAAATGGCCAACCTTCCTGCAGACCGACTTAGTACAGAACCCTCTTTCACAAACGTTGGTCTTGATGTGTTTGGGCCTTGGGCTGTCATCACACGACAAACCAGAGGAGGCAGTGCCAACAGCAAACACTGGGCTGTCATGTTTACTTGCATGTGCATCAGAGCTGTACACATAGAAGTAACTGAGTCCTTAGACACATCCAGCTTCATCAATGCCCTGAGACGTTTCATCTCTATTAGAGGCCCTGTCAAGCACATACGCTCTGATAGAGGAACCAACTTTGTTGGCGTATGCAAAGAATTGAATATCACTTCAAACCTTGAAACAGAACGTGTAGAGAGATGCTTGTCAGAACAAGGTTGTACATGGTGTGACAGCAGGAAGGTAAAGTCACCTGGTTGCATCCAGGGGGGTAGATATATTTCGCCCAGATTCAGGCTTTACGCTGACTTATACAACTAGGTGGAGAGTTGTATAGGCCCAGCTGAGGCTAGTGGGCTCATGGATGACTCATACCTCTAGGGAGAGTGTGGGGCGTCGTGCAGACAGAGATGAGGAGACCAGCTGAACCTTGTCAGCTCATTTAGGCCTCTATAAGAACTCCCAGCTTCATTAGATGTTAGCTCATGCCTGGAACCAGACCTGTGTGGACTGTCTAGGGAGAGTGAACCCCTGTGCGGTGAGGCAAAGCCTGTGTGGCTATTTGTTTGGACTTTTACTAAACCAGGGACTTAGGGACTAGGACAGCACTAGGCTGATCCCAGTTGTTAGTTAGGAAACCTGTATGTTTAGTCAGAGGTCAACTTGACCAGGATTTATTTTGGTTATGTTTCTTTTGCTTTGCTGTGTTTTGTCACTGTAAATAGAAAATAAACCGCACCTTTTTGATTTTGAAAACCACAACCTCCGTTTGCTGGGCCTGTTTTGTGTGGGGAGCCCATCCCGGGGGTCACACACACCCGCTGCCGAGCTAACCCCCTCACAGTTGGTGGAGAATGCGGGCAGTTTTTTTTTAAGCCAGCATGGAGGAGATACTGAAGCAGCTGGCTCTAGCAAATGCCAATCAACAGCAGACAAATGCAGGTTTGCAAAAGAGCCTTGCAGCTCAACAACAGAGCCTTGCAGCCCAGCAGCAGACAAACGCAACTTTGCAACAGAGTCTGGAGGCTCAGCAACGAGCCCAGCAGCAATCTGAGGCCCGCTTCATAGACCTGTTGCAGAAGCAAGAGCAGAGACTACAACAACAGATGGAAGCAGTAATGCAGCAACGTCCGCAGACCAGTGAGGAAAGCCGTCCCACTAATACCGCGTCCTTTGGGGTGAGTCGTTTATTGACAAAAATGACTGGAGAGGATGATCCAGAGGTATTTTTGACCACATTTGAAAGGACCGCTGAAAGAGAAAAGTGGCCTGAGGAGCAGTGGGCTGGACTGGTGGCTCCTCTGTTAACTGGTGAATCGCAGAAAGCTTACTATGACCTAGAGCCTAACCAAGCAAAAGACTATGTGATGCTAAAAGCTGAAATATTGGCAAGGCTGGGTGTCACCCAGGCTGTCCGGGCTCAGCGTGTGCATAACTGGACTTTCCAGCTTGGAAAACCCCCCAGGTCTCAAATGTATGATCTCATTCACCTGAGCAGAAAGTGGCTACAGCCAGAGACTTTGTCCGCACCAAAGATTGTGGAACGTGTTGTAATGGATCGGTTTTTGAGAGCTCTTCCTACTGCCATCCAAAAGTGGGTAAGCCATGGAGACCCAGAGACGGCCGATGGTCTTGTGGATCGTGTGGAGAAATACTTGGCTACAGAGAACCTGACGGCCTCTTCCAGAGACACTCGGACTTTCCACCCTAAGACCAGACCATCCCCAGGGGCGGATAAGAGGATTCCAAGGGGTGAGGGTGGAGAGAGTGAGAGGGTGGGAGCTCTACCCCAAGTTTGGCGAGAACAGCCTGGGAAATCAGCGGCTCAAGAGGCGGCAAGAAGGATCGTTTGCTACCGCTGCCGGCAAGCGGGACATATTGCAGCCAATTGCCCGGTTGTGGAGGAACCCATGCAGTGTGACTTTCTGACGGGCAGACGTCAGTCGCTGTGTGCGACAGTCGCATGCACTGCCATTCGAGGAACTGAGAAACATTTATGCAAAATGTGTGTTAATGGTAGAAATGTTGTGGTATTGCTGGATTCAGGTAGCCTTGTGACCCTGATAAAGGCTGAGTTAGTTAAAACAGAGGTCTCTGGGAATAGCAAGGTAGCTGTTATTTGTGTGCATGGGGACACCCGAGAGTATCCAGTGACTACAGTGTGTTTCGAGACCCCCAAAGGTACCCTCTCTCATCCAGTGGGCTTAGTATCTCAGTTACCGCATGACGCCATTGTGGGAAGGGATTTTCCGAAGTTCTGGGAACTGTGGGATGATCCTGAGCCCCTCACTAGTGCCCCTATGTACCAGGAATGTGATAGCCAGAACTCCCCTGAGAGTGGTGAGGACTCTCCGGAATTTCCCTTATCAGTATTGGCAGGGGAGACTCAAGAAACTGGAGAGGAGCCCACCTCCTCAGACGAAAACCTACCGTCTGTGGAGTTTTCTGATCTTGAGGTTCACAGGGAAAACTTTGCCACAGAACAGTTGAAAGACCCCGCCCTAATAAAGGCACGGGAAAACGTAGTGAAAATAGATGGCGAGTTAGTGAACCCAGATAATACCTGCACTTACCCATACTTCAGCGTAGAGAAGGACCTACTGTATCGGGTGGCAAAAAGGGCAGAAGAAACCGTTGAGCAGCTTGTGGTGCCCAAACCTTACAGGAAGTTGGTGTTGGAGTTGGCCCATGGGCACATTCTTGGAGGTCATCTGGGGACAGAGAAAACCCGAGAGAGGGTATTACAGAGATTCTATTGGCCGGGGGTGATGAAGGACGTAGAAAATTATTGTTCCTCCTGCCCTGTGTGTCAGAGGTTGGCCCCGATGCCACATTTCCGTAGCCCGCTGGTCCCTCTACCCATCATTGAGGTCCCGTTTGAGAGGATCGCCATGGATTTGGTAGGTCCTATAATCAAGTCCGCTAGGGGGCACCAGTACATATTAGTTATAATGGACTATGCCACCCGTTATCCAGAAGCGATCCCTCTCCGAAATACCTCGGCCAAAACCATAGCCAAAGAGCTATCTCTTGTTTTTAGCCGGGTGGGTATTTGTAAAGAACTGCTTACGGACCAAGGTACACCCTTTATGTCCCGGGTTATGAAAGAGCTGTGTAAATTGTTCAAAGTGACGCAATTGCGTACGTCTGTGTATCACCCCCAAACCGATGGGCTGGTTGAAAGATTCAACAAAACCCTAAAACAAATGTTGAAGAAAGTGGTGGATAGAGATGGAAAGGATTGGGACTGTTTACTTCCTTATTTGATGTTTGCTATTAGGGAGGTGCCCCAATCCTCTACGGGATTCTCCCCCTTTGAGTTACTGTATGGGAGACACCCAAGAGGGCTGTTGGATATTGCCAAGGAAACTTGGGAAAGTGAGAGTTCTCCCCACAGGAGTGTGATTGAGCATGTCGCCCTGATGCAAGATCGAATTGCACAGGTAATGCCCATCGTGAAGGAACATTTGGCCCAAGCGCAGTTGGCACAGCAGAGAGTGTACAACCGTGGAGCCAAGACCCGTACCTTTTCCCCGGGGGATAGGATATTGGTACTTGTCCCTACGGTTGAAAGTAAATTCCTTGCCAAATGGCAAGGCCCCTACGAGATAATGGAAAAAGTGAGCGAAGTGAATTACAAGGTCAGACAACCAGGAAGGCGAAAGCCCGAACAGATCTATCACGTTAATCTGTTGAAAGCCTGGAGGGATAGAGAGTCCCTAGTCGCAGACACTTGGTCACCAGCTCAAACTGGTTGCGTGATTCCTGAGGTTGGAATAGCAGCCACCTTGTCACAACCCCAACAACAGGAGGTTAAGGAGTTTGTGCTTCGCAACAAGGAGGTATTCTCTGAGCTGCCGGGACAAACATCTGGGGTAGAGCATGACATCATTACCCCGCCCGGTGAAAGGGTGAAGTTAAAACCCTATCGGATCCCAGAGGCTCGACGGGAGGCAATACGGGAGGAAGTACAGAAAATGCTGAACTTAGGGGTGATAGAGGAGTCCCAAAGTGATTGGTCTAGTCCCATCGTGTTGGTGCCTAAACCGGATGGGAGCTGGCGATTTTGTAACGATTTTCGTCAGTTGAACAAAGTTACAAAATTTGACACCTACCCCATGCCACGTATAGATGAGTTGATCGACCGGCTGGGAACAGCCCGATACATGACGACTCTTGACCTCACAAAAGGGTATTGGCAAATCCCCCTGGCCAAGTCGGCCAAAGAGAAAACCGCATTTGTAACCCCAGACGGGGCGTTCCAATATAAAAGAATGCCGTTCGGGTTACAGAATGCGCCGGCCACATTCCAGCGGAAAATGGACCAGATGCTGAGGCCCCATCGGAAGTATGCTGCGGCTTACCTGGATGACGTAATTGTCCATAGCACAGATTGGGCCTCACATCTGCCAAAAGTGCAAGCAGTCCTGGACTCTGTTCGGGAAGCGGGGTTTACGGCTAACCCCAAGAAGTGTACCATTGGGCAGGAGGAGGCCAAATATCTTGGGTACACCATTGGGAGGGGAGTAATAAAACCCCAACTCAACAAAGTCGAGGCCATCCAGAGTTGGCCACGTCCCAACAGCAAGAAGCAGGTACGAGCCTTTCTGGGAATCGCTGGGTATTATCGGCGATTCATTCCCCACTTTGCTTCTAAGGCTGTGCCCCTAACCAACCTGACGAAGGGGAAAGGGTCGGTCATGATTAAATGGACCCCCGAGGCTGAGGCAGCATTCCAATTCTTGAAACAAGCCTTATGTAGCCAGCCAGTGTTGTACTCACCCGACTTCTCTAAAGACTTTGTCGTACAAAGTGATGCGTCAGATGTGGGGTTAGGAGCAGTATTGTCCCAGGTCTGGAACGGGGAAGAGCACCCAGTCATTTACCTCAGCAGGAAATTGAAGTCCCATGAGGTAAATTACGCCACCGTTGAAAAGGAGTGTTTAGCGGTGAAGTGGGCTCTAGATTCCCTTCGGTACTACCTGCTAGGTAGGCACTTTGACATGGTTACGGATCACGCTCCGTTAAAGTGGATGGCTCAAAACAAGGAAACAAATAGAAGAGTGAATAGGTGGTTCCTGGCCCTCCAGGAATTCAACTTCACAGTAAAGCATCGCCCTGGCGTTCAAATGGGGAATGTGGATGCTTTGTCTCGAGTACATGAATGCCTGATTGCTGGTGTTCCAACCCCGGGGTTAAAACAAGAGGGGGGGGTATGTGACAGCAGGAAGGTAAAGTCACCTGGTTGCATCCAGGGGGGTAGATATATTTCGCCCAGATTCAGGCTTTACGCTGACTTATACAACTAGGTGGAGAGTTGTATAGGCCCAGCTGAGGCTAGTGGGCTCATGGATGACTCATACCTCTAGGGAGAGTGTGGGGCGTCGTGCAGACAGAGATGAGGAGACCAGCTGAACCTTGTCAGCTCATTTAGGCCTCTATAAGAACTCCCAGCTTCATTAGATGTTAGCTCATGCCTGGAACCAGACCTGTGTGGACTGTCTAGGGAGAGTGAACCCCTGTGCGGTGAGGCAAAGCCTGTGTGGCTATTTGTTTGGACTTTTACTAAACCAGGGACTTAGGGACTAGGACAGCACTAGGCTGATCCCAGTTGTTAGTTAGGAAACCTGTATGTTTAGTCAGAGGTCAACTTGACCAGGATTTATTTTGGTTATGTTTCTTTTGCTTTGCTGTGTTTTGTCACTGTAAATAGAAAATAAACCGCACCTTTTTGATTTTGAAAACCACAACCTCCGTTTGCTGGGCCTGTTTTGTGTGGGGAGCCCATCCCGGGGGTCACACACACCCGCTGCCGAGCTAACCCCCTCACAATGGACATTTAATCCCCCACACTCTTCTCATATGGGAGGTGCCTGGGAGCGTATGATTGGTATAGCTCGAAGAATCCTAGATTCAATGTTTCTACAATTGGGAACTTCAAAACTCACACATGAGACTCTGACAAATTTTATGGCTGAAGTATCAGCTATGACGAATGCCAGACCCTTGACATATATACCCAATGATCCTGAAGATCCTTTCTTGCTTACACCTTCCACTTTGCTCACTCAGAAATTTGAGGTGATCACAGCTCCTTCAGTCAATCTGTACCCAAAGGACTTATACAGATGTCAATGGAAAAGAGTACAAGTCTTAGCTGACATCTTTTGGAACAAGTGGAAGAAACAATACTTGTCTAATTTACAGACTAGGAACAAATGGCAAGACAGCAAGCCCAACTTAGAGCCTGGTGCCATCGTTCTCATGAAAGACTCTCAGAAGATGGAAACGTCAGGAAAGTTGAACTCAAAGTCATTAGGCAAGGCCAGCATAAACTTTTCCTCAGACCTGTTTCTGAACTTATTTTGTTACTCTCCTCCATGATATGTGGTATGCGTGGGAAACCACACGGGGAGTGTCATGCCTTCATTAACAAGGCTTGTAATTTTCCTATTTTCTGGTTTAATAACATTAATCTATGTTGCCATCTAGTGGCTGTTTTGTATAACTGCACTATCTATTTTAATGAAGCAATTTAGAATAGTTAGCTAGTTTTGGTACATGCAAGCCTCCGTACTTTCAATCCCATCAGGCCTTGCGTCAGCTTCTTCAGCCATTTTGTTTTTACCCTGGAAGCATGCACATGGACTGCTAAGATCTACGCTACCCATCCTAATTCATCTCCGGTATGTCTACTATTTATGTCTTGAGCTAGATAGATAGATAGGGAGGCACTAATTGTACTATTGATTATTAATTGCATTTTGTCTGTATCTGTTACGGTTTTACTCTATCTTGTATCAATAAAAGTTCAAAAGGATTCTGCGCCTACCGGAATGCATTGGTATGAGATGAGTTATCAGTGTGCCCAAATACACCTCAGTCACGTGTAGTGAGGGGCATAACAATATTTTTTCAATAAAAACCTTTGTACAAGAATGTGAATTATACAGTTGCCTTCTTCCTGTCACTTGTGACCAACTTACCCTCATTATCTTTTGGGGTTAGTGTGTTCTTACCTAGCTTTGTTTCCTTTAATCTATTATTTGAAAAAAAAAAAAAAATTTTATCCTCTTCAGCAATATGTCTCTTGTAATCTATAACCACACCCCTTTAAGCTACAGTCAGTATTCAGTGCAATGTAACCACACCCATCTTTCTTGCAGCGTTAATGTCTTCTTTGCCTCAAGATGTGCTTCTTATACAAGTTCTAAAGTTGGGAGGTGTGTCCTAGGGTGAAAACACTTAATTACCATACTGTATTTAAGGAGCGTTATCCAGTCTCGGCCATGATCGGAAGTGACGACACCCGGCTAGGGAGAGACCTGAAGTCCCCACGTTTGCCACGCTGTATTGGGCTATTTGGAACTGTGAGTTACTACGTTTTAATTGATTAATCTTGTTTGGAAATACTACATCATGGAGCCCTCCTTCTTCTTTTACATGTGAACTATGAATAAGTTGGGAGTTTTATGCCTCTGTGAGTGTTTTTCTATCTTGGATGTCCTAGATATCGATCGTTTGCTGTGGAACTAGTACTCTATCTACAGAGAGGCTTGTTTTTGACCTATATGAGGTGAGAGGCTGGGGGCAAACCATTAGCGCACATCGGATGGTGGAAAATTATTGGATTTACAGCACTTGCACTTTATTTTGATGAACTTTTTTCTGCACGATTGGATACGCTCATATATTGCATACTCTGGCGTAATTTGCACCTTTGAATGAGACTTTTTATTTTTTGCACAAAATTCTTGGAAATATTATTGATGTCACCGCTATTTGCACATATTTGTGAAGTTTGCACATATTTGTACTGTATGCACTTTATATTCTTATGAGGTATATACTTATGTGATGTTTGTTATCTTATGAGGAATATTATCACTTAGTAAGCGCCACATTATATATTTTTCATTTATCATGTTTGATGACTCCATTTTTATTTTTTACACCCACAGAGACAAATTTGGGGGTTTTCCATTGCACTCACACCTATCTAAAGCATGTGAGATTTTCTTATTTTAATACTTACTCGCAGATTGTTGGCATAAACTCAATCCCCCAAACTTGACTACACACCATATATTTGTCCTAATCTTGTCACTGATGATGGTTTCCCAATTTCACATGTAGCGGCCTCAATCTCTCTCCATCTTTATCGGTTACACACCAACTCATGTCTAGGGGTTCCTGGGTTGTGAGAGTGAGATGCGCCACGGCCCATGTCCTCCCCATTGTAGTAGGGAGGTGAAGGCCACTTACTGATGTTTCCTCGGGCCGGTGTGTTCTGTGAATGCACTGAGTCTGTAATTGCAAGCTCACCAGCCTCCCCTTTGCTTCCAGTAACTGGAGTTCACACACCGGAGAAAGGTCCAACACTTGTTTATTTGACACTCCAATACGCAAAGCACAATAAACAGTTCTTTTGCAGCAAACTGGTTGGGACCTATAACCTTGCCAACGGTGGGCTGAGCAGATCGAGGCACTTCCTAAAGTTTAAGTTCTATGCCACTGTACTATGACCAGCGGCGCCTAAGCCAATCCGGCTGTTACAGAACAGGAAAGATGGGGTCTCTTCCAGCAACCCCTATGAACAGCAATGGAGCCCTCTTCGATGCGCTGTGGCCCCTATCAGGGGGATGTGTCCCCCCAAGAGAGTTCCCAGAGGCCCACTGTCACCGGGTTGGTGCTGCTCCGGGTCTCCAGTGGGTAACCTCTCTGGCCTCCTCACCTCAGGTACGAGTCCCTCCGCTCAGGGACCCTCGGACAGTCCACCCTAGCGGGACCCAGTCGAAGGTACTGGGCCCCAGGCCTCCTCGATAGTACCTCACCCCAGGCTGAAGGTGCCTGGGATGGACGCCAACATGACTCCGGACCAGGCCATGGGCACCTGGACCAGACTCCTGGACCTCCAGCACCCAGGCCCAAGGGCCCTGGGTGCGGACCGCAACCCTCCTCCTCCGAGGACCTCCTTCTCCGCAAGACCTCGTGGTAAGGGCGTCTCCCCCTTTTATCTCCTCCCATCAACGGCCCGGCGGGTTCCCCGCCCCAGCCATACCATCTCCAGGAAGGGACAAAACAGGGAGCACTGCGAAGATGATTCTACCTGAAGCCTGTGGGTACCTCGCCACCCACAGGCAAAGGAGAATATTACATCCTCCAATCCTCCACGAAACAAAAAGGGGTCTGAATCCTAACACAATTATACACCTGGGTCACACTATTGCCCAGGTGTATCCCATCAATTTGAGGACCCCGCTACACACTCCCCCCTGTAATTTGACGCTGGTCCCCAGCGTCAGGTGCACACCCAGGCCTCCCATAAAGTGGTGACATGGAGTGAAACCCCTGAGGCAGTTCCTCTAAATTTCCCAAGTGCCAAGACCTGCTCAGGGAATGGGGAACATATAAAACAACTTATGTCATAAAACAGTTTAAACATCTGCATAGTCACAGCCCCTCTCCCACACTGTCTAAGAGCCACCCACTCTCAATGATCTTGACTGACGATTCTCCTGCAGGGGAAAGAAAAACAACATCCTAACATAATTTCGTGTCATTTGGGATGAGTGGGCCCGTCAGCCGAGAGACCCACTCACTCCAACAAGCAAGGTGATGTGTGGGTGAAATATTTTCAAACATTTGTTGCGCAACACTGCCACCTGGTGACAACGCCGCGGTCATGACACTCAACGAATCTTCGTTCTTCCAGCTTTTCCCTACTCTGCCACTATTCCCAAATGTCCTTGCCTTTGGCACATGAAGAAAAGGGGAAACACGAAAACACAACAGTCCCCAAGTCTCCAACGAGAAAAAGAAAAGCCCAAACAAAAACAAAAGCAGGGCACAGTCCTGCGTGTCTGGGAATGGCTCTTCCAGAAAGTTCAAGTGCACAAAAGAAATAAACAGGAGTTCTTTTCTCCTATAAGTAAAACTTTGGATCCGGCAGGTACAGGGGTCTCCTGTGTACATAGGTGAATCCCGTACCGCACGGGAAGCAAGAAGTGGCACTCTATCCCAGCCCTTGCGGCTGAACAGTTCGTCTATCTCGCCATCATCTCCGCAATCAGACAGCGACTCTAGGTCGGAGGTGTCATACATCTCCGCAGGCAGATATCTTCCGATGGACACAGAATCAACCTCCCTGGGGGGCTCCACCTCCAATGGGCCCCCGACACCTCCAACCACCACCACAGTCCCAGCCCCTGGCTCACCTGACCCTTGTAGAGGACTGGGATGTCCGGGACTTCCTTCTCGACCGGCGCCATCCAGGTCAGGCAAGCAGCGGGGTGAAGCTCGACCACGTCCATAGGATGCCTGTACTAGGCCAACTTTCCTCTTCGGGGGTGGGAGCAGAGAACTTGTGGCGACCGAGGCAGCATCCTCGGATTTTTCTCTGTTGGGCAGTCCATCGCCCTGGTCAGCGCGCACGGGAACCTCGACAAAGGCCTTGATCTCCCCTTCCGGAGTAGCGGTACCCGTGAGGTGGTTGAGGCGAAGGGCCCGGGGCCTTGCTGTGGACGACTCAACCTCAAAAAGGAATTCTCTGCACTCCTCACATCGCCCGAATGGCTTCAGGGTGACCACCAGTCCCGAGCAGCCGGGACAGATCACACCGAGGGCCTCCGTGTCTCTGCAAGTGTACAGAGCCAACCGCCCTCGGGGCCTGAGTCTTATCCCCGTGTCTGTGATGGGGGCAGCAAAGGAAGTCATTCTCGTGGGGTGAGGAACCATAATCCACGGGGCACTTGAGGTCATCCCGACTATCTGCTGCTCCATCATGCACTGACCCCGCGCCGGAGTCTCCACGTGTATCCCCACACTTGGCCAGACTCCTCCCATGAGCTGTACATTTTCGCGGGCTTCTTCTTGACTCCGCCCACGAACGATGTCGCCATGGGGTGCCTCGTGGCGCAGTGCGTTAACAGTCCCCACGTGCAGTACGTCACACGGCTGGACCTCTCCCTTTTTCCGCTCCTCCGCATGGGCCTTTCCCTTGTTAGGGTCATTTCCACAACTCCGAGCAGGGACGCACTTTGGCCAGTAATATGGCCGATCTGCTCGGAACTCCTCTGGGCAGCAAAGTTCAAATGTAGACATTCTCAAGTCCATCTTTAGAACACACTCTATCCCGGACTCACGAGCCCCCACGTGTAGCGGCCTCAATCTCTCTCCATCTTTATCGGTTACACACCAACTCATGTCTAGGGGTTCCTGGGTTGTGAGAGTGAGATGCGCCACGGCCCATGTCCTCCCCATTGTAGTAGGGAGGTGAAGGCCACTTACTGATGTTTCCTCGGGCCGGTGTGTTCTGTGAATGCACTGAGTCTGTAATTGCAAGCTCACCAGCCTCCCCTTTGCTTCCAGTAACTGGAGTTCACACACCGGAGAAAGGTCCAACACTTGTTTATTTGACACTCCAATACGCAAAGCACAATAAACAGTTCTTTTGCAGCAAACTGGTTGGGACCTATAACCTTGCCAACGGTGGGCTGAGCAGATCGAGGCACTTCCTAAAGTTTAAGTTCTATGCCACTGTACTATGACCAGCGGCGCCTAAGCCAATCCGGCTGTTACAGAACAGGAAAGATGGGGTCTCTTCCAGCAACCCCTATGAACAGCAATGGAGCCCTCTTCGATGCGCTGTGGCCCCTATCAGGGGGATGTGTCCCCCCAAGAGAGTTCCCAGAGGCCCACTGTCACCGGGTTGGTGCTGCTCCGGGTCTCCAGTGGGTAACCTCTCTGGCCTCCTCACCTCAGGTACGAGTCCCTCCGCTCAGGGACCCTCGGACAGTCCACCCTAGCGGGACCCAGTCGAAGGTACTGGGCCCCAGGCCTCCTCGATAGTACCTCACCCCAGGCTGAAGGTGCCTGGGATGGACGCCAACATGACTCCGGACCAGGCCATGGGCACCTGGACCAGACTCCTGGACCTCCAGCACCCAGGCCCAAGGGCCCTGGGTGCGGACCGCAACCCTCCTCCTCCGAGGACCTCCTTCTCCGCAAGACCTCGTGGTAAGGGCGTCTCCCCCTTTTATCTCCTCCCATCAACGGCCCGGCGGGTTCCCCGCCCCAGCCATACCATCTCCAGGAAGGGACAAAACAGGGAGCACTGCGAAGATGATTCTACCTGAAGCCTGTGGGTACCTCGCCACCCACAGGCAAAGGAGAATATTACATCCTCCAATCCTCCACGAAACAAAAAGGGGTCTGAATCCTAACACAATTATACACCTGGGTCACACTATTGCCCAGGTGTATCCCATCAATTTGAGGACCCCGCTACACACATATGCCAAGTCCTTTGGTCTGATCATGCTGCAGTGTGCATAAAATTGTCTGAGCAGGCAAACACTTGGACAATGATTACATAATAGCCACTTCTTCTTTCCTCTGTTTTCAATTCTATATTCCGGAATATAACACCCTTACTTGGGATCCCCAAAATCACCAGAACTAGTGGTCCCTTGGAAGTTTTCCCCTCTATTACTTTCCTGGGGAAAACCCAAAATTTGGGATTTTCTTTCAATAATAATGAAAAAATAGGACAAATACATATATAGTTAGTCTGGTTGAAAAAAGACACATGTCTATCTAGTTCAACCAATTAAAGAAAAAAAAAAACATACAATCCCATATACACAATCCTTCACCCACAGTTGATCCAGAGGAAGGCGAAAAACCCCAGCAAAGCACTCTCCAATTTGTTACAGCAGGGGAAAAAATTCCTTGCTGATCCCCCCGAGAGGCAATCGGATTTTCCCTGGATCAACTTTATCTATGTAGCGCTTGGTTGCTACTAGTAACTAACATCCACCATATCACCCTGCTGCCAGACCTTCATCTATCACATTAGAGACAATGAACAGTCATTTGCGTTGTTTTGTTTTTGTTTATTGGGGGATATAACTTGGATGGGGTAACTAGGATATGGGATGCCCATAGAACATGTTGCTTTGCCATCATATTTAGTAAACATAGATATATTGATTTAGCCTTGCAGAACTGATGTACTTCTAACATTTACAGTCACTTCCCCTGCATATTACCATGCAGACTATTGCTCCTCTGCACTAGCTCCTGCAGACTGTTGCTCCCAGGACTTCTCTCCTCCTGCACATAACTTGTACTGTAAAACTATTAGATTCTGTCCCATCGTCTTCATTATGACAAAAAAGGGACCACTCTGAATAATCCCAGATTGCTGGCTGTAATTAGTTGTACTTGGGATTACTTGACTGCGTAGATACTAGGGCCGAGGCCTGCAGTACCCCTCCCCGGGGGGGGCCTAGTAGTTTAACAATTTGTACTGGTTGATGGACTACTGATCCCAGATAGCCCGACCTGCAAATCCTGCGCCCTCAGGCGACATCGATTTGACACACTTCCCCACAATCTCTCGGACTCCTCATCACTGGCCGTGTAATGACAAAGTTCCCTCACAGATTCCCTGGCCTGCCTAAGCACCCAGCTCTAAACTGTGGTACACTCACCGACCTTTTCCTGCCCCGAGTCCATAATGGAGGAATTTATCTGGACATACATTCCAACAGCCTCCAGACCCTCTACCAGGCTCCTCTGCCGGGTCTCACCCCCCCCCAGATAGAGGTAGGGCCCCTGCCACTGACTAGTACTCCATCCTCCACTTCTCCCAGCCGACAACTGCCCCAGTGGCATGTTACCTCAGCTTATATACCAAGTGGGTATGGGTCAGGGCTCCCACATGAGCTGCCTGCCACTCCAGTCCCAGGCCCTGCCTCCTTCTCTAGAACATTCTCCCTAGAGACAGGGAAGGCGCCTCAGAACTAGAGCACAGGTGGCCACACCCACTGCTACACTAACCACTCCCAGTCCCCAGATCAAACAGACAGGCCTAGCCTAAAGCATAGGCCTGCCTAAATTTACCTGTGCTGACAGTTTAACCTAGAAAAATCCTATTCTAGCACCTACCTATGGTAGAGGGTGCTACATCTATAAATGTCAGTACCCAGTTATATTATGTACATTTAGGAAAGTATCCAGGCCTTTTTAAAGCAATCTACTGAGCTGGCCAGAACCACCTCTGGAGGGAGTTCTATTCCACATTTTCACAGCTCTTACTGTGAAGAAACCTTTCCGTATTTGGAGATGAAATCTTTTTTCTTCTAGACGTAAAGAGTGCCCCCTTGTCCTCTGTGATGACCTTAAAGTGAATAACTCAACACCAAGTTCACTATATGGACCACTTATGTATTTGTACATGTTGATCATATCCCCCCTTAATCTCCTCTTCTCAAGAGAGAATAAATTCAGTTCCTCTAATCTTTCCTCATAGCTGAGTTCCCCCATTCCTCTTATCAGTTTGGTTGCCCTTCTCTGCACTTTATCCAGTTCCCTGATATCCTTTTTGAGAACTGGTGCCCAAAACTGAACTGCATATTCCAGATGAGGTCTTACTAATGATTTTTACAGGGGCAAAATGATATCTCTCTGGAGTCCATACCTCTCTTAAAGTGGTTGTAAACCCACTTATGCAACTTGCAACTACAGGTAAGCATAGATTAAGGCTTACCTGTAGGTGCAAGAAAGATCTCCTAAACCTACATGGTTTAGGAGATATTTGCAAAAAATTACATGCATCGGTGTCTACGGCGCATGCGCGCCATAGACAACGGCGCATTCACAGGGTTAATCCCATTCACAAATCCGGCTTAGCCAGATTTGACGGCTCCCGCGCGCATGCGCGGAGTGACGTCTTCGCCGCTCCGGCCAATCACAGCGCCGGAGCGAAGCTGTGATTGGCTGGAGCGGCAATACCCGGAAGTAACCTTCCGGCTATCGCCGCAGCGATGGCTGTGGCTGGAGAGGGAGACGAGGACGGCTTCGGGGGCCCCGATCTAAGGTAAGTGATGCATAATGAGCTAGTATGCTAGTCATACTAGCTCATTATGGCTTTGTCTTGCAGGTGGGATTTAAAAAAAAAAAATGTTTCCAGGGTTTACAACCACTTTAATACAAGAAAGGACTTTGGAAACCGCAGCTTGGCATTGCATGCTATTATTGAGCTTATGATAATAATAAAAATAATAATAATAATAATAATAATAAATAAATAGAGAGGATGATTCTCTTTAATGGGGAGAGGGGGGGGAGTATGGGGGCACAGGCAGCAATAAAAAAAACTGACGTTTTGTTGCCTCTTCATTCTATCCAAAACTAAAAAAAAAAAAATGCATTTAGTTATACTTTAATCTGTTGGCAATGGGTAATGCAGAAAGATATTTTCTCAGAACAGCTCATGAATTCAGTTGGAAGGATAATAAACAGGACTCGGTTTTAGCTACAAGATTACAAAACCTTTATTCTTCTTTTAAACCTTTGCAACTTAGAAATACTGATGCCAATAAAGCACTAAAGCCACATAAAAAACGGGGCCTGGAAGCTTTACAGCCTCACATTACAAGAATTTCCCAGACCTTCTAACCCTAAAGGCCTTTAATGGCATCTGACGGGGAGGGGGGAATCTTAAGACAAAAATCCCTGATAGCATCTTTATGTGTGATATCTCAGTCCAATTCTGAAGCCTCGTACACACGACCGAGTTTCTCGTCCAAAACCGGCAAGAAAAGTGCCGCGAGAACTTTTTTCTCGAGAAAACCGTTCGTGTGTATGGTTTTACGACGAGAAAACTGCCGTGAATCTCGACGAGAAAATAGAGAACCTGCTCTCTATTTTCTCGTCAGGATTCAAGATTTCCTCGTCGGTCTGTTTTGTGACGAGAAAATGGTTCGTGTGTATGCTTTTACGACTCTTCCAAAAGCGCGCATGCTCAGAATAAAGTATGAGACGGGAGCGCATCTTCTGCTAAATCAAGCCTTCGTAATGGAGATAGCACATTCGTCACGCTCTAAATTATTGCATCGTTTAAATTTTGTGCATTGAAATCTTCTTTAGAATGTTACATTAATCAAAACGAATGAACTTCTTTTGCTGCTGATATTCACACAGAGTTATGACTATCTTTTTTTAACCTTTTTCATGCTGCTCTTCAGAAGATATATGTGTATTATATTGTGCAAGATCTTCTGAATATTTTACTGTGTTATATTTTTCAAACAGATGTTAATAGTAATTTGCCAATGTTTTGATAGTGATCTCCCATTGAATATTTTAATTTATTTTTGGTAAATTTTACACCCTCTATGTTCAAAAATATATTTTAATTGTTTTTTTGGGGGTTGTTATCTGTCCCTTTTTTTGGCTGTCAAATGTATCTGCTTACTCCAAAGCTAAATTAAAAAATTGTAAAAATAAACATAGTCAAGTATGAACTTAAACAAAAATAACATTTATTCATGTTTGAAACAAAATAAAGAGAAGGCAGCGCTGGAGAACCTGCTGCCATTTGTGCATCCCAGGGACCCCAGACCACACATCAACCCTGTGTGGACACTAAAATTGGGAGCTTGAGAAGGCCAACACTTCTGAGCACAATCTGATCCTGGCCTCCCAGAGGTCAGGAACAGCAGCAGGTGATATATATGTCCCAAGTGTGTGGTACTACAACAGGCTGCCTTCTGTCCAACCACAATGAAGCAAGGCCATCACTTCCTCGTCTTCTTGGCAGCCTTCCCTGAAGCCTTCCCTGCAGCCTTCCTTCTTCGTGTGGCTGAAGGCTGGGCCACTGGAGGGGTACTCCTGTCAGGAGGAGGTGGAGGAGAAGGGGGTGGCGCAGAAGAAGAAGGTGGAGGAGGAGGTGGAGGAGAAGGGGGTGGGGCAGAAGAACAAGGTGGAGGAGGAGGTGGAGGAGAAGGGGGTGGGGCAGAAGAACAAGGTGGAGGAGAAGGGGGTGGGGCAGAAGAACAAGGTGGAGGTGGAGGAGGAGGTTGAGGTTGTGAGAGTTGTGCCACCTCACAAATTGCGGTATTGGGGGTAATTTTCTCCATCACCCCCTTGTTCAGCAAGGTGATGAGCAGGGGCTCGCATAGGAGGCGTTGCTCCATGCTTATCACCTTGAACTTTGCCTCCACTAGGCCGGCAATGGCCTCTTCAGGGGATGTGGGCTCCTTGAGGGTGGCATGGGCCTCTTTAATAAGGGCCATTGCTGCCTCACTGGTGGTCCTGTCCCTCCTGCTTCTTTTGGGAAGTCGGATGGGAGGCACCTGTGATGTTGTGCTTCTCCTTTGGCCGGCCACCTCCTGGCTGCCACTGGGCCCTGCCACCTCCTGGCTGCCACTGGGCCCTGCCACCTCCTGGCTGCCACTGGGCCCTGCCTCCTCCTGCCTGACAGTTTCCTGACCCTCCTCCTGGCTGATTTCATCCTGTGTATGAAAAAGGGACATAGTTAAATTTTTTGTTTTATTGTTTTCATCCTACTTTCAGCTCATGTTTGAAGCAATTAGAATGTAAATCCTTAAAAAAAAATTTACAATTTACAACTACATCAGATTGACTATTTTGCACCCAATTTAGGCCAGACTAATGTCTAGAGATCTTGATTTCACTTGTGGAATACAAAATAGTTTATGTTTGTCATCTTGACATATTTGTCAAACATTAGGTTTATCACAATACATTTTCTATAAATACTATACCTGGCTCCAGATGGCCAAATCAGGTTCATCCAGGATGGCTGCCTCATCTTGCTCCAGAGAAGGCTCAGGTTGGCTGCAGGGAAGTCTGGGGGGAAGAGTGGATAGTGATGGCCTTGCCTCAATGTGGTCATCCAGAAAGGACATCCTGCTATAGTACCACAAATTCGGGACATACACATCATCTGCTGCTGCTCCTGACCTCTGAGAAGCCAGGACCTTAGAGCGTTCAGTCCTGTATGTGCCTCTCAAGCTCCCAATTTTAGTGTCCACCTGTTTTGCTGTGGCTGTGGGCACCTTGGTCTGCACAAATGGGAGCAGGGTCTCCAGCGCTGATTTTCTCACCCCTTTTTTTTTTATGGATGGGGTTTTTGGTCTCCCATAGAGCGGGCAGCTCCCTTACCCGGTCTATAAATTCCTCAAGGAATTCCTTGTCACTTATAAAGACATTCATTTTGGGTCTGCAAGAGAAAAAAAAAATAACTAATGTGAGGCACACAGTCTAACCTCCTTAAAATCTTATTCACCATATATATCCTCCAACATTCTCAAGAAAGTATAGGCCAACAATTGTTCAAAGTCACAAAATCACATACCTTCGTTCCCACGTCCGTCACTTGAACTCCTCTCTCCGCACACCGAACGTAGTATAGTCACATGTGTCTTTGCTATATATACACCACGCATGCGTGTAACTACGCACACGTCGCTCCGCACACGTCGCCCGCCCATGACGTTCTAACTAACATCTTTTCCCCGCCCCTTCTCTTTCGGCGTGCAGACAGATATGGCGGATTTACAGCAGGTGTCTGATAATTCCTCAAATAACGAGGAGGAGACAAGCCCGGAGACTGAGGAAACGTCACGATCAAGGAGGAGATTCAAGGCATCTAATATGTCTTATGCGGAGATGGCGGAGATGGTGGACATATTGCTAAAGTCGGATTATGACGCAAAGCATGGGCCGTATAGCAAACCAAATAGAAGGAAGGCCAAAATCATGAAGAAAGTCGTGAAGAGTCTGAAGAAGAATTTTGGGGTGAAACGCTCAAATGAGCAGCTCAGAAAGAGGTGGTCAGACCTCAAACTGAGGGAGCCGGAGCAGTTAAGAAGCATTAAGAGAATGTTAGCAAAAAGTAAGTACATTTTTCACTTTTATGCTATTAATTTATTTCTCAACTTCCATGTTGCTCCATTTTTTTTTATTTCCTATTGTACTCCTTTCCAAAATGTCATAGTTTGAACTTGGTTTGGCACAGTAATCGTTCGTTACAGACACATCGTTCGGCCACTCTCCTCTTTTTTGGGTTATTTTTCACCCTCAAATGTAATTAGACATCTGCCGGATTTCTTTAAATTGTTGGCTAGATGATGTGTTTGTAAAGAGAATGAAATGCAAACTTTAATCAGTGTAAAGGAGAGGACATTCAGCAGCTGCTTCCACATCTGTACTTTGGAGCACTATAGTGTGGGCCACAAAAACCGCCTTTTTGGGGTGTCCCACACAGGTGCATCAGTGAATTTTTGTGCTGCCTCCATGTCTGAAAATTGACAGCCAAAGGTGAATACTAAACCGATTCTTGGACATATATAATGCATTCATGTTTAAGTTCTGCAAAAACACACACTTGTACCCCACTTTCAAGCAATTTAGCCTGTTTTCATTTTTCATAGAGAATTTCAGTGTGATAACTAGACCTTTGGTTTGCTTCTCATAGGGGAGAGAAGACTGGGAGGAGAACACTCCAGGGAGCACAGGAACCCCACAGCTTCGAAACAACCCCAAACTTCCAAAGACCCACAACCTGAGGGTGTTGAGGAAGTTGAAGAGGTGGAGGAAGGAGAAGTGCAGGAAGGAGAGGTGGATGACGTGGTGGAACTAGTCACCACAACAGGTCAGTATCTGTCACCACAGCTTCAGGTAAGAGATGTAGGCCTGCAGAGTTATAATAACTTTTGTATTTTGTTTTTAGGGGATGTAAATGTTGTGGTGAAGGATAGTACACGTTTCTCTGCTGACAGTGCCCTCTGAATAATACAGCAAGTGATGGAATGTAGCACAGAACTGGACAGAATTAAACAAAGAATTCATGTGATGGATCAAACATTTAAAGACATTCTCGATGTTTTGGGGAGAATTGAATAAGGCATCAAAACCCCAAATTTTGATTAATGATTGTTCTTCCCCCTTTTTATTACCTTTTTGACAATCAAACCAGCCAAAAATTGAATATGCACACAGTGTGTCAACATGTGCCATCTGCCATCAGGGGATATCCATGTACGGCTTTTGTGGGTGCAACCCCTTCCTCGTATCTCAAGTAGGTGAACTGAAGAAGGGGTTGCACCCACAAAACACGTCCATTGATCACCCCCGATGGCAGATGGCACATGTTGTCAATAGGGATCAGGAGTCTCAAATCCCTATTGGAAATGACTTAAAAATGTGTGCATATTCAATTTTTGGCTGGGCAAGGGGTGGCAAGACCCCATATTAGGACGGGCACATAGAGACATAGTTTGTGTACGTGAATGCCTCATATTGCTCAGAGGTATCCAATGTTGTACTTTTTGCAATGCAACTGATGGTTTTATATTTTCATATTAAAAAAATTGCCGGTTTGTGGGCAGCCAAAATCCCCAAAAAATAAATATTACCATGTGTGTGAATGTGCACAGAGTAAAATGTTTGAACACAAACAACGTGTAGCTTCTTTTTCAAATACGCTCTAACCTTATTTTTATTTTTTTGTGGGGTTACATAGTGAAATGGTTGGTATTTACTAAAGGAAAATACACTTGGCACTACAAATGCACTAAGACAAACTAGGAGACATGAAAAACCAAAAGTTAAAAGATTATATCAGATTTTTATTGAGTTCGTTCTCCATGCATCTTTACACATGGCCTGGCATAGGAATTGCCCCCCTACCCGTGAAATATTCCAGATACTTCTCACGAATCTCACGGGCATTTTGGGGGGGCAAGCCAGGACGGGCAGATTTGAGGCCCGGAAGCCGATTGCCAGAGGAAAGTCCTGCCTCCGGCAAAACTGAGGCCATATAAGAAGTTGATTTTCTGCTGAGAAAGTTATGGAGCACACAGCAGCATAAAACTACATAGTTTATTTTGTAGTCCGCCAAGTGGATGGGAGTCATAAAAAGGCGGAACCGGCTGGCCATTATCCCGAAGGCATTTTCAACGACTCTTCGTGCCCTGGCCAGCCGGTAGTTGAACACCCTCTTCTCTGGGGTCAGGGTCCTCTGTGGAAATGGCCTCATGAGGTGCGGTCCAAGTCCGAAGGCTTCATCAGCCAAAAAAACAAAGGGGAGTCCTTCAACATTCCCTGCATCCGGTGGCAATGCAAGGTCGTCACTCTGGAGACGGAGGGCAAACTCCGTCTGGATGAAGGATCCCCCATCGGACATCCGGCCATTCTTCCCTACATCAACATAGAGGAATTCATACCGTGCTGACACCACCGCCATCAGCACAATGCTATGAAACCCCTTGTAGTTGAAGTAGTAGGACCCAGAACGGGGTGGCGGCACGATGCGGACGTGCTTCCCGTCTATGGCACCACCGCAGTTGGGGAAGTCCCACCGCGTGGCAAACTCCGATGCCACAGTCTGCCATTCCTGTGGCGTGGAAGGAAGCTGGGGAATCCAACAAGATGAAAAAAAATTAGAATTTAAAAATAGAACATTACAAGCAGATTATAAGAAAATACATTAGAGGCCAACATCAATAAAAATCTCAGTTTAAGGTGTTTTTAAGAAGTATAATGGAAGGCTCATGTTTCATATTCATCACCCCCTCTGATGGTCCATTCTTAAAATATTTTGGGGGGGGGGTAGATGTGTTTGGCCACAGGATAGCATTGCAGTGGCGGTGCGTCCAGAGTGGGCGCTGGAGCACTGCCCCCTCTATCCTGTGCCCATCACTCAGAACAATACATAGGTTCATGCGTTGCAGTAACCTATGTATTGTCAATGACGCACAATATTCAGGTGGGTGGCCCCCTGTTAAGCAACCGACATATGAAGAACTGCGGCATTTATGGGGTGAAAATTGCATATCAGAAACAGGGGGGCAAATAGGCTTGCAAAATCCAGCCTGAGGGATGTAATTGGCTTGATAAAAGTAAAATTGGGGACGCAGGGGGGGGGGGACATTCCTTGGGTAAACACTGACAGGCTGCTCTGCCAATCATGTTCACCAAGTCTGTTTTACGGTTACATGATTGGCTGATGCAACATCAAGGGCAGGAAAAGACATCAAGGACAGAAGAAGGATGGCACTGACCAGAAGAAGGTAAGTGCAGGGCTGGGGGGAAAATGGCTGCATTGGAGGGGACAAAATGGCTGCATTGGAGGGGACAAAATGGCTGCATTGGAGGGGACAAACTGGCTGCATTGGAGGGGACAAAATGGCTGCATTGGAGGGGACAAAATGGCTGCATTGGAGGGGGCTAACTGGCTGCATTGGAGGAGACAAAATGGCTGCATTGGAAGGGGCAACTGGTGGCGTTTAATAGGCACAGTCGCTAAAAAGGAGGAAGTTTAGTTCCTAAAATTGGGGGTGGATCCCCAAACATTTGGAGCAACAGACGCCCCTGCTGGAAAGCTTAGTGAAGGGAAATATGCATGAAGGAGAAAAAAGGGGCATTTAAAAACTTCCAGCATGCATGGGGACAAAGGGGACATTCTCAGCATATTACAATCATGGTAATTAGGGAAGGATGAAAGAAATACAATACATTATCATACATGAAATACATAAAATGTGATGTTAATGGAGAAAACTTACCCTAATATAGTCCTCCTGCAGGACTTGTATAATGGCAGAACAGGTGTCTGGGATTATGAGGCCCAGAGCCTGGGGGGAGATGCCTGTCGTGAACTTCAAGTCCTGAAGACTTCTCCCTGTCGCCAGGTAACGTAACGTGGCGATGAGCCTCTGCTCAGCACTGATGGCTTCCCGCATAACGGTGTCCTGCCTGGTAATATAGGGGGACACCAAAGCCAACAGTTCCTGAAAAACGGGGTCAGACATCCGCATAAAATTCCTGTAGTCCTCAGGATTATTCTCGACGATCTCCCGCAGCAGAGGCATATGGCAGAATTGGTCCCTCTGGAGCAACCAATTCTTGGTCCATGAACTCCTCCTCACCCCGTTCATGGACTGGTCTTGGTCCAAAACAAGCAGACCAACACCAAGCGCACGCACAGCACGAACTCGACAACGAGAACGTCCAGGCGACATGGCTAGGAAGCGGTCGTCTGATCAGAACGTACAGAACAGAACGCACTTTAGAACAGCAAGGCCTACGAATAACGAACTGAAAATCAGAAACAAACGGGCAAGAACGCACTGTAAAACCGATACGACCTGCCTAGATGCCCTGAAAGACAAGATACGAACCCACAAGCACAAACTGAACCTCAGAAAACGAACTGAAAAGCACGAAGACTGAAAAGCGTGAATCGTCTCTTCCCAAACTTTTACTTCACACGCGGTAACACGAGATCAGCAAAAGCAGCCCAAGGGGTGGCGCCAGGGAAATCGATCTTCCCCTTTATAGTGCCGTCATACGTGCTGGACGTGACCGCGGAGAACAACGAGGAAATTGGGAAATGTCAGTGTGTACGCATGGAAAGCTTGACGAGAAAATCGTCAAGGTTAACAAGAATCTCGTCGAAAAAAACGACGTGTTTCTAACGACGAGAAAATCGGTCGTGTGTACGAGGCTTGACACTTCACACTGATCCAATTTAAGACCTAGGCTATACTGTATCATTGATAATTGTTGACATAAAAATGCCAGTCAATATTTTCTCCACTAGGTTGAACTTTGGTTGCACATCATACTGGGCAGCCACAAAGGGAAAGATCAGGTGGATTTTATTCCTTCATGCCAGGCTAGTGACAACATCCACCGGACTACCCTGCTAACTCACCTGGCTACCCAACATGGAATATCTGCAACGCTATTCTTTACGAGTATCAGAACAGTCCAACAGTCTCACTACTCCAATCCATTTCATGCTATACTTTATATTCAGCTAATTTTTTATTTTATTTATTACAGGTACATACTGTATATAGTGCGTCAATTTACACAGCACTTTACACATATATTGTACATTCACATCAGTCCCTGCCCTCAAGGAGCTTACAATCTAAGGTCCCGAACTCACATTCATAGATACACATATAGGGCCAATTAACCTACCAGCATGTCTTTGGAGTGTGGGAAGAAACCGGAGTACCAGAGATCCCAAGTCTCCCGCATTTGGCTGCAGGCTCCCGGACACCCGTGAGCGCTGGGCAATCTCCCAGCTGTGCCTGTCACTCAGCCACAGACAGAGCTGCCTGAGCGGCCGAATGGAGTATAGCCACTCAGACTGCTCTGTCTGTGGCCGAGGTGACAGGTGAATGCAGGGCTTTTTTTTCAGGCGGAACAGCGTTACCCCCCACCTCCAGCACTGATCCCTCTCTCCTCTGCTCTGCTCACTGCTTCTCTGTTTACAAGTGACAACGGCAGAAAACCATCTCTGCCTTGGATAGCCTACTCCTGTCTCCTATGAGCAAACATCCCCCTTGTAATCTCCTATTTCAGCCAGCCAGCCCTACCCTGAAATCTCCTGCCACTAGTCATCCTCTCTGTACAATGTGAACTCGCCTCTCTGCCAACGCTGTATCCTGGCCTAGGCCAACAAGGCCTAGGCCAACAAGGCCCAGGCCTAGGGCAGCACTTTGCAGGGGGGCAGCCCGGAAAGAGTCCCCGCCAGCTTGTGCTACACTGTTAGCGTAACGCAAGCTGCTTCTAATTTTGACTGTCCTATCATCCTGGACCACAAACCTTCCTCACTCTGCTATATGTTTTCTGCTGCACCATTGGCATGGTTATATCTTCTTAGTCCTCTCCATAAAATTATCAGAAATTTGTGTTTAAAGTAGAACTATAGGCAACACTTTTTTTTTCATTTTGGATAGAGTAAGGGAGGGTAATAGCCCCGGTCAGTATATTTTTTACCATCCCTGTCCCATTGCAGAGATTTCCCTTCATTTCCTGCCCCGTAGCCAAACAGGAAGTGAGAGGAAATCTATGCAAATTAAGGGAATCCAATGGTCCTAAGTCTCTGCCCACAAACAGTGCACACTCTCTCCACAATGATCCCTAATATCCCCTCTCTCTCCACGCTGATCCCTAATATCCCCTCTTTCCACACTGATTCCCAATATACCCTCTCTCCACACTGATCCCTAATATCCCCTCTCTCCACACTGATCCCCAATTTCCCCTCTCTCCACACTGATCCCCAATGTCCCCCTCTCTCCACACTGATCCCTAATATCCCCTCTTTCCACACTGATTCCCAATATACCCTCTCTCCACACTGATCCCTAATATCCCCTCTCTCCACACTGATCCCCAATTTCCCCTCTCTCCACACTGATCCCCAATGTCCCCCTCTCTCCACACTGATCCCTAATATCCCCTCTCTCCACACTGATCCCCAATATCCCTTCTCTCCACACTGATCCCCAATATCCCTTCTCTCCACACTGATCCCCAATGTCCCCTCTCTCCACACTGATCCCAATGTCCCCCTCTCTCCACACTGATCCCTAATATCCCCTCTCTCCACACTGATCCCTAATATCCCCTCTTTCCACACTGATCCCCAATATACCCTCTCTCCACACTGATCCCTAATATCCCCTCTCTCCACACTGATCCCTAATATCCCCTCTCTCCACACTGATCCCTAATATCCCCTCTCTCCACACTGATCCCCAATGTCCCCCTCACTCCACACTGATCCCTAATATCCCCTCTCTCCACACTGATCCCCAATGTCCCCCTCACTCCACACTGATCCCTAATATCCCCTCTCTCCACACTGATCCCCAATATCCCCTCTCTCCACACTGATCCCCAATGTCCCCTCTCTGCACACTGATCCCTAATGTCCCCTCTCTCCACACTGATCCCTAATATCCCCTCTCTCCACACTGATCCCTAATATCCCCTCTTTCCACACTGATCCCTAATATACCCTCTATCCACACTGATCCCTAATATCCCCTCTCTCCACGCTGATCCCTAATATCCCCTCTCTCCACACTGATCCCCAATATCCCCTCTCTCCACACTGATCCCTAATGTCCCCTTCTCTCCACACTGATCCCAATGTCCCCCTCTCTCCACACTGATCCCAATGTCCACCTCTCTCCACACTGATCCCCAATATCCCCTCTCTCCACACTGATCCCTAAGATCCCCTCTCTCCACAATGATCCCTAATATCCCCTCTCTCCACACTGATCCCCAATATCCCCTCTCTCCACACTGATCCCTAATGTCCTCTTCTCTCCACACTGATCCAAATGTCCCCCTCTCTCCACACTGATCCCAATGTCCCCCTCTCTCCACACTGATCCCCAATATCCCCTCTCTCCACACTGATCCCAATGTCCCCCTCTCTCCTCACTGATCCCAATGTCCCCCTCTCTCCACACTGATCCCAATGTCCCCCTCTCTCCACCCTGATCCCAATGTCCCCCTCTCTCCACCCTGATCCCAATATCCCCCTCTCTCCACACTGATCCCAATGTCCCCCTCTCTCCACACTGATTCCAATGTCCCCCTCTCTCCACACTGATCCCAATGTCCCCCTCTCTCCACACTGATCCCAATGTCCCCCTCTCTCCACACTGATCCCAATGTCCCCTCCTCTCCACACTGATCCCAAAGTCCCTCCTCTGCACACTGATGCCAAAGTCCCCTCTCTGCACACTGATCCCAATGTCCCCCTCTCTCCACACTGATCCCCAATATCCCCTCTCTCCACACTGATCCCTAATATCCCCTCTTTCCACACTGATCCCTAATATACCCTCTATCCACACTGATCCCTAATATCCCCTCTCTCCACGCTGATCCCTAATATCCCCTCTCTCCACACTGATCCCCAATATCCCCTCTCTCCACACTGATCCCTAATGTCCCCTTCTCTCCACACTGATCCCAATGTCCCCCTCTCTCCACACTGATCCCAATGTCCACCTCTCTCCACACTGATCCCAATGTCCCCCTCTCTCCTCACTGATCCCAATGTCCCCCTCTCTCCACACTGATCCCAATGTCCCCATCTCTCCACCCTGATCCCAATGTCCCCCTCTCTCCACCCTGATCCCAATATCCCCCTCTCTCCACACTGATCCCAATGTCCCCCTCTCTCCACACTGATTCCAATGTCCCCCTCTCTCCACACTGATCCCAATGTCCCCCTCTCTCCACACTGATCCCAATGTCCCCCTCTCTCCACACTGATCCCAATGTCCCCTCCTCTCCACACTGATCCCAAAGTCCCTCCTCTGCACACTGATGCCAAAGTCCCCTCTCTGCACACTGATCCCAATGTCCCCCTCTCTCCACACTGATCCCCAATATCCCCTCTCTCCACACTGATCCCTAATATCCCCTCTTTCCACACTGATCCCTAATATACCCTCTATCCACACTGATCCCTAATATCCCCTCTCTCCACGCTGATCCCTAATATCCCCTCTCTCCACACTGATCCCCAATATCCCCTCTCTCCACACGGATCCCTAATGTCCGCTTCTCTCGACACTGATCCCAATGTCCCCCTCTCTCCACACTGATCCCAATGTCCACCTCTCTCCACACTGATCCCTAATATCCCCTCTTTCCACACTGATCCCCAATATCCCCTCTCTCCTCACTGATCCCTAATATCCCCTCTCTCCACAATGATCCCTAATATCCCCTCTCTCCACACTGATCCCCAATATCCCCTCTCTCCACACTGATCCCTAATGTCCTCTTCTCTCCACACTGATCCCAATGTCCCCCTCTCTCCACACTGATCCCAATGTCCCCCTCTCTCCACACTGATCCCAATGTCCCCCTCTCTCCACACTGATCCCCAATATCCCCTCTCTCCGCACTGATCCCAATGTCCCCCTCTCTCCTCACTGATCCCAATGTCCCCCTCACTCCACACTGATCCCAATGTCCCCCTCTCTCCACACTGATCCCAAAGTCCCCTCTCTGCACACTGATCCCTAATGTCCCCTCTCTCCACACTGATCCCCAATATCCCCTCTCTCCACACTGATCCCCAATATCCCCTCTCTCCACACTGATCCCCAATATCCCCTCTCTCCACACTGATCCCAATGTCCCCCTCTCTCTACACTGATTCCAATGTCCCCCTCTCTCCTCACTGATCCCAATGTCCCCCTCTCTCCACACTGATCCCAATGTCCCCCTCTCTCCACACTGATCCCCAATATCCCCTCTCTCCACACTGATCCCTATTGTCCCCTTCTCTCCACACTGATCCCTAATATCCCCTCTCTCCACACTGATCCTCAATATCCCCTCTCTCCACACTGATCCCTAATGTCCTCTTCTCTCCACACTGATCCCAATGTCCCCCTCTCTCCACACTGATCCCAATGTCCCCCTCTCTCCACACTGATCCCCAATATCCCCTCTCTCCACACTGATCCCAATGTCCCCCTCTCTCCTCACTGATCCCAATGTCCCCCTCTCTCCACACTGATCCCAATGTCCCCCTCTCTCCACACTGATCCCAATGTCCCCCTCTCTCCACACTGATCCCAATGTCCCCCTCTCTCCACACTGATCCCAATGTCCCCTCCTCTCCACACTGATCCCAAAGTCCCTCCTCTGCACACTGATGCCAAAGTCCCCTCTCTGCACACTGATCCCAATGTCCCCCTCTCTCCACACTGATCCCCAATATCCCCTCTCTCCACACTGATCCCTAATATCCCCTCTTTCCACACTGATCCCTAATATACCCTCTATCCACACTGATCCCTAATATCCCCTCTCTCCACGCTGATCCCTAATATCCCCTCTCTCCACACTGATCCCTAATGTCCCCTTCTCTCCACACTGATCCCAATGTCCCCCTCTCTCCACACTGATCCCAATGTCCACCTCTCTCCACACTGATCCCAATGTCCCCCTCTCTCCTCACTGATCCCAATGTCCCCCTCTCTCCACACTGATCCCAATGTCCCCCTCTCTCCACCCTGATCCCAATGTCCCCCTCTCTCCACCCTGATCCCAATATCCCCCTCTCTCCACACTGATCCCAATGTCCCCCTCTCTCCACACTGATTCCAATGTCCCCCTCTCTCCACACTGATCCCAATGTCCCCCTCTCTCCACACTGATCCCAATGTCCCCCTCTCTCCACACTGATCCCAATGTCCCCTCCTCTCCACACTGATCCCAAAGTCCCTCCTCTGCACACTGATGCCAAAGTCCCCTCTCTGCACACTGATCCCAATGTCCCCCTCTCTCCACACTGATCCCCAATATCCCCTCTCTCCACACTGATCCCTAATATCCCCTCTTTCCACACTGATCCCTAATATACCCTCTATCCACACTGATCCCTAATATCCCCTCTCTCCACGCTGATCCCTAATATCCCCTCTCTCCACACTGATCCCCAATATCCCCTCTCTCCACACTGATCCCTAATGTCCCCTTCTCTCCACACTGATCCCAATGTCCCCCTCTCTCCACACTGATCCCAATGTCCACCTCTCTCCACACTGATCCCTAATATCCCCTCTTTCCACACTGATCCCCAATATCCCCTCTCTCCTCACTGATCCCTAATATCCCCTCTCTCCACAATGATCCCTAATATCCCCTCTCTCCACACTGATCCCCAATATCCCCTCTCTCCACACTGATCCCTAATGTCCTCTTCTCTCCACACTGATCCCAATGTCCCCCTCTCTCCACACTGATCCCAATGTCCCCCTCTCTCCACACTGATCCCCAATATCCCCTCTCTCCACACTGATCCCAATGTCCCCCTCTCTCCTCACTGATCCCAATGTCCCCCTCTCTCCACACTGATCCCAATGTCCCCCTCTCTCCACCCTGATCCCAATGTCCCCCTCTCTCCACCCTGATCCCAATATCCCCCTCTCTCCACACTGATCCCAATGTCCCCCTCTCTCCACACTGATTCCAATGTCCCCCTCTCTCCACACTGATCCCAATGTCCCCCTCTCTCCACACTGATCCCAAAGTCCCTCCTCTACACTGATGCCAAAGTCCCCTCTCTGCACACTGATCCCAATGTCCCCCTCTCTCCACACTGATCCCCAATATCCCCTCTCTCCGCACTGATCCCAATGTCCCCCTCTCTCCTCACTGATCCCAATGTCCCCCTCACTCCACACTGATCCCAATGTCCCCCTCTCTCCACACTGATCCCAAAGTCCCCTCTCTGCACAATGATCCCTAATGTCCCCTCTCTCCACACTGATCCCCAATATCCCCTCTCTCCACACTGATCCCCAATATCCCCTCTCTCCACACTGATCCCCAATATCCCCTCTCTCCACACTGATCCCAATGTCCCCCTCTCTCTACACTGATTCCAATGTCCCCCTCTCTCCTCACTGATCCCAATGTCCCCCTCTCTCCACACTGATCCCAATGTCCCCCTCTCTCCACACTGATCCCCAATATCCCCTCTCTCCACACTGATCCCTATTGTCCCCTTCTCTCCACACTGATCCCAATGTCCCCCTCTCTCCACACTGATCCCAATATCCCCTCTTTCCACACTGATCCCCAATATACCCTCTCTTCACACTGATCCCTAATATCCCCTCTCTCCACACTGATCCCTAATATCCCCTCTCTCCACACTGATCCTCAATATCCCCTCTCTCCACACTGATCCCTAATGTCCTCTTCTCTCCACACTGATCCCAATGTCCCCCTCTCTCCACACTGATCCCAATGTCCCCCTCTCTCCACACTGATCCCCAATATCCCCTCTCTCCACACTGATCCCAATGTCCCCCTCTCTCCTCACTGATCCCAATGTCCCCCTCTCTCCACACTGATCCCAATGTCCCCCTCTCTCCACACTGATCCCAATGTCCCCCTCTCTCCACACTGATCCCAATGTCCCCCTCTCTCCACACTGATCCCAAAGTCCCCTCTCTGCACACTGATCCCTAATGTCCCCTCTCTCCACACTGATCCCCAATATCCCCTCTCTGCACACTGATCCCTAATGTCCCCTCTCTCCACACTGATCCCCAATATCCCCTCTCTCCACACTGATCCCAATGTCCCCTTCTCTCCACACTGATTCCAATGTCCCCCTCTCTCCACACTGATCCCAATGTCCCCCTCTCTCCACACTGATCCCAATGTCCCCCTCTCTCCACATTGATCCCAAAGTCTCTCCTCTGCACACTGATGCCAAAGTCCCCTCTCTGCACACTGATCCCAATGTCCCCCTCTCTCCACACTGATCACCAATATCCCCTCTCTCCACACTGATCCCAATGTCCCCTTCTCTCCACACTGATTCCAATGTCCCCCTCTCTCCACACTGATCCCAATGTCCCCCTCTCTCTACACTGATTCCAATGTCCCCCTCTCTCCTCACTGATCCCAATGTCCCCCTCTCTCCACACTGATCCCAATGCCCCCTTCTCTCCACACTGATCCAAATGTCCCCTTCTCTCCACACTGATCCCAATGTCCCCCTCTCTCCACACTGATCTCAATGTCCACTCTCTTCACACTGATCCCAAAGTCCTCTCTCTCCACACTGATCCCAATGTCCCCCTCTCTCCACACTGATCCCCAATATCCCCTCTCTCCACACTGATCCCTAATATCTCCTCTCTCCACACTGATCCCCCAATATCCCCTCTTTCCACACTGATCCCAAAGCCCCCTCTCTGCACAATGATCCCAATGTCCCCCTCTCTCCACACTGATCCCCAATATCTCCTCTCTCCACACTGATCCCCAATATCCCCTCTCTCCACACTAATCCCCAATATCCCCTCTCTGCACACTGACCCCCAATGTCCCCCTCTCTCCACACTGTCCCCAATGTCCCCTCTCTGCACACTGATCCCTAATGTCCCCTCTCTGCACACTGATCCAAAATGTCCCCCTCTCTCCACACTGATCCCTAATGTCTCCCTCTCTCCACACTAATGTCCCCCTCTCTGTACACTGATCCCTTATGTCCCCCTCTCTCCAAAATGATCCCCAATGCCCCCTCTCTCCACACTGATCCCTAATGTCCCCTCTCTCCACACTGATCCCTAATGTCCCCTCTCTCCACACTGATCCCTAATATTCCCTCTCTGCACACTGATCCCCAAATTCTGAACCCTGCACTCTGTACGTAGTGCACTCCTAAACCCTAAACTCTGTACTCAGTGCACGCTTGAGCTCTATTTCATGAGCACTGGTATAGCTGCATTTAATTGGGGGGAGGGGGGGTTGTCGGCACTGGCACAAAGCATCACCTCCCTTAAATGAGTTTGCCACCTCCCTGAAATTCGTTTTTGCAGGTTGGGGTGTCTGGAGTACCCAGAGGAAACATGCAAACTCCAGGCAGGTAGTGCCATGGTTGGGATACAAACCAACAACCCCAGTGCTAACCACTTAGCCATTGTGCTGCCTGCCATACTATACTCGCTGAACTTTTGTCAGTGTGGGTCAGATTTAACATCTCTTGATTTAGAAAAACAGCCACAGTGAAAATGACTCTTTTGCCTGAAATTTTATATATTTTCAGGGTTCTCTCAGTTGGGTTCCAGCACAAGTGCTATAGGGCCCATTCACACTAAACAAATAGCTGCCAGAGAGTTAAACAGCAGCAGTTTACCTTTCCAGCAGCTGTCAATTCTGACTGCGATAGGGGATGGTAAACAGTGGCAGCTGGTGCTCAATAATTTAGGAGGGGAGGCGGCAAACTAATACCACACCCCCACCGGCGGGAGACGAACACCAGGAACACCATACACCCACCCCCCCCAAAAGGAGACGACCACCGAGAACACTATATACAAACCGCCCCCCCGACAGACTGCCTCCTTATCTCTGTCCTGCCCATCCCCTCCTCCAGCCGGGGAGTGCAGGATGGCTGAGCCGGATGGTGAGCCATACCTGGAGTGGGTCCATCGGTCTTCTCTTGCTCCTCACCCGGCCGCACGTCTTCTCCCTCCTCCTCCTCCCCCTTGGCTAATAACATTGCTTCTCCATCAGCCAATCAGGAAACGGGTCTCACCACCCACTTCCTGATTGGCTGGGAGGAGAATCAGTTTGAGCATAGTGAATATTTATTCGCTATTCTCACACAACCCTTCTTTGAAGCCTATTAGAGCCTCTGGCTCAAATCACGTGCTTCAAAAAAACACTTCCCCCCATTAGAATCCATAGTCCGGCACCCTGTATGTAGATCAGGGGGCCGGACGCATAGATAGGGCGGGCGACGCCTGTGCACCCCTAATGGACGGGTCGCCACTGGTGGTGAGTGATTCAGTGCGTCACAAAGCTCCTTTTTTGTAAGAACTTTATTTGAAGTCCATTTCATTTCATTTCATTGTAGCTCCGGGCTGCTTGTAGTGTGAATAGGATGCACAGAAAACAATTGTGCTGTACAGTGCTGTAAAACGCCAATCATCTAACAAAGTCTGACTTGGCACTAAGACGCCACAGACATAAGTTTCATGCTTCATCTGGGATAATCACAAACCAAGGATACCAGCAAGGACCTTGTTTCTAAATACCAAATTTTTCTAGTTATTAATTAGTGGTCTGGCTCAGCCAGCTCTCTGAAAAACCTGCAGTCACTGAAACCCATCACTGGGTAAGCATAGAAGAGATAAAAGTCAGATTTGGCTGACCATCAAGTTGCAGCGAGTGTAAAACCCCATACACACTATTAGATTTTCTGCAGATTTTTGTCTTCAAATTTACCAAAACCATATAATATGAGGTCAAACCTTAAGACCTCATGCACACTGGACGTTTTTTGACATTTTTACAGCAGCTGCTTTTGGCTGTGGACGTTTTTTTTCTAGTCATTAAACTCTCCATCATGTTATCCTACATGTCCATGCAGGCTGTTATCAGCAGTTTTTTTTTTTTTTTTACTGCTAAAAAATGCCACTGCCCAAAACTAGTGGGTTCTGAGAGACATTTTTTAGCTGTAAAAATGCTCTAACGCTGATAAACGCTCATAAACGTTGATAAACGCTCAAAAACGTCGCTCACCAGTGTTTAACGTTTTTGATCCACTGAAGAAAAAAAAAACGCTAACGTAGAAAACCGCTAATAAATACTAAAAAATAGCTAAAAAACGCTATTGCAAAAACTTTGAAAAAAGTTGAAAAACTCACTGCAAAGCTACTGGCGTTTTTATAACATTATTTTAATGTCCAGTGTACATGAGGCCTTATGTACTTACGTACACAAGATCGGTTTTCCCGTCGAAAACAGTCAGATGTGAATTTTGGATGGGAATTCCGACCGTGTGTAGGCTCCATATGACTTTTTCTGTCGGAATTCCCGCCAGCAAAAGTTTGAGAGCAGGTTCTCTATTTTCCCGACGGAAAAAATTCCTAATGGAAAAACCATTCGTCTGTATGCAATTTCCGACGTGCAAAAAAACACGCATGCTCAGAATCAAGCAGAAGAGCCGAACTGCCTATTGAACTTCAATGATCTCGGCTCGTCGTACGTCTTGTACGTCACCGCGTTCTTCACAGTCGGAATTTCCGACAGGATTTGCGTGACCGTGTGTATACAACACAAGTTTGAGCGGAATTGCATCTGAGGTTTGTCCAATGGGAAAACCGATCGTGTGTACGCGGCATTAGAGTTTCAATTTGTATGCAATCAGGCAGGCCCTTGCACTACATGGTTTTGATAAATCTAAAGGAAATCAGACAACAAAAGTTGTATAGTGTGTATGGGGTCTTAGGCTCCATTTACATTTCGCGTTATGGGATCTCTGACAGAATTGCTGCAATTCTGCCCTCATTCTTAAAGTGGTTGTAAACCCTTTACAACCACGTTTACCTACAGGTAAACCTAGATTAAGGGTTACCTGTAGGTGTTTGAAATATCTCCTAAACCTCCACAGGCTTTGGAGAAATTTACAAAAGAGACGGGTGGCGATTTCTACAGCGCATGCGCCATAGACAACGGCGCAGGCGCACTTTAGAAACGGCGATTGTGCCATTTCTAAAGGAGATCGTGCTGTGACTGACGTCATTGCGGCTCCGGCCAATCACAGCGCGGGAGCCGCGATACCCAGAAGGAAGATGGACAGTTCGAGGAACAGGGGACAGCGGTGACATCGCAGGCTTCGGTTTCAGGTAAGTGACACATAATAGGCTACTATGCGATGCATAGTAGCCCATTATGCTTTACCTTTGCAGGGAAACAAAGAGGAAGTAAAACCCATCAGGGTTTACTACCTCTTTAATCTCGCACTGCAATCCCAGAATGCATGTGCCATTCAACTTCAATCACATGACAATCCGCAATGAGCAAAGCTTGTCGCCCAAAAGCTCCTGCTCCTTTTTGGGTGAAAAGCTTTGCGCGTTAATGTTTAAGCCGCACCGCGTTTTAGGTGCCATTAAAAATTAATGGCGTCCGAACATGCGTTTTGTGATTGCAGATGCAATTTGAGATTGTGGGCAGAATCGCAGTGATTCTGCTCCAGATCCCAAAACGCCACGTGTGAATGGAGTACACTAGGGGAGAATGCTAAACTTCTGTCGCAATGGAATCTTGTGCAATACACTCATGCATGGTTCTCATGCTTCTGTGGCTGTAATCAGCCAGGCTCATACAAGCATGTCTGGTGTCTAGGCCTTATTGTCTTGAAAAGACTCTTTCCTTATGAACTGATGCGTGACCTTTGCAATAGAAAAGCTAATGCCCCGTACACACGATCAGTTTTCCCGTCGGAAAAACCTTGGATGGTTTTTCCGACGGAATTCCGCTCAAGCTTGTCTTGCATACACACGGTCACACAAAAGTTCTCTGAACTTTGGAGCGTCAAGAACACGGTGACGTACAACACTATGACGAGGCAAGAAAAGTTCAATGCTTCCGAGCATGCGCCAAATTGTTTCCGAGCATGCGTGTTTTTTTCCCCGTAGGAATTGCATACAGACGAACGTTTTTTCCGATAGGAATTTTTCCCAGCGGAAAAACAGAGAACCTGCTCTCAAACTTTTGCTGGTGGAAATTCCGACAAAAAAAATCAGATGGAGCATAAACACGGTCGGAATTCCCATCCAAAAGCTCACATCTGACTTTTTCAGACGGGAAAACCGATTGTGTGTAAGCGGCATAATAGTGGTATTAAACCCAAAAATATAATATATTGCAGCTTACCAATCATTAGATGTGGTGGCTGCATTCTTTTTCTTTTTTTTAGGTTTTCTTTCCTCTGTTTTCACCTGGTGATCTGACCAGATCACCTCCTGTATTAGAGTGCACTCTGGCTGAAAGAGCACAGGGGGCACCTTTGGACAACACCATTGGCAGTCTGGTCAAAATGGAGTGTTAGATGTAGTAGCAGATTTAAATACAATAAAAAATTGAAGCCAAACTACAGCTAATGCTTTATAAACAATTACAGTTGGGATAAGGTTTTTACATAAATAAATAAAAGCTGATTGTTGTAAGCACCCCTGTCAGTGGTAAATGTTTTGTCACAGATCCTGTAATTGCATGAGAGCTTTTCTGTTGAAAAACAACAGACTTGCTGGCCAGATCACCAGATGAAAGTGGAAGAAAATAAAGTCTAATAAAGAAAACGAATGCAGCCATCACATCTAAGAATTGTTAAGCTGAAATTTTCAGCTTTATACTGCTTTAAGCTATTACCTCTATTCAATTTAAACTGATAATATGTGTCTTTACAGTTGCAAAGCAGGCGACATGATCATGGAAGTCACTATCCTCAGTCTTTCTAAACTGAATAAGCGTGTTGCATGGAACGAACATGATCAATGAAAAACTTTACCGTTGAACACAAGCTTGTTAGTAGTTAGGAGATCAGTGAATGCACATTAGTTGGTCCCCCCCCCCCCTCTATCCGGTGACACCTGCTATGGCAGTCCTTGACCTGCAATTAAGACAGCAGAGCCCAGGAAACATGGTGGGTCAAGTTGGGGGAGGGGCAACATCTTCAGGGGTCTATAGAGCTAGGCTTCTATGCTTCTGAACATGCGTCAAATTGTTTCCGAGCATACATGTTTTTTTTCACATCGGAATAGCATACAGACGAACGATTTTCCCGCTAGGATTTTTTACTGACGGGAAAAAAGAGACCCTGCTCTCTTTTCTTTTCCGGCAGTTTTCCTGTGGGAAAAAGTCCGATGGAGCATACACACGGTCGGGATTCCTGACGAAAAGCTCTCATCTGACTTTTTCTGACGGGAAAACCGGTCGTGTTTACGGGGCTTTACACATTGAGTAGGAGGGATCTTTGCTGCAGCAGACTGGCAGGGACACACTTTTTTACTTAGGCTGTGGCTGCTTTGTAAGGAAAAAGAGCTGCAAGATACTGCACATGGTTTGATATTACGATAACACTAACATCATTTAGAGGACAGCAAGCCTACTTTATACAAGCAAGAAAACAGATTGAAGTTCAGCAGTCCCAAACCATACACCTTACTCTTATTCATGAAAGGGGGGGGGGGGGGGCATCTAAACGTGTGATAAGTCTATCAAATATATAAAGTAACTTTTAGCCTTACCTTCCAGGCGAGACTGATTTATCATAAGACATTCAGGCAACTCACAACTCAATATTAGGAGAATGTTAGGTGCGGCACAAGCATTGTAATGTGTAATGTTGCTATTACTTTAAAACAGGAAAGACCGCTTTCTGCTTTTACTCAGGATACTCCGCCCTTTATTATCATGCCCTTGATTCCTTATCTATTAACATCTTATTGGTATCTAATGTTATTTCCCAACAACGTTACCAAACTTTCAGGGTCCTATGGATGCCTAAGTGCTCCATGTTGTCCCATATAAGTACCAATGGCAGACGCCACTTTACCAGCAGTTGGACTTGCAAATAAACACAGCAGTATTCCTATTGGGCTCTGACTGGGAAATACTAAAAGAAGTGGAGCAAACACTGGGCAGGGATTGGTTTCAAGAGCATGAGTTGGTCCGAACAACCCCCGGTTTGCTCCAGAACTCTTGAACATCGCAAAAGTTCAAATCCGAACCGCGAACCCTATTAAAGTCTATGGGACCCGAACTTGAAAAATCAAAAGTGCCCATTTTGGAGGCTTATACAGTAGGTGCCGCCGATATTGTGTCAATCTCGCCGCTTCTAGCGGCGAGATTGACACCCTATGAGCTCCGTCGCGAGAGCCGGCGCCGAGCTGTCTCGTCATCGGGAAAGGAAAAATGTTCCTTTCACGATGAGTGACACGCATTGCCGATAGACGGGGATCCGACGTGGATTCCCGCCAATACTAGGCACTGCGTTTGGTATGAATCCTGAGCGGGAACTCCACGCCAATTTTTAAAGAAAAAACTGGCGTGGATTCCCCCTCCAGGGGCATACCAGGCCCTTGGGTCTGGTCTGGATTTGAAGGGGAACCCTACGCCGAAAAAAACGGCGTGGGGGTCCCCCTCAAAATCCAAACCAGACCCTTATCCGAGCACGCAACCTGGCAGGCCGCAGGGGAAGAGGGGGGGACGAGAGAGCGGCCCCCCCTCCCTACTGAACCGTACCAGGCCGCATGCCCTCAACATGGGGGGTTTGGTGCTCTGGGCAGGGGGGCGACCTGCGGCCCCCCCACCCCAGAGCACCCTGCCCCCATGTTGATGAGGACAGGGCCTCTTCCCGACAACCCTGGCCGTTGGTTGTCGGGGTCTGCGGGCGGGGGGCTTATCGGAATCCGGGAGCCCCCTTTAATAAGGGGGCCCCCAGATCCCGGCCCCCCCAACCTATGTGAATGAGTATGGGGTACATCGTACCCCTACCCATTCACCTGGTGGAAAAAAATGGCAATAAAAACACAACACAGTTTTTTAAAGTATTTTATTGCACAGCTCCGGGGGTCTCTTCCGTCTTCGGGGGTCTCCGGTGTCGTTGCCGCGCTCTCCGGTTCTTTCTTCTGCCGGGCCACCGCTATCTTCTTCCAGCTCTTTTGCTAGCGGGGCCCGGTCTTCTCCGTCGCCTTCCCCTTCTCCCGCTCTCTGGTTCTTCTCCCGCTCTCCGGTTCTTTCTTCCGCCGGGCCTCCGCTATCTTCTTGCAGCTCTTTTGCAAGCGGAGGCCCGGTCTTCCCCGTCGTCTCGTCCGGCTCTCCGTTGTCCTTCTGCCGGCCCCTCCACTACCTTCTTGTAGCTCTTTTGCTAGTGGAGGGGCTGGTCTTCCCGTCGCCGTCTTCTTCTCTCTTCTCCTCCTCGATGTTGACACGTCGCTTCCTCCCGCTGTAATGCTAGGTGTTGCGGTGCGCGCCGATTGATATAGGCTTCTCATGACGTCACAGTCACATGCTCCCATGACGTCACAGTCACATGCTCCGGGGCCACCCGGAGCATGTGACTGTGACGTCATGAGAAGCCTATATAAATCTCTGCGGACCGAAGATTTAGCATTACTGCGAGAGAAAGCGACGAAGGGAATATTTTTATTTTTTTTAAAAAGTGACCACAGCCCCCCTGGGTATAACACTTATGCCGTGTACACACGATCGATTTTTTGACGGTGAAAACACCGTCGAGAAAATCAACGTGAAAAACGAGGAACGGCTTAGTCCCCTACACACGGCCGTTTTTAAATGACATTTTTTTTCTTGTTAGAAAAAAACGACTGTGTGTAGGCTCCCCGGCAGTGTTTCCCTATGGGAAAACTGCCGTGTAAAAAAATGACGGGAATCACGACGAGAAAAATTAGAGCATGTTCTAATTTTTCTCGTTGTGATTAATGCCGTTTTTCCCGTCGGGAAAAATGACAAAAAAGCCCACACACACGGTCCTTTTTCTCGTACAAAAGAAAAAAATTCATTTTTCCCGATGTGGAAAAATGATCGTGTGTACGCGGCATTAGGCACAGTTTACCCTCTATTTTCTGGGTAACACAGTGAGCGTTATATGCCTGTAAATATATATATACACACACATACACACTAGAGGTGTGCATCTTCACTGGCCTCACGATTCGATTCGATTATCAGGTCAACGATTCGATTAGATTCCGCGATGCATCACGATTACAGCGCAAGTGTGCATGGTTTTCACCAAAAAAATTTAAGCAGTCAGGAGAACTCCATTTTTTAAAATTATATCTGTTCTTTTAAAAAAAAGACAACACTCCCTGCATGTAGCAAAGTCTAAACAAAGCAGACAACAACTTGTACATAGTACAGGAGATGGTCAGAGAGTGCAGACCTAGTACAGGAGATGATCAGAGACTGCGGAAATGCTACAGATGATCAGCGAATGCGGACATGCTACATGAGATGGTCAGTGACTGCGGACATGCTACAGGAGATGGTCAGTGACTGCGGACATGCTACAGGAGATGGTCAGTGACTGCGGACATGCTACAGGAGATGGTCAGTGACTACGGACATGCTACAGGAGATGGTCAGTGACTGCGGACATGCTACAGGAGATGGTCAGTGACTGCGGACATGCTACAAGAGATGGTCAGTGACTGCGGACATGCTACATGAGATGGTCAGTGACTGCGGACATGCTACAGGAGATGGTCAGACTGCGGACATACTACAGGAAATGGTCAGTGACTGCGGACATACTACAGGAGATGGTCAGTGACTGCGGACATGCTACATGAGATGGTCAGTGACTGCGGACATGATACATGAGATGGTCAGACTGCGGACATGCTACATGAGATGGTCAGACTGCGGACATGATACAGGAGATGGTCAGACTGCGGACATGCTACAGGAGATGGTCAGTGACTGCGGACATGCTACAGGAGATGGTCAGTGACTGCGGACATGCTACAGGAGATGGTCAGTGACTGCGGACATGCTACAAGAGATGGTCAGTGACTGCGGACATGCTACATGAGATGGTCAGTGACTGCGGACATGCTACAGGAGATGGTCAGACTGCGGACATACTACAGGAAATGGTCAGTGACTGCGGACATACTACAGGAGATGGTCAGTGACTGCGGACATGCTACATGAGATGGTCAGTGACTGCGGACATGCTACATGAGATGGTCAGACTGCGGACATGATACAGGAGATGGTCAGACTGCGGACATGCTACAGGAGATGGTCAGTGACTGCGGACATGCTACAGGAAATGGTCAGTGACTGCGGACATGCTACAGGAGATGGTCAGTGACTGCGGACATGCTACAGGAGATGGTCAGTGACTGCGGACATGATACATGAGATGGTCAGACTGCGGACATGATACAGGAGATGGTCAGACTGCGGACATACTACATGAGATGGTCAGACTGCGGACATGCTACATGAGATGGTCAGACTGCGGACATGCTACAGGAGATCAGCAGGTAAGTATAAAAAAAGAATACCTGTTGTGCCGAGAATAGTCCCCCCCCGCCGGATTCTGTTCCCCCTGTCTCTCGGCTACTATCGGAACTCCGCCCCCTCAGCCCTGTACATTGCCGCTCCCTCCTACTGTTCCTCACTAATGCAAATGCTCCTAATACCGCCCCGCCTCTCCAGCCCTCTGCTCATTAGCATTCGTGAAAAAACAGTAGGCGTGAGCGGCGCTGGAGAGGCGGGGCGGTATTAGAAGAATTTGCATTCGTGAGTAGGAGGGTGCGGCAATGTACAGGGCTGGGGGGGGCGGAGTTCCGATAGCGGAGAGACAGAGGGAACAGAATCCGGTGTAGTGTCATATTTTGCTCCCTATCACAGAATGCTTCGGAAGTGATGTTGCGGGCAGAAATTTCGCACTGCGCATGCGCAAAGCGTTCCAAACACTCGCGCCGTGCGTTCCAAAGGATTTTCGGCAATACAGTTCAGCGAAACCATCAGATAATGTCAGGGAAGTGACATTACAGACAACACAAACACTGGGCTATGCGTTCCAACACTAATGCCGCGTACACACGATCATTATTCACGGCGGTTAAAAAACCGCCGTGAATAATGTCATTTAAAACGGGGGAACAGCTTGTTCCCCACACACGGTCGTTTTTCACGTCATTTTTTCTCTTGACGAGAAAAACGACCGTCTGTGGGCTCCGCGGCAGTGTTTCCCTATGGGAAACACTGCCACGGAAAACATGTCGAAAAAAACGACGAGAAAAATTAGAACATGTTCTAATTTTTCTCGTCGTTTTTAATGCCGTTTTTCTTGTCGAAAAAAACGACAGAAAGCCCACAGACGATCGTTTTTCTCTCGTCGAAAAACGGCCGTGTGTACGCGGCATAATACTTCCCTGTGGTGTTAGGTTCTGCATTGCTGTGACTTGTAGTGCCTATCCTGAGCTACGTGTGGTGTTAGGTTCTGCATTGCTGGGACTTGTAGTGCCTATCCTGAGCTACGTGTGGTGTTAGGTTCTGCATTGCTGGGACTTGTAGTGCCTATCCTGAGCTACGTGTGGTGTTAGGTTCTGCATTGCTGGGACTTATAGTGCCTATCCTGAGCTACGTGTGGTGTTAGATTCTGCATTGCTGGGACTTGTAGTGCCTATCCTGAGCTACGTGTGGTGTTAGGTTCTGCATTGCTGGGACTTGTAGTGCCTATCCTGAGCTCACGTAGCTCAGGATAGGCACTAAAAGTCCCAGCAATGCAGAACCTAACACCACACGTAGCTCAGGATAGGCACTACAAGTCCCAGCAATGCAGAACCTAACACCACACGTAGCTCAGGATAGGCACTACAAGTCCCAGCAATGCAGAACCTAACACCACAGATAGCTCAGCATGGTTGTTAAAAAATGATACTAGGTAACGAGGGAAGTATAGTACCGCGTACACACGATCGTGATTCACGGCGGTTAAAAAAACGCTGCGAATCATGATATGAAAAACGAGGGAACGGCTTGTTCCCCCACACACGGTCGTTTTTCCCGTCATTTTTTCTCTTGTCGAGAAAAACGACCGTGTGTAGGTTCCGTGGCAGTGTTTCCCTATGGGAAAACTGCCACGGAAAAATAGGATTTTTGTACTCACCGTAAAATCCATTTCCTGACTGACTCCATGGCAGCCTATGTGTGGGTTAACCCCGCCTCCTCTCCAATGCTATAGGACCCCATACCCATAAAAGTAAGCTCACCTCTCAGCACTGTGTTCCTTTTTTGTCCTCCTCCAATGGACCTGAAGCATGCACGTCCGTGCAGATTCCCGGATGGATGGATAGCACACCTTCTGGCGGTGCAGCTCGGAACCCAGCCATGGGCGGGTGGAGAGCTTATAGCAATCATGATCCTGTGGGATGGATTTTGCTGCGGTGTGCCCAAGAACAGAATCGGCTGGCAGGTCTGCATCTTTACCTTCTTCCATGGCAGTCGCATCTGTGTAAATATGTGTTGTTTTTTGTCCCATGCCCTTGCTCTCCCTAATGGCGGCTGGAACGCTCTGCGTTCCAGCCTACAAGCGGTGACCCGAATCTCGGGCGCCGCCGCCATTCGCGCATGCGCAGTGTCCGCTTCCAGAGCAAGGCTTGGTTCGCGCATGCGCGGTCTGGCAGGACTCTCGGCGGCCGCGCAGGCGCAGATGGGAGATCCTCCTCCACGCAGGTGCGTTGGATGGACAGCGGTGACGTCACAGGCGGCGGGGAATTTAAATGCTGATGCTCGCCTGTGTCATTTGGGATTCCCCTGACAGGCGAGCAGAGGCTTCTGGAGTTCCCTGCTGTGGTTTTCTTGTCTTCTCACTCAGGTCAGTGCACTCTTGGGTATGTCCAAATATAGTCCATAGCTGTATATGTGCATGCAATGTATTTTTTATTTTTTTTACCATGTATTGCTTATCACCATATGCTGCATTTTCTCTTAAAGGGCAAGTTACCTATTTATTTATTTTGTATAAAACTGCAGGTTTTTTTGATCGACCTGTCTCTATTGTGACTCTCTGGTCCAGAAGTTATGGACAATTCACCGCTTACATGTGGCCAGCCCTCACGCACAAGGTATGTGCAGGAGAGGGGAGGGCTTGGGGTTCAGTCGCAAGTAATGTTGCTTGACGGCTTGTCTTTCTCTCCCCAATTCCCCTTTTTTCCTTTAGCCCTTCCGCAGATCTTCAATTTGACACAGACCTTGCCACGCCGCAGCATGCATCAACATCAAAATCAAACGTGATTCCCTGTCTGCATCTCACCACCAGAGGAGAAGTTCCCATCCCTCCTCCAGACACCGCTCCCACCGCCAGAGCAGTTATCCTGATCAGAGAGCCTGCTGGGGATGCGGCTCACGAGTCCCAGAGGGCAAATCATTATGCAGCCATTGCTATGCCCATGCGGTTGGGGAAAAAGAGACGGAAGATCAACGGATCGAGTCTCTAGTGAAAAAGGTGGTGCAACGCTCTCTAAAGGAGATGGGTGCTTCCCACGCACAAAGCCAGTCCAGCACTATTCGGTCTGGCTCCCCGGCTGATGTGGTCCATGAAGTTCCAGGTCCTTCCCAGCCCTATGAATCTTCGCCTCTTCCCTCGGAAGGAGAATTGGAGAGTGATGAAGAGAGTGTGGAATTTGATTTCTCGCAAGTTACTCCGCTGATTAAAGCAGTCAAGGAGGCCCTTATGTGGGAAGACCCATCTACTCCCCCAGCCAAACAGAAGAAATTCTTCAAGCGCCTGGGGAAGGAGCGCCCAAGTTTTCCGCTTTTAGCTGAACTGAAGGGCATCTTTGATGAAGAGTGGAGCAAAGTGGACAGGAAGTCCTCGATGACAAATAAAGCCTCTAGAATGTATCCATTCAAGGCAGATGAGGTAAAATACCTGGAGAATATTCCTCTTGTGGACGCAGCGGTAATGCGTCTGGCTAAGCATATCACGCTCCCTCTAGAAGACGCAGTCTCCTTTAAGGACAGTCTTGATAGAAGAATGGATCAGGACCTTAAAAGAATTTACGGTCTTGCTGGGACAGCTTGTAAACCCGCTCTAGCCTTGGCAGCCGTATCTAAGGCTATGGAGGCATGGACTGAGAATGTTGACTCATTTCTCAAAGGCGTTTCAGAAGAACTGCCCAGTAACTCAGCAGCAGCAGAGCTAAAACTAGCAGTGGCTTTCCTGGGAGAAGCATCGTTTCATCTGATCCGTCTACTGTCCAGGATTATGCTATCCTCAGTTACAGCTAAACGAGCTTTATGGCTACGCCCTTGGCAAGCTGACCCGTCTTCTAAGCAGTGTGACAGCAGGAAGGTAAAGTCACCTGGTTGCATCCAGGGGGGTAGATATATTTCGCCCAGATTCAGGCTTTACGCCGACTTATACAACTAGGTGGAGAGTTGTATAAGGCTAGTGGGCTCATGGATGACTCATACCTCTAGGGAGAGTGTGGGGCGTCGTGCAGACAGAGATGAGGAGACCAGCTGAACCTTGTCAGCTCATTTAGGCCTCTATAAGAACTCCCAGCTTCATTAGATGTTAGCTCATGCCTGGAACCAGACCTGTGTGGACTGTCTAGGGAGAGTGAACCCCTGTGCGGTGAGACAAAGCCTGTGTGGCTATTTGCTTGGACATTTAAAACCAGGGACTTAGGGACTAGGACAGCACTAGGCTGATCCCAGTTGTTAGTTAGGAAACCTGTATGTTTAGTCAGAGGTCAAGTTGACCAGGATTTATTTTGTTTATAGTTCTTTTGCTTTGCTGTGTTTTGTCACTGTAAATAGAAAATAAACCGCACCTTTTGATTTTGAAAACCACAACCTCCGTTTGCTGGGCCTGTTTTTGTGTGGGGAGCCCATCTCGGGGGTCACACACACCCGCTGCCGAGCTAACCCCCTCACAGTTGGTGGAGAATGCGGGCAGTTTTTTTTTTTAAGCCAGCATGGAGGAGATACTGAAGCAGCTGGCTCTAGCAAATGCCAATCAACAGCAGACAAATGCAGGTTTGCAAAAGAACTTCGCAGCCCAGCAGCAAGCTCATCAACAGAGCCTTGCAGCCCAGCAGCAGACAAACGCAACTTTGCAACAGAGTCTGGAGGCTCAGCAACAAGCCCAGCAGCAATCTGAGGCCCGCTTCATAGACCTGTTGCAGAAGCAAGAGCAGAGACTACAACAACAGATGGAAGCAGTAATGCAGCAACGTCCGCAGACCAGTGAGGAAAGCCGTCCCACTAATACCGCGTCCTTTGGGGTGAGTCGTTTATTGACAAAAATGACTGGAGAGGATGATCCAGAGGTATTTTTGACCACATTTGAAAGGACCGCTGAAAGAGAAAAGTGGCCTGAGGAGCAGTGGGCTGGACTGGTGGCTCCTCTGTTAACTGGTGAATCGCAGAAAGCTTACTATGACCTAGAGCCTAACCAAGCAAAAGACTATGTGATGCTAAAAGCTGAAATATTGGCAAGGCTGGGTGTCACCCAGGCTGTCCGGGCTCAGCGTGTGCATAACTGGACTTTCCAGCTTGGAAAACCCCCCAGGTCTCAAATGTATGATCTCATTCACCTGAGCAGAAAGTGGCTACAGCCAGAGACTTTGTCAGCACCAAAGATTGTGGAACGTGTTGTAATGGATCGGTTTTTGAGAGCTCTTCCTACTGCCATCCAAAAGTGGGTAAGCCATGGAGACCCAGAGACGGCCGATGGTCTTGTGGATCGTGTGGAGAAATACTTGGCTACAGAGAACCTGACGGCCTCTTCCAGAGACACTCGGACTTTCCACCCTAAGACCAGACCATCCCCAGGGGCGGATAAGAGGATTCCAAGGGGTGAGGGTGGAGAGAGTGAGAGGGTGGGAGCTCTACCCCAAGTTTGGCGAGAACAGCCTGGGAAATCAGCGGCTCAAGAGGCCGCAAGAAGGATCGTTTGCTACCGCTGCCGGCAAGCGGGACATATTGCAGCCAATTGCCCGGTTGTGGAGGAACCCATGCAGTGTGACTTTCTGACGGGCAGACGTCAGTCGCTGTGTGCGACAGTCGCATGCACTGCCATTCGAGGAACTGAGAAACATTTATGCAAAATGTGTGTTAATGGTAGAAATGTTGTGGTATTGTTGGATTCAGGTAGCCTTGTGACCCTGATAAAGGCTGAGTTAGTTAAAACAGAGGTCTCTGGGAATAGCAAGGTAGCTGTTATTTGTGTGCATGGGGACACCCGAGAGTATCCAGTGACTACAGTGTGTTTCGAGACCCCCAAAGGTACCCTCTCTCATCCAGTGGGCTTAGTATCTCAGTTACCGCATGACGCCATTGTGGGAAGGGATTTTCCGAAGTTCTGGGAACTGTGGGATGATCCTGAGCCCCCCCACCGGTGCCCCTATGTACCAGGAATGTGATAGCCAGAACTCCCCTGAGAGTGGTGAGGACTCTCCGGAATTTCCCTTATCAGTATTGGCAGGGGAGACTCAAGAAACTGGAGAGGAGCCCACCTCCTCAGACGAAAACCTACCGTCTGTGGAGTTTTCTGATCTTGAGGTTCACAGGGAAAACTTTGCCACAGAACAGTTGAAAGACCCCGCCCTAATAAAGGCACGGGAAAACGTAGTGAAAATAGATGGCGAGTTAGTGAACCCAGATAATACCTGCACTTACCCATACTTCAGCGTAGAGAAGGACCTACTGTATCGGGTGGCAAAAAGGGCAGAAGAAACCGTTGAGCAGCTTGTGGTGCCCAAACCTTACAGGAAGTTGGTGTTGGAGTTGGCCCATGGGCACATTCTTGGAGGTCATCTGGGGACAGAGAAAACCCGAGAGAGGGTATTACAGAGATTCTATTGGCCGGGGGTGATGAAGGACATAGAAAATTATTGTTCCTCCTGCCCTGTGTGTCAGAGGTCGGCCCCGATGCCACATTTCCGTAGCCCGCTGGTCCCTCTACCCATCATTGAGGTCCCGTTTGAGAGGATCGCCATGGATTTGGTAGGTCCTATAATCAAGTCCGCTAGGGGGCACCAGTACATATTAGTTATAATGGACTATGCCACCCGTTATCCAGAAGCGATCCCTCTCCGAAATACCTCGGCCAAAACCATAGCCAAAGAGCTATCTCTTGTGTTTAGCCGGGTGGGTATTTGTAAAGAACTGCTTACGGACCAAGGTACACCCTTTATGTCCCGGGTTATGAAGGAGCTGTGTAAATTGTTCAAAGTGACGCAATTACGTACATCTGTGTATCACCCCCAAACCGATGGGCTGGTTGAAAGGTTCAACAAAACCCTAAAACAAATGTTGAAGAAAGTGGTGGATAGAGATGGAAAGGATTGGGACTGTCTACTTCCTTATCTGATGTTTGCTATTAGGGAGGTGCCCCAATCCTCTACGGGATTCTCCCCCTTTGAGTTACTGTATGGGAGACACCCAAGAGGGCTGTTGGATATTGCCAAGGAAACTTGGGAAAGTGAGAGTTCTCCCCACAGGAGTGTGATTGAGCATGTCGCCCTGATGCAAGACCGAATTGCACAGGTAATGCCCATCGTGAAGGAACATTTGGCCCAAGCGCAGTTAGCACAGCAGAGAGTGTACAACCGTGGAGCCAAGACCCGTACCTTTTCCCCGGGGGATAGGATACTGGTACTTGTCCCTACGGTTGAAAGTAAATTCCTTGCCAAATGGCAAGGCCCCTACGAGATAATGGAAAAAGTGAGCGAAGTGAATTACAAGGTCAGACAACCAGGAAGGCGAAAGCCCGAACAGATCTATCACGTTAATCTGTTGAAAGCCTGGAGGGATAGAGAGTCCCTAGTCGCAGACACTTGGTCACCAGCTCAAACTGGTTGCGTGATTCCTGAGGTTGGAATAGCAGCCACCTTGTCACAACCCCAACAACAGGAGGTTAAGGAGTTTGTGCTTCGCAACAAGGAGGTATTCTCTGAGCTGCCGGGACAAACATCTGGGGTAGAGCATGACATCATTACCCCGCCCGGTGAAAGGGTGAAGTTAAAACCCTATCGGATCCCAGAGGCCCGACGGGAGGCAATACGGGAGGAAGTACAGAAAATGCTGAACTTAGGGGTGATAGAGGAGTCCCAAAGTGATTGGTCTAGTCCCATTGTGTTGGTGCCTAAACCGGATGGGAGCTGGCGATTTTGTAACGATTTTCGTCAGTTGAACAAAGTTACAAAATTTGACACCTACCCCATGCCACGTATAGATGAGTTGATCGACCGGCTGGGAACAGCCCGATACATGACGACTCTTGACCTCACAAAAGGGTATTGGCAAATCCCCCTGGCCAAGTCGGCCAAAGAGAAAACCGCATTTGTAACCCCAGACGGGGCGTTCCAATATAAAAGAATGCCGTTCGGGTTACAGAATGCGCCGGCCACATTCCAGCGGAAAATGGACCAGATGCTGAGGCCCCATCGGAAGTATGCTGCGGCTTACCTGGATGACATAATTGTCCATAGCACAGATTGGGCCTCACATCTGCCAAAAGTGCAAGCAGTCCTGGACTCTGTTCGGGAAGCGGGGTTTACGGCTAACCCCAAGAAGTGTACCATTGGGCAGGAGGAGGCCAAATATCTTGGGTACACCATTGGGAGGGGAGTAATAAAACCCCAACTCAACAAAGTCGAGGCCATCCAGAGTTGGCCACGTCCCAACAGCAAGAAGCAGGTACGAGCCTTTCTGGGAATCGCTGGGTATTATCGGCGATTCATTCCCCACTTTGCTTCTAAGGCTGTGCCCCTAACCAACCTGACGAAGGGGAAAGGGTCGGTCATGATTAAATGGACCCCCGAGGCTGAGGCAGCATTCCAATTCTTGAAACAAGCCTTATGTAGCCAGCCAGTGTTGTACTCACCCGACTTCTCTAAAGACTTTGTCGTACAAAGTGATGCGTCAGATGTGGGGTTAGGAGCAGTATTGTCCCAGGTCTGGAACGGGGAAGAGCACCCAGTCATTTACCTCAGCAGGAAGTTGAAGTCCCATGAGGTAAATTACGCCACCGTTGAAAAGGAGTGTTTAGCGGTGAAGTGGGCTCTAGATTCCCTTCGGTACTACCTGCTAGGTAGGCACTTTGACATGGTTACGGATCACGCTCCGTTAAAGTGGATGGCTCAAAACAAGGAAACAAATAGAAGAGTGAATAGGTGGTTCCTGGCCCTCCAGGAATTCAACTTCACAGTAAAGCATCGCCCTGGCGTTCAAATGGGGAATGTGGATGCTTTGTCTCGAGTACATGAATGCCTGATTGCTGGTGTTCCAACCCCGAGGTTAAAACAAGAGGGGGGGGTATGTGACAGCAGGAAGGTAAAGTCACCTGGTTGCATCCAGGGGGGTAGATATATTTCGCCCAGATTCAGGCTTTACGCCGACTTATACAACTAGGTGGAGAGTTGTATAAGGCTAGTGGGCTCATGGATGACTCATACCTCTAGGGAGAGTGTGGGGCGTCGTGCAGACAGAGATGAGGAGACCAGCTGAACCTTGTCAGCTCATTTAGGCCTCTATAAGAACTCCCAGCTTCATTAGATGTTAGCTCATGCCTGGAACCAGACCTGTGTGGACTGTCTAGGGAGAGTGAACCCCTGTGCGGTGAGACAAAGCCTGTGTGGCTATTTGCTTGGACATTTAAAACCAGGGACTTAGGGACTAGGACAGCACTAGGCTGATCCCAGTTGTTAGTTAGGAAACCTGTATGTTTAGTCAGAGGTCAAGTTGACCAGGATTTATTTTGTTTATAGTTCTTTTGCTTTGCTGTGTTTTGTCACTGTAAATAGAAAATAAACTGCACCTTTTGATTTTGAAAACCACAACCTCCGTTTGCTGGGCCTGTTTTTGTGTGGGGAGCCCATCTCGGGGGTCACACACACCCGCTGCCGAGCTAACCCCCTCACAGCAGACATGGTGCAAGATTCCTTTTGAAGGATCATCACTGTTTGGTAATAAACTTGATGACGCCATAGCTAAGGCCACAGGCGGAAAATCTGGCTTTCTTCCACAGGACAGGCGTCCTCAGAATCGAAGGAAGCCCCAGTTCAGAAGACGCAGTCCGGAGCGCTCAAGAGAAGCACGCTCCTATAGACCTGGCCGGGATTTCAGAAGAAACTGGAGTAGAGGCCAAGCGTCCTTTCATAAGCCAGCAAAGAGCCAAGCGTCCAGTGGTCGCGATCAAACTAAATCCTTTTGAGATTTTGCCCGCCCAGGCGGGTCGGGTAGGGGCACGCCTGCTCCTCTTCCGGCACGTGTGGGTGGCCTCAATCTCAGACTTCTGGGTAGTCAAGACAGTATCATCAGGTCACGCATGGTCCTTCTCCAGCGTTCCTCCCCCCAGATTTATCTCAACCCTACTTCCAAGCACGGAAGAACAAAAACAGGCCTTACTGTCCTACATAGACCTGCTGAAAACCCAGGGAGCAGTAGTGCGTGTCCCAGAGGAAGAGCAGTTCCAGGGTGTGTACTCCCCCCTTTTCTTAGTCCAAAAGAAAAACGGTACCTGGCGCCCGGTAATAGATCTGACGTACCTGAACAAGTTCATAAGGCACGGAAAATTCAAAATGGAGACTCTGTCAACAATCCAGCAAGCCATTGAACCAGGCGACTGGATGATTTCGATAGATCTGAAAGATGCCTATTTCCATGTGCCAGTAGCAAAGGACTTTTTAAAGTACCTCCGGTTCCATATCGGGCAGGAACATCTTCAATTCGTCTGCCTACCGTTCGGTTTGACAACGTCTCCTCGAGTTTTCACCAAGGTCCTCTTGGCCGTGGTGGCCCTTATCAGGCTAAAAGGTGTGCGTCTTTACCATTACCTAGACGATCTCCTAGTTCTGTCTCAAAACAGAGAACAGCTCCTGGTGCACAGAGAACAAGTGATCTCAACCCTTTCCAGCTTTGGATGGCTTCTAAACTTAGAAAAAAGCCACCTGGATCCAGCCCAACACTTAATTTACTTAGGGGCTCTGTTCAACACAGTGGAGAACACCATCTCCCTACCAGTAGAGAAGATTCCGGGGATCCGGAAGAGGATTTCTTGTGCTCTGGATGCTCCTCATCTGAAAGCATCACAATGCCTAAAAATTATCGGCACGATGGTCTCTACGACCCCCATGGTCAAATGGGCTCTATGGAGGTTACGCCCTTTTCAGTCAGGGTTCCTCCGGCAGTGGAAGTCAGGGGACAAGAGTCAACTCATCCGCATATCTGCAACAATGAGAAACAGCCTCTTCTGGTGGCTCCAACTCAAGAATTTGCAAAATTGTCACTCCATTGCCCCCATCTCCTGGGTCACAATTACGACCGATGCCAGCGGTTCCGGCTGGGGGGGCTCTCTGTGGTCAGAACCTAGCTCAGGGCACATGGGACGCTCGTCTTCACAACCCAGGCTCGAATGTCCTAGAGCTCCGGGCAGCTTGGTGCGCCCTCCAATCCTTTTCTCGGTGTCTGAAAGGAGAATCGGTGTTGATCAGGATGGACAACACCACAGCAGTGTCATATGTGAAGCGACAAGGGGGGACACGGAGTTCCACACTCCTGTTAGAAGTCGAGCCCATCATGACTTGGGCACAGAAAAATCTGGCCAACATATCAGCAGTCTTTATTCCGGGAGTACAGAACTAACAGGCGGATTTCCTCTCCCGAACTCGTCTAGACAACAACGAGTGGTCCCTCCATGTTCAGTCCTTCAATTGGATTCTGTCTCTGGGAGTCAATCCCGAAGTGGACCTATTCGCTTCCCCCTACAATCACAAAACAGTGAAGTTCTATTCTCGGCGCCGTTGCAGCCAGGCAGTCGGAACGGATGCCCTGACGGACAGGTGGAGGTTCAGGCGGGCATACGCTTTTCCCCCGATCCCGATAATCCTCAAGTTCCTGAGGAGACTTCAAGCGGAATCAGCCGAAGTAACAGTAGTGGCGCCTTACTGGCCAAACAGGCCTTGGTTTCCCCTCCTGATCCAACTGAGCTACCGGAACCCGGTACCTCTTCCCCTCAGGCCGGACCTTCTCTCTCAAGGGTCACTCCTACACCCTTGTCCGGCACTGATGAGACTGATGGTCTGGTTCTTGAGAGGGAGAGGCTGGAATCCCTCGGTTGCACCTCTAGAGTGATGTCTACACTGTTGAGCTCAAGAAGAGCAAGTACCAACAAGGTTTATAGAAGAATCTGGGCCAAATTTGTTGAGTTCTCCTCCGCTTCTGGGAGGTCCTTCAAGAATCCAGGAGTTCAGGACGTGCTCAGTTTCGTGCAAACAGGACTAGACTTACCCTTATCCGTTAGCTCTCTAAAGGTACAAGTTTCGGCCTTGTCAGCCTTCTCTGGAGTCTCATGGGCAGTCCATCCCTTGGTCAGACAATTCTTTCGGGGGGCATCAAGGATTAAGCCCCAAAGAAAACCAAGATTTGCCAAGTGGGATCTTCCACTCGTTCTAGATTCTCTGACTGGACTCAGTATGTCGGGGCCTTCCCCGTCCTCCATTAAGGACTTTTCAGCAAAAGTAGCCTTCTTAGTAGACATCACCTCGGCTAAGAGGGTCTCTGAGATCGGGTCTCTAGGTCATGAAGAACCTTTTCTAACCTTTTTTCCGGACCGAGTAGTTCTTATACCCATGCTGGGTTCAAATCCAAAAGTGTCTTCGGTATTTCACGAAAATCGAGAAATTGTTCTACCTACATTTAAGACTCCGGATTCCAGTGAAACTCATCCCCTGGATATAGGTGAAATCCTAAAGGAATATCTACAAGTTACCTCTTCCTTCAGACGATCTGATCATCTGTTTGTTCTACATTCTGGTATCAACAGAGGGAAGAAAGCGTCAACCAGAACAATTGCTTCATGGATCGTCCAAACTATCCAGCAAGCATATAGGGCTAAGGGCTTGGCTCCTCCACAGGCGGTGACGGCACACTCCACCAGAGGGATGGCAGCATCCTGGGCGGCAGCCCAACATGTGGCGCCAGATGACATCTGTAAAGCGGCCTCGTGGGCCTCTATCAACACGTTTATGACCCATTACTGCATTGAACCAGCAGCATTATCTTCTATTAATTTTGGGTTAAGCATACTGTCTGTTGACAAGACAAATTAAAGCTTTTTCTGTTCAGCATACCCACCCGTGTGGTTTGGCTAGTTATTTCCCACACGTAGGCTGCCATGGAGTCAGTCAGGAAAACTGAAAATTTATTACCAAATACTTACCGTAATTTTCCTTTCCTGATAGACTCCATGGCAGACGGAGTTCCCACCCTGAAAGAAAATATTAGTGAAAGTAAGTGTCCAAGAGTCGGCTAGTTACGGAACACAGTGCTGAGAGGTGAGCTTACTTTTATGGGTATGGGGTCCTATAGCATTGGAGAGGAGGTGGGGTTAACCCACACGTAGGCTGCCATGGAGTCTATCAGGAAAAGAAAATTACGGTAAGTATTTGGTAATAAATTTTCTGTTTTCTCTGACGTCCATGGACTGACACAGCTGGATACTGTAAACGTGTGGGTATATGTCCCTGCCCGCAGGAGAAGATCTAGGCAGAATGTTAGATGTTAAAACATTCTAGAACAAACCAGAGCTGAACAGTCCCGCCCAGGGGGGCGGTCCCTCCGGACATTACCCTCCCACCTGCAGCTAGCAGACCTCAGTTCGTAACAAAGCAGTACAAACCTTAAAAGGAAGGGTGGGTGCTGTGTCAGTCCATGGACGTCAGAGAAATGGATTTTACGGTGAGTACAAAAATCCTATTTTCTCTTATCGTCCATGGACTGACACAGCTGGATACTGTAAACGTGTGGGACGTCCCAAAGCAGTATCAGAAGGGTGGGAGCGGTAGCAACCAAAACTTCACTCCAAACAAGCAGAGCTCCTCAACGGAGGAGTTGCGACATTAAACAGCGGCCTGCAATGCTTTGCGGCCGAAGGGAGCATCCGAAGATGCAGCCACATCAACCTTATAAAATCTTGAAAAGGTATGAACGGACGACCAGGTTGTCGCCTTGCACACTTGTGCAACCGACGCTTTATGTCGGAAGGCCCGGGAAGCACCAATTGCCTTGGTGGAATGCACCGCAACCGGAAAGGGAGGCGCCCGCCCCTTAAGGGCATAGGCCTGTATGACGGTCTGCCTGATCCACCTAAAGACGGTGGCAGACGACACCGCTCGGCCCTGTTTTGGACCAGACACAGATTTCCGAATGGAAACAGTAGCAGAGAGGTACACTCGTAAGGCTTGTACCCATCTTAATGTATGAAGCGCAAACTCTCAGGAATGCGATGGGTGAGGACACAAGGACGGAAGAACAATGTCCTTCTTAAGGTGAAAGGCCAAGACCATCCTTAGAAAAGAAGGATGGTCGTAGGCGCAACACCAACATATCCTTATGGAGGACCAAGTAAGGCGACTTGCCGGACAAGGCCGCCAACTCAGACACCCGTCTAACCGAAGCAATGGCCACTAAGGCCAACTTCCGGGACAAGGTCAAGAGAGGAATCTCTCTGATATTCTCAAAGGGATGTTCTTGGAGAACCGAGATGCATCAAAATCAGATCCCAAGTAGGGAGAGGAGGCTTGACAGGGGGGATCACATGGCGAACCCCCTGCACAAAAGGTGCTAATCAAGGAATGGCCCGGTAGCGGTCGTTGAAAAAGACAGCCTGGGCCGAAATCCGACCCTCAAAAAAGGTATGCAAGGCCAGCTTTTGGGTCACACCACGCTGTAAGAACAGCAAAATCCTGGGAACGGAATACATCCGAGGATGCCACTCAAGTTCCTCGCACATAGCGATGTAAGCCTTCCAGGTACGGTGAGATATCTTTCTGGAGGAAGATTCCCGTGTCAACAACATAGAAGAGATGACCAAATACGAGAGAACTCGGTCCTTCAGCACCTGGCTTTAAACAGCCATGCCATTAAAGCCAAGGACTGTAAAGCAGGATGAAGTATGGGATCATGAGACAGAAGTTCCACCCCAATAGGCCGTCGCCAGGAATGTCTGCGTTCCGGAGCACTGGAATGGCCTCAGCCCCTACTCTGCGAAGCCGGCGAGGCAACAACAGTAGCGGAGGGTAAGCATATATCAGGTAATACTGCCCCCACGGGCTTCCAACGCGTCTGACGCGTCCGCCCAGGGGTCCCTGGACCTGACCACGATCTTGCCACCTTGCGAGTGAGTCGAGAGGCCACAAGGTCCACTTCCGGTGCCCACCTCCGGTAAAGAAGGTGGAAACACCTCCGGATGCAAGGACCCTTTGCCTGCAATGCACACGGCCGACAGGACCGTCTTGCAGCGAGATGTATGAAAATCCCAAAGAGACTCCGCAATGTATCGGAGAAGGGAGGCCCCAGTGTACAGGGTGCCTCAAATGTTGGCCAATAAAGGCAACTTGACGGAACTTCCCTAGAAACTCGGTCAGAGGACTAGTACCTCAGCCTCCACAGGTGGCGCAAACCCACCCCGGGCACAGAGACCCTAAAGGCTAAAGCAGTTGTAGTGCACCTGCTAGACGACTAATGGATGAAGCAGAGGCTTTTGCCCAGTCATTGAGCTATAAAAAATGCCAGAGACGCAGCCACTAACGGGCGTAACGCTAACCTCAACCTGGCGAACACAGTCCAAGCCAGCACTTCTGATCACCACTGAAAGCAGGTGGAAAGTGATACCCCTGAAACCAGGGATCCTTGTGACAATGCTCCATCCAGCAGCTACCCATGGATAGGTGCCGATTGTGCAAACACATAGTTTATACTATGTATTGCGTCAAACGCACAAATGGAGAGTGTGGGAGGAAACCCACCCAGCCACAAAGAGCATAATACCACCACATACGGCGTATGTAGTTTAGTATTTGTGGATAAACCTATTAAACACGTATATACTGTGCCAGCGACGAAGGCGCGCACATCATCGGGGCCTGGACGTAAACCAGCCACGCAGATTGCGTACACAACCGTGTAGGTATGTTAGCCTGCGAATAAACAAATTGCACATGTTTATACTGTGCATAGCGCTGAGAATGCGCACACCATTGGAACGCAGGGGAGAAACCTGAGCACCCGGATGAAACCCATGCAGACTGCATACGCATACCGTGTATGGTATTATAGTATGTGTGCTAAACATTTTGCACAAGCCCATGTGTGCATAGCACCGAAGGCGCGCACACTGTTGGCGCGTGGGAGGAACCGAAGTACCCCACGCATACTCAGAGAATGCAATACCTACAGCTACTGTAAATGTATTTAGTGTAGTGTATAGACATAATGTGTATGTTTACACCGTGTATTGCACCAAAGGCTAGCATGTCATGTAGCGTGGGCGGAAACTCACGCAGACTGCATACGCATACCGTGTAGGTATTATAGTGTGTGTGCTAAACATTTTGCACAAGCTCATGTGTGCATAGCACCGAAGGCGCGCACACCGTTGGCGCGTGGGAGGTACTGAAGTACCCCACGCATACTCAGAGAATGCAATACCTACAACTACTGTGAATGTATTTAGTGTAGTGTATAAACATAATGTGTATGTTTACATTGTGTATTGCAACAAAGGCATGCATGTCATGTAGCGTGGGCGGAAACCCACGCAGAGTGCAAAGACATACCAGGTAGGTATGTTAGTATGTGGATATCCAATCGCACAAATTTAGACTGTGCATAGTGCCGAAGCGCCCATACCAATGGACTGTGGGAGGAAACCGGAGTACCCGAAGGAAAACCACACAGACTGCCTACACATACCGTGTAGGTATTATAGCATGCGTGATAAACATTGAACATGTTTAACTGTGCAGAAGGCCAAAGGCGCACATACCGTCAGCGCGTGGGAGGAAACCGGAACACTCGGAAGAACTCCACGCAGACAGCACACAGATACCGTGTAGGAATGATAGCATGTGAATCAACATATTGCACATGTTTATGCTGTGCATTTCCATTGGAGCGTGGGGGGAAACCGGAGTACCCGGAGGAACCCCACGCAAACAGTATACCCATACTGTAAACATGTATAATATGTGCAATAAACATATTGAACATGTCTATACTGTGCAGAGAGCTGAAGCGCACATACCATGAGAGTGCGGGAGGACACCGGAGCCCCCGCCAACCCAGAGAGTATAATACATACATATACTGTGAATGTATCTGGAGTCGTGCATAAACATATTTTGTACGTTTATATCATGTATGGCACTGAAACACAGCATTGGAACGTGGGGACAGCCACGCAGACACAGAGACCAATAACACACACATACACTGTGAATGTATGCAGTGTAGAGGTATAGGATGAGTTAAATTATGGCGCAGAGGTGCATAATCTTCTCTGTATCATTCCAACCTGCTTGACTGTGCTGCCGAAGCAGCATGCAGGTAACAGGTAACCTCTGATCCTCAGACCGTGTGTCTGTCAGAGCTCAAATCATTCCCCAGAAAATGGCGGGAAATGTTACCTCAGGTATCACACATAAGGCTCACAGGGACTACAGACATAAATGAATAAAGTCCTCCTTCATCCATGCTGCTCTTGAGGCAGTGTGAGGAAAACAGTGAGGAAACTGTGTAAAAGAAAAGCTTGTCACAGCAATTCCAGCCTGAGAGTGTTTCTCACATCAATGAGATCACTTACAAGCGTCATTGTAAAGCGCGGTCACGTACAGCACGTACGACGGCAGTATAAAGGGGAAGTTCGATTTCAATGGCGCCACCCCTTGGGCTGCTTTTGCTGATCTCATGTTACCGCGTGTTAGTAAAAGTTTGGGAAGAGACGATTCACGCTTTTCAGTCTTCGTGCTTTCAGTTAGTTTTCTGCGGTTCAGTTTGCGCTTGTGGGTTCGTATTTGTATTTCAGGGCGTGTAGTCAGGTCGTATCTGTTTTACACAGCATTCTTGTCCGCTCGTTTCTGATTTTCAGGTCGTTCTTCATAGACCTTGCTGTACTTAAGTGCGTTCTGTTTAGTATGTTCTGACCAGACGATCGTCTTCTAGCCATGTCGCGGGTACGTTCTCGTCGTAGTGTTCGTGCTGTGCAGGCGCTTGGTGTTGGTCTGCTTGTCTTGAACCAAGACGATTCTATGAACAGGGTGAGGAGGAGTTCATGGACCAAGAATTGGTTGCTCCAGTGGGACCAATTCTGTCATATGTCTCTGCTGCGGGAGATCCAGGAGAATAATCCTGATGACTACAGGAATTTTCTTAGGATGTCTGACCCCGTTTTTTAGCATCTTTTGGCTTTGGTGTCCCTCTATATCACCAGGCAGGACACCGTTATGCGGGAAGCCATCAGTGCTGAGCAGAAGCTTATCGCCACGTTACGCTACCTGGCGACTGGGAGAAGCTTGCAGGACCTGAAGTTCATGACAGGCATCTCCCCCCAGGCTCTGGGCCTCATAATCCCAGACACCTGTTCTGCCATCATCCAAGTCCTGCAGGAGGACTATATTATAAGTTTTCTCCTTTAACATCACATTCTATGTACTTCATGTATGCAAATGTATTGTATTTCTTTCATCCTTCCCTAATTACCATGATTGTAATATGCTTTCCAACCGGATCCATCCGGGCCGGGCGAGCGCAGGGATGTTCCTCCATCACGGCCGCTGGAAGCTCTGACGAGACCGACCTTCCTCTTTGGCGGTGGGAGTAGGGAAGCTGTGGTGACCGAAGCAACATCCTCGGATTTTTCATCCTCCAAACTTTAGATCGCGACTTCCCCGGAAGTCTCTACAGTGCGCGTGGGAATGGCTGTCCAAGCTTTGACTTCTCCTTCACGAGTGGTGGCGCCTGTTAGGCAGTTGAGGTGGAAGGCCCAAGGCCTTTCTATGGATTGCTCCACCTCGAAAATGAACACTCCGCAGGCCTCGCAGCGCCCGAACGGCTTCAGCTGAACCACCAGTCCCGAACAGCCAGGACAAATCACACCGAGGGCCTCAACGTCCTTGCCTACATACAGGGCGAATCGCCCCCAGGGCTTGAGCCTGATTCCTATATCCGTAACCGAAGCAGCAATTGGGGTCATCCTGGTAGTGGTAGGAACTGGAACCCAGGAGGCATTGATGAACACACTGACCGCTTGCTGCTCCATCGCACACTGAATAACTGGCGCCAAGTCCCCACGTGCATCCCCGCACATGGCCGGACTCCTCCACTTTTCCACACCAGTTCGCGGGCAGGGAGGGTGTGCCTCGTGGCGCGTTGGCCAAAAATGGCCGAACCTCCTCGGAACTCCTCTGGGCAGCAAATTTCAAACTTCTGGAGGCTTCGGCTCCGTTACACGAACACAAATCCCGGACGAGCCCCCACGTGTAGCGACCTCACCTCTCACTCCCTGCTTCTCTGTCAATGGCTCTCGTCTAGGGGACCAGGGAGGAGAGTGTGACGCACCACCAGCTCGTACCCTCCAGTGTGTAGAGGTGTGAGCTATACCCAATTACCTTCGGGTCTGTGTCCCTGTCCAAAGCCAAAGCTCCCCTTGAGGATGATCCTTTACTCCCAGAAAGCCAAGTTCCACACCATTGAAAGTCCAACACTTATTTATTATTTTAGAGCAATAAATAGTCCTTTGAGAGCAGACTGGTTAGACAACGAACAGACAAGGTGGTGAGGAAGGTCCAGGCACAAACATAAACTTGTTACTCTCCTGTTTCGGTGTGCGTAAACAGGCTTGGCGCACGATCGCTGCCACTGACCGTGAGGGTGGTTGCTGCCACCGACCGGGTGAATTGAATTTGAGGTCTCTGCCACCGTCCTGGGTTTCAGTTGGGTCGCTGCCACCGACCATGAGAACGTGGACTACCTTCTTGAAATGCAGCCCCTGTCAGGGGAGTCATCCATCAGGACGGTCACCAGAGGCCTCCGCCGTCACCCGCCAATGCTGCGCTGGATCTCCGGGAAGGTCACCCCTCTGGTCCCCCTCATCCTAGATTCGGGTGTCCAATACCGGAGGACACCCTAGGAATCCTCCATCCCTTGCGGGACCCAGTCAAACGTACTGGGCCCCAGGCCTCCAGAGAGTACCTCACCCCAGACTAAAGGTGTCTGGGGTGGAATCGCAGCTCCATCCCCGGGCCGAGGGCGCCCGGAGACCACCAGCACTCACCCCCAGGCTGAAGGTGCCTGGGCGTGGACCCTGAGCGGAAGATATCTGCCCCCTTTATCCCCTCTCCCAGCATGCACAGCAGGTTCCCCGCCCCGCTGTACTACTGCTGCGAGAGGACAAAAAGGGTACAGACTTGCTATGGTGGTTCAACCCCGGCCTATGGCGACAGCGCCACCTACAGGCCACAGGGAACTGGACACCCTTGCATCCTCCACTGGCATAAATTGGTCCCTGAATCCTAACAATTGCTGCATCTGAGCCATTTATCACTCAGATGCCTCCCCTAAATGTAACCACCCGCTACATACACTAATGTGTATTATGAATAGTAAATGAGTGAATAACACCCAGGTAATTTTCAGCAACTTTCTGAGCCCTTATAAAATATAAAGACCCCATTAATGTGGTTTAACAATGTCAAAGATAAAGTAGGATGCCGATAAGCTGCAGTGCAGTGCTCTACTGTTTACTATTTGAATACCTTCTACTGCTTTCCGGCAGCTTTCCCAAACACAGCCTATGCAGTCCTCCATAGGTACAGCATAATCTATATAAGCTATTGTAAACTGAGCAGCCGCAATACACCGTTAACTGTCACGTGACGATGGGTTCCTCTGTATCACATGACCTTGTTAGTCATATGAGGCTTTCCGTCACTCTGTGTTACGGAAGATCACGATGCAGGTCTGAGGAGTCGGTACCAATGTAACAGCGTTGTTGCAAGTATGGCGCACTCGTTCGGGGAGGAAGAAGTGGCTTCTACAAAGTCTATGTGCAAGATTCTCCACCTGTGCCTTCGAAGAGGACACTGGGAGCTTGCAAGGGCCTGCCTGCCTGCCTTACATAGGAGTCCTAAAGCGGGCGAGATAGAGGACGTAGTAAGAAGTCTTGTCACAGCTCCGCAGTTGCTACAGTGAGTATGGAGGACAGTGGCACTGCCTCATTACGTAAGGCTGGGCACTGCTGGCCATAGTCTATTATAATACAAAGGCAGAAAAAGTGTTTAAAGTGACCCTTCCCCAGCCACTCCCACTTCTTTTACCTCTTTACACTACCAAAATCGGACATTTTTATTTAGGGCACTTTCCCCACACTTCTGGCATTCCTGTCCAGCTCCCAACTGTCTCCGATTTTGGAAGTCCCTCCGTCCTCCTCATTTGTCCCTCATTTTGGTCTGACATGTGTAGTTGTATTTGAAATGCACTATTTATCTTTCAAAAATTTGTTTCACAGTGCTAAACATTTCATCCAAATTCGAAATGACTGCATTAGACCCCTTTCGCACTGGGGCGGTGTCGGCGGTAAAGCGCCGTTATTTTTAGCGGCGCTTTACCGCCAATTTTGCGGCGCTATTCGGTTTACCCTCCCTGCTAGAGGTGCGGGTTTACCCTCCCCGCTAGCGGCTGAGAGGGTAAAAAAGCACCTCTGCAGAGGCGCTTTGCTGGCGGTATAGCCACGGTGCCCCATTGATTTCAATGGGCAGGAGCGGTATACACACCGCTTCTTCACCGCTCCAAAGATGCGGCTATCAGGACTTTTTTTTTTTACCCTCCTGCTAGCGCACCGCTCCAGTGTGAAAGCCCTCGGGCTTTCACACTGGAGACACAGCAACGGCTGTTAAGGGGGCATTTTGCAGGCGCCTGCAAAACGACCCAGTGTGAAAGGGGTCTTAGTATGTTTTTTAAAAGCCAGTATAAAGGAGTAGTGGTTTAAAAAAAAATAATAAAATGATAATAATTAGTAGAGCTGCACGATTCTGGGAAAAATGAGAATCACGATTCTTTTGCTTAGAACCAAGATCACGATTCTCTCACGATTCTTTAACCACTTCTCTACTGTGCACGAAAACCCCCTTCCTGCCCAAGCCATTTTTCAGCTTTCAGCGCTGTCACACTTTGAATGACAATTGCGCGGTCGTGCGACGTGGCTCCCAAACGAAATTTGTGTCCTTTTTTTTCCCACAAATAGAGCTTTCTTTTGGTGGTATTTGATCACCTCTGCGGTTTTTATTTTTTGCACTATAAACAAAAGAAGAGCGTCCAGTTTGGAAAAAAAACACTATTTTGCTATAATAAATACCCATTTTTATTTATTTATTTTTTTATTTTTTTTTTAAATAAAATTTTCCTCAGTTTAGGCCGATACGTATTCTTCTACATATTTTTGGTAAAAAAAAAAAATCGCAATAAGCGCGTATTGATTGGTTTGCGCAAAAGTTATAGCGTGTACAAAATAGGGGATAGATTTATAGCATTTTTATTTTTTTATTAGTAATGGCGGCGATCTGCAATTTTTTTTTTTTTTTTTTTTTTTCTATTGTGACTGCGATATTGGGGCGGACACATCGGACACTTTTGACACATTTTTGGGACCATTCACATTTATACAGCGATCCCTGCTATAAAAATGCATTGATTACTGTATAAATGTGATTGGCAGGGAAGGGGTTAACCACTAGGGGGCGGGAAGGGGTTAAATATGTTCCCTCTATGTGTTCTTACTGTGGGGGGAGGGGACTGACTGGGGGAGGTGACCGATGGTTGTCCCTATGTACAAGGGACACACCATCGGTCCCCTCTCCCTCACAGGACGTGGATCTCTGTGTTTACACACAGAGATCCACTTTCCTGCTCGTTTCCCGGGCAATCGCGGGTGCCCGGCGGCAATCGCGGCCGCCGGGCACGCGCACCGGGGCCTTGTGAACGCGGCGGGCGCGCGCGCGCCTCCTAGCTCGTTTTAAAGGGAGGACGTCATATGACGTCCTCCCAGAACGAGAGTATCCTCCGCCCGCCGTCAATTGACAGTGGGCGGGGGACAAGTGGTTAAAAAGGTCAATTTAAAAAAAAAAAAAAAATTCAGCTGTAGACGAGTGGACTTAAAATACCGGCAACCACTGTCCCTTTATAATATGAATATTACCACAGTCTGTCAGCTACCCATATTATGAATATTACCACAGTCGGCTACCCCAGAGTCTGGGGTAGCTGACTGTGATAATATTCATAATATATTATAAGGGACAGTGGTTGCCGGTATTTTAAGTCCACTTCCAGGGCGTAGCTTGTCTTACTTTTTATTATTTTTGCATAATTTTCTTATTTTTAATATTTTTCTTTAAACTTTACTTTTTTAATTACTTTTTTATTTTATTAATTTAATTTATTTATATATATATTTTTTTTTCACTTAGCAATCAAGTTATCACACAGGAGAAAACCATTCCCTGTGTGATAGCAATTAGAGGAGACAGGTTCTCTTTATTGACCCTGTCCCCTTTAAAATAGGAGTTCTAGCATTAGCACTGTGCTAGAACTCCTGTCACAGCTGAGATGGGAAGAGCACAGCTCTCCCCTCTCACTGTGTACATAGGCGGCAGGGACAAGGAGACAGACTCGACGTCTGGGGGGGGGGGGGGGGTTTACGGAGTCCCAAAGACCGAGCCAGCCAAGTGTGGTATGTGGGGGGGGAGGGGAGGACGGACGGCAGCACGCATTTTCTGCTAGAAAGCAACTCACCGCCCATATGTTTGAACTGTCTCCGCTCTGCTCGCACACAGCCCCGCCTCCTCCTAACCCTGCGCTGTGATAGAACACATCCCAGCATTGGACCCGCATTCTGTCTATCACAGCGTGGGGTTAGGAGGAGGCGGCGCTGCGGATCACGTGTGTGCCGATCCGTCCCTGCTTATCTGCCTAATACTAAAAATCGCGGTAATCCAGGATCGAGATCGCGGGGGGGCGAATCGAGATCGCGATTCTCATACGATTAATCGTGCAGCTCTAATAATTCTTCCTTTTTTTAAAGTGGTTGTAAACCCTTTACAACCACTTTAACCTGCAGGTAAGCCTAGAATAAAGCCCTGTACACACGATCGGATTTCCTATGGATTTTTCTATCGGAAATCCGATGAAGCTGACTTTCATCAGTCTTGCCTACACACCATCAGTCAAAAAACCGATCGTCCCAAACGCCGTGACGTAAAACACTCAGACGAGCCAAGAAAAATTAAGTTCTATGCTTCTGAGCATGCGTCGACTTGATTCTGAGCATGCATGGGTTTTTTTATCCGATGGAGTTCCTCACAGACGATGTAATTTGCTATCGTTTTTTTTTTTTTTTTCCATTGGATAAATTTAAAACCTGTTCTATTTTTTAACACCGATGGAAAAAAGACCAATGAGGGCCCATACACGATCGGTTTGTCTGATGAAAAAAGTCCATCGGACTGTTTTTTCATCGGTAAAATCGATCGTGTGTACAGGGCTTAAGGCTTACCTGTAGGTGCTTGAAATATCTCCCAGACCTGCACGTTCTAGGAGATATTTGCAAATCGCCATACAGCGATTTCTTCTGCGCATGCACCGGAGTTGGAAAGGGCACGCTGTGCTGTTTTGTATCTTGGGTCATGCCGTTAAAGGCGGCTCCCACCAGTCAGAGTCGGAGTTCGCGGCCCCCGGAAGGAAGAGGGGTGAAGAATGGACGCTCGCTGCTAGCGAGGAAGACGGGGACATCGCAGGCTTCTCCTGCAGGTAAGTGTCACATAATGGGCTACTATGCGATGCATAGTAGCCCATTATGCTTTACCTTTGCAGGGAAACACAGAGGAAGTAACGCCCATCAGGGTTTACTTCCTCTTTAACCGCCTCAATACTGCACGCCGTCATATGACGTCCTGGACTTTGTGCAGGGATATCTGAATGATTGGTGCAGCTACAGGCATCATTCAGGTATCCTTCTTTCTCTTATCGTCCATGGACTGACACAGCTGGATACTGTAAACGTGTGGGTATATGTCCCTGCTCGCAGGAGAAGATCTAGGCAGAATGTTAGAAACATACATTCTAGAACAAACCAGAGCTGAACAGCCCTGCCCAGGGGGGTGGTCCCTCCGGACATTACCCTCCCACCTGCAGCCAGCAGCCTGTTTTTTTTTCTTCTGCCTAGCAGAAGAAGACGTGGCTCTCTCAGGAGCCAGTCTCCTGGAAGATTTTACTTTTAAATTTTATTCCTTCGGCTGGGCAACAGGTTGGGTACACTGGTATCCTCGTAGTCTTCCCTGTCCGACCATCAAGCGTGCTGATCCTCGCCTTGTGTGCATGAGACTCAGTTCAAAACATGCCCCATGACTCCAGGGGTGGCCGGGTTGCTTTTAGCTCCCGCGGTCCTCTCAAGATTGAACAGTACCTGACTGACTGTATCTCTTGCGGTGGACCGGGCCGACAGCTACGCAGTACTGCTCTGTGATAGGTCTGTCTGAAACAAGCCAGTGGGTCCCGGAAAGGGACGGGTAAGTAGTCTCTCCTACTGCAGGTGAGTACATGCTGGCTGTGTTTCTTTATATGGGGGGTTTCTCCCTGTCCTTCTAAGAGCAGACACTGGCTCAGAATTGGAGGAAAATGTGACAATAGTCAGACCCTCCGGGACTTCGGGTGGCTTCTGAACATGCAAAAGTCGGTTCTGGTCCCGACTCAACGTTTGGAGTATCTGGGCCTGAACCTGGACACTTCAGCAGCGAAGGTGTTTCTACCCGCAGAGAAGTTACTGACACTTCAGTCGGCGGTTCGGGTCCTGACGGCCCGAAAATGGTAGTCTATCCGTTTTCTGCATGAGGGTCCTGGGACTAATGGTGGCCTCCTTCGAGGCGGTCCCGTATGCCCAATCACACACTCGGGCATTGCAGAAGATAATTCTGTCTGTATGGGACAAGTCCCCATTGTCATTGGATCTTCAGATCCGAGTGAGTCACTCAGTCAAGGCATCCCTGACGTGGTGGCCGAAATCTCCGGCTCTTCGGGCCGGAAAGTCGTTTCTCCCCATTCAGTGGATGGTGGTCACGACGGACGCCAGCCTGACGGGCTGGGGAGGAGTTTGGGGAGTCCTGTCGGCGCAAGGCCTCGGGACGAATCGCTTCTCCCAATCAACGTTCTGGAATTGCGAGCGATCAGACTGTGTCTCTCCGCGTGGTCAAAAAGACTACAGGGCAGCTCGATCAGAATTCAGTCGGACAACGCCATGGCGTATGTCAACCATCAGGGGGACACTCGGAGCTCGGCTGCGGCATCCGAGGTTGCTCACATCCTAAGGTGGCCGGAAAGAAGCGTGCCGGCGCTGTTGGCTGTCTACATTCCGGGCGTACAAAATTGGCAGGCGGACTATCTGAGTCGCCAGTCCTTGGACCAGGGGGAGTGGTCCTTGCATCCGGAGGTGTTTCAACTCCTTTGTCGCCGGTGGGGCACGCCGGATGTGGACCTGATGGCATCTCACCTCAATCACAAGGTGTCGAGGTTTGTGGCCAGGGACCCCTGGGCGGATGCCTCGGACGCATTGGTGGCTCCGTGGGGTCAGTATCGCTTGATATACGCTTACCCTCCTCTGCAGTTGATTCCTCGTCTGCTGCGCAGGGTAGCGGCCGAGGGCATTCCGGTGATCCTCATTGCCCCGGATTGGCCTCGGCGTCATTGGTACGCCGATCTGGTACGTCTCATCGCGTACGTCCTTTGGTGACTGCCCATGAGGGAGGACCTTCTGTCTCAAGGTCCTATCTTTCATCCTGCTTTACAGTCTCTGGTTTTAACAGCATGGCTATTGAGAGCCAGGTGCTGAAGGAACGAGGCCTGTCGGATTCAGTGATTTCAACCATGCTTAGGGCACGGAAGTCTTCTTCTAGAAAGATCCATCACCGTACCTGGAGAGCTTACATCGCTATGTGCGAGGAGCTAGACTGGCGTCCACGGACGTACTCTATCCCCAGAATCCTGCGGGTCTTGCAGCGTGGTGTAGCCCAAAGGCTGGCTTTGAGCACTATTAAGGGTCATATTTCGGCCTTGGCCATTTTCTTTCAACGACCCCTAACAGGTCATTCTTTAGTTAGCACTTTTGTGCAGGGAGTACGCCATGTGATGCCCCCGCTCCCTCCTTGGGATCTGAACTTGGTGCTCTCGGTTCTTCAGGAACCTCCTTTTGAAAATATCAGAGATTCCTCTTTTTTAACCTTGTCTCAGAAGGTGGCTTTCTTAGTGGCCATCACTTTTGTTAGACGGGTGTCTGAGTTGGCGGCTCTGTCATGCAAGTCGCCTTACCTGGTCCTCCATAAGGATAAGACAGTGTTGCGCCTGCGACATCTTGCCTTCCAAAGGTGGTTTTGGCTTTTCACCTTAATGAGGACATTGTCCTTCCATCCTTGTGCCCTCATCCATCGCATTCTAGAGAGGTTGCGCTTCACAATTTGGATGTGGTACGAGCCTTACGGGTGTACCTGTCTGCTACTGCTTCCATTCGGAAGTCTGACTCACTGTTTGTGTCTGTATTGGGTCCAAAACAGGGTCAAGCGGTTTCGTCTGCCACCATTTCTAGGTGGATCAAACAGACCGTTATACAGGCCTATGCCATTAAGGGGCGGGTGCCTCCCTTTCCAGTTACGGCGCATTCCACTAGGGCAATTGGTGCTTCCTGGGCTTTCCGACATCAAGCGTCGGTTGCACAAGTGTGCAAGGCGGCGACCTGGTTGTCCGTTCATACCTGTTCTATAAGGTTGATGTGGCTGCATCTTCGGATGCTTCCTTCGGCCGCAAAGTGTTGCAGGCCGCTGTTTAATGTTGCAACTCCTCCGTTGAGGAGCTCTGCTTGTTTGGAGTGAAGTTTTGGTTTTTCCTTTACTACTGCTTCCACCCTTCTGATGCTGCTTTGGGACGTCCCACACGTTTACAGTATCCAGCTGTGTCAGTCAATGGATGATAAGAGAAAATAGGATTTTTGTACTCGCCCTAAAATCTGTTTCTCTGATGTCCATGGACTGACACAGCACCCACCCACCCCTCCTTTTAAGGTTTGTACTGCTTTGTTACGTACTGAGGCTTCTGGCTGCAGGTGGGAGGGTAATGTCCGGAGGGACCGCCCCCCTGGGCGGGGCTGTTCAGCTTTGGTTTGTTCTAGAATGTATGTTTCTAACATTCTGCCTAGATCTTCTCCTGCGAGCAGGGACATATACCCGCACGTTTACAGTATCTAGCTGTGTCAGTCCATGGACGTCAGAGAAACAAATTTTACGGCTGGCGATTCTGCGCACCATTAGAAGGATCATAGCGGCAGTTCCACCATTTGATCGTTCTTATAGGCGACGGGAGGGGACGTTCCCCAACCCCTGCCGCCATCTGGTGCTTCTCCGGGCTCTTCTGTGCCATCGGGGGCCCGGAGAATGAATTGGCCAGTACCGGATGGGAAGCATACAGATTTCTGGTGACCAGGGCGTGACGTTATGACGTCACGCCCGGGTACCCGGAAGTAAACAAAGCCGTGATCGCGACTGTCAGCATGAGATCAGTGAATTATTTTTTTTTCCCCGATCTCATGCTTTCCAGCCTGGAGGAGAGATGTGGGGTCTTATTGACCCCGCATCTCTCCATAAAGAGGACCTGTCACAATGATTCCTATTACAAGGGATGTTTACATTCCTTGTAATAGGAATAAAAGTGATCAAAAAAAAGTGTAAAAAATTTAAAACGCCCCTGTCCCCGGTAGCTCACGCTCAGAAGCGAACACACACGTAAGTCCCGCCCACATATGTGAGGTATCGCCACGTGCGTTAGAGCATGGGCAACAATTCTAGCACTAGACTTCCTCTGTAACTCTAAACTGGTAACCTGTAAAAAAAAATTAAGCGTCGCCTATGGAGATTTTTAAGTACTGACGTTTGGCGCCATTCCATGAGTGAGTGGAATTTTAGAGCGTGATAAGTTTGGTATCTATTTACTCATCTTTCACATTATATAAAAAAATTGGGCTAACTTTACTTTTTTTTTTTTTTCATGAAACTGTTTGTTTTTTCAAAAAAAGGCGTTTGAAAAATTATTGCGCAAATACCGTGCGAGTTAAAAAGTTGCAATGACCGCCACTTTATTCCCATGGGTGTCTGATTAAAAAAAAGTGTGTGTGTGTGCGTGCGCTGAGTAATTTTCTAGCAAAATAATGATTTTTACATGAAGGAGAGAAGTGCCAGAATAGGCCCGGTATTGAGGTGGTTAAGGGGGTGTGGTTCTCTGCCTACATACTTTTGATTAGTGATGAGCTCCGGCATGTTCGCATTGAACACGTGCAGAGCCCGCCAGGAAGTCGGCACCACGCTGCGCTAATCACAGCCAGGGAGACATTTCCCGATCTCTGCAGCCGAGCATCGGGAAATGTCTCCCTGCCTGTCATTAGCGTAGCGCCGTGCCGACTTCCTGGGGGGCTGTGCACGTGTTCAATGCAAACACGCCGGAGCTCATCCCTACTTTTGATAATAGGTGTCAGTCGTTCCAATCTCAAAGTTGGGAGGTATGAGAATCTTTAGTTGCCCACAACCTCCTGGGATACTAACATCATGCATCCCAGGAGGCCTTAGGGCGCACTACAATGCATGTGCTGTGATGTGTCATCAGAGGGGACGACAGTCGCTTCTTGCAGCTGGCCCCCAGATGATGTGCCGCTACATTAGTAATGTTGAGCTGAACATTTTGTTTGGGCCGAGGCAGGTAAGGGTGTTTGTTGTGTGTGTGTGTTTTTTTTTTTTTATCTGAATAGTTAAGGGTTTGTCAGATGGCATAGGGAGCTGGGCGTTGTCCTGGAGAACATGCACCAAAGCAAAAAAAACATATACAACATACTGACAATTAAATTTATTAAGAAAAAAAATGCCTTTGAGAATTAGGTTTTCTTCTGTTTTGTAAACAAAACAGCTCTCATCTATACCAGATGTCCATCCTGGATAAGGGCCTGGTACAGATGTTAATGGGAAACTTGCTTGCACATACAAGAAAAGTGCAGTTTCCCCAAAAAATGCAAATGCACACCCCTTGCACACTGAGGGCGTTTTGCAGGCGCTATAGCGTTAAAAATAGCGCCTGCAATCCGCCCTAAAACAGCCCACTGGAGTGGTGCGCTGGCAGGGCGTCAGAAAAAGTCCTGCCAGCAGCTTCTTTGGAGCGGTGAATACACCGCTCCTAATGCGCTTCTGCCCATTGAAAGAAATGAGCAGCGCCGCCGTACGGTTTTTACCCTTTATCAGCTGCTAGCGTGGGTTAAAAGTGCCCCGCTAGCGGCCAAAATGTGCCGCAAACCGCTAAAGATATCGGCGTTTTACAGCAGATGCTATGGGCGGGCGGCACAGGGTGAAAGGGGGTCTTAAAGTGATTCTAAACGGAAGATAGTTTTATTTTTTTGTAAATCACAAATGTGGCATACATACTTGCCTGCTCTGTACAATGGTTTTGCACTGAGCAGTCCCGATCCTCCTTTTTGGGTCCCAGGCCAGTGGCCCTAGTTCCCCCTAATGGCAAGCCTCTTTTTATGGAGGGCAGTTTTTAGCAGGCTCACTGAGCCGTGCTCTGTGTGTTCTTTCGTGTACGGCCCCGTTCCCGCTCTCTCTTCATTGGCTCGCTGACTGTGCTTGACAGCAGCAGGAGCCAATGGCTCACCTCTTCCCGAGTCCCCTGCCGGCGCTGTTGACTCCTGCTGAGTGCCCCCAGAGCAAGCGGCTCCCAATTCCATTCAAACACAGAGCCGTGGCTCGAACCCGCCCCCTCTCATCCTCATTGGCTCACTGGCTGTGATTGACATTGGCACCCGTAGCTGTGTCAGTCAATGAGGGAGAGTCCCTGGAGAGCCGTGGACATCGCTGGTTTGAGATGGGGCTCAATTAAGTATTGGAAGGAGCTGGGGTGCTGCTGCACACAGGTTTTTTTATCTTAATGCATAGAATGCATTAAGGTTAAAAAAAACTTCTGCCTTTTAGGGTTGAAAATATATTTATTGGGATTTTAACAGTGAGTACATGAAAATATACAGGTCCTTCTCAAAAAATTAGCATATTGTGATAAAGTTCATTATTTTCTGTAATGTACTGATAAACATTAGACTTTCATATATTTTAGATTCATTACACACAACTGAAGTAGTTCAAGCCTTTTCTTGTTTTAATATTGATGATTTTGGCATACAGCTCATGACAACCCAAAATTCCTATCTCAAAAAATTAGCATATCATGAAAAGGTTCTCTAAACGAGCTATTAACCTAATCATCTGAATCAACTAATTAACTCTAAACACCTGCAAAAGATTCCTGAGGCTTTTAAAAACTCCCAGCCTGGTTCATTACTCAAAACCGCAATCATGGGTAAGACTGCCGACCTGACTGCTGTCCAGAAGGCCATCATTGACACCCTCAAGCAAGAGGGTAAGACACAGAAAGAAATTTCTGAACGAATAGGCTGTTCCCAGAGTTCTGTATCAAGGCACCTCAGTGGGAAGTCTGTGGGAAGGAAAAAGTGTGGCAGAAAACGCTGCACAACGAGAAGAGGTGACCGGACCCTGAAGAAGATTGTGGAGAAGGACCGATTCCAGACCTTGGAGGACCTGCGGAAGCAGTGGACTGAGTCTGGAGTAGAAACATCCAGAGCCACCGTGAACAGGCGCGTGCAGGAAATGGGCTACAGGTGCCGCATTCCCCAGGTCAAGCCACTTTTGAACCAGAAACAGCGGCAGAAGCGCCTGACCTGGGCTACAGAGAAGCAGCACTGGACTGTTGCTCAGTGGTCTAAAGTACTTTTTTCGGATGAAAGCAAATTTTGCATGTCATTCGGAAATCAAGGTGCCAGAGTCTGGAGGAAGACTGGGGAGAGGGAAATGCCAAAATGCCTGAAGTCCAGTGTCAAGTACCCACAGTCAGTGATGGTCTGGGGTGCCATGTCAGCTGCTGGTGTTGGTCCACTGTGTTTTATCAAGGGCAGGGTCAATGCAGCTAGCTATCAGGAGATTTTGGAGCACTTCATGCTTCCATCTGCTGAAAAGCTTTATGGAGATGAAGATTTCATTTTTCAGCACGACCTGGCACCTGCTCAGTGCCAAAACCACTGGTAAATGGTTTACTGACTATGGTATTACTGTGCTCAATTGGCCTGCCAACTCTCCTGACCTGAACCCCATAGAGAATCTGTGGGATATTGGGAAGAGAAAGTTGAGAGACGCAAGACCCAACACTCTGGATGAGCTTAAGGCCGCTATCTAAGCATCCTGGGCCTCCATAACACCTCAGCAGTGCCACAGGCTGGTTGCCTCCATGCCACGCCGCATTGAAGCAGTCATTTCTGCAAAAGGATTCCTGACCAAGTATTGAGTGCATAACTGAACATAATTATTTAAAGGTTGACTTTTTTTGTATTAAAAACACTTTTCTTTTATTGGTCGGATGAAATATGCTAATTTTTTGAGATAGGATTTTTGGGTTTTCATGAGCTGTATGCCAAAATCATCAATATTAAAACAAGAAAAGGCTTGAACTACTTCAGTTGTGTGTAATGAATCTAAAATATATGAAAGTCTAATGTTTATCAGTACATTACAGAAAATAATGAACTTTATCACAATATGCTAATTTTTTGAGAAGGACCTGTATATGAAGTCACAATCCGTAAGCAGTCACATACAAGTTTGTGCAAAGAGTCAGCCAAATGGCTATCGCCCACAACATAACTCATAATACATAGTTATACAATATCAGATGTGGTAACCGGTAATTGGAATAGAAAACGGGTACAGCTAGAAGAGCCCCGTCATGTACAACAGGATTGAAAACAGATACGTTAGGGATTAAGATTAAAACAAACAAAATAAAAAGGGGGAACAAAAGGAGTGGTAGAGGGGGTCGGATGGTGGGAGTGGGGAGGGGTACAAGGGGAGAGGAAGAGAGTAAGGGAGAGAGATGAGAAAAGAGAAGGAAGGACAGAAAAGAGAAAGAAAAGTAGGCAAGGAGAAATCATAGAGTGTCAGAGCCACTGAGTCAGGGAACAGGGAGAGATAAGTAAGTAGCTGTGGTGAGAGGGGGACCCTCAGAAACAAGTCCCGTTCGTCCCACTGTCACTTTAGGTGCAAGGATAATCAATTTGGGGTCGACAACATACTTGCCAGAGTGTCAGAAGAGGAGAAGCGGAGCCAGACGAACCACAGTGCTTTATATTTGTCAAAAGTATCGTTGTCAAGGGCCAGCATCTCCTCCATTCTCATAGTATCATTCATAATCGAGACCCAGTGTGATAAGGGAGGGATGGTGGTCGACTTCCAGTAGGAAGGGATGAGTTGTCTAGCTGACGACATAAAGAAACTAAGGAGGTTCTGTTTCTGGGAGGATATTGAACCCGGGAGAATAGAGAGAAGGGCAATCTTAGGGGAGGGCGACAGCGTATCATCATAGAGTTTGTCATAACAATCAAATACCTGAGTCCAGAAGGGGCGGATCCTCTCGCATTCCCACCAGACATGTAAGTAGGTCCCCGTAGAGGTCGAACACCGCCAGCAGGATGCCGGAGTGGACGGAAAGATTTTGTGCAATGTATAGGGGTCCCTGTACCATCTTGACAGAATCTTGTAATTTTTTTTCCTGCGAATAGCAGGATATTGTAGATTTATGAGTGAAATGAAACAAAGTCTGCCAATCTGAACCTGGGATGTCTTCACCCATATCTGTAGACCATGCCTTGGTGTAAGAAGGTAAGTCAGCATGTGTAAGATTTTGTAAGAGACAGTAAATGGTCGAGAGTAGGTGTCTGGGTGTCTCGGAGAGGGAGCACAGCTGTTCAAACTCTGTTTTAGGGCGGTGTATTTGGGAGGAAGAGTGCAAGTGCTTCGCGAGCGTAGCTAAATGTAGTGTGGTGAGCCAATCAGAGGAGCCTGTCGGCGTGACAGGTGTTCCGAGCGTGGGGTGTACGAAGGAGTGCGCCTGGGGCCAGTCAGTCCTCCTGAAGGGACCCAATGTAGACGTCCCTACACCCTGAGGGAAGGCAGGGTTGTCAAATAGAGAGGATAATGGGGAGGGATCAGAGGACAGAATGGAACACAAACCTCTTACCTTCTGCCTTTTAGAATCCCGTTAAGGCTTAACTAGCCCAAAGTTCCCTGGAGGAGGGGAAAAGAACTGGATACCAGACGTGAATCTAGTGAAGATGCCAGGCCTGCTAAACACTAGCATCCTGTAGAATACAGGGAGAGTGTCTTACAGACTATTTATGCCACCAAACAAATTCCTGTCATGCCTAAAGAGCTACTGGTAAAGGAAAGGATGTACAGGGCTTGCTATACCACGCAGTCTGAATCCACCATGTCGGTTACTATGAATCTGATAGATGGCTCCAATGGAGTTTGCTTGGCTTCTTTTTTTTTTAATAGGAAGAGAACTTCCTCTGCAGACATTTACATATAGGTAATCCTATAATAGGGCTTACCTATAGGTAGTGTAAATATCTCATAAACGTGTACCATTTAGGGCAGGGGTGTCAAACTCAATTTCATTGTGGGCCGCATCAGCATTATGATTGCCCTCCAAAGGGCCGATTGTATTTGTAAGATTAGATGTCTAGCGCATCCCCTCTCCTTACATTAGATGTTAAGAGCCACCCCACCATCAGAAGTTGCGTCACCCACTCTCCCTTACATTACAGTGCACCCCCCTTTCCTTATGCTGCAGCTGGGAAGAAGCTGGCTGCATTGCTTAAAAGCAGAAAGTAAGGATCTGGAGGAGGACCAGAGGAGGGCTGGAGCTCTCCTGCAGCTGCAGGAGAGGTGCAAGGGCCACATGAAATGGCCTGGAGGGCCGGTTTCGGCCTGCGGGCCTTGTTTGACACCTGTGATTTAGGACATATTTACATTACATACAGCCAGTGACATGCACTCTGAAGGAACGGCCACGTGTGCCATTCCTTCCGAGCCCTGTGCCGTGAACAGCAGCTCGCATGCGCAGGAGTGATGTCATCGTGGGGAGGCACAGTATTGGGGTACATGGGAGCATGTCCTCTTTCTGCAGATCAGAAATGGCATAGGAGCCTATGCATGTGTTATTCTGTTTATATTTATGTGGTATCTTTTTATCTTGCTGTGGAATCAGAAATGCACAACATTGGAGTTGATGCTTGTGGTGTCCTGTCAATGTTTCTCTAAATACACAAATTTAGAGCTTGTGCTTGGGTTGTCTATTTTGTGTATTTCTGATGCGCAGCATGATAAATAATACAACAATAAATATAGAATAAAATAACACAAGGATAAGCTCAGTAGCAGCAGTTTACAATAAAATACAAGCTGGTTAAAGCCTAGTACACTAGTACACAGAGCTGACTGGTTGAATGGAAAAAAAACACGGTCAGCTCCGATTGGAGCCGCTGTACTAACACTCCAAGTTTTTAGTACCGCGATCTTCCCCGCTAATCTGTTGTGTTCTGACAGGGGACAGCCATTAGCTGAGAGTGCTGACTGGGAGCCGGTCAGCTGCTGCTTTTCCAGCATGCTCGTTCGACAGAAGCTTACTTGTCTCCGATCGGCTGCCATACACAAGGGCCGAATGTTGGTCGGTTTTTATTGAACTGGCTGATATTGCACGACATTTGGCCCTTGTGTACTGGGCTTTAAAGGGCCCTGCTCGTAAGAGCTTACAATGTAATGGGGTGGGTCCAAGTGGTACAAAAGGTACTCCAAAAACAAGAGGATCAGGGCTGCTCTGTGCAAAACCATTGTACATAACTGTGGGGGATGAGCTGATGAAAGCGATAAGATAATTTGGAGGCGTGATGGGCTTCCCTGATGAGGTGTGTGTGTGTGTGTGTGTGTGTGTGATAGCCATACATATTGAGGATGATAGGGGCTCTGGAGACGAACATGTGAGGAGCAGAGAAGGCGATTTGAATGATATGTGGAGACAAGATTGGTGATATAACTGGGAGCAGAGTTGTGAATGGTTTTGTATTTTGAGAAATATAAAAGATGTATCCCTGCGCTGTGGTGGGTTGACAGCTGACACAGATAAGTAATACACCAAACTTATAAACAATCTTAAAGTGTGGAGCGCCAAAAGTAAATGAACAGCGATGAAATGAGAATACAGTAAAACCTTGGTTTGCGAGCATAATTCTTTTCAGAAACATGCTTTTAATCCAAAGCACTTGTATATCAAAGCATTTTTTTTACAGGGTATAAATGAGAAGAGTTGCACCTCCTAAGTGTAGCAATAAGTTGCTAAATGTTGAAACTTCATTAAATGTAACCATATTGCTACACTTGGAGGCTCCTCTTCTTTTTTTATACTCCGTTGTGCCATGTCACTGCTCTTATATCAAGACATCGCTTGTATATCAAGGCAAAATTTATTATAACATTTTGCTTGTCTTACAAAACGCTCTCAAACCAAGGTTTTACTGTACTGTGTTTATAAATGGACAGCACATTGAAATAAAGTCCAAAAAAGTGTGTGTAGATAGATTTAAATGCACTAGGGCCGAAACAATTGATTATGAAACTAATTGATTTACCATTTTCATAATCAATTAATCGCCAGTAACATAATGGGGTTAAAGAAAAACTAAAACTAGCCCTTTATAGTGCAAAAAGAGCAAATCGCTACTGTAAATATTATTTGCACTGTCCCACGGTAAAAAATGAACCTCTTACAGTAGTGATTATTTGCTCTTTTTGTACTCCATTTTATTTTTATTTTTTTATTTTTTTTAACCCCATTATGTTACTAAACATCTCAGGCCTGGGTCACACCTCTGTGTTTTTTGGTGCTTTTTGCATAAACGCACTACAGTGCATTTACATGGTTTCCTATGGGACACGTTCACATCCATGCTTTTTTCAGGTGCTTTTTTTTAATGCAAAACTGGGCTTTTTTGGGTCAATATACTTCAATGGAGAAGCTGCAGAAAAGCATGTAATGCCCTCTTTTTTACGGCAATTTGTGTTTTTTATCTGCCCAACAACAAATTGGCCAAAAAAGTAAAAATGCAAATCGCAGCACGGCGCCCCTCCCTCACTACACTTGGGATGCAATAAGGTGAAAAAACGTGAAGGTTTACAACCCCTTTAAAGACTAAACCTTTCTCTGATACTGGTTGCTCACAAGTTAAAATCAGTATTTCTCTTCTCGTCCATGGACTGACACAGCTCTCATACTGATTACGTGTGGGTATATGTCCCTGCTTGCAGGAGAAGACCTAGGCAGAATGTTAGATGTTAAAACATTCTAGAACAAACCAGAGCTGAACAGCCCGTTTGAATAAGGCTACCACGCTCCCAATGGAAGGAACTCCTGCATTTAAGGATCCCGACAGGAGGTCAGAAGTGGCGTGTAGAACTATGTTCACCTTATTAGGGGGCCGCCTTACGCCCGATAGTGGCGGCGACACTTGTCTCACACTCACAGGCTGGGCAAAGATATTGCACCAGACAGTGCAGGAGCATAATCTCCCTCCTGAAACCATTGCCCTGGCTCACCAACTTGCGCAGGGTTTAGTCTTCGTGTGCAATGCCACTTTGGATGCGACCCCTTTAATAACGGGGCCTCTATCTCTGCTGTGGTGATGCGTCGCCTTATCTGGCTGAAATACTGGTCGGCCGACCTAGCTTCCAAAAAGCCCCTGGCTGACTTGCCCTTTAAGGGCGGTAGACTGTTTAGGACTGCCCTGGATGACATTATTAAAAATGTCACAGGAGGTAAGAGCACCTTCCTTCCCCCAGTCTATTAAGGAAAAGGAGCCCTTTCCGGCGAAGAAGTTTTTTCGTTAGTCAGATTCCACGGGTAAGCCCGCCCAGACTGAAAAGTATGCGGCTGGGGACAAAGACGTCCCTGGGTGCGTAAGCGTACCAAGCAAGCTCCCAAGCCCACCACCGTATGAAGTCTTGTCCCTGCCCGACTCTGGGGTTGGGGGGACGTCTTCGCAGGTTCTTGGTGCGGTGGACCTCCCAGATCTCCGACTGGTGGGTGTGCGAGGTGGTCACCCAGGATACAGGATAGAGTTCCGCTCGTGGCCCCCAGACAGGTTTTTTTCCCTCGAACCTCCCTCTCCTTTCTGCCCGCCGGGCGGCCCTCTTGGGGGGCCGTACAGGATTTGCTCGGGTGCGCAGTAATTGTGCCGGTTCCGTCACGAGAAGTTTCAGGGGTTTTACTCAAACCTGTTTGTTGTCCCGAAGAAGGACGGGGTCCGGCCAATCCTGGACCTCAAGGCCCTAAATGCCTATGTGAGGGTGTTAAAATTCCGGATGGAATCCATTCGCACGGTGATCGCGACACTCCACCAAGGGGACTTTTTGGCGTCCTTGGATATCAAGGACGTTTACTTGAACGTCCCAATCTGCGCAATCCACCAGAGGTTTCTGCGCTTTGCCATAGGCGAAGTCCACGGCTCTTCCCTTCGGCCTAGCATCGGCACCACTGGGTTTCACCAAAGTGCTTGCCCCGGTTCTAGCTTTGCTGAGACAGCGAGGAATTGTTATCGTGGGCTATCTAGACGATCTCCTTCTCAGAGCAGAAAATGGCTCAGAATTGGAGGAAAATGTGACAATAGTCAGTCAGACCCTCCGGGACTTTGGATGGATTCTGAACACGCAGAAGTCAGCTCTAGTCCCGACTCAGCGCTTGGAGTATCTGGGTCTGATCCTGGACACTTCGGCAGCGAAGGTGTTTCTACCCTCAGAAGTTAGTCGGCAGTGCAGGTTCTGACGTTCCGAAAATGGTCGTCAATTCGCTTCTGCATGCGAGTCCTGGGACTAATGGTGGCCTCCTTCGAGGCGGTTCCGTATGCTCAATCACACACTTGGGCATTGCAGAAGGGAATTCTGTCTGTTTGGGACAAGTCCCCATTATCATTGGATCTTCAGGTTCAGTTGAGTCACTCTGTCAAGGCGTCCCTGACGTGGTGGCTGAGATCCCCGGCTCTTCGGGCCGGGAAGTCGTTCCTCCCCATCCACAGGCTGGCGTCTGTCGTGATCACCATCCAGACGGGCTGGGGACGAGTGTGGGGAGTCATGTCAGCTCAAGGGCTCTGGACTCCAGACGAATCTTGTCTCCCAATCAACGTCCTGGATTTGCGGGCGATCAGACTGTGTCTCTCCGCATGGTCGAAGAGGCTACAGGGCCGCTCGGTCAGAATCCAGTTGGACAACGCCACGGCCATGGCGTATGTCAACCATCAGGGGGGCACTCTGAGCTCGGCTGCGGCGTCCGAGGTCGCCCACATCCTAAGGTGGGCGGAAAGAAGCGTGCCGGCGCTATCGGCCGTCTACATTCCGGGCGTAGAAAACTGGCAGGCGGACTATCTGAGCCACCAGTCCCTGGACCAGGGGGAGTAGTTCTTGCATTTGTGGCCAGGTCCAGGGACCCCTGGGCGGATGCCTCTGACGCGTTAGTGGCCCCGTGGGGTCAGTATCGCTTGATGTCTGTCTACCCTCCGCTGCAGTTGCTTCCTTGTCTGCTGCGCAGGGTGGCGGCTGAGGGCATACCGGTGATTCTCATTGCCCCGGACTGGCCTCGGCTTCACTGGTACGCCGACCTGGTACGTCTCATCGCGGACGTCCCTTGGCGCCTGCCCTTGAGGGAGAACCTTCTATCTCAAGGTCCTATCTTTCATCCTGCTTTACAGTCTCTGGCTTTAACAGCATGGCTATTGAGAGCCAGGTGCTGAAAGACCGAGGCCTGTCGGATTCGGTAATTTCAACAATGCTTGGGGCAAGGAAGTCTTCTTCTAGGAAGATCTATCACCGTACCTGGAGAGCTTACATCGCTATGTGCGAAGAGCTAGACTGACGTCCACGGACGTACTCTGTCCCCAATATCCTGCGGTTCTTGCAGCGTGGTGTTGCACAAAGGCTGGCTTTGAGCACTATTAAGGGTCAGATTTCGGCCTTAGCCGTTTTCTTTCAAAGACCCCTAGCAGGTCATTCCTTAGTTAGTGCTTTTGTGCAGGGGGTACGCCATGTGGTTCCACCTGCCAAGCCCCCGCACCCTCCTTTGGGATCTGAACTTGGTGCTCTCGGTTCTTCAGGAACCTCCCTTTTGAAAATATAAGATATTCCTCTTTTAACTTTGTCCCAGAAGGTGGCTTTCTTAATGGCCCTCACTTCTGTTAGACGGGTGTCTGAGTTGGCGGCTCTGTCATGCAAGTCGCCTTACCTGGTCCTCCATAAGGATAAGGCGGTATTGCGACCGTCTTTCCTTCCTAAGGTGGTTTCGGCTTTTCACCTTAATGAGGACATTGTCCTTCTGTCCTTGTGCCCTCATCCATCACATCCTAGAGATTGCGCTTCACAATTTGGATGTGGTGCGTGCCTTACGGGTATACCTGGCGGCTACTGCTTGTATTCGTAAGTCTGACTCGCTGTTTGTATCTGTCTCTGGTCCCAAACAGGGCCAAGCGGTGTCGTCTGCCACCATTTCTAGGTGGATCAGACAGACTGTTATACAGGCCTATGCCATTAGGGGACGGGCGCCTCCCTTCCTGGTCACGGCACATTACACCAGGGCAATCGGTGCTTTCTGGGCTTTCCGACATCAAGCGTCGGTTGCACAAGTGTGCAAGGCGGCGACCTGGTCGTCTGTTCATACCTTTTCAAAACTCTACAAGGTTGATGTGGCTGCATCTTCCGATGCTTCATTCGGCCGCAAAGTGTTGCAGGCCGCTGTTTATTGTTGCAACTCTCCGTTGAGGAGCTCTGCTGGTTTGGAGTGAGTTTTGGTTGTTCCTTACTATTTTGCTCCCACCCTTTTCTTATACTGCTTTGGGACGTCCCACATGTAATCAGTATGAGAGCTGTGTCAGTCCATGGACAATAAGAGAAAATAGGCTTTTTGTACTCACCGTAAAATCCGTTTCTCTGACGTCCATGGACTGACACAGCACCCACCCTTCCTTTTTAAGGTTTGTACTGCTTTTGTTACTAACTGAGGCTGTTAGCTGCAGGTGGGAGAGTAATGTCCAGAGGGACCGCCCCCCCTGGGCGGGGCTGTTCAGCTCTGGTTTGTTATAGAATGTTTTAACATCTAACAGTCTGCATAGGTCTTCTCCTGCAAGCAGGGACATATACCCACACGTAATCAGTATGAGAGCTGTGTCAGTCCATGGACGTCAGAGAAACGGATTTTACGGTGAGAACAAAAATCCTATTTTCCTGCCAGAAAATTGCTTAGAACCTCAAATTATAAATAATATATTTTTTTTATCTATCTATCTATCTATCTAATTTCTCTTATCGTCCATGGACTGACACAGCTGGATACTGTAAACGTGTGGGTATATGTCCCTGCTCGCAGGAGAAGATCTAGGCAGAATGTTAGATGTTAAAACATTCTAGAAAAAAACAGAGCTGAACAGCCCCGCCCAGGGGGGCGGTCCCTCCAGACATTACCCTCCCACCTGCAGCTAGCAGACCTCTGCCTAGCAGAAGGAGAAGACGTGGCTCTCTCAGGAGCCAGTCTCCTGGAAGATTTTACTTTTAAATTTTATTCCTTTTGGGAATTTTTATTTTTGAGGCCTTCAATCAACTGTCGGCTGGGCAACAGGTTGGGTACACTGGTATCCTCGTAGTCTTCCCTGTCCGACCATCGAGCGTGCTGATCCTCACCTTGTGTGCGTGAGACTCAGTTCACGACAGGCCCCATGACTCCAGGGGTGGCCGGGTTGCTTTCATGCTCCCGTGGTCCTCTCAAGATTGAACAGTACTTGACTGACTGTATCTTTCGCGGTGGACCGGGCCGACAGCTACTCAGTACTGCACTGTGATAGTCCTGTCAGAAACACACCAGTGGGTCCCTCAGGGGACAGGTGAGTACAAAAAGCTGTGTGTTTCTCTGTGGGGGATTTTCCCTGTCTCCCCCTGTATTTCATTGTCACTCTCTGTCACCATTGCTGGCGCTGTGCTGTGTGGGGTGCCTGGGGGTCACACTGTTCTTGGAGGGGCTAATGCTGGTCTGCAGATATGCTTGGGGCCTTTTTTTGTGTGTTTTGGGGCCTGAGTGGCGCTGTGTGTGTGTGTGTGTGTGTGTGCTTTTTTTTTTTTCACTTTTGCTGAGTCATGGCGGCCATCTTGCCGCGGATCGCCTCAGTGAAGTGCGGCGGCCATTTTCTTGTAGCCCGCGCGCTCTTCAGCACTAGTTTTGGCCTCTAGCGCTGCTGTAACAGCGCGAATCTCCTCACATCTCACCAGCGCTGACACAGCGCGGTACAGACAGCGGAACTGAGCGGTCCCTGGTCCGGTTTGGTGAGTCCCCTGGGCGCCCCCTCCTCAGTCAGCACAGCCTGTGGGTGGACATTTTATCTGAGGAGTCTCAGAGGGGGGCAATATGGAGTCTCTGTCACCAGCTTCCCCTAAATGTCAGTGGACAACAGGCAGTGCTTCAGCACCTGCGGTCCCTAGGGACCAGTTGTGGGCAGTCCTGGAATCATTTCTGACCAGGATGGGAGCTGTGTGCAAGCGCAAGGGAGCAAAAAAGCACCCTCTCCCCACTTTACTTCATGAGGGCAGTGCGCTGATTCAGATATGGGCCTAGCCACTACCGCTCAGGACCCTAGTTCTGAATGTATTGGATGGTTTTGAACAGGACATTCCTTATGAGGAAAACTCCAGTTCTGAGTCAGTAAATGACAGGGCGCTTGTTAGTGTACTCATGACTGCGGTGAGGGACACTCTCAAGCTAAAATGCTGCGGATGCAGAACCTCAGGTGGATACACTCTCCTTTTGGTTCTTTTAAGGCCAGGCCTTCTAAAGAGGTTTTTCCATATGTACTTTCTTTGATCAGCTCATTGATAAGGTCTGGGAAAAGCCGCAGAATTTTTTTTTTATGGTCCCGCGGCGTTTGTCTATCAGATACCCCTTGAAGATGCCCTACTTAAAAAGTGGGCTTCTCCCCCAGGGTCAACCCTCCAGTCGCCCGGTTGAACAAGGCCATCACTCTCCCGATGGAGGGGACTCCTGCATTTGAGGACCCCACTGACAGGAGGTCAGAAGTGGTGAGCAGAGCCATGTTTGCCTTGTTGGGATCCGCCCTACGGCCTGTGGTAGCGGCGACCCTTGTGTCTTAAACACTTACAGGTTGGGCAAAAATGTTGCACCTAGCTGTACAGGAGCATAATCTTCCTCCAGACACAGTTGCTCTGGCCCACCAACTGGTTCAGGGCCTGGTTTATGTGTGCGACGCCACGTTGGACGCGGCCCCTTTAATATCCAGGGCCTCTGTCTCGGCGGTGGTATTGCGGCATCTTATCTGGTTGAAGTGCTGGTCTGCTGACCTAGCCTTAGGAAGCTCCTGATGGATCTACCATTTAAAGGTGGTAGACCTTTCGGTGCTGCTCTGGATGACATCGTCATGGGAGGTAAAAGCACTCTTCTTCCTTAGACTAGCAAGAGTGAGGAGGCCCGCCGCAAACATGGGCCTTCCTTTCCAGAAAAACAGGGTTTTTCCGTCGGTCAGAGTCCACGGGTAGGTCCTTTTCAGACTGACGGCAGTGCGGCTGGTGGGCACAAGTGCCCTTGGGTGCGTAAGCCGAACAAGCGGCTCCCAAGCCCGCCTCCGCGTGAAGTCTTGCCTCCGCCCGACTCTGGGGTGGGGGGACGACTTCGCAGGTCACGAATCGGTGGTCCTCCCGAATCTCCGACTGGTGGGTGTGCGAGGTGGTCACCTCAGGATACAGGATAGTATTCCGATCCTGGCCCCCAGACAGATTCTTTCCCTCAAATCTTCCTCTCCTTCCTACCTGTCGGGCAGCCCTCTTGGGGGCTGTACAGGTTTTGATCAGGTCCGGAGTGATTGTGCCGGTTCCGTCACAGGAGAGTTTTCAGGGATTCTACTCGAATCTGTTTGTCGTCCCAAAAATAGGACGTGGTTCGACCTATCCTGGACCTCAAGGCCCTGAATGCCTTCGAGAAGGTGCAGAAATTCCGCATGGAATCCATTCGCACGGTGATCGCTACACTCCACCAAAGGGATTTTCTTCTGGTCGTCCTTTGACTTCAAGGACGCCTACTTGCATGTTCCGATCTGCGCAAGTCACCAGAAGTTTCTGCGCTTGCGATCTGCGAAGTCCACTATCGATTGTGGCTCTTCCTTTCGGCCTAGCCTCAGCACCAAGGGTGTTCACCAAGGTGCTTGCTCCGGTTCTAGCCTTCTGTTACAGTGAGGTATTGCTGTCGTGGGCTATCTGGACGATCTTCTGCTAAGAGCAGAAAGTGTCTCAGACTTAGAGGAAAGGTGACTATTGTCAATTAGACCCTCGGGGACTTCGGGTGGTTCCTGAACATTCAGGAGTCAGTCCTGGTCCCGACTCAGTGTCTGGAGTATCTAGTTCTGATTCTGGACTCCTTGGAGGCAAAGGTATCCTACCTCTGGAGAAGTTGCTGACACTTCAGTCTGCGGTGCGGGTGCTGACATCCCGAAAATGGTTGTCAATCCATTTTTTTTGCATGAGAATCCCGGGACTCGTGGTGGCCTCCTTCGCGGCCATTCCGTATGCCCAATCACACACCAGGGCATTGCAGAAGGAGATCTTGTCCACCTGGGACAAATCCCCGTTGTCCTTGGATCTTCAGATCCAGGTGATTCACCTGGTCAGGGCGCCCCTGACATGGTGGTTGAGATCCTCGGCTCTTCGGTCCGGAAAGTCGTTCCCCCTCCAATGGACGGTACTCACGACGGACACCAGCCTGACAGGCTGGGGTGGAGTCTGGGGAGTCCTGTCGGCTCAAGGCCTTGGACTCCGGACGAGCCCGTTTACCAATCACTGTTCTGGAAATACGGGCCATTGGACTGTGTCTCTCCTCAGGTCGGAGAGAGTACGGGGTCGCTCCATCAGGAGCCAGTCGGACAACGCCACGGCGGTGGCGTATGTCAACCATCAAGGGGGGACTCGGAGCTCAGCTGCGGCTTCCGAGGTAGTCCGTATCCTGAAGTGGGCCGGAAGAAACGTGCCGGCTCTGTAGGCCATTTACATTCTGGGCATAGACAATGGGCAGGCGGACTATCTGAGTCGCCAATCGCTGGACCAAGAAGAGTGGTCCTTGCATATTTCAACTCCTTTGCCGACGGTGGGGCACGCCGGATGTAGACCTGATGGCCTCTCGACTCAATCGCAAGAGTTGAGGTTGTGGCCAGATCCAGGGATCCTTGGGCGATGCCTCGGATGCGTTGGTGGCCCCATAGGGTCCTTATCGCCTGATATAAACTCCGGTGATCCTAATTTTCGGATTGGCCTCAGCATCACTGGCACGCTGATCTGGTACGTCTCGTCGCGGACGTTCCCTGGCGGTTGCCGATGAGGGAGGACCTTCAGTCTCAAGGTCCTATGTTTCATCCGGCTTACAGTCTCTGGCTTTAACGGCAGGGCTGTTGAAAGCCAGGTGTTGAGGGACCGAGGTCTCTCGGCCTCGGTCATTTTGACCATGTTAAGGACACGGAAGTCTTCCTCCAAGCAGATCTATCACCGTGCCTGGAAAGCTTATATCGCCATATGCGAAGTGCTGGACTGGCGTCCTTGGACGTATTCCGTCCCCAGAATCCTGCGTCCTCTGCAGTGTGGAGTGACCCAAAAGCTTGCTTTGAGTACCATCAAGGATCAGATTTCGGCCTTGGCCGTCTTCTTTCAGCGACCTCTAGCGGGTCATTTCTTGGTTAGCACCTTGTGTTGGGGGTTCGCCATGTGCTCCCTCCTGTCAAGCCTCCTCTTCCACCGTGGGATCTGAAGTTGGTGCTCTCGGTCCTCCAGGAACCTCCTTTTGGGAATATCCGGGATATTCCCCTCTTGTCTTGTCTCAGAAGGTGGCCTTTTAGTGGCAATCACTTCTGTTTGACGGGTGTCTGAGTTGGCGGCTTTGTCCTGCAAGTCGCCATATTTAGTCATCCATAAGGATAAGGCGGTGTTGCATCCGTGACCTTCCTTTTTGCCAAAGGTGGTGTCGACCTTTCACCTACATGAGGACATTGTCCTCCCGTCCTTGTGTCCTCACCCATCGCATCCCAGAGTTTGCGCTGCACATATTGGATGTGGTACAAGCCTTACGGGTGTACCTGTCTGCTACTGCTTCTATTCGAAAGTCCGACTCACTGTTTGTGACTGTCTCTGGTCCATAACAGGGCCAAGCGGTTTCGTCTGCCATCATTTCTAGGGGAATCGGACAAACCGTCATTCAAGCCTATGCTCTCAAAGGGCGGGCGCCTCCCTTTCCAGTTACGGCGCATTCCACCAGGGCAATTGGTGCTTCCTGGGTTTTCCGACATCAAGCGTCGGTTGCACAAGTGTGCAAGGCGGCGACCTGGTCGTTTGTTCATGCCTTTTAAGTTTTATAAGGTTAATGTGGCTGCATCTCCGGATGCTTCCTTCGGCCGCAGGGTGCTGCAGGCCGATGTTTAAAGTTGCGACTCCTCCGTTGAGGAGCTCTGCCTTCTTGGAGTGAAGTTTTTGGTTTTTCCATTTATACTGCTCCCATCCCTCTTGACACTGCTTTGGGACATCCCACGTGTAAAGTGTAAAGAGACACCGTGTCAGTCCATGGATGGTAAGAGAAAATAGGATTTTTTGTACTCACCGTAAAATCCTTTTCTCTGACATCCATGGACTGACACGGCACCCACCCTTCCTTTTTAAGTTTGTACTGCTTTGTTACGAACTGAAGTCTGCTGACTGTAGTGGGAGGGTTATGTCCGGAGGGACCGCCCCCTGGGTGGGGCTGTTCAGCTCTGGCTTTTAGAATGTATGTATAACATCTCACATTCTGCCTAGGTCTTCTCCTGCAAGCAGGGACATAACCCACATGTAAAGTGTAAAGAGACACCGTGTCAGTTCATGGATGTCAGAGAAAAGGATTTTACAGTGAGTACAAAAAATCCTATTTTTTTTTTTTTAAATCCTATATAGATAACTTTTCGGAATTAAATCCTTCTTTAAAATTCAATCTCCACCTCAGCAAGTCTCTCGGACTCTCTGCATATGGAATGCAAATATAGCAGTATGCTTTGCGCAAAAAGCGTTGACGAAGGTGTGGTCGGTTGTTTGATCCCCTCTTTCACTTGAAGTGAAATAGCAGATTTATTCAAGCGGACATATACCTCTGTGTATTGTGCTAAACAATACTTTGGATAGGAGGAATCGCTCAAATAAAGCACCACACACAGATGAGTACCCTACTCTGTCCCTCTCACCTGTCCACTTTAGCAACGCTCTCCTACTTGGCAGGATCAAAGGACATATATCAATTACTCAACAATCCGTTGGTATTCAGGAGAAAAAACAACTTATACTTTAAATTGAAATTCCAAGACAACAAACAAATGTAAGCATTTTTCTCTGAGCAGATGGAAGAGAATTCCCTATACTAACAACAACTTTCCCTTCTTAAAACCTTGGCTTGTATAGTATAGCTAAAACCCCTTTGTCCCATCTGCACCCCAGCGACGACATTTATAAACATACAGGCGGTCCCCTACTTACAAACATCCGACTTACAAACGACTCCTACTTACAAGTGGAAGGAGACAACAGGAAGTGAGAGGAAATCTACCCCTAGGAAGGGAAATTCTCTCCTGTAAGCATTTTTTATGGGAAAAAGATACTTCCACTGGAGCTTTATCACCAGTCCATGTTTCCCTAACAACCAAAAAATTTAAAAATCCATTTGTCATTGGGATGTAAAGTGAGGCAAAATCTTCTGAACAGGGGCACAGACAGCAAAACAAATGTTACAGGGGTGTAACCCTTCCCTATGAAGCTACCCCCTAAAAAATGTACCTGTTCCGACTTACAAACAAATTCAACTTAAGAACAAACCTACAGTCCCTATCTTGTTTGCAACCCGGGGACCCCCTGTACATACAAAAGTACTTACCACTCTCACGATATTTGGACTGTAGACCACTTTGACTGTCTCGCCTTACAGTCAGAGTATCTACACAACAAATAATATTACTTCTATGCGACAGAAAGAAAAGCGAAAGTAGGTTGGGTCACCGAAATATAATCCTCATTAACCATTTCAGCTCCTTGCAAAAAGGACTGTCGTGTACACTTTTTTTCTACAGCATTCTCAGAACGCTTCTAAATAGGACCTTCTGAGAGGTACTTTACAGCGTTCCCAAAACGCTTCTAATTTAATTAGGACCTTCTCAAAGGTACTTTCAAAGGCAGATTTTCCCAAAAAATCCCCTATACACCAAGGCGTGGTTCGTATCCCTCTTCTACATAAATTTAGTTTGAGATGAAATTTAAATCAGAGCTAAGGTAAGAGAAAACAGTCTGTCTAAAAGACAAAAAGATTCTTCTTACCAAAGGTGATTTTTTTTTTTTTTTTTTTTTCATCCCCACCTCTGCCACCATCTGAAGCAGGTAATACCGCCACCCAGGTGTACTTCAGGTAAATGCAAGATCATTTTCAGTGACCCCCGGATCCGTGAGAAATCAAAATGAGACACATGGAAAGAGTGTTTTCATAAGATCTCTGACCTTTATTGAATTTCAGAGTGGCTTATATGCAAAAGAAAGATAGGAGGGGCTGTGTATTAATGCATATGTCTCTAAAAATTATACAAACTCAGTATATTCTTATGATGTAGACTGCTGTTAACAAGAGCTAAAAGATGACTTTGCTTATACAATCAGGCTGATCCATGAATCAGCTAAACCACAAATGAGTAGCAGGGTGTGTGTCTCTTTGCAAACTTAGTATGTCAAAACACATTATTGAAAAGTTAATTTCTACTTAAAAATGGTGTCAATAATTTCATACATTCTATTACACCAACATGCAGGGAGCACCATCAGTTGTTCTAAAGGCATACGTTTCAAATCTAATTTGATTACCTTTTTACACTTTTGTGAGGCATGGATGTGGCACGGCTGATCGCTCATGTGGCACGGCTGAGCATTGATGAACCATGGCTGGGCACAGATCAGCGCTGTTGGAACTGCACCCAGCCCCCTCTCTTCACATGCTGTACCGATCGGCGTGAGGGGAGCAGCTGAACTGGACAAGCTCCGGCTTGTTTACAAGTGATCATGACGGCGTGATTACGTGGGAAAGGAAAATGGCTGCTGTCATTACCAGACGGTTACGGAGATTCTCAGGTGCGTGCGATTTTGGGAGGATATCCTAGTATGCCCTCCCAGAGATGGCTGTCAGACGGCTGTAGCCGTCATTCGGCTATGGTCTGGCTGGCAAGTGGTTAAAGTGGTTGTTAACCCACTTCTACAAAAGCCTCCCCACCGCTTTGTATTATAATAAGTGTCCCTGTGTGTAATGTAAAAAATGAGAGAGTGAGAGACCCCCTTGACATATCGGAGTCAGCGTACAGGGGGAAGGGTCTAGCCAGGCAGAATCAGCCAGGTATTTCAGCTGTTACAGGGCCAAATTACACTGCACAATCACTGCTTTATAACATGCTTTAACTACTTAACCACTTAACGACCGCTCACTGTATATATACGTCGGCAGAATGGCACCGACAGGCACAATCACGTAGAGCATACGTGATTGCCTTTGTATAGTTGGGGGGTCCAATCGGACCCCCCTCCTATACAGTGAGCGGTGGCTAAGTGTCCGGGAGCGTTCCGGGATGAGGGGGCAGCCATTCGTTTCCGGCCACCCCCTCGCGATCGCTCCCGGCGAATAGAAATGCCCCCTCTGTCTGTCAGGCAGAGGAAGCAGGAGGAAGTGATGTCATCTCTGGTGCGGCGCTCACATATACCGAGCGCCGTACAAGAGAAGACATCAGGTCAGTGCACACAACACTACACTGACACCAGGACACATAGGGACATAAATCGCCCCCCCCCCCCCAGATCAACCCCCAGATCACCCCCCCAGCCCCCAGTCACAGTGTCACTGATTGCAGTGATCAGTATATAAATGGTCACTGCAATCGGTGACATTTGTGACTGTAAAAGTGTCAGTACATTCAGTTTTAGGTCCAGTGCAGCCCCCTAACCCCCCCTAATAAAGGTTTAACCCCCTGATCACCCTTTCAACCCCTATCACCACTGTCGCTAAGCGATCATTTTTTTGATCGCTGTCTTAGCGTTGGTGATGCTGATCGGCAGCCAGTAATTTTTTTTTAGGCTCGCCGCATGTTTTTATAGCGTCAGGTACCCCAATATATTATCTAAAGGTTTAACCCCCTTGATCGCCCCCCCGGTAACCCTTTCACCCCCTATCACCACTGTCGCTAAGCGATCGTTTTTCTAAACGCTGTCTTAGTGTCGGTGATGCAGATCGGTAGCCAGTAATTTTTTTTAGGTTCGCCGCAGGTTTTTATAGCGTCAGGTACCCCAATATATTATCTAATAAAGGTTTTAACCCCCTGATTGCCCCTAGATCACCATATAAGTGTTACGGGTGACGCTGGTTAGTTAGTTTGCTTTTTATAGTGTCAGGGCACCCGCTGTATATAACCCAATAAAGGTTTAACCCCCTGATCGCCCGACGGATGATATCAATTAGGTTTTAGCGTCAGAGAGGGTCTGTGTCACACCCCAGGCAGCGTCAGGTTAGTGCCAGTAATGCTAACACCCACGCGTGAAGCATACACCCCCCTTAGTGGTATAGTATCTGAACAGATCAATATCTGATCTGATCAGATCTATACTAGCGTCCCCAGCAGTTTAGGGTTCCCAAAAACGCAGTGTTAGCGGGATCAGCCCAGATACCTGCTGGCACCTGCGTTTTGCCCCTCCGTCCAGCCCAGGCCACCCAAGTGCAGTATCGATCGATCACTGTCACTTACAAAACACAACACACATAACTGCAGCGTTCGCAGAGACAGGCCTGATCCCTGTGACTCCAGTGCTGTAGGAGGTGATTTCACCACCACAGTTAAATAAAAAAAGCATATATGCCGAAGCATTGGGGCAGCAGGAGCGGAGGAGCGATTTTGCTCCTAATGCCGCGTACATACGGTCGAAATTCCGACGGAGGCTTGCCCGTGGAAAAGTCTGACCATGTGTGTGCGGCATAACTTTTTTGCGGGAGGATGCCCCCATGCTTCGGCATATATAAATGGTGCGTGTATGCCCATCATTGGAAGTGGGTGGATGAAGGGCGGTATTCTAATGGTGGGCATACCCACCGATCAATCTCTTTTTTCGTTCGGCCAACTGGCTGCATGAAAAAAAAGATTACAATACATGTCCAACAAGGACCAGCAACGTACTGGTATGTTGCTGGACTTTGAATGTTTATACCAGAATGATGCCTGCGGGTTTAGGTATCATCTTGGTATCATTCTTTTCAGCCTGCGGCCGGCTTTCATGTAAAAGCAATCCTAGCGGCTAATTAGCCTCTGGACTGCTTTTACAAGCAGTGGGAGGGAATGCCCCCCCCCCCCCCCGGATATAAAAAGCGCCATTGGGAAAGCATTTTATCACACCGATCTTGGTGTGGTCTAGAAGACCCCAGTTTTTTCAAAAAAAGAGTACCTGTCACTACCTATTGCTATCATAGGGGATATTTACATTCCCTGAGATAACAATAAAAATTATATAATAAAAAAAATACTTGGAAGGAACAATTTAAAAATAAAAAAGCAAAAATAATAATAATACAAAAAAAAAAAAAAAAAAAAAAAAGCACCCCTGCCCTGCTCTTGCCCAATGGCGAACGCAAGCGTCGGTCTGGCGTCATATGTAAACAGCAATTGCACCATGCATGTGAGGTATCACCGCGAAGGTCAGATTGAGGGCAGTCATTTTAGCAGTAGACCTCCTCTGTAAATCTACTGGGGTAACCTGTAAAGGCTTTTGAAGGCTTTTAAAAATGTATGTAGTTTGTCGCCAATGCGCGTTTGTGCGAAATTTTAAAGTATGTCGTGTTTGGTATCTATGTACTCGGCCTAAGATCATCTTTTTTATTTCATCAAACATTTGGGCAATATAGTGTGTTTTAGTGCATTAAAATTAAAAAAAGTGTATTTTTTAACCCAAAAAATGCGTTTGAAAAATCGCTGCGCAAATACTGTGTAGAAAAAAAAAATGCAACACCCACCATTTTATTCTGTAGGGCCTTTGCTTTAAAAATATATATAATGTTTGGGGGTTCAACATAATTTTCTCGCAAAAAAAAAAAATGTTTTCATGTAAACAAAAAGTGTCAAAAAGGGCTTTGTCTTCAAGTGGTTAGAAGAGTGGATGTAAGCTTCCTAATGTTGTGTATAAAATGCCAGAACAGTTCAAAACCCCCCCAAATGACCCCATTTTGGAAAGTAGACACCCCAAGCTATATACTGAGAGGCATGTCGAATCCATGGAATATTTTATATGTTGACACAAGTTGCGGAAAAACGACAATTTTTTTTTTTTTTTTTTTTTTTTTTTTTTTGCACAAAGTTGTCACTAAATGATATATTGCTCAAACATTCCATGGGCATATGTGGAATTACACCCAAAAATACATTCTGTTGCTTCTCCTGAGTACGGGGATACCACATGTGTGAGACTTTTTGGGAGCCTAGCCGCGTACGGGACCCCAAAAACCAAGCACCGCCTTCAGGCTTTCTAAGGGTGTAAATTTTTGATTTCACTTCTCACTGCCTATCACAGTTTCGGAGGCCATGGAATGCCCAGATGGCACAAAACCCCCCAAATGACCCCATTTTGGAAAGTAGACACCCCAAGCTATTTGCTGAGAGGTATTGTGAGTATTTTTGCAGATCTCGCTTTTTTTATAATTTAGTGACAACTTTTTCCAAAAAAAAAAATGTATTTTTTCCGCAACTTGTGTCAACATATAAAATATTCCATGGACTCGACATGCCTCTCAGTATATAGCTTGGGGTGTCTACTTTCCAAAATGGGGTCATTTGGGGGGGTTTTGAACTGTTCTGGCATTTTATACACAACATTAGGAAGCTTACATCCACTCTTATAACCAGTTGAAGACAAAGCCCTTTTTGACACTTTTTGTTTACATGAAAACATTTTTTTTTTTTGCGAGAAAATTATGTTGAACCCCCAAACATTATATATATTTTTAAAGCAAAGGCCCTACAGAATAAAATGGTGGGTGTTGCATTTTTTTTTTTCTACACAGTATTTGCGCAGCGATTTTTCAAACGCATTTTTTTTTTGGGAAAAAATACACTTTTTTTTATTTTAATGCACTAAAACACACTATATTGCCCAAATGTTTGATGAAATAAAGGTGATCTTAGGCCGAGTACATAGATACCAAACACGACATGCTTTAAAATTTCGCACAAACGCGCATTGGCGACAAACTACATGCATTTACAGGTTACCCCGTTAGATTTACAGAGGAGGTCTACTGCTAAAATTACTGCCCTCGATCTGACCTTCGCGGTGATACCTCACATGCATGGTGCAATTGCTGTTTACATATGACGCCAGACCGACGCTTGCGTTCGCCATTGGGCAAGAGCAGGACAGGGGTGTTGTTTGTTTGTTTGTTTTTTTTTTATTTATTTTTTTTTTATTTTGCTTTTTTATTTTATTTTTAAACTGTTGCTTCCATATTTATTCATTTTTTATCACTTTTATTGTTATCTCAGGGAATGTAAATATCCCCTATGATAGCAATAGGTAATGACAGGTACTCTTTTTTGAAAAAACTGGGGTCTATTGGACCCTAGATCTTTCCTCTGCCCTCAAAGCATCTGACCACACCAAGATCGGTGTGATAAAATGCTTTCCCCGCTTTCCCAATGGCGCTTTTTATATCCGGGGGGGGGGGGACATTCCCTCCCACTGCTTGTAAAAGCAGTCCAGAGGCTAATTAGCCACTAGGATTGCTTTTACATGAAAGCCGGCCGCTGGCTGAAAAGAATGATACCAAGATGATACCTAAACCCGCAGGCATCATTCTGGTATAAACATTCAAAGTCCAGCAACATACCAGTACGTTGCTGGTCCTTGTTGGACATGTATTGTAATCCTTTTTTTTCAGGCAGCCTGTTGGCTGAACGAAAAAAAAAGATTGATCGGTGGGTATGACCACCATTAGAATACCGCCCTTCATCCACCCACTTCTAATGATGGGCATACATGCACCATTTATATATGCCGAAGCATGGGGGCATCTTCTCGCAAAAGTTATGCCGCGTACACATGGTCAGACTTTTCCACGGGCAAGCCTCCGTCGGAATTTCGACCGTATGTACGTGGCATTAGGAGCAAAATCGCTCCTCCGCTCCTCTGCCCCTGCTGCCCCAATGCTTCGGCATATATGCTTTTTTTTTTTTTTTTTAACTGTGGTGGTGAAATCGCCTCCTACAGCACTGGAGTCGCAGGGATCAGGCCTGTCTGCAGTTATGTGTGTTGTATTTTGTAAGTGACAGTGATCGATCGATACTGCACTTCGGTGGCCTGGGCTGGACGGAGGGGCAAAACGCAGGTGCCAGCAGGTATCTGGGCTGATCCCGCTAACACTGCGTTTTTGGGAACCCTAAACTGCTGGGGACGCTAGTATAGATCTGATCAGATCAGATATTGAGCTGATCAGATACTATACCACTAAGGGGGGTGTATGCTTCACGTGTGGGTGTTAGCGCTACTGGCACTAACTTGACGCTGCCTGGGGTGTGACTCAGACCCTCTCTGACGCTAAAACCTAATTGATATCACCCGCCGGGCGATCAAGGGGTTAAACCTTTATTGGGTTATATACGGCGGGTGCCCTGACACTATAAAAAGCAAACTAACCAGCGTCACCCGTAACACTTATATGATGATCACTGGTGAAAGGGTTAACTAGGGGCAATTAGGGGGTTAAAACCTTTATTAGGTAATATATGGGGGTACCTGACGCTATATAAAAACCTGACGGCGAACCTAAAAAAAATTTACTGGCTACCTATCGGCATCACCGACACTAAGACAACGATCATAAAAACGATCGCTTAGCGACAGTGGTGATAGGGGGTGAAAGGGTTACCTGGGGGGTGATCAAGGGGGTTAAACCTTTATTAGGTAATATATGGGGGTACCCGACGCTATAAAAACCTGCGGCGAACCTAAAAAAAATTACTGGCTACCGATCAGCATCGCCGACGCTAAGACATCGATCAGAGAAATGATTGCTTAGTGACGGCGGTGCTAGGGGGTGAAAGGGTTATCTGGGGGGTGATCAAGGGGTTAAACCTTTATTAGGGGGGGTTAGGGGGCTACACTGGACCTAAAACTAAATGTAGTGACACTTTTACAGTCACAAATGTCACTGATTGCAGTGATCACTAAATAAATGGTCACTGCAATCAGTGACACTGGGGGCTGGGGGGGGGGGGCCTGGGGGGGCGATTTATGTGCCTATGTGTCCTGGTGTCAGTGTGCTGTTTTGTGTACTAACCTGGCATCTTCTTCTCCTGTACGGCGCTCGGTATATGTGAGCGCCGCAGGAGAGATGACATCACTTCCTCCTTCCTGGCAGGCAGGGGAAGCTCTCTCATTCGCTGGGAGCGATCGAGAGGGGGTGGCCGGAATCGAACGGCCGTCCCCTCATGCCGGATCGCTCCCGAAGGTAAAACTTCCACCCACTGTAAAGAAGAGGGGTCCGATCGGACCCCCCAACTATACAAAGGCAATCACGTATATGTACGTGATTCTGCCTGTCGGTGCCATTCTGCCGACGTATATTTACAGTGGGCGGTCGTTAAGTGGTTAAGGACCGCCTCACGCCTATATACGTCGGCAGAATGGCACGGCTGGGCACAAGCATGTACAGGTACGTCCTCAGCTGTGGGTCACGCACCGGTGGCGTGCTCGCGACCCCGTCCTGAGCTCCGTCACTGCGCCTGCAGAGCTGAAGAACAGGGAGAGATAAGTGTAAACAAACCTCTCCCCGTGCTTCCTAGTGTGAGTGTCACTGATCGTCTGTTCCCTGTCATAGGGAACGACTATCAGTGACGTGACACGCCCCCACGCAGTAGTAATCACTCCCTAGGAAACGCTTAACCCCTTCAGCGCCCCCTACAGGTTAACCCCGTCACTGCCAGTGTAATTTTCACAGTAATCGGTGCATTTTTATAGCACTGATCGCTGCAAAAATGACACTGGTCCCAAAATGGTGTCAAAAGTGTCCGATATGTCCGCCATAATGTCGCAGTCATGATAAAAATCGCTGATCGCCACCATTACTAGTAGAAAAAAAAAATTCATAAAAATGCCATAAAACTATCCCCTATTTTGTAGACGCTATAACTTTTTGCGCAAACCAAACGCTTATTGCGATATTTTTGGTAAAAAAAAAAAAAAAAAAAAAAAAATGTAGAATACGTATCGGCCTAAACTGATTGGTTTTTTTTTTTTTTTTTTTTTTATATATTTTTGGGGGATACTTATTATAGCCGAATGTAAAAAAATATTGCATTTTTTTTCAAAATTGTCGCTCTATTTTTGTTTATAGCGCAAAAAAAAACAAAAAACGTAGAGGTGATCAAATACCACCAAAAAAAAGCTCTATTTGTGGGGGGAAAATAGGACGCCAATTTTGTTTGGGAGCCACGTCGCAATTGTCAGTTAAAGCGACGCAGTGCCGAATCTCAAAAAGGGGGCCTGGTCCTTTTAAGCTACAAAATGGTCATTGGCTTAAGTGCTTAAGGGAGCAGGATCCATATTTTTTTTTTTTTTTTTTTTTTTTTTTTTTTTTTCTGTGTGGGTTAACTTTTTAAGATGGATGGAGCAGCCTCCCTTATACTCATCTGACCCGATCTCCATCCAGCGATGTTGCAAGAGTCTCAGCTGTCAGGGACTCTCCATCCTCATTGGCTGAGACGGCAGCGGGAGCCAAAGTCAGTCAGCCAATGAGGATAGAGGGGGTGGGGCTCAACTGCGGCTCCATGTCTGAATGGACACAGCAGAGGCTCGGCTCGGGTGACCCTATAGTAAGCTGCTTGCTGTGGGTGGACTCAGCAGGAGGAAGGGGTCAGGAGTACCTGCGTGGGACCTGAGAAGAGGGTTGGGGTTGCTTTTTGCAAAACCATTACACAGAGCATTTAAGTATGTTTTATTAAAAAAAAAAAAAAAAAAAGACTTTTACTATCATTTTAACTTAATATAACTTTTTTTACAACACCCTTTTGCTGTCAGAATTAATATACCAAACGACTATTTTTGTGTTTTTACAGTTTATAGGTTACAAAAAAAACAAACTTTCCAGGCTTGGGGTCTCTCAATGGGATAGCCAGTTCCCTGACTACCTAACATCTTTTGAGACTGAAAAAGCGGATATCTCTTCTATGTCTGCTACAGGCACATCTTCTTTTTTTTTTTTTTTTTTTGGGGTGAATTTTGGGTCAGGGTATGAGGAATGGCATCTGGAAAATGCCTCTCATGCAGCCGGCTCACTGGATTGGGAGATTGACTCCTCAGTTGTCAATGGAGTGCTCCTCCTGATCGCTGGATGTACACAAGATTTGCTGGCAATAAAAAAAATGTTAAAGTGTGGACCCCCCCCTCCCCTCCAATCCATACCAGGCCCTTTGGGTTTGGTATGCATTCTAAGGGAAACCCCATGCCAGAATAAAAAATATCCGCCCCAAAACTCACACCAGATCCTTATCGGAGCATGCAGCCTGGCAGACCAGGAAAGAGGGGGATGAGCCACAGCTGATGAGTCATCCGGTTAAGGAACGCGGCGGCCTGCTCCTTAACCATCTAGTAAATGCTGGCACAGAAAGTGGTAAACGCTGGTACAAAAAAGATCAATATGAGCGTTTTTGTTCTGATGTTTGTTAAAGCTCCTAGTGTGTATAGAACTTCAGCTTCTGAAACAAGTTTAGGCCTGCTTTTGCCTCTTAACTTTTAGGGAGGATGGGGGAGCAGATACCTGTCTAAGCCAGGTATTTGCTCCCACTTCCGGGCATGGATAGCCGCAGTATCCGCAGATATCTGTCGCGTCCGGCCCCTCCTCCGTCCCCCCCGCTGTCTTCTGGGAGACACACAGGTCCCAGAAGACAGCAGGGACCAGTGAGGACGCGCAGCGTGATTTGTGCATGCGCAGTAGGGAACCAGTCTTTGAAGCCGCAAGGCTTCACTTCCTGATTCCCTTACTGAAGATGGCGGTGCCTCCACCCGAGAGCCAAGGGACAGTAGCTGCTAACTTTAAAAAAATAAATACATTTTTGGGCAGAACTCCACTTTAACAGATCTGCAATCCAATATTTAAATGCTCTGTTTGTTTGTAGAATTCAGTTTTCCATTATTTTTCTTGCAGATGCACTGAAAGCCACACTTCTCAGCAGTTGGCCTGGTTCTGGCTTAATGCACTGGAAAGTTGGCTTCGAAGGCCTTGTGTAAGTATTTTGTTTCCATGGATTTTGTTTACTGATTTAACATTTGACATAGTTTTGTATTGTGGATTCAAAATGATGAAAAAGTGTTTCCGTAACTCTTGGGTGGATAAGAGATCAATACGACTAAGCCCTTGTGGGAGAAATGTGGCAGAGGGTTGGATCTTAGGCAGGACTTTTAAAATTTAGCTGTATGTGCCAAATATATTCTTTCATGAAGTGACCTCAGAATGCAGCCTTTTTGAGGCAGTGCATGGATTGTAGACAGACTTTCTTGGACAGCACCTGGCAGACACAGAAAATAAGAGTATCTCATACATTTAGGCCCCTTTCACACTGGGGCGGTTTGCAGGCGCTATTTTGCTAAAAATAGCGCCTGCAAACCGAGCCTAAACAGCGGCTCCTTTCTCTCCAATGTGAAAGCCCCGAGGGCTTTCACACTGGAGCGGTGCGCTAACAGGACTTAAAAAAAAAGTCCTGCTAGCCGCATCTTTGGAGCGGTGAGAGGAGCGGTGTGTTTACCGCTCCTCCACCGCTCCTTCCCATTGAAATGAATGGGATACCGCGGTAATACCGACCCCCCCCCCCCCCCCATTAACCCTTTTTCGGCCGCTAGCAGGGGTTAAAACCGCACCGCTAGCGGCCGAATACCTCTGCAATCGCGACGGTATAGCGCCGCTAAAAATAGCGGCGCTATACCGCCCCCGTGTGAAACCGGCCTTAAGGACATGCATTTAAAGAGAGAAATCAACAATTCTACCCCTTTACATAACACTGGTATGGCCTCATCTTAAATATGCAGTACAGTTTTGATCGGCAATCCTGAGGATAGACCTTGTTGAATTCGAGTGTACAGGGTGTGGTGCGGAGCTGGCTTCCGGTGAGTGCGCATCAGCAGGAGAGGGCTCTGGTCCGGGGTACGATATCCTGCAGACATCCTTGTAGATCAGTGGTTCTTGGCTCCTATCCTCGGGACCCACTAACAAACCAGGTTTGCAAGATAAAGGAAATACATCACATGTGATATCATTTGCTGCTCAGTGATTGCAGTATTCATCTTCTCAAGGTAATACTTAACATCTGGCCTGTTAGTGAGTCCTGAAGACAGGAGTTGAGAACCACTGCGGTAGAGGGTCGCGTCGCATTCATAAAGCAGATCTTTTGCAGATCAGGTTGGTGAAGATCAGGCCGCCTACGGGGAAATCCCTGGCAGAGCAGCTGGCTAAATTCTTGTGTGGATCTCAAGATGGCGTTGATGACGGCTGGGAACCATGCGGAGTGGAGGAGGAGATGGAACCATAGTCAGTGTCACAATCCTCGGCTGCAGAAGAGGAAGATTCACTGAGGAGTGGAAATTCTTTAGATATATTAGATGTTATTTGGTGGTTGTTGGACTTTCAATATTGTATAATTTCACTTTCTTATTATATTTGTGTTAGCGCGGTATGGAATCACTATTGTTTTCTTTACACATTTGAGGCTTTGAGCTTTAATACCTGCTGCTTATAATCCATATATTTTAATTCATTCACGTTTTTAATATATTTTTGTGCACTGCATATATATATCTCCAGGGTGCGCAGGTGAGAGGGGTTTGTAGATCCCTTCACATTTTTTTTTTTTTTTCATCGTTCTTTAGATATGGTGCTGGAGGGAGAAGCAAGGAGAAGGGGGGACAGAAGCTTTCACTAAGAGATCATGGCAGCCATACATCTCCTCCAATCTACCCTCACAGAGCATATAGATGGAATCAGAATGGATATGTCCTTCATGAAGCAAGACATGTACATGTAGACAGTAAAAAAAGGGCTGCTGAAGCAGAACACAGAATAAGTGACCTGGAGGATGTGGTGCGTCCATTGGAGGATTCTGTACAATGCGGTTCAAAAGGAGCTGGCTGCCCACACTGATAAGCTGGGTGACATGGAAGACAGACCACGACAAAATAATTTGTTTAGTGGGCTTCCTAGAGGGGGTGGAAGGCAAGCAACCTGAGGATTTTCTGGAAGGCTGGCTCAAAGGAAATATGGAAGCATCTACTATTTCACATCTATTCGCCATAGGATTCTCTCCCAGGCTCCACAGCCTGTGGCCCCTCCTAGACCCCTGATTGCTCGTATCTTGCCCTTCAGAGATCGAGAGAATATTTTGAGAGCATCTAGAGTACAGGGTGAGCTTATGTACAATGACATTCGTATATCGCTTTACCCTGATTTGTACTGTGGCTACTTGGAAGCAACTGGCAAGTTTTGTGCATGTAAAAAAAAAACTTAAGGGAATATCGGTTAATTTACATACAGTATGCTCTATCCTGCCAAGTTGTGGATCGAGGGAAAAGTGTTCTTCACTAACCCAGTGGAAGTGTCAAATGGGATGGATGCCAGGGGATGGCTGAAAATGCAGAGGCGCAACAAGAAGCTTGAGCGGATTAAAGAGCGGTTCGTCCCATGATTTAGTAGAGGCACCTCTGGCCCTTTCTTTTGCCTTTTTGATTCTTTCTCCTGATTTACTTTTAGGGATATACATTCTCTAGGAATGGTTTCAAGGAGGTTTGCAGTTAGGTTGTTCCCTTGAGAGATGCAGTAACCTTGGGGTACTTATTATGGCTCCAGAAGCGTGTGCCCATGTAGATGGTTGATAAAATGCATAACTGTAAAGTCCTGGGCTGGAATTTTCTATCATCCAGGCCCTTACTGTCTGATTCAATTCTACTCCACTACAGAAATATGTACCAGTATTTTAGTTTCCCGCCGGAGGCTCGGTGCAAACTTTTTTTTTTTTTTCCTCTTCTCTTTTTGAGATAAGCTTGCACAACAAAAATACTTTTTTCTCTTATCGTCCATGGACCGACACAGCTCTCATACTGATTACATGTGGGTATATGTCCCTGCTTGCAGGAGAAGACCTAGGCAGAATGTTAGCTGTTAAAACATTCTAGAACAAGCCAGAGCTGAACAGCCCTGCCCAGGGGGCGGTCCCTCCGGACATTACCCTCCCACCAGCAGCCTCAGTTTTTTTCTGCCTAGCAGAAGGAGAAGACGTGTCTCTCTCTCAGGAGCCAGTCTCCTGGAAGATTTTTACTTTTAAAATTGTATTCCTTTGGGAATTTTTATTTTTATTTTTGAGACCTTCAATCAACTGTCGGCTGGGCAACAGGTTGGGTACACTAGTATCCTCGTAGTCTTCCCTGTCCGACCATTGAGTGTGCTGATCCTCGCCTTGTGTGCATGAGACTCAGTTCACGACATGCCCCATGGCTCCAGGGGTGGCTGGGTTGCTTTCATGCTCCCGCGGTCCTCTCAAGATTGAACAGTACCTACTGTATATTTCGCGGTTGACCGAGCCGGCAGCTACGCAGTACGACTCTGTGATAGGTCTGTCTGAAACAAGCCAGTGGGTCCCTCTATTGGCACCAAGGGTGTTCTCCGAGGTGCTTGCGGGACGGGTAAGTAGTCTCTCCTGAAAATAAGGTGAGTACATGCTGGCTGTGTTTCTGTGTGTGGGGGGTTCTCCCTGTCTCCCCCCTGTTATGATGCTCTCTGCACCCTGCTGGTGCTGTGTGGGGATGCCTGGGGGGGGGCCGCTCCATGTCTGTTTAATATGCTGGAAAGTGTTCTGGAGGACTGTGTGTGGGGTTTTGCGTGCGCCATTGGCGGCCATTTTGCCGCGGCTCAAGCACAGTGATACAAGCGCCCGGCGGCCATTTTCTTGTAGCCGCGGCGCTTTTAGTTGAGTTTTCAGCCTCTAGTGGCGCTGCTAAATGGTGCGAAATACCTCTCTCCTCACAGAATCTTCACTCTCCTCAGGCTTCACCCGCGCTACAGCGCGGCTCATACAGTGGAACCGAGCGGTCCCTAGGGGTGGTGAGTCCTCCGGGTATCCCCTCCTCAGTCTCAGCACAGCCAGTGGGTGGACTGTACTATTCACTGTAATAGTGAATAGGGTCTCAGAGGGGGTGGCAATATGGAGTCTGGTTCACCTGCTTCCCACTTCTCAGACGCAACAACTGGCAGTGCTCCTGCACCTGCAGTCCCTATGGACCAGTTGTCGGCAGCCCTGGAATCATTCCTTGTCAAGCTGGAAGCGGTGTGCGAACACACGGGGGCTGTAAAGTGCCCCCTCCCCACACAATCTCTACATGGGGAGTGCTCTGACTTGGATATGGGCCTAGCTACTGCTGCTGAGGACCCTAGTTCTGAGGATATTGATGTGTTTGGACAGGACCTTCCTTGTGAGGAAGACCCCTGTCTTGAACCACCTACTGACAGGGTGCTTGTAAGTGAACTCATTGACGCTGTGAGGGACACTCTCAAGCTGAATGTTGAGGCTGAGGAACCTCAGGTGGAAACTATGACCTTTTTGGTTCTTTGAAAGCCGTGTCTTCAAAAAAGGTTTTTCCATATGTGCCTTTTTTTGATGCATACATTGACCAAGTCTGGGATAAGCCGCAGAAGACTTTGACGGTCCTGCGGCGCATAGCCTTAAGGTACCCCTTTTAAGGGGGACTTGGTTAAGAAGTGGGCTCATCCCCCAGTGGTCGACCCACCGGTCGCCCGTTTGAATAAGGCTACCATGCTCCCAATGGAAGGGACTCCTGCATTTAAGGATCCTGCTGACAGGAGGTCAGAAGTGGCGTGTAGAACTATGTTCACCTTATTGGGGGCCGCCTTACGCCCTATAGTGGCGGCGACACTTGTGTCTCAGACACTCACAGGCTGGGCACGGATATTGCACCAGACAGTGCAGGAGCATAATCTTCCTCCTGAAACCATTGCCCTGGCTCACCAGCTTGCACAGGGTTTAGTCTTTGTGTGCGATGCCACTGTGGATGCGACCCCTTTTAATAACGGGGGCCTCCATTTCTGCTGTGGTGATGCGTCACCTTATCTGGATGAAATGCTGGTCGGCCGATCTAGCTTCCAAAAAGCTCCTGGCTGACTTGCCCTTTAAGGGCGGTAGACTGTTTTGGGCCGCCCTGGATGACATTATTAAAAACGTCACAGGAGGTAAGAGCACCTTCCTTCCCCAGTCTATTAAGGGAAAGGAGCCCCAACGCAGGCCCTTCCTTTCCGGCGAAGAAGTTTTTTTGTCGGTCAGCTTCCACGGGCAAGCCCACCCAGACTGAAAAAAGTGCGCCTGGGGGACAAAGACGTCCCTGGGTGCGTAAGCCTACCAAGCAAGCTCCCAAGTCCACCACCACATGAAGTCTTGCCCCTGCCCGACTCTGGGGTGGGGGGACGTCTTTGCAGGTTCTCGATCCGGGAGGTCCACCGCACCTCCGACCGGTGGGTGTCCGAGGTGGTCACCTCGGTATACAGGATAGTTATGCTTGTGGCCCCCAAGCAGGTTTTTTCCCTCGAACCTCACTCTCCTTCCGGCCCGCCCTCTTGGGGGCCGTACAGGATTTGCTCGGGCGCGGAGTAATTGTGCCGGTTCCGTCACAAGAGAGGTTTCAGGGGTTTTACTCAAACCTGTTTTGTTGTCCCGAAAGGACGGGGTTCGGCCAATCCTGGACCTCAAGGCCCTGAATGACTATGTGAGGGTACAAAAATTCAGGATGGAATCCATTCGCACGGTGATCGCGACACTCCACCAGGGGGATTTTTTGGCGTCCTTGGATATCAAGGACGCTTACTTGCACATCCCAATCTGCGCAAGCCACCAGAGGTTTCTGCGTTTTGCCATAGGCCAAGTCCACTATCAGTTCGTGGCCCTTCCCTTCGGCCTAGCATCGGCACCACGGGTTTTCACCAAGGTGCTGGCCCCGGTTCTAGCTTTGCTGAGACAGCGAGGAATTGTTATTGTGGGCTATCTAGACTATCTCCTTCTCAGAGCAGAAAATTGCTCAGAATTGGAGGAAAATGTGACGATGGTCATTCAGACCCTCTGGGACTTCGGATGGGTTCTGAACACGCAGAAGTCGTCTCTAGTCCCGACTCAGTGCCTGGAGTATCTGGGTCTGCTCCTGGACACTTCGGCAGCAAGGGTGTTTCTACCCTCAGAAGTTACTGACACTTCAGTCGGCAGTGCGGGTTCTGACATCCCGAAAATGGTTGTCAATTCGCTTCTGCATGAGTCCTGGAACTAATGGTGGCCTCGTTCGAGGCGGTTCCGTATGCCCAAGCACACACTCGGGCATTGCAGAAGAGAATTCTGTCGGGTTTGGGACAAGCCCCTATTGTCGTTGGATCTTCAGATCCAGGTGAGTCACTCTGTCAAGGCGTCCCTGACGTGATGGCTGAGATCCCTGGCTCTAAGGGCCGGGAAGTCGTTCCTCCCCATCCACTGGACGGTGATCACAACGGACGCCAGCCTGACGGGCTGGGGAGGAGTGTGGGGAGTCCTGTCCACTCAAGGGCTCTGGACTCCAGCCGAATCTCGTCTTCCAATCAACGTCCTGGAATTGCGGGCAATCAAGCTGTCTCGCCGCATGGTCGAAGAGGCTACAGGGCCGCTCGGTCCGAATCCAGTCGGACAACGCCACGGCGTATGTCCCCCATCAGGGGGGCACTCGGAGCTTGACTGCGGCATCCGAGGTCGCCCACATCCTAAGATGGGCGGAAAGAAGCGTGCCGGCACTGTCGGCCGTTTACATTCTGGGCGTAGAAAACTGGCAGGCGGACTATCTGAGCCGCCAGTCCCTGGACCAGGGGGAGCGGTCCTTGCACCCGGAAGTGTTTCAGCTCCTTTGTCGACGATGGGGCACTCCAGATGTGGACCTGATGGCGTTTCGACTCAATCGCAAGGTGTCGAGGTTTGTGGCCAGATCCAGGGATCCTTGGGCGGATGCCTCGGATGCGTTAGTGGCCCCGTGGGGTCAGTATCGCCTGATGTATGTCTACCCTCCGCTGCAGTTGATTCCTCGTCTGCTGCGCAGGGTAGCGGCCGAGGGTATTCTGGTAATTCTCATTTCTCCGGACTGGCCTCTGCGTCATTGGTACGCTGACCTGGTACGTCTGGTCGCGGACGTCCCTTGGCGCCTTGCCCTTGAGGGAGAACCTTCTATCTCAAGGTCCTATCTTTCATCCTGCTTTACAGTCTCTGGCTTTAACGGCATGGCTATTGAGAGCCAGGTGCTGATAGACCGAGGCCTGTCAGATTCGGTAATTTCAACCATGCTTAGGGCACGGAAGTCTTCTTCTAGGAAGATCTATCACCGTACCTGGAGAGCTTACATCGCTATGTGCGAGGAACTGGACTAGGGTCCATGGACGTATTCTGTTCCCAGAATCCTGAGGTTCTTACAGCACGGTGTTGCACAAAGGCTGGCGTTGAGCACTATTAAGGGTCAGATTTCGGCTTTGGCCGTTTTCTTTCAAAGACCCCTAGCTGGTCATTCCTTGGTTAGCACTTTTGTGCAGGGAGTACGCCATGTGGTTCCACTTGCCAAGCCCCCGCTCCCTCCTTGGGATCTGAACTTGGTGCTTTTTGGTTCTTCAGGAATCTCCTTTTGAGAATATAAGGGATATTCCTCTTTCAACTTTGTCTCAGGTGGCTTTTTTAGTGGCCCTCACTTCTGTTAGACGGGTGTCTGAGTTGGCGGCTCTGTCATGCAAGTCGCCTTACCTGGTCCTCCATAAGGATAAGGCGGTATTGCGGCCGCGACAGTCTTTTTTCTTCCTAAGGTGGTTTCGGCTTTTCACCTTAATGAGGACATTGTCCTTCCGTCCTTATCCATCGCATCCTAGAGAGGTTGCGCTTCACAATTTTAGATGTTGTGCGTGCCTTACGGGTATACCTGGCGGCTACTGCTCCTATTCGGAAGTCTGACTCGCTGTTTGTATCTGTCTCTGGTCCAAAACAGGGCCAAGCGGTGTCGTCTGCCACCATTTTCAAGGTGGATCAGGCAGACCATTATACAGGCCCTATGCCATTAGGGGACGGGCGCCTCCCTTCCCGGTCACAGTGCATTCCACCAGGGCAATTGGTGCTTCCTGGGCTTTCCGACATCAAGCGTCGGTTGCACAAGTGTGCAAGGCGGCGACCTGGTCGTCGGTTCATACCTTTTCAAAGTTCTATAAGGTTGATGTGGCTGCTTCTTCGGATGCTTCCTTCGGCCGCAAAGTGTTGCAGGACGCTGTCTAATGTTGCAACTCCTCCGTTGAGGAGCTCTGCTGGTTTGGAGTGAAGTTTTGGTTGTTCCTTACTTTTTTGCTCCCACCCTTTTCTTATACTGCTTTGGGACGTCCCACATGTAATCAGTATGAGAGCTGTGTCGGTCCATGGACGATAATAGAAAATAGGATTTTTGTACTCACCGTAAAATCAGTTTCTCTGACCTCCATGGACCAACACGGCACCCACCCTTCCTTTTTAAGTTTGTACTGCTTTGTTATGAACTGAGGCTGTTAGCTGCAGGTGGGAGGGTAATGTCCGGAAGGACCGCCCCCCTGGGTGGGGCTGTTCAGCTCTGGTTTGTTCTAGAATGTTTTAACATCTAACATTCTGCCTAGGTCTTCTCCTGCAAGCAGGGACATATATCCACAGGTAATCAGTATGAGAGCTGTGTCGGTCCATGGACGTCAAACGGATTTTACGGTGAGTACAAAAATCCTATTTTTACCGTTGGGATCTATGCAACAGGGAAGGGAAGAAAGATCTAGATCAACCTGGGAGAAATGGAGTGCCTTTAAACTGTCAGAAGTATGCATTAGCTATGATAGAAGCAGATGGATCAGAAATGAGTTATGATGGGGAAAACAGATCTGGGGGGCGGGGGATGGGGGGTGGAATGTGAGGGAAAGGGTTTTATAAATAGAGGAGGATGTATCTAAGATTTTAAAATGTGTATATGGATTTTGTATTGTATCTGGAAAAATTCCTCAATAAAATAAAGTTTAAATTAAATTATTACCGTTGGGAGTGGTGACAGACCTTTAACCCCCGAGGTCAATTTCCTTGGTTGTGTTATGGGAATAGAGCCCTCCAACAAGGTGTGGTGTAATGTTTTATACTTTATCTAAAAACTGTTGCTTACCCATTCTCCTGGGGTGATTCTATATGGATATGTTGGGCAGTTTCTGCTGTACAATGCTGTAAAATGGTGATGGACTTTTACTCTGGAGATGGAGGTTTCCTTTAAAATATCTGGACGACCATGGCACAGTTGATAAAATTGTTATGGAATGTCCAAAGCTTAAAACATTCTTTTTGTTTTTTGAAAATGTAAAGAAGCTTAAGCCTAATTTTGTTTCAAGAGATGCATTTTCAGGGCTCCAGAGTCATGGCCCTACGACGTGCTAATATTGCTCAAGTGTGTCATGCAGGGTAGTCTAGAGGGGTGGCCATCTTGATAACTCAATCTCTTTAAATATTAATATTTTACGGATTAAGACTGATCCAGGAGGGAGGTATGTTATTGTGATGTGTAAAATTCTTAATACCGGTTTAACCATATTTTAATCAATATATTCCTCCTCCCTTCTTTAACCACTTTAGCCCCGGAGGATTTGGCTGCTGAATGACGAGCACTTTTTCCAATTTGGCACTGCGCTGCTTTAACCACCTCGCGTACGAGAATATACGGCCGCAAGGTGGTTGTCAAATGCCGGGAGGCCGTTATTATTATACGGCCTCCGCTATTTGGCCACTGGGGGGCGCGCGCACGTGCCCGGCGCTTCACTGCAATGCCGATGCGCGTGCCTGGCGGCCGCGATGACCGCCGGGCACCCCCGATCGGCGGTTAGAGACAAGGACATGGATCTGTGTGTGTAAACACACAGATCCATGTCCTGTCAGGGAGAGGAGACCGATGCTGTGTCCCTTGTACGTACATAGGGACACAGATCGGTCACCTCCCCCCACAGTAACAATCACTCCCAGGGAACACATTTAACCCCTTCCTTGCCCCCTAGTGTTAACCCCTTCCCTGCCAGTCACATTTATACAGTAATCAGTGCATATTTATAGCACTGTTCGCTGTATAAATGTGAATGGTCCCAAATTAGTGTCAAAAGTGTCCGATGTGTCCGCCATAATGTCGCAGTCACAAAAAAAATCACTGATCGCCGCCATTACTAATAAAAAAAAAATATATATAAAAATGCCATAAAACTATCCCCCTATTTTGTAAACGCTATAACTTTTGCACAAACCAATCAAACGCTGATTGCGATTTTTTTTTTTTTTTTTTTTTTTTTTTTTTTTTTTTTTACCAAAAATATGTAGAAGAATACGTATCGGCCTAAACTGAGGAAAAAAATATAAAAAAAAAAAAAAAAAATTGGGATATTTATTATAGCAAAAATCAAAAAATATTGCTTTTTTTTTTCTAAATTGTCGCTCTATTTTTGTTTATAGCGCAAAAAATAAAAACCGCCGAGGTGATCAAATACCACCAAAAGAAAGCTCTATTTGTGCGAAAAAAAGGACGTCAATTTTGTTTGGGAGCCACGTCGCACGACCGCGCAATTGTCATTCAAAGCGTGACAGTGCTGAAAGCTGAAATTTCGCCTGGGCAGGAAGGGGGTATATGTGCCCAGTAAGGAAGGGGTTAACTGGTAATTGCGTGGCCATGCAATACTGTACTAGGGCTGGGCGATTTTCCCCCAAAAAAAAAATCTGTTTTTTTTTTTTTTTTTTTTTATTATTAAAAACTCGAGATTCGATTCGATTTTTTTTTTTTTTTTATTATATTAATTAAAGTGCATCAACAAACAAAATTGCAAAGGCAAACCCTTTCTCTAACTGCAAAGTCAGTGTGCAACAAACACACAATATATTCCAGCGCTCATGGAACATACATTATTAACTATTGAAAACTCTTGAAACTCTGTGTGTGATTCCTTCTGTCCCAGCCTTGCTGCGATCCTGGCTCTGCATCCTTTTGGGTTGGAGGGCCCTCCACACGCTGGTCTGCCTGTTGTCCATCATTCAAGGTACTGTGCTCACACGGAGATCATGCCACAGGCTTTGTTTTGACTTTTTTAACCCCTCCTTGCTCCACGGATGTCACTGCAAGTTTAACAAGTTTGTCACCACTGGTAACTGGAGAGTTAAGATTCATTTGCCCTCTGCACATTTGAGATTGGATCCCTCTCTTTATTGTGATAAATGGACTAAGCTTTTTTATCAATTCTTCAAGAGTTTTCAATAGTTAATAATGTATGTTCCATGAGCGCTGGATTATATTGTGTGCATGTTGTGTATTTTGTACTTCTGGGTATGGATTTTTTCTTGCTGCGCTGGATCCTGTTTTTTCCCCCTTTTGGATACTTTGTACTTCCCAAAATATTTGGGATTTTTTTCTTATTATTATTATTATCATCCATTATATTTTTTTCTTTATCCACCAATTTAGCGCTTGTGACCTTTTGTTTTTTGCAGTGTGCAACAAAGATTGTTAAACATCCAAATTATTAATACTGTATTTGGATTTAGCTAATAAAACAACAAAAAATCCTGAGGTTACTCTTAGTTGAATTGAACTGTACCCTTGTCTCACTGTACCCTTGTCTCACTGTGCCCTTGTCTCACTGTGCCCGTGCTTCAATCACTGTGCCCGTACCTGATGCAGATTTTCATGGTATACGGATTTTACTGCTACACCGGTGGCCATTCCAGTATTCAAAAGCCGCGCCTCCTCCTCGTCTGTGATAGGCGGAACACTCAATTTCCCAGCATTCAGTGTTCCGCCTATCATGGTCATCCTCATAACACAGACGAGGATGAGAGGATGTCCGTGATAGGCTGAATACTGCCTGCTGTGAAATTGAGTGTTCCGCCTATCACAGACGACGAGGACTCGAGAGGCGCGGCTTTTGAACACTGCAATGGCCGCCGTCTGTCTGCATGACACGCTGATCAGGTAGGCAGACGGCGGCTGCAGCGAGTAGATGTAATTGGGGTAACGCTGCCCAGTGCCATTCCGGATACGCCCCCTGCAGTCCTGCTACGGAAACTTTGAAGGAAAAAAAAAAAATCTAAAAAAATCGATTTTCTTCAAAACTGAATCGATTTGAGCTCAAAACTCGATTCAAGATTAAAATCGATTTTTTTCCCAGCCCTATACTGTACCCAAACGAAATTTGCGTCGCTTTTTTTAATTTATTTTCTTATAGATTTCCAACTTTTTGTTATTTTAAAAAAAATCCAATAAACTCAATTTTAGTCATACATTTAGGCCAAAATGTATTCAGCCACATGTCTTTGGTTAAAAAAAAGTCTAAGCGTATATTGGTTTGCGCAAAAGTTATAGCGTCTACAAACTGGGGTATATTTTCTGGAATTTACGCAGCTTTTAGTTTGACTGCCTATCTCATTTCTTGAGGTGCTAAAATGGCAGGGCAGTACAACCCCCCCAAATGACCCCATTTTGGAAAGTAGACATCCCAAGGAAATTGCTGAGAGGCATGTTGAGCTCATTGAATGTGAGACTTTTTGGGAGCCTAGCCGCATACAGGACTCCGAAAACCAATCGCCACCTTCAGGATTTCTAAAAGTGTAAATGTTTGATTTCACTCCTACTACCTATCAGTTTCGAAGGCCATAAAATGCCAAGATGGCACAACTCCCCCCAAATGACCCCATTTTGGAAAGTAGACACCCCAAGCTATTTGAGATGCATGTTGAGTATTTTGCAGATCTTGCTTTTTGTCACAAAGTTTTGAAAATGTAAAAAATAAATTCTTATTTTTTCTTCATTTTCAAAAATAAATGGGAGCTGCAAAATACTCACCATGCCTCTTGGCAAATACCTTTGTGGGATGTCTACTTTCCAAAATTGGGTCATTTGGGGAGGGGGGTTGTGTTATCTGGACATTTCAGGGCTTCCGAAACTGTGATGGGTGATGAGAAAGTGATCTCACCATTTTACGCCATTAAAAAGCCTGAAGGCGGTGATTGGTTTTCGGGGTCCTGTACACGGCTCCCAAAAAGTCTCACACGTGTGGTATCCCCGTACTCAGGAGAAGCAGCAGAATGTATTTTGGAGTGTAATTCCACATATGCCCATGGCACATTTGAGCAATATATAATTTAGTGACAACTTTGTGCTAAAAATAAATGTAATTTCTCTTATCGTCCATGGACTGACACAGCTCTAATACTGAAACACGTGGGTATATGTCCCTGCTCGCAGGAGAATATCTAGGCAGAATGTTAGTTGTAAGAAACATACATTCTAGAACAAACCAGAGCTGAACAGCCCCGCCCAGGGGGGTGGTACCTCCGGACATAACCCTCCTACCTGCAGCCAGCAGCCTCCGTTTTTTTTTCCTGCCTAGCAGAAGAAGATGTGGCTCTCTCAGGAGCCAGTCTCCTGGAAGATTTATTTTTTTATTTTTGAGACCTTCAATCAACTGTCAGCTGGGCAACAGGTTGGGTACACTAGTATCCTCGTCTTCCCTGTCCCGACCATTGAGCGTGCTGATCCTCGCCTTGTGTGCGTGAGACTCCGTTCACAACATGCCCCATGATTCCAGAGGTGGCCGGTGGGCTTTTATGCTCCCGCGGTCCTTACAAGATTGAACAGTGCCTGCTGTATCTTTTGCAGTGGACCGGGCCGACCGCTACTCAGTACTACTCTGTGATAGGGTCTGTCTGAAACACGCCAGTGGGTCCCTCTGGGACGGGTAAGTAGTCTCTCCAGGATCAGGTGAGTACATGCTGGCTGTGTTTTTCTGTATGGGTTTTTTTTTCCCCGTCTCCCCCCTGTATGCTGCTCTCTGCAACCTAATCTGGCGCTGAGCTGTGTGGGGGTAACTGGGGGTCACTCTGGCCTGGAGGAGCGGGCTCTCATGTCTGTGTGCTGGGGCTGAGAAAACGTGGGGTGTTTGGAGACGCCATTAGGCGCTTTGGCTGTAATTTTGCTGCGCTCCGCTGCCATCTTGCCGCGGATCAATGGCGCAGTATTACACGCGGCCGGCGGCCATTTTCTTGAAGCCGCAACGCTTTCACTTTAGTTTTTGGCCTCTATCGCCGCTACTGCGGCGCAAATCTCCTCACACTCTCCTCAGGCTTCACTCGCGCTGGCAGTCCGGAACATACAGCGGAGCTGAGCGGTCCTCTAAAGGGTTGGTGAGTCCTCTGGGTATCCCCTCCTCAGTCAGCACAGCCAGTGGGTGGACTGTTAATTCACTTTATTGTGCATAAGGTCTCAGAGGGTGGCGTGTATGGAGTCTGGTTCACCTGCTTCCCCACTCTTGTCAGAGGCAACAGGCAGTGCTCCTGCACCTGCGGTCCCTATGGACCAGTTGTTGGCAGTCCTGGGATCATTCCTTGTCAGGATGGAAGCAGTGTGCGAGCACAAGGGAGCTATAAGCGCCCTCTCCCCACACATTCTACACATGGGGAGTGCTCGGATTCAGATATGGGCCTAGCTGCTGCTGCTCAGGACCCTAGCTCTGAATATTTTTAATGTTCTTGAACAGGACATTCCTTGTGAGGAAGACTCCAGTTCCGAGTCAGTAAATGACAGGGCGCTTGTAGGTGAACTCATTGATGCTGTGATGGACACTCTCAAGCTGGATGCTGTGGCTGAGGTATCTCAGGCAGACGCAGCCTCTTTTGGTTCTTTTCAAGCTTTTCTTTTACACAGCTTCCTCACTGTTTCCTCACACGCTGCGTCAAGAGCAGCATGGATGATACAGTGGTACACAGTGCAGCATGGTGGGGGGTGGACTTTATTCATTTATTTCTCTAGTCCCTGTGAGCTTTCTGTGTGTCTGAGGCAACAACGGGGTCTCTGCGCCTGTGGTTTCCCACCATTTCCTGGGGAGCACTCTGAGCTCTGACAGGACCATTTACGCAGGTTACAGATACAGAGAAGTTTATGTGCCTCGGTGCCATAAATTAAACTTATCTTATAACTCTACACTGGATACATTCACAGTGTACGTATGTGTTAATGGTCTCTGTCTGCGTGGGTTTCCTCCCATGTTCCAATGCTGTGTCTTCAGTGCCATACACGATATAAACATACACAATATGTTTATACATAACTCTAAATACATTCACAGTATATGTATGTATTCTACTCTCTGGGTCGGCGTGGGTTTCCTCTGAGTGCTTTGGTTTCCTCCCACGCACTCACGGTATGTGCGCTTCAGCTCTCTGCAGTATAAGCATGTTCAATATGTTTATTATACATAGCATACACCTACTGTAGGTATTTATAGTGTCTGCGTGGGTTTCCTCCCATGCTCCAATGGTAATGCACAGCATAAACATGTGCAATATGTTTATTCACATGCTCTCATTACTACACGGTATCTGTGTGCTGTCTGCGTGGGTTTCTTCCGGGTGTTCCGGTTTCCTCCCATGCTCTGACGGTATGTGCACCTTTGGCTCTTTGCACAGTTTAAACATGTTCCATATGTTTATCACGCATACTATAATACCTAAGCGGTATGTGTATGCAGTCTGTGTGGGTTTCCTCCGGGTACTCCGGTTCCCTCCCACACTCCAATGGTATGGGTGCTTTTGACGCTATGCACAGCCTAAACGTGTGCGATTTGATTATTCTCATGCTAACATACCTACGCGGTATGTGTGTGCAGTCTGCGTGGGTTTCCTCCGGGTCCTCCGGTTTCCGCCCACGCTACATGACATGCGCGCCTTTGGTGCCATACACAGTATAAACATACACATTATGTTTATACACAACTCTAAATACATTCACAGTAGATGTATGTATTGTATTCTCTTGGTCTGCGTGGGGTTCCTCCCGGGTACTCCGGTTTCCTCCCACGCGCCAACGGTGTGCACTCCTTCAGTGCTATGCACACAGGCATGTTCAAAATGTTTATCACACATACTATAGTACCTACACGGTATGCGTATGCAGTGGGTGTCATCCGGGTGCTCTGTTTTTCCCCCCGCGCTCCAATGGTGTGCGCATTTTCAGAGCTATGCACAGCATAAACATGTGCAATTTTTTTTTTTGCATGCTAACATGCCTACACGGTTGTGTACGTAGTCTACGTGGCTGGTTTCCGCCGACGCCCCAATGATGTGCGCTCCTTCGTCGCTGCCACAGTATAAACGTGTCTAATATGTTTCTCCACACATACTAAACAACATACGCCGTATGTGGTTGTACTATGCTCTTTGTGGCTGAGTGGGTTCCTCCCACGCTCTAATTGCTCGTTTTGACGCAATACACAGTATAAACGATACGTTTGTACAATCGGCACTTATCAATGGAGTAGCTGCTGGATGGAGCATTGTCATAAGGGTTCCAGGGGTACCACTTTCCACCTGCCCTTTGGTGATCAGAAGCGCTGGCTTGGACTGTGTTTGCCATGCTGGGGTTAGCGTTACGCCTGTTGGTGGCTGCGTCTCTGGCGTTTCTGAAGCTCAATGACTGGGCAAAAGCCTCTGCTTTTATCTATCAGGCGACCAGCAGGTGCACTGCAACTGCTTTAGCCTCTAGGGTCTCTGTGCCACCTGTAGAGGCCGAGTTACTGGTCCACTGACCGAGTTTCTTGGGAAGCTCTGTCAGGTTGCCTTTCTTGGCCAACAATTGAGGCACCCCGTAAGCCGGGGCCTCCCTTCTCCGATACATTGGGTATGATAATCCCAAAAAGACCCCGCATTCTGCTGCAGGACAGTCCTGTCGGCCGTGTGCATTCCAGGGGAAGGGTCCTTGCATCCGGAGGTGTTTTTCGCCTCCTTTACCGGAGGTAGGGGAACCGGATGTGGACCTTCTGGCCTCTCGACTCACTCGCAAGGTGTCGAGATTCGTGGCCAGGTCCAGGGATCCCTGCCCGTGGGGGCAGTATCGCCTTATGTATGCTTACCCTCCACTACTGTTGTTGCCTCGCCTGCTTCGCAGTGTAGGGGCCGAGGCCATTCCAGTGATCCTCATTGCTCCGGAACGGCGACATGGTACTGCCTATTTGGGTGGACCTTCTGTCTCAAGGTCCCATACTTCATCCTGCTTTTCAGTCGCTGGCTTTAACGGCATGGCTATTGAACGCCAGGTACGAAGGGACCATGGTCTGTCAGATTTGGTAATCTCCACCATGTTGAGGGCCCAGAAATCTTCTTCCCGGAAGATCTACCATCGCACTTGGTAGGCCTACATCTCTGTGTGAAGAGATGGCTTGGCGCCCACGGGCATATTCGGTTTCTCGGATCCTGCTGTTCTTACAGCGCGGAGTGGATCTGAAACTTGCCTTAAGCACTATTAAGGGGCAGATTTCAGCCTTGGCTGTCTTCTTCCAACGATCCCTGGCGGCTCACTCACTGGTAAGTACGTTTGTACAGGGGGACCGACATGTGGTTCCCCCGATTAGACCACTGCTTCCTCCGTGGGACTTGAATCTGGCGCTCTCGGTACTTCAGGAACCTCCCTTTTGAGAACATCAGGGAGAGTCCTCTCGACGCTTTCTCAGAAAGTTGTCTTTCTAGTTGCTATTACATCGGTAAGAAGGGTTTCTGATTTGGCGGCCTCGTCTTGCAAGTCACCTTACTTGGTCCTCCATAAGGATAAAGTGGTACTACACCCGCTGCCTTCATTCCTTCCTAAGGTAGTTTCGGCCTTTCACCTAAACAAGGACATTTTACTTCCATCCTTGTGTCCTCGGCCGTCTAATCCCAAGGAGGTTGCGCTACATACTTTAGACGTGGTACGTGCCCTACGGGTCTGCTATGGCTCCGTTCGGGAGATCTGACTCGCTGTCTGTGTCGGTGTATGGTCTACAGAAGGGCCTGGAGGTCTCGTCGGCCACCATTTCTAGGTGGATCAGGCAGACGTAATCCAGGCCTATGCACTTAAGGGGCGGGCGCCTCCCTTTCCTGTCACTGCGCGTTTTTTTTTTTTATTATCTCAGGGAATGTAAATACTACCTATGATAGCAATAGGTAGTAACAAGTACACTTTGTTTTTGTGGGGGGCGTCTATTAGACCCTAGATCTCTCCTCTGCCCTCAAAACATCTTATCACTCCAAGGTCGGTGTGATGAAATGCTTTCCCGATTTCTCAATGGCGCTGTTTATATCCCACAAAACCCTGGTCATGAAATGCTCGTAGCTTCCGGTCTCTTAGGCCATAGAGATGATTGGAGCCGTTCTGGTCTCTGATCAGCTCTATGGTCAGCTGGCGGAACCACCGGCTGCATTCTCAGGTTCCCTGTTGGGACAGGAGAGACGGAGAAAACCATGGATGCGGGGGGGGCCTTCCCTCCCACTGCTTGTAAAAGCAGTCAAGGCTATTTAGCCGCTAGGATTGCTTTTACATGAAAGCCGACCGCTGGCTGAAAAGAATGATACAAAGATGATGCCTAAACCCGCAGGCATCATTCTGGAATAACCACTCAAAGTTCAGAAACATACAAGTACGTTGCTGGTCCTTGTTGGGCATACATTGTAATGCTTTTTTTTTTCATGCAGCCTGTGGGCTGAACGAAAAAAAGATTAAACGGTGGGTATGCCCACCATTAGAATACCGCCCTTTATCCACCCACTACTAATGCATATGTGCACCATATTTTTTATTTTTTTAACTGTGGTGGTGAAATCGCCTCCTACATCGCTGTAGTCGCTGATTTACATGTCGTGGGAGCAAACACTGTTGCCGTCAAGATAGATAAATCGGTGCTGCAGCTGAATGGCGTACCTGAAAACAAAAAATTATAAAACATAGTAACAGAAAAACATTGCAGTTAAGAGAATACATTTTTTGGCTTTTTAGTGTGTGTGTACACACACACACACACACACACACACACACACACACATACACACACATATATATATATATATATATATATATATATATATATATATATATATATATATATATATATATATATATATATATATATATATATATAATTTTTTTATTTTTTTTTATTTACACTTTTAGTTGTGACTGTTCCAGGTTTGGGTCTCCAAACATGCTAATCCTATGCTAATACTCCACTAGTGTATGGTAGCGTTCGAAACATTCACCAATGCAAAGACCAGAATGGTCAGGACAGGAGGGACAAAAATAGCGGGTATCACGCCTAAATCCGCGCTTGCTACAGACGCATCTTATCGATTTGGTAGGGGTACCAGGGAGGACATACGGAAAATGCCTCCCATGCAGCCGATTCACTGCATTTACATTGGGAAGTTGGGCCACAGCACCGTCTGGAAACAGTAGGGCTGTGGTGATCTCTTCCTGGAATTTAAGGAAGGATCCGGTTCACCCTGAAGCTTTGTATAGCACATAAGTATTCAGCAAAGCAAATTGAAATAAGTATACAGACACTTCTTTTTATACCAGCGTCTGGCCTTACAGGCAACTAAGTACGGCGCCAACAACTGGTCGTTGGGGATGAGCTTTATGTTCGGGTCGAACATGAGTTTGACTCGAACATTGGTTGTTCGGCCGTTCGCCGAATAGCGAACAATTTGGGGTGTTCGCGGCGAATATGAAAGGCGTGGAACACCCTTTAAAAGTCTATGGGAGAAATCAAAAATGCACATTTTAAAGGTTTATATGCAAGTTATTGTCATAAAAGGTGTTTGGGGACCTGGGTCCTGCCCCAGGGGACATGTATCAATGAAAAAAAAGTTTTAAAAAATTGCAGTTTTTTCGGGAGCAGTGATTTTAATAATGCTTAAAGTGAAACAATAAAAGTTAAATATTCCTTTAAATTTCGTACCTGGGGGTGTCTATAGTGTGCCTGTAAAGTAGCACATGTTTCCCGTGTTTAGAAATTTCATTTTGTGCAGGGACTGTTCCAAAGGAAAAAAAGTCATTTAAAACTACTCGCGGCTATAATGAATTGTCGGGTCCCGACAATACAGATAAGTCATTTAAAATAAAATGGCAGGGGATCCCCCCCCCCCAGTCCATTACCAGGCCCTTTGGGTCTGGTATGATGTACGCGGGTGACCCCGGTGGAAACCCCCGTTGCGTCAGAGGGGGGCGGGGTCACCCGTATATGTGAAAAAGAAAAAAGGGTGCACCAGCCTAGTGTATTATCCTTTTTGGATGGATTTTTATTTTTTTTTATTAAAGAAAATACTTAAGAACTACTCACAAGTGTAGCAGAGGTTCACAGTAAAGTTGTTTCCATAGGTAGCAGCAATATGTCGAGCCCAAACGCACTCCAGATGGTCAGAGGATGTGATGAGGACCACTGCCGGCTGACGCGTTTCGAAGCACAAAGCTTCTTCAGAGCTCAGCAGTGTTTACACCCCATGCAGTCCCTTTTTTTATATATGTGTATACACACATTGGCCTCTACTGCTTGGTCCACTCAAATAGTAGCCATCCATTTCAGCCTATACGTCAACTAGCAAGCGACGGACGACTCACAGGAAGTGACGTAGGGCCCGCACTTCCGGCAGTGTGGAGCGCAGACAAGTCAGCTTGCGTTTCGGATGCGGTCCATGTGCGGAACCGTGCGCTATCCTTGCTATGGGCGAAATCCATGGGGCGCCACATCTAGTGACCACCTACAAGTAGAGCGATTTCTGTCATGTGCATGTGCTATAGTACTATACTCTGTGAGAGGATGTATATACAGTGGGTACGGAATGTGTTCAGACCCCCATTTTTCACTGTCATATTGCAGCCATTTGCTAAAATTGTTTAAGTTCATTTTTTTTTCCTCAATGTACACTCAGCCCCCCATATTGACAGAAAAACACAGAATTGTTGACATTTTTGCAGATTTATTAAAAAATAAAAACTGAAATATCACATGGTCCTAAAAGTATTCAGACCCTTTGTTCAGTATTTAGTAGAAACACCCTTTTGATCTAATACAGCCATGAGTCTTTTTGGGAAAGATGCAACAAGTTTTTCACACCTGGATTTGGGGATCCTCTGCCATTCCTCCTTGCAGATCCTCTCCAGTTCTGTCAGGTTGGATGGTAAACGTTGGTGGACAGCCATTTTTAGGTCTCTCCAGAAATGCTCAATTGGGTTTAAGTCAGGGCTCTGGCTGGGCCATTCAAGAACAGTCAGAGTTGTTGTGAAGCCACTCTTTCGTTATTTTAGCTGTGTGCTTAGGGTCATTGTCTTGTTGGAAGGTAAACCTTCGGCCCAGTCTGAGGTCCTGAGTATTCTGCAGAAGGTTTTCGTCCAGGATATCCCTGTACTTGGCCGCATTCATCTTTCCCTCGATTGCAACCAGTCGTCCTGTCCCTGCAGCTGAAAAACACCCCCACAGCATGATGCTGCCACCACCATGCTTCACTGTTCGGTCTGCTCATCACCTGTCCAATTCAGTCCTATCGGACCCCCCCTCCGGTACAGTGAGCGGTGGTTATCGTTGCGGGAGCGATCCGTGATGAGGTGACTGCCATTTGTTTCTGGCCACCCCCTTGCGATCGCTCCCAGCGAATGATATGCTTCCTCTGCTGTGTAAATGTAAACGCAGGCAGAGGAAGTGATATCATCTCTCCTCGTGGCGGTCTTTTTGTCCGCAGTGCCGAGGAGAGAAGACGCAGGTTAGTGAACCAACAGCCCACTGACACGTAGGCATACATCACCCCCCCCCCCCCAGCCCCCAGTCACAGTGGTCACTGACTGCAGTGATCATTTTTTTCTGATCGCTGCATTTAGTGTCATCTGTGACAGTAAAAACTTGCAGGGCGTTTAGGTCCAGGGTAGCCCCCTAAACCCCCCCCCCCATAAAGGTTTAACCCCTTGATTGCCGCCCAGGTAACCCTTTCATCCCCTATCGCCAGCGTCACTAAGCGATCGTTTTTCCGATCGCTGTATTAGTGTCGGTGCCCCTAGGTAGCAAGTTTATTTTTTATTTTATTTTTTTAGGTTCGCCGCAGGTTTTTATAGCATTAGGTACCCCCATATATATTATATAATAAAGGTTTAACCCCTTTATCGCCCCCTAGCGTTAACCCTTTCACCAGTGATCACTGTATAAGTGTCACTGGTTAGCCAGTTAGTTATTTAGGTTACCCGTCAGGTTTTTATATAGCGCCAGGTACCCCCATATATTACCTAATAACGGTTTTAACCCCCTGATTGCCCCTAGTTAACCCTTTCACCAGTGATCACCGTATAAGTGTTACGGGTGACGCTGGTTGGTTAGTTTGCTTTTTATAGCATCAGGGCACCCGCCATATATAACCCAATAAAGGTTTAACCCCCTAAACGCCAGGCGGGTGATATAAATTAGGTTTTAGCGCCAGAGAGGGTCTGCGTCGCCCCAGGCAGCGTTAGGTTAGTGCCAGGAACGCTAACACCCACGCGCAAAGCATACACTTCCCTTAGTGGTATAGTATCTGAACAGATCAATATCTGATCTATACTAGCGTCCCCAGCGGTTTAGGGTTCCCAAAAACGCAGTGTTAGCGGGATCAGCCCAGATACCAGATAGCACCTGCGTTTAGCCCCTCCGCCCAGCCCACCCAAGTGCAGTATCGATCGATCACTGTAACTTACCAAACAAAACACACATCTGCAGCGTTCGCAGAGTCAGGCCTGATCCCTGTGTTCGCTAACAGTTTTTTTGGTAGCGTTTGAGATAGTTGCTGACAGTCAGGTGCTTTTTTTTCCCTGTGAATCTTGCTAGTGTACCCCTAAATTTAGAGCCCAAAATGGCACATCGAAGGGACACTAGTAAAGAGGCCTACGAGATTCTGAGCATGACAGATAGTGAAGAGGGGGTCACGGATCTGTCAGATTCAGGCTCAGAATACCTTCCCGTAGAAGACAGCGGCTCCATGTCAGATAGCAGGGACGTCATCTTCGTCGCCGGGCTAAGCGCAGGCGCACCGATCCTGATCTTCTGAGGTTGTTGAGGAGCAAGAACCGCAGGTCTCTTGTATCATGGAGCAGAGTAGTACTAGCGCCGCTATTCCTTCTGGTGAACTGGCAAGCACCAGCGGCCTAGTACAGCCTGGGCGTACATCCAGCACTGCAGTATCACGTGGTGACGTGGCGAGTCCCATAAGTGCATTTCAAGCTGGTGAGGTGGCAAGCACAAGTCGTGTCCCGCTGCCACCAAGAAGAAGACAAAGGCAGGCCCGTCGTGCCCATAGTACCCTTCCTGCAGAATTCACCTATCCTGATTGGGTCCCCACCACTTCTGCAGCACCCGTACTTCCCCCATTCACTGCCCAACCCGGTATTCAGGTGGAAACAGCTGATTTTATGCCACTTGATTTTTATTCACTGTTTTTCACGGAAGATCTATAGAGATCTATTGTGGACCAGAGTAATTTATATGCTGGTCAATTCATTGCTGCTAATCCCCAATTGCCTTCCCTTGCCAGAAATTGGAGACCAATTACGGTTTCGGAATTTAAGACCTTTCTGGGCCTTTCCCTCAACATGGGCACACATAAATTTTCGTCAATATGTGCTTATTGGTCCACGCACCCAATTGACCACATGCCCGTGTTCTCTGGCTCCATGCCCAGGACACGATGCGAGCAGATTTTGCGTTTCATGCACTTCAACGACAGTGAACTTTGTCGTCCCACGTGGAGACCCTGAATACGACCGGCTCCACAAAATTCGGCCCCTCATAAACCACTTCAACAAACGTTTTGCAGCCTTGTTTATTCCGGATCAAGTTGTCTGCGTTGATGAGTCCCTGATTAAATTTTCTGGCCGCTTGTCTTTCAAGCAGTACCTTCCCAGCAAGCGTGCCAGATACGGGGTCAAGCTCTATAAGTTCTGTGACAGGGCAACAGGCTATGTATGGAGCTTTATGGTTTATGAGGGAAAAGATAGTCTGGTTGAGTCGGTCAACTGCCCGGATTACATAGGGGGTGCTGGCAAGATAGTATAGAACTTGGTGGTACCCTTATTCAGAAAGGGGTGCCACTTGTATGTGGACAATTATTACACGAGCGTGCCACTGTTTAGTCACTTGTTTGATCATCAGATTGGAGCATGTGGCACCGTGCGACCTAATCGCCGGGGCTTTCCCCAGGGGCTTGTAGATTCCCGTCTTAGGCTGGGGGAGAGAGCCTGCTTGAAGTGTAATAATTTGCTCGCTGTGAAGTGGAGGGATAATAAGAATGTTTTCCTTCTTACCTCCATTCATGCAGACACGACAGTCCAAATTCGTACGGCGACTGGTGTTGTGGAGAAACCCCTCTGTGTCCACGAATGTAACCAAAATATGGGAGGGATTGGACCTTAACTACCAGAAGTTGGTGCCGTATCGCATTGCCCGTAAGGCGAGACGCTGGTACAAAAAAGTGTCTCTATCCTTATTCCAATTGGCTTTGCTGAACGCTCATGTGCTATACAGAGCTTCAGGCGGGACTTTTATCGCTCCTAAAATTCCAGGAAGACATAGTCACAGAACTCCTGCATCCAGGCGGTTCTGCACCTCACCATCCCCTACCAAATGCAGTAAGCCGGCTGCATGAGAGGCATTATCCGTATGTCCTCAAGAGTACCCCTACCCAACGAGCCCCCCAAAAAATGTCTGTAGCAAGCGCGGATTTAGGCGTGACACCCGTTATTTTTGTCCACTCTGTCCTGACAATCCTGGTCTGTGCATTGGTAAATGTTTTGAACGCTACCACTCAAAAGTGAAGTTTTAGTGTAGGGTACAGCATTTCAGACTAGGACACACTTACACAGGGTCTCCCAAGATGCCATCACATTTTGAGAGACCTGAACCGTTACAGTTGAGTTTAAAAAAAAAAGTGTAAAAAACAAAAACACAAAAAAATATATAAAATAAAATAAACAAATAGTTGTCGTTTTATTCTCTCTCTCTCTCTCTCTCTCTCTCTCTCTCTCTCTCTCTCTCTCTCTCTCTCTCTCTCTCTCTCTCTCTCTCTCTCTCTCTCTCTCTCTCTCTCTCTCTCTCTCTCTCTCTCTCTCTCTCTCTTTTCTCTCTATTCTGCTCTTTTTTTACTGTATTCTATTCTGCAATGTTTTTTTATCATGCTTGCTTTTCAGGTATGTAACTTTTTTTTGTTTTCAGGTACGCCGTTCAGTTGCAGCGCAGATTTATCTATCTTGACAGCAACAGCGTTTGCTCCCACGATACATAAAGCCGTGACTCCAACGCTGTAGGAGGTGATTTCACCACCACAGTAAAAAAAAAAGCATATATGCTGAAGCATAGGGGCAGCAGGGGCGGAGGAGCGATTTTGCTCCTAATGCCGCGTACATACGGTCAAAATTCCGACGGAGGCTTGCCCGTGGAAAAGTCTGACCGTATGTACGCGGCATAACTTTTTTGCGGGAGGATGCCCCCATGCTTCGGCATATATAAATGGTGCATGTATGCCCATCATTAGAAGTGGGTGGATGAAGGGAGGTATTCTAATGGTGGGCATACCCACCAATCAATCTCTTTTTTTCATTCAGCCAACAGGATTACAATACATGTTCAACAAGGACCAGCAACATACTGGTATGTTGCTGGACTTTGAATGGTTATACCAGAATGATGCCTGCGGGTTTAGGTATCATCTTGGTATCATTCTTTTCAGCCAGCAGCCGGCTTTCATGTAAAAGCAATTATAGCGGCTAATTAGCCTCTAGACTGCTTTTTTACAAGCAGTGGGAGGGAATGTCCCCCCCCCCCCCCCGGATATAAACAGCACCATTGGGAAAGCATTTTATCAAACTGATCTTGGTGTGGTCAGATGCTTTGAGGGCAGAGGAAAGATCTAGGGTCTAACCACCCCCCAATAAAAAAAATAAAAAGAGTACCTTTCACTACCTATTGCTATCATAGGGGATATTTACATTCCCTGAGATAACAATAAAAATGGTAAAAAATAAATACATGGAAGGAACAGTTTAAAAATAAAATAAAAATAATTAAAATTAAAAAAGCAAATAAAAAAATAAAATTAAAAAAATGGCACCCCCTGTCCCCCCTGCTCTTGCGCAAAGGCGTACGCAAGTGTCGGTCTAGCGTCATATGTAAACAGCAATTGCACCATGCATGTGAGGTATCACCGTGAAGGTCAGATCGAGGGCAGTCATTTTAGCAGTAGACCTCCTCTGTAAATCTAATGTGGTAACCTGTAAAGGCTTTTAAAAATGTATGTAGTTTATCGCCGCTGCGCGTTTGTGCGCAATTTTAAAGCATGTCGTGTTTGGTATCCATGTACTTAGCCTAAGATCCTCCTTTTTTATTTCATCAATCATTTGGGCAATATAGTGTGTTTTAGTGCATTAAAATAAAAAGTGTATTTTTTCCCCAAAAAATGCGCTTGAAAAATCGCTGCGCAAATACTGTGTGGAAAAAATAAAAATGCAACACCCACCATTTTAATCTGTAGGGCCTTTGCTTTAAAAAATGTGTTTAATGTTTGGGGGTTCAACGTAATTTTCTTGCAAAAAAAATTAAATGTTTTCATGTAAACAAAGTGTCAAAGGGCTTTGTCTTCAAGTGGTTAGAAGAGTGGATGATGTGTGACATAAGCTTCCTAATGTTGTGCATAAAATGCCAAGACAGTTCAAAACCCCCCCCCCCAAATGACCCCAGTCATTGGAAAGTAGACACCCCAAGCTATTTGCTGAGAGGCATCTTGAGCTCATTGAATATTTTTTATTTTTTTGTCCCAAGTGATTGAATGATGACAAAAAAAATGTACAAAAAGTTGTCACTAAATGATATATTGCTCAAACATGCCATGGTTATATGTGGAATTGCACCCCAAAATACATTCTGTTGCTTCTCCTGAGTACGGGGATACCACATGTGTGGGACTTTTTGGGAGTCTAGCCGCGTACGGGACCCCAAAAACCAAGCACTGCCTTCAGGCTTTCTAAGGGTGTAAATTTTTTATTTCACTCCTCACTGCCTATCACAGTTTCGGAGGCCATGGAATGCCCAGATGGCACAAACCCCCCCCAAATGACCCAGTTTTGGAAAGTAGACACCCCAAGCTATTTGCTGAGAGGTATGGTGAGTATTTTGCAGATCTCGCTTTTTGTCACAAAGTTTTGAAAATTGAAAAAAAAAAAAAATTTTTCATTTTCAAAAACAAATGAGAGCTGTAAAATACTCACCATGCCTCTCAGCAAATAGCTTGGGGTGTCTACTTTCCAAAATGGGGTCATTTGGGGGGGGGTTGTGCTATTTTGGCATTTTATGGCCTTCAAAAAACTGTGATAGGTAGTGAGGAGTGAAATCAAAAATGTATGCCCTTAAATCCTGAAGACGGTGCTTGGTTTTTGGGGTCCTGTACACGGCTAGGCTCCCAAAAAGTCCCACACGTTTAGTATGCCCGTACTCGGGAGAAGCAGCAAAATGTATCCTGGGGTGCAATTCCACATATAACCATGGCATGTGTGAGCAATATATCATTTAGTGACCACTTTTTGTAATTTTTATTTTTTTTGTCATTCAATCACTTGGGACAAAAAAAAAAATATTTAATGGGCTCAACATGCCTCTCAGCAATTTCCTTGGGGTGTCTACTTTCCAAAATGGGGTAATTTGGGGGGGTTGTACTGCCCTGACATTTTAGCACCTCAAGAAATGAGAGAGGCAGTCATAAATTAAAAGCTGTGTAAATTCCAGAAAATGTACCCTAGTTTGTAGACGCTATAACTTTTGCGCAAACCAATTAAAAAAAAATAAAAATGTCAATAAGCGTATATTTAACTAAAGACATGTGGCTGAATACATTTTGGCCTAAATGTATGAATAAATTGAGTTTTTATTCGATTTTTCTTACTACAAAAAGTAGAATGGTTTTTTTTTTTCAAAATTTTCAGTCTTTTTCCGTTTTTATATCGCAAAAAATAAAAATCCCAGAGGCAATCAAATACCATTAAAAGAAAGCTCTATTTGTGGGAAGAAAAGGACACAAATTTCGTTTGGGTACAACATTGCATGTCCGCACAATTTCCAGTTAAAGCAGCGCAGTGCCAAATTGTGAAAACACCTCTGGTCATTAAGCTGCGTCATGGTCCGGTCCTTAAGTGGTTAATAAAGGACTTATCCCAAGCTGTCTGCTGTGGTTTTTAAAAAATGTTACACATTTTTTTTTGGTGAAATGGTAGGGGTACAATGTACCCTGTTAAATTCACATAGGAGGGGGTGATATCTGGGGGTCCCCTTTGTTAAAGGGGCTTCCAGATTCCGATAAGCCCCCCGCCTGCAGACCTCCACAACCACTGGGCAAGGGTTGTGGGGGATGAGGCCCTTGTTCCCATCAACATAGGGACATCCTACCCATGTTGAGGGCATGTGGCCTGGTATGGTTCAGGAGGAGGGGGCGTGCTCTCTTGCCCCCCCCCCCCCCCCTTCCTTCCTTTAATATTCATACCAGACCCAAAGGGCCTGGTAATGGACTGGGTGGAACCCCTGCTATTTTTTTGACTTTTATCTAGGGATGCACCAAATGGGTTTTTTGGTGCCGATACCGAAAATAAATCTTCATTGATCCCGAAAACCGATACCGAAACAGGTGTTTTTTTTTTTTTATATATTACCCCAAAAAATTATTGGATATACAAAATTGTGTTGTATTAGTTATCTTATTTATATTCAACTTGATCATTAATTTTATGAAGAAAAGAATACTACAATCCAGTATGGTCAAAAAGTACTTTACTAAAGTAACACACATAAATTGGACAGTGGACACAGAAGAGAAAAATAAAATAAGACTGCAGTCAGTGCACATTGCACCACCATACCAAATAAAACGGGCATAATAAATAAATAAAATAAATAATAATTAATATAAAAATGACAGACTGACTGATTTTTATATTTTAATAATTTCCAACATCAGAACTAGTAATTCAGTTCTCTCTCTCTCTCCCTAAGGTGTCGGCATGTGCGATAAGTAAGTGTATGTAGCTGCGGGTTACATACATAGTCATACAGTAGACAGCACTGTGTTCCGGCCCCGAGTATGGGTGGAGACATCCTGGAACACAGACTAGTCTACAGCAGCGGTGCTCAGCCAATCACAGCAAGCAATGTAGACTAGTCTGTGTTTCTGGAAGTCTCTGTCCATACCCGGAGCACAGTGCGGTATAGTGTGTGTGTATATAGTACTATAGTATGTAGACAGCCACAGATACAGAACATAAAGTTTTGCACATGCAGCGGGCTGACCGCTTAGGGAGAGACAATTCATAGTTTGGCCCAACAACAGAACAAACTATATATAACTTTAAAGAACAACTCTCTCAACTAACATAACAGAAATATGGCAGAAGGACATTATTCTTTTTCAGTTTCTGTAAATATAACATAGTACGGTACTATGCTATAATAAAAATTGTAATTTATTATTTTCTTTTAACTTAAATGAGAACTAGTAGTTTTTTTCCCCCAAGTTCTCACCTTAAGGTGTCAGTGGCTGGATGTGCGATTTAAAAGTGTATGTATCTGCGGATTAGATACATAGTCGTACAGTAGACCGCACTGTGTTGTGGCCCTGGGTATGGGCGGAGACATCCTGGAACACAGACTAATCTACAGCAGCAGTGTCCAAAAAGCGGAGGTTCACTTTTTGTAAAACCTCCTGTTTTAAATTGAAGACAAGTACAAAAAACTGACAATATGTTGCTGATCTAGGATACAAACGCCCTGAGTAACCTCTATCACCGCTGCGCCGAAGAATAAACAATAACATAAAAACAACTAAAACTGCCGCTTAATGTGTAAATATTGAAAGCAGAAACGTGTTAACCCAAAACACCTAAATGAGATGATAGCAGTGCTACGAAATGGTGCTAAAAATTTAATAAACAGTAACATATAAACTCAATAACACCATGTGATAAGTAAAATGAAGTCCATAATGTGAAGAAACTGATAGAGAAAATATTGATAAAATATCTTGATTCTGTGTACCTTCCACCACACCACCGTGCTATGAAACGTCCCCTCTGAAAAACGCACTCGCCAAATAGATTTGCATTTCACTCTCGTGTTAGGCTGAATCGCTTGTGTATGATCCCATAAATGGAAATACGACTCTGCTGGATTACCGTGATGATTCTCAGATTTTCACGTGAGCACAAAAAAAAGTGCTCCAATAGTGTAAAATTGTATCACCAGTTTAATAAAAAAAAAAACATCACATTTCATTCATTGAACTCACATATGAACCATTAAAAACCAGCATTAAAAAATCCACAGCAAACCTCAAATGTTAAATTGGCTTTGCGGTGCTAGGTGGCCACGGCGGGTCTGAGGTGTGTGCTTGATGGAAATAAGCTCACCACTCTCCAGATTCCCAGCTTCCAGTAGCGGTAAGTAATCTCAAGCAGCAGTGACGTCTGTAGTCAGCGAAGCTGTAGCCACGTTCCAGACATGTTTCGCAAAAATGCTTAATCATGGGCTTGGTTACTGAGCTCTCCCTCACTTCCTTTATAGGATCACTATGCTTGTCACTGAGTGATCATCCCATCACTATGCTAATCATGTGAGTGATCATCCCACACATGTGCACATGTCATGTCCCCATGGATGCAAAGCACAGCATTCCGCAAATTTTAAATGGACAAGAGCTGTCAAGCATGAACATGCTTTATCGCAACAGCCCCTATATACCAACATATTTTGCTGATGGTTGACACAGTGAATGCATAGATCTAAAATAAATGAATTGAGCAATAGAAACGAGAACCTTGCATATAATAATGTTAAACATAGCACATTTCATACTACTTGGATGAAAACTATAAAATGTATTCAGCACAACTCAAACCACCCTCAACTTTTACCACCCCAATCGCAACGTTGTTGATACCCAACATTGCAAAAAGAGGGGAGAAAATGCATATAAAACAAATTTATATATGTTAAAATATGACAGTGCAATTATCTAAATTGCTCTAAACATCACACTGCTTCATAACAACAACCCAAACGGTACCATCATACCCTCGGTGAAAATGAATGCAATGTAATCGCACTGCATCATGTCACCCCAAACGATACTATCATATTATCAGGGGTAACACACACAGTGCAATGTCATACCAATAATCCCATACGCAGGGGAACCCTACACGCATTAATCATGCATGCATGAAAGTTGCATGAAGGTTGCATTGCATAAAAATAGCCATAGATGCATGCAACCCCCACACGCATTAATCATGCATGCACAAAGGTCGCACTGCATGAGAATAGCCACAGATGCATGCAACCCCCATGTGTATTAATCATGCATGCCCGAAAGTCGCATGAAGGTCGCACTGCATGAGAATAGCCATAGATGCATGCAACCCCCACATGCATTGAGCATGCATGCATGAAGGTCGCACTGCATGAGAATAGCCATAGATGACAAATTTAAAAATGTATATATTAAAAATAAAGAATAAATATGAAGATTACACCCAATTAAAGATGACGAGCACCATAGAATGCTGACTCAACTGCACTGGTTCAATTTGGTCAACACAGTGCACACAATCCCCAATCAGGTTAAGAAAATAAATGACATTGAATAGATGGATTATCATGAGGTGCAAATGAAACGAAACAAAATTCCCTGCATACAACATGAGGTCTAAATCCAATATCATAATTTTATATATAAAAAAAAAATAGACCGGGTTCGCGGGGTCATCTCACGAAATGTGGAAAGACTCCAAAAACAGAGAGGCTTTTGTAATAACCGAGAAAAAGGGGGATTAACAGCTCTTAAAAATTATTAATGAAGCAGTTGCGATCTACTTCAATGTTTAACCCTCTGGGCGATAGAGGGTAACCCGTTGGATATTTCTTTTAAAATGTCTGAGACCGATCCATCACCCTATTGGCACCTCTCCAAGACGGGTCAATGATGTCAATTCCGCAGAACTGAATAACAGAGCGGTCTTGATTATGCTTTTCCCTAAAATGAAGTGATACGCTGTGGTAACGGAAACCCTTCCTAATATTGCCCAGATGTTCCGCAATTCGCACTTTTAGTTCTCCCTACATATAATAACCCACGTGGGCACCACATGAGGTAGACAACATGGGAGGAATTACAGGTGATAAAATCCTTAATGTCAAATGATTCACCATCCCTGTTGCAGATTGTAGTCAACCAAGTCATGGTGGAATGTGAGGAGGATATATCGGGATCATTGAAATCTCTAGATAATCTCCTAGAAAAACAAGTGAAAACTTGGTGGGATATTTTCACGTTTTGAGCACTATGAAAAAGAGAACCTTACTTTTAGAAGCCTGAGATGGGGTTTCCCCTCAGGATGGCCTCACAGACCAAAAATACATGGATGAATGGCTTGAATTCCTTAACCGAATGGGTAAGGAACTTCAGGCCTTTAGTTTTAAAAAGAAAGCACATCAAATTAGGCATGATTAATCAAAAAATTAAAGCCATACAAACATTCTTAGAACCAATGAAAGATACCAATCAGGTTAAAGATTTTAACATTTAATATGAAAAAGAAACTTGAAAAAATAGATCACGAAACACAGAAGAAAAAGGTTAAGAAATACATCAGGGACTCCAATGACTTCCAAACCAATAATATTTATGCCTGGCTAGGAGTAAGTGAGGTGAAGGATGGACCATCTAAAGAAGAGGTTGGACCTGCCAATAGTAACGTACAATCAATCAGAGACAAATACCAGAAAAGTGACGGTTAAGGATGTGGGAAATTCAAATCAACAGAATGCATGCAGTCAGATGATCAAAACTGGGCAACCGGTTCAACATCAACAGAATACCAGACCTAATGTGCAAGATAGGGGAAGTTATCAATACCAACAATACCCATCCCCCTCGACCATTTAGGGGCAACACCCTGTTCAATTACCAATCCCCGCGATCTGGCAGAGGCCCTAACCCTCAGAATTATTATCGTCATCCACAGGATTACCAACAGTGGCACCAATACCCTCCACCAAACCATTATCCTGACTTTAGGAATGGAACCACCCATGTATAATAGATATCAGCCTTTGGCTGATGAAGAATACTATGGAAGTCAGTATGACCAGTACCCCGCTTCCTCTTTTTTAGGACAACGAGGAAGGGGAGGGAAGGGAGGGGGCACACCGAGGAAGAATGCTCAAGGACACAAACACAAGGGGGGAGAGAAGAATATACCCCAACAGTATGTGAACAGAGAACCAACAGCTCCCCGAAGAGAAGGGGCTGTAGATCAGGGTGACGATAACGATCCAAAAAAGAGAATGCGAAACCACTAACAACCGGAATATTCAATCTAAGTAAGACAATTTTGAACAAAAATTAACTAAATATACTCAATGCAGGCTTAAAATGCACCACAAAAAATACTTTAAGTTTGAAGTATATATGGATACGCATAAATTTATTAGAACGTGGAATATGAAGAAATATTTCTTTCTCGTACATCACGGGACACAGAGCGACATAGTCATTACTAATGGGATATATAGATACCTTCAGGTGCTGGCACTGGCAACTTCCAAAACCGGAAGTACCCTCCCCTATATAAGCCCCTCCCATCCGGGAGCACCTCAGTTTTTTGCCAGTGTCTAAGGTGTTGGCCAAGAAGTAACATGTGTTTTTCACTGAGCTTGCGTACAGGTTCTTTTGGGCCTCAGTAAGCTATTCCGGATCCGACCAAAAAAGCTTCATAGCTAAACGGTCGGTACCCGGGCCTTGCAAGAGAAGAGCAAGGTTTTGCCTGTAATGCCTCTCTTAGGAGGGCTGGACCCTGGGATCCAGAGCTCTGGTCATACCCACGACCAAGATGTTTTCTGTGCAGGGTGCTATACAGGTCCAGGGGAGTGGAATCCTTGGGAACCCGGTCCCTGAAGGTTTGATTACAATGCCTGCCGTGATAGGTGAAGTTTGGGCTTCTGTGGACCAAACAGAGTCCTGCGGCGAGGAAAAGGTAAGTGGGGGCCCTCGGGAACTTGGTTCTATTGAGGGACCCCCAAGCCTATTTTGTCTTTCTGCCTGTTACCTAAGGTATTCCCGCTAATATTCTGTGTATGCCTGTTACTACTGAGAAAATGTAAAAATTTTAATAGTAGGCAAGAAAAAAAAAAAAAAAGTAAGACCGCGGTACCTGTGTTAGACACTAGAGGCCGCTATGGTTCTTTTTCTTGTAATGTGGATTTTTTTCTTCCAGAATCAAATCCAGGCAGTTGGTATGTTCTCTGCTGGGAAGCTGTCTCCTCTGCCCTGTTGCTGCGCTCATCCATCCCCGGGTCCTGCGGCAAAGGGACCCTGGCTCCCATCTAGCTCCTTATTGTTTTCAAAAAAGGCGCCGAAGGCGCACGTGCCCGCGCGCGCGCACGCGCCTCTATATATAGAGGCGATCTGGAATAAGGGGCGGAGCGGGTGGATGACGCTCAGGTGTGCGCTACTGCGCATGTGCGGGCGTCCAGCGTGTTTTAAAGCACATTATAGCTGGCTATTGAAGTGCACAGACAGAGCTAGCAACAGTATAAAGGCACACAGAGGCGGTTGATGCAGGCATCCCCTAGAAAGGCACTTTAGTAGACACCAACTGTGATATAGCAGCAATTGTGCTAGACTATTCTCAGTAAAAGTGGTGTATTACGGCTGGAATACCTCAGCTTTAGGCTTAGGAATATGCCGTCCAGAAGCTCCGGAACTGAATCTTCCAGGAAGCGAAGGGGGTCTCATCGGGCTCTGAGGATCTTGGGCATGCTTCTGCTGCACCAGTCTCCCCTGAAGTTCAGAGGTAAGTGACCGTAGAGACCCCGCAGGCGTACTTGGTACTGTGGCTGTCCTCAGTTCACCTGCTCCTGTGTATGTAACAGAGGAGGTTTTTTCCTCAGCTCTGGGAGGATTAGAGAGAGATTGTCAACATTGATCGCTGCCTCCCTGTCAGGGAAAGCACGCCCGATCTCCGTCTCCTCCTTCAGAGTGCCTGTTAGCAGAGCAACAGTCCCATACAGGGATCGACTTGCCTGAAGGGGATCAGGATGAGGTTGATTCTGTTATAGAGGAATCAACAGTGGGGGAACCTTTTCTCAGCATCTCAAGCTGAAAGATTATGGGTTCAGTCTCTGACTAACATGGTCCGATCAGCATTTAAAAATGCACCTTGCGGAACCATCAACCACTACTGTATCCTCGTTGGGGTTGCTAGAAGCCCCCAGACTGTCTGTTCTTTTCCACTTCACCCTTTTACTGAAAGGGCTCATTTACCAGGATTGGGAACGTCCTGAGAAAATATTTATTCCCCCAAGAGATTTCCGGTGGTCTATCCCATGGAGGATAAGTTCATCAAAAAATGGAAGGTCCCTACAGTGGACGCAGCCATCTCTTGTATGTATAAATCACTGACCTGTCCAGTGGATAATGTCCAAATGTTCAAGAAACCAATAGATAAAAGATTGGAGTCCCTATGAAAGTCTGCTTCTTTCTACAGCAAGCTTGGTGACACAACCAGCAGTGAGGTCTGCTAAGCAGTGAAGGATCAGTTGAAACAGGTCTTGAGGGACTTGACAGATCAGCAGGCCTTGCCCTAGCTGATCTACCTAGAGCCTTAGGCTTTGCGGTTGACGCCATAAAGGATTCAGTCCATCAGGCCTCCCGCCTTATGCTGTCTATAGTACATATGCGTAGGCTTCTATGGCTCAAAAACTGGTCTGCTGAAGCTCCCTGTAAAGAATGGCTGGTTAGCGTCCCATTTCATGGTGAACGCTTATTCAGGGAAAACCTGGACAAATATATCCAGAAAATTTCCAGCGGTAAAAATACGCTCTTGCCGGTTAAAAACAGAGTTAGAGGTCCCTCTTTAAGAGGCCTGCTTCTCCAGTCCCTGGGGCATCGGCTGTGTAACAGTTCCGACGGCCTCCTCGGTCAATTCCCGGGGGTAAAAAACAGGGACAATAGCAGGGTAATGAGAAACCCTGGGTCAGGGGAGTTACAAAACCTCCCCCAAAGTTAAATTCATTGAAGGGTTGCCCCCACTCAGTCGGGTGGGGGGAGGACTCCAGTTGTTCGCAAGAGACCTGGCGGGACACGATCAAAACAGATAGGTGCTCTCCGCAGTATGTTTGGGATACAGTTTGGAGTTAAAAGACTCTCCTCCTTCCCATTTTTGAGGTCAAACGTGCCAAGGGATCCCCGGAAGAGAGAGTCCCTCCTGTTGGCACTAGAACTATTGCTCCAAGGAGTAATTATGGAGGTTCCCCTGGAAGAATGAGGGTTCGGGTTTTACTCAAACCTCTTTACAGTCCCGAAGCAAACGCGGACGGGAGGCCCATATTAATTCTAAAAGGGCTATACAAATTCCTGTATATCAGGACTTTCCGATGGAGTCGATCCGATCGGTGGCCACTGCCCTACAAGGGGAGGATTGGTTAGCCGCGATCGACATCAAAGATGCTTATTTGCACATTCCCATCTTTCCAGTCCACCAAAAATTTCTACGCTTTGCAGTAGAAGGGCGCCATTTTCAGTTCAGAGCCTTACCCTTCGGTTTAGCCACAGCACCACGAGTGTTTACAAAAATTCTGGCCCTTTATTGGCCAATCTAAGAACACAAGGTGTAATGATAATGGCATATCTAGATGACTTGTTGCTGATAGACCACTCAGTGAAAAAACTAGACGTGGTCGTTCACAAGACAATCAAGTATCTGGAATCTCACGGTTGGATTATCAACCGAGACAAGTCAGCCCTAAAAACCAGTCAAAAGTCTGGAATACTTGGGGCTAAGGTTGGATTCAGGCCAGAGAAAAATATTCTTGCTTTGAGGAAAGATGTTGTCTTTGAAAGATTTGATCCACTTAGTGGGTACAAAAAAGACAGCCGTCCATACGCCTGTGCATGAGGCTGCTGGGAAAAATGGTGGCATCATTCGAAGCAGTACCCTACGGTCAATTCCATTCAAGGAATTTGCAAGGGGCCATACTGTCAGCCTGGAACAAAAGAGTTCAGGCCCTAGACTTACAATGTCCTTGTCCCCTTCCGTTTGCAAGAGCCTCCGTTGGTGGTTGGTTCCCCAGAATCTGGAAAAAGGGAAATCCTTCAGTCCGATTTCTTGGAAGGTGGTCACTACAGATGCCAGCCTTATAGGCTGGGGAGCAGTACTGGAGCAATGGTCTCTCCAGGGCAGATGGTCGGATGCAGAAAAGGCCCTGCCCATCAATCTCTTAGAGATACGAGCAGCCCGGTATGCCCTAGTAGCATGGACATCCAAACTCCAAGGGTCCCCTGTCAGAATTCAATCAGACAATGCCACAGCAGTGGCATATATCAATCATCAGGGGGGCACCAGGAGTCGTGCAGCCCAGAGGGAAGTAAATTACATCCTGAAATGGGCAGAAAGATATGTCCCAGCCATATCTGCAGTATTCATTCCAGGAGTGGAGAATTGGAAGGCGGACTTTCTAAGTCGCCAGCAATTATGCCCAGAGGAATGGTCCCTTCACCCCGAGGTTTTCTGGACAATATGTCAGCGGTGGGGAACATCGGATGTAGATCTTCTAGCATCCAGATTCAACGCAAAGGTGGACAGGTTTGTCTCTCGGACAAGGGATCCCCTAGCTTGCGGCTCGGATGCCCTAGTGTTCCCTTGGAATCAGTTCAAGCTGATATATGCATTCACACCGCCACAATGGTTACCTCGATTACTCCGCAGAATCAGGGTAGAAAAGAAGCCAGTGATTCTGGTGGCTCCAGCGTGGCCCCGAAGAGCGTGGTACGCGGAGATTGTAAAATGTCAGTGGGGAGTCCTTGGACTCTCCCACGTCGTCCGGACCTGCTTTCGCAAGGACCGATATACCACCCTTCCTTACCAGCCCTAGGTTTGACGGCCTGGCTATTGAAGCCCACATTCTAAAAAAGAGAGGGCTCTCTAATCCTGTGGTATCTACCATGATCAATGCCAGGAAGCCGGTATCCAGGCAGATCTACTATAGAATCTGGAAGGCGTACATCGCGTGGTGTGAGGCCAAGAAATGGCATCCACATAAGTACGTAATAGGTAGGAGTCTGGACTTCCTACCGTGGGCTGTAGATAGGAAGCTTGCCTTGAGTACTATCAAAGGTCAGTTTTCGGCCTTGTCAATATTTTTTCAAAGGCCTTTGGCTTCGCATTCACTAGTCAAAGCCTTTAGATAAGGAGTGATGCGTATTAGTCCTCCAGTTAATATTCCCATATGTCCGTGGGATCTAAACCTGGTTCTGTCGGTTCTACAGAAACAACCATTTGAACCATTACAGCATAGTTCCTTGTTTCTTCTCACCAGGAAATTGTTTTTTCTAGTAGCCATTTGTTCGGCTAAAAGAGTGTCGGAATTAGCAGCTATGTCTTGTAAAGAGCCATATCTGGTTATCCATAAGGACAGAGTAGTGTTACGTCCTCATCCAGCCTTTCTTCCTAAGGTGGTATCAAGGTTTTCATTTGAACCAAGATGTGGTTCTTCCTTCTTTTTTCCCCCAAACCTAGTTCGGTAGAGGAAAAGTTATTGCATTCTTTGGATGTAGTAAGAGCAGTTAAAGCTTATCTAAAAGCCACTGCTCAGATTCGCAGAACGGATACTTTGTTTATTCTGCCGGAAGGCCCCAGAAAGGGTCAGGCAGCGTCGAAATCTACTTTAGCCAAGTGGATTCAACAGGTCATTATGCAAGCCTATGGCTTGAGAAGGAGACCGCCTCCGTTCAAAGTTAGAGCGCACTCCACGAGAGCAGTTGGAACTTCATGGGCAGCGCATCACCAGGCCTCCCTGGCTCAAATCTGTAAGGCCGCAACATGGTCTTCAGTACACACGTTTACTAGGTTCTACCAGGTGGACGTTAGAAGTCAGGAGGATGTCGCCTTTGGGCGCAGTGTGTTGCAGGCCGCAAAAGATCCTCATGTCTGATAGCGCTCAGCTTATGTATGGTGTATCCCCCCCTCGTTGGGCATTGCTTTAGGACATCCCATTAGTAATGACTGTCGCTCTGTGTCCCGTGATGTATGAGAAAGAAAATAGGATTTTTATAACAGCTTACCTGTAAAATCCTTTTCTTGGAGTACATCACGGGACACAGAGCTCCCACCCCTCTTTAGGGACACTTATTGCTTTGCTACAAAACTGAGGTGCTCCCGGATGGGAGGGGCTTATATAGGGGAGGGTACTTCCTGTTTTGGAAGTTGCCAGTGCCAGCACCTGAAGGTATCTATATAACCCATTAGTAATGACTATGTCGCTCTGTGTCCCGTGATGTACTCCAAGAAAAGGATTTTACAGGTAAGCTGTTATAAAAATCCTATTTTTCTTAATCAGCCAGGTGTTACACATCCTAAAAAAACATACACTACAGAGATGATCGACAGTGGACTAAAGAACCTGTCCATTTTTAACCCAAAGGATCCAAGCAATCACTTTTTATTGAGGTCTTTAAGAATCTAGTATTGAAAGATATTGCAGATTTGATTCCAAAGAAAGGACCCAATCCTGAATACATTAAAGAAGGTATTCGATTGCTTGAAGATAAGTAGGACATCATAATACGCCCAGCGGACAAAGGGGGCGGGGTAGTGGTGTTAAATCGTTTTATGCACAACAACTAAACGAGCTACTATCGGATCAGATTACGTATAAGAAACTGATGGCAGATCCTACGCAAGCGTACAGATCTCAGTTGGAACTTCTTTTGGAGTGAGCTATGGAATCAGAGTCCTTAATTCAAAAGAGAAATGTTATTTGGTACCTACTGCTAGACTACCCGTTATACACACCTTACCAAAAGTTCATAAAAACTCTCAAATTCCCCCTGCGCGTCCCATTGTCAACGGCATAGGATCCGTTACAACAAGATTGGGTGAATACCTGGACAAATTCCTACAGCTCAGTGTGAAGGAAACTAAAACGTATCTGAAGGATACTACAGATTTGTTACTGAGGCTGGAGAAGATTGAGTTAACGACCGCTCACTGTATATATACGTCGGCAGAATGGCACGGACAGGCACAATCGCGTACCTGTACGTGCCTGCCTTCGTATAGTTGGGTGGTCCCATCGGACCCCCCTTCTATGCAGTGAGCGGTCGGCATCGTTCCGGGAGCAATCCGTGATGAGAGGACGGCCATTCGTTTCCGGCCACCCCCTCGTGATCGCTCCCGGCGAATGAAAAGCTTCCTCTGCCTGTGTAATGTTTACACAGGCAGCAGGAAGTGATGTCATCTCTCATGCGGCGCTCACATATACCGAGCGCCGCATGAGAGAAGACAGAGGTTCGTGCACTAAACAGCACACTGACACCACACACATAGGCACACGATCGCCCCCCCAGATCACCCCCCCCAGCCCCCAGTCACAGTGTCACTGATTGCAGTGACCATTTATTTACTGATCACTGCAATCAGTGACATTTGTGACCTGTAAAAGTGTCAGGGCAGTTAGTGTTAGGTCCAGTGTAACCCCCCTAATAAAGGTTAACCCCTTGATCGCCCCCCAGGTAACCCTTTCACCCCCTAGCACCGCTGTCACTAATGCCCCGTACACACGATCCGAATATCCTACGATAGATCGTACGACTTTTTTCACTTAAGAGTCGCAAGTAAAATTAAATAGGTTATTTAAAGTCACGAAAATTCTCGTACGACAGAAAAAAAAAATCGGAAGTGATGTCATGTGTTGTAATGTACTTGTATTGTATTTTCGGACGACAACTGTACTGACTAAACGAAAATCGTACGATTTGTTATCGTACGGTAGTTATGCTGGTGCCGATAGGTAGCCAGTTATTTTTTTTTTTTTTTTAGGTTCGCTGCAGGTTTTTATAGCGTCAGGTACCCCCATATATTATCTAATAAAGGTTTTAACACCCTAATTGCCCCTAGTTAACCCTTTCACCAGTGATCACCGTATAAGTGTTACTGGTGACACTGGTTAGCCAGTTAGGTATTTTGTTATTTAGGTTCCCCGTCAGGTTTTTATATAGCGTCAGGTACCCCCATATATTACCTAATAAAGGTTTAACCCCCTGATTGCCCCTAGTTAACCCTTTCACCAGTGATCACCATATAAGTGTTACGGGTGACGCTGGTTAGTTAGTTTGCTTTTTATAGTGTCAGGGCACCCGCCGTATATAACCCAATAAAGGTTTAACCCCCTGATCGCCCGGCGGGTGATATCAATTAGGTTTTAGCGTCAGAGAAGGTCTGCGTCGCCCCAGGCAGCGTCGGGTTAGTGCCAGTAACGCTAACGCCAACGTGTGAAGCATACACCTCCCTTAGTGGTATAGTATCTGAACAGATCAATATCTGATCAGATCTATACTAGCGTCCCCAGCAGTTTAGGGTTCCCAAAAACGCAGTGTTAGCGGGATCAGCCCAGATACCTGCTAGCACCTGCGTTTTGCCCCTCTGTCCAACCCAGGCCACCCAAGTGCAGTATCGATCGATCACTGTCACTTACAAAACACAACACACATAACTGCAGCGTTCGCAGAGACCGGCCTGATCCCTGCGACTCCAGCGCTGTAGGAGGTGATTTCACCACCACAGTTAAAAAAAAAAAAAAGAGCATATACGCCGAAATATGGGGCAGCAGGGGCGGAGGAGCGATTTTTGCTCCGAATGCCGCGTACATACGGTCAAAATTCCGACGGAGGCTTGACCGTGGAAAAGTCCGACTATGTGTGTGCGGCATAACTTTTGCGGGAGGATGCCCCCATGCTTCGGCATATATAAATGGTGCATGTATGCCCATCATTAGAAGTGGGTGGATGAAGGGAGGTATTCTAATGGTGGGCATACCCACCGATCAATCTCTTTTTTTCGTTCAGCCAACAGGCTGCATGAAAAAAAAGATTACAATACATGTCCAACAAGGACCAGCAACGTACTGCTATGTTGCTGAACTTTGAATGGTTATACCAGATTGATGCCTGCGGTTTTAGGTATCATCTTGGTATCATTCTTTTCAGCCAGCGGCCGACTTTCATGTAAAAGCAATCCTAGCGGCTAATTAGCCTCTGGACTGCTTTTACAAGCAGTGGGAGGGAATGCCCCCCCCCCGGATATAAAAAGCGCCATTGGGAAAGCATTTTATCACACTGATCTTGGTGTGGTCAGATGCTTTGAGGGCAGAGGAAAGATCTAGGGTCCAATAGACCCCAGTTTTTTTTTTTAAAAAGATTACCTGTCACTACCTATTGCTATCATAGGGGATATTTACATTCCCTGAGATAACAATAAAAATGATAAAAAAAAATATGGAAGGAACAGTTTAAAATTAAAATAAAAAAAAAAGCAGCCCTGCTCTTGCACAATGGCGAACGCAAGCGTCGGTCTGGCATCATATGTAAACAGCAATTGCATCATGCATGTGAGGTATCACCGCGAAGGTCAGATCGAGGGCAGTCATTTTAGCAGTAGACCTCCTCTGTAAATCTAACGTGGTAACCTGTAAAGGCTTTTTAAAATGTATGTAGTTTGTCGCCACTGCGCGTTTGTGCGAAATTTTAAAGCATGTCGTGTTTGGTATCTATGTACTCGGCCTAAGATCATCTCTTTTTTATTTCATCAAACATTTGGGCAATATAGTGTGTTTTAGTGCATTAAAATTAAAAAACGTTTTTTTTTTCCCCAAAAAATGCGTTTGAAAAATCGTTGCGCAAATACTGTGTGGAAAAAAAAATGCAACACCCACCATTTTAATCGGTAGGGCCTTTGCTTTAAAAAAAATATATAATGTTTGGGGGTTCAACATAATTTTCTTGCAAAAAAAAAAAATGTTTTCATGTAAACAAAAAGTGTCAGAAAGGGCTTTGTCTTCAAGTGGTTAGAAGAGTGGATGTAAGCTTCCTAATGTTGTGTATAACATGCCAGGACAGTTCAAAACCCCCCCCAAATGACCCCATTTTGGAAAGTAGACACCCCAAGCTATATACTGAGGCATGTCGAGTCCATGGAATATTTTATATGTTGACACAAGTTGCGGAGAAAAGACAATTTATTTATTTTTATTTTTTTGCACAAAGTTGTCACTAAATGATATATTGCTCAAACATGCCATGGGCATATGTGGAATTACACCCCAAAATACATTCTGTTGCTTCTCCTGAGTACGGGAATACCACATGTGAGACTTTTTGGGAGCCTAGCCACGTACGGGACCCCAAAATCCAAGCACCGCCTTCAGGCTTTCTAAGGGTATACATTTTTGATTTCACTCCTCACTGCCTATCAGTTTCGGAGGCCATGGAATGCCCAGATGGCACAAACCCCCCCCCCCCCAAATGACCCCATTTTGGAAAGTAGACACCCCAAGCTATTTGCTGAGAGGTATGGTGAGTATTTTGCAGATCTCGCGTTTTGTCACAAAGTTTTGAAAATTAAAAAAAAAAAAAAAAAATATTTTCTTTCTTCATTTTCAAAAACAAATGAGAGCTGTAAAATACTCACCATGCCTCTCAGCAAATAGCTTGGGGTGTCTACTTTCCAAAATGGGGTAATTTGGGGGGGTTTTGTGCTATTTTGGCATTTTATGGCCTTCGAAACTGTGATAGGTAGTGAGGAGTGAAATCAAAAATTTGCGCCCTTAGAAATCCTGAAGGCGGTGCTTGGTTTTGGGGGGCCCGTACGCGGCTAGGCTCCTAAAAAGTCCCACACATGTGGTATCCCCGAACTAAGGAGAAGCAGCAAAATGTATTTTGGGGTGCAATTCCACATACAACCATGGCATGTGTGAGCAATATATCATTTAGTGACAACTTTTTGTAATTTTCTTTTTTTTTTTTTTTTTTTTTGTCATTCAATCACTTGAGACAAAAAAAAAAAATATTCAATGGGCTCAACATGCCTCTCAGCAATTTCCTTGGGGTGTCTTCTTTCAAAAATGGTCATTTGGGCGGGTTTTGTACTGCCCTGCCATTTTAGCACCTCAAGAAGGCAGTCATAAATTAAAAGCTGTGTAAATTTCAGAAAATGTACCCTAGTTTGTAGACGCTATAACTTTTGCGCAAACCAATAAATATACGCTTATTGACTTTTTTTTTTACTAAAGACGTGGCTGAATACATTTTGGCCTAAATGTATGACTAAAATTGAGTTTATTCGATTTTTCTTATAACAAAAAGTAGAAAATATCATTTTTTTCCAAATTTTCAGTCTTTTTCCGTTTTTTATATCGCAAAAAAAAAAAATCGCAAAGGCAATCAAATACCATTAAAAGAAAGCTCTATTTGTGGGAAGAAAAGGACGCAAATTTCATTTGGGTACAACATTGCATGTCCGCACAATTTCCATTTAAAGCAGCGCAGTGCCAAATTCTGAAAACACCTCTGGTCCTTAACCTGCATAATGGTCCGGGGCTTAAGTGGTTAAGTTCCATCAATGAATCATATCTGATTACAGCTGATGTGCAATCACTATACACCATCATCCAGCATGAGGATGCAGCTGTAGCACTCAATTGGGCACTTAGTAGGAGAGATGACATCCCATATATACAGAAGAGGTTTTTGGGACATGCTTTAGAGTATTGCATGTCAGCGTGGCCAAGATGGAGACCTGAACGGACGCACTGCTCGGAGCTCTGCTGGCTACCTAGCTATTTATCCGTCTCCGGGCGGGATACCTTGTGCTGGTGGTCCCCATTCCCTGGCAGATGAGACGCCGCACACGCAAGGGAGGCATAGGTGGAGGAAGGGCCCTCCGGTTCCCACCACAATCCGAGATGCCAGCGGATTCTCCTACGGCCTTGTGAGACCTCGTGACGAGCGGCTCTCCAATATGGCGTCCCAAACTGAGCAGCCTGAACAGACTCCGCCGCAGCCCAGCTATGTGGCCGACATCATGGCAGCGATCGCAACCTGTCAAGCGACGCTGACTACTAAGATTGAGGCTGTCCAGCTCGAAATGGGCATCATGAGACAGGACGTTGACAAGATCCGTTCCCGGGTCTCTGAGGCGGAGCAGCGGGTTGGTGCTGTGGAGGACTCGGTGATGGAGCATTCCTCTGCCCTTCATGTCATTCACAATAAACTTAAGGCGTTGGAGTACAAGGTGGACGATGCCGAGAACCGCAATAGGAGAAACAATCTCCGGATCGTTGGTCTGCCAGAAGGTGCGGAAGGTCAGTCCCCCACTGTATTTGTGGAAGGCTTGCTGCATGATCTACTACCCGCTGCGCACTTTTCCCCCTTCTATGCTGTGGAGCAAGCGCACCGGGTCCCGCCGAAGCCGAACCCGGCGGGAGGGCCCCCCCCCCGCACATTTATCCTTCGCTTCCTCAATTTTCGGGACATGGATGAGGTGCTGAGAGCAGCGAGGGCGAAGGGGGAACTTCGTTTTGATAACACCAAGGTGCTTATGTTCCTGGACTACTCCATGGAAACCCAGAGGCTGTGAAAGTAATTTGACTAGGTTAAGACCCAGCTCCGCGCCCGCGCTATCCGGTACAACATGATGTTCCCTGCACGCCTCCGGGTGCAGGACGGGGAGACTGTGTCCGCTTCTTTACCTTGCCAAGAGATGCCTCCTCCTGGATTGACACCCTACAGCCTCATCGTTGATCTAGTGAGAGCTCCCCTTCTTCATATGAGATATCACATCTGCCTTCTTTTTTTTTTTTTTTTTTTCACCCCTTGATTGCGGTTGTGCCTGCCTTGTTCCTTTTTAATGGCTTTGGCGCTGCTACATGTTGGGACTTGGGAGATGTTGTATGGGCAGTGTTTGTTTCCCTCCGACACTTCAGGTACTGTTCTGATTAAGTGATGTGCCCCTGCTTGCAGGAGAAGTTGTTTTTTGTCTGACCTACCACCTACTGATTGTCTTATACTGTTTCGCTTCAATGGTGGCTTCTTGGATTGTCCTTGCTTTGTTCCTATAATACTATTGGCTACCAACAAAGCCCTGGAGAACTGCTGCTGGTACTAGCATTTATATGTACTCTTTTTTTATGTGGTGGTCAGCGGCTCCGGTGCTGACTTAGCACCTGGACTAGTGTGTGAACTCCTCTGGTCCACGGCCCTCCACGTTTTTTTGACTTGTTCTAACAGACCTGTTGTCTGTGGTTAAGGGTGTATGCTCTCCATAATTGGGATGGGGTTGCGGTGAGGGGGGGAGGGGTTTGTTGTTGTTTTTCCTCTATGCTGCCGTTGCAGTGGGATGTGAAGATTACTGTGCTGATTTATTGGGACATGACATGCTTAATCCTTTTCTTCTGCAGGTTCCTTGATTTTGGTGTTTGGGGGAGGGTCCTGTCCTCGGGTCTGTTGTGGTCTGCACTCCTGGAGGGTGCTAATGGATTTATTCCCTATAAATGCTGATGGCTCAGATTAAAATTGTCTCTTGGAACACTCTGGGTCTCAACACTGCGGTTAAGAGATCTCTGGTGTTTCAATATCTGCAAAGGACCAACCCCCATATATGTATCCTATTGGAGACTCACTTGACGGTTTAAGAGTCCTTGCTCTGCGCAGAGCTTGGGTTGGAGTGGCCTACCACTCCACCTACTCCTGCTATGCCCGTGGAGTTAGTATCCTGATTAGGAAGTCCCTGCTGTTTCAGATTTTGGATGTCCGCATTGACCCAGGGGGTAGATATGTGGTTCTACACGCTCGCATTTTTGATAAGCGTTTGGTGTTGGCCAGGGTGTACCTACCTCCCCCGGCTTCGGTACAGCTGTTATATGACTTAATGGGGATTGTTCTTAATTATGACACGCCGGAGATTTGTTTTTTTGGTGATTTTAATATGGTGCCTTCCCAGGATCTGGACAGGCTACATTCTGTGGCTCTGCCCTCCTCGGACCTCCCCCGGTGGGCGGATGCCTATGGCTTGACAGACGTGTGGCGACATTTTCATCCCCGCACCAGGGAATTCACGTGCCATTCTGCTACGTATAAAACTGTCTCGCATTGATCTGGTTTTTGCCTCCACTGCAGCCCTCAACTGGGTCCGAGATGCTTGCCATCTTTCTCGAGGCATATCAGATCATGCGCCCGTCTGTCTGGCTGTGTCTCTTGCTGAGTCTGGGGGTTCGAGGTTGTGGCAGCTCTCCAGGTACTGGGCCCTAGATGACAGGATCCAGGAGGACATGGTGGAGTCTATTTGCACTTATTGGACTATTAACCGGGACTCGGCCAGCTCTGGTGTACAATGGGATGCGTTTAAGGCTTGGGTTGGGGGGGAATATATCTCCCGGATCTCCCTGTTGCAGAGGGAGGGCGCAAGGGAACTAGAGGACAGGGAGGCGGAGGCTGGAAGATGTGAGAGGACCTATGTTGCAGCCCCTACTGAGGTTGCCTACTATGCCTGGCAACGGGCCCTTCGGGAGCTTTCCCTGTGCCGGACTGATCAGACCAAAAAATCTATATTGCACTCTGCCCAACGGGTTTTTGAACATGGGAATAAGAATGGGCGGTTGTTGGCATGGCTTTCCAGGGGGCTGACTCACTCTACACACATAGTTGGTGTGCGGGATGAGAGAGGGACTATGCTCACTTCCCCAGAAAACATTAACACTAGGTTCTCCCAATTTTTCCGGGGGGTTTACTCCTCAAGGGCTCAGTATTCTCCCTCTGACTTGCAGGACTTTTTGGACTCTTGTCAGCTTCCCTGTTCTAACCATAGATGCAAAGGCTGACTTGGAGAAAGACATTACCTTGGAGGAAGTGCAGGGGGCCATCGGGGGGGGGGTTGCAGGGTGGTAAGACTCCCGGGATAGACGGACTCCCGACTGAATTTTATTCAAACAATATGGAAACCCTCGCCCCTAAGCTGACAGCTCTGTTCTCGGAGTTTAGTAAACAGGGTGCCCTACCTGACTCTATGGCAGAGGTGGTTATTGTGTTGGTGCCCAAGCCCAGTAAGGATCCTCTTGATTGTGCCTTCTACAGACCCATTTCCTTGCTGAACATGGACGCTAAGGTCCTGGCGAAAATCCTTGCGAAGCGTCTGTCGGGAGTGGTTGCTGATCTGATCCATGTCGACCAGACTGGGTTTATGCCAGGCAAGGGCACCGACATTAATATTAGATGGCTTTTTTTGAATCTCTCTGACTCATGATCGGATCTCGCGTAGTGGCCTCCCTGGATGCTGAAAAGGCCTTTGATTCGGTTGAATGGGGTTATCTATGGGAGGTCCTGAGTAGATTTGGCTTCGGTCCTCGCTTTGTACACTGGATTCGGATGTTGTACGGGAGGCCGGTGGCGAGGGTGCGTACCAATGGTTGGGTTTCAGACCCCTTTCCGCTTTTCAGAGGTACTCATCAGGGCTCCCCCGGCCTCTTTGCCCTGGCATTGGAGCCCCTGGCGATTGCTGTCAGGGAGTCCCGGGCGATTAGCGGGCTATTGATCGGTAAGCTAGAGGAGAAGATATCCCTATATGCAGACGATGCCCTTTTGTACCTAAAATGACGCTGGTCCCTCGCTGTTGGCCGACCCTGGAAACGTTCAAAGTATTTGGGAAATTTTCTGAAGTGAAAATCAATTGGTCCAAGTCAGTGCTTTTCCCACTGGATGCTCAAGCCCCTTCTCTGGCCTGCCCGTCCCCTTTACGGTGGGTTTCAGAATTCAAATATTTGGGGGTGGTGGTGAAAAGGGATACTGCCCAATACTATGCCCGTAATATTCTCCCCCTTCTGGCTACACTAAGGGAAAAATGTTTGGCTTGGTCTGGTCTCCCTCTGAACCTCCTCGACCATATTAATATCTTTAAAATGGTTCTGCTTCCAAAGTTTAATTACATTTTCCGAAATAGTCCCGTCTGGGTTCCGGCTTCCTTTTTTTAGGGCAGTTAATGGTTGCATTACCTCTTTCCTTTGGAGTGGGGCGGTCCCCAGGCTAGCTAGGTCCACCCTTCAACTCCCTACGTGGCTAAAAGGGCTTGCTTTACCCTACCTTATGGTTCATTTCTGGGCGGCCGTCCTAGTAACGGCATATTGGTGGTTAGAGGGTGATCGATCTAATGCAGCGGTGTGCCTTGAGGCGGCCTGTCTGGGTTCATTGATGGACCTGCGTAATCTGGCCTACAGGGGGGCAGGGGCATATCCTAAGGTTCCGGCCCCTACAAAAACTACCCTCAGGGTCTGGGCGGCCGCTAGGAAACTATTTCCCCTATGGGGCAACCCTAACCTGCCCCATTTTAAATTGCTTCCTGACCCACAGATTTGGGCCAGATTTGGGGTTAAAACTTTACAGGATATCATGCCGGATGGCGTGCTGTTGCCGTATGCTCAACTCAGCCGACAGTTTCAGTTGCCGGGGTGGATGCTCTTTCGATACCTTCAACTACGCCATGCAGCCAGAGCACAGTTTCCCCTGTTATAACTGGATCCCGTTGAGACAGTCTTATTGCAGGGAGACCTCAAAAAGCCGCTCTCTGTCTTATATGGGACCCTGCTCAGGATTGACTCGCCGAAATTGGACAAACTGTGGGACCACTGAAGGGCTGATATCCCAACTGGATAAGGAGGACTGGGAGGATGCGTTAGAAAACTGCCCTAAGTTAGTAATTTCTTCCCGGGATAAACTTATCCAAGTTTAAATTACTTCACAAGGTGCATTTCACACCTGTTGGGCTCCACAGGATCTACCCAGATAGGGACCCCTGCTGCTCCCATTGTCGGACCCAGCCGGGTACCCTCATACATTTGCTTTGGAACTGCCCTAAGATGCAGGTTTTTTTGGAGGGAGGTTTTTGAACTGATTAACCTCAAATTGGATTTGGCACTCCCCGTATCACAAGAGCTGGCCCTACTGGGTGTCCCAGATGATGAGCAGAGGTCCCACCACAGTAAACTGCTTATTGCTTACCTACTATTCTATGTGAAGAAGGCTGTCCTTTGCAAGTGGATATCCTCTAGCTCTCCGTCTGTGTCCTCCTGGTTGGCTATGATCGATGTAGCGATTCCAATGTACAAGTTGACATATATTAGCAGAGGATGCCCCTGGAAGTTTGATAAAGTTTGGCTACCGTGGATATCACCGTGATGATTCCCTCCCTCCCCTTCCCGATCCTTCCTAAATGGGTTGTCCTGTAGCCTTTGGTTATGAGCCCCCCCCCCCCGTAGGCCACAATTGCGAGTCTACTGTCCTCCGGTAGTACCTTGAATAAGGATAACATTTTTGTTCTTGTGTATTTTCTTTTCCGCTCAATACTTTTGGGGTCGACCTGGGGCCCCCTCCCCGGTGTACTCTTTTGTTGTGATTATAACCTGCTGCCTTGATTGGAATTTATGTCGCCTGTTGCATTGTCATGTCAGTCGGCTGTTAGCCGAGTTTTCTGTTTTTATGTTCATGTACACATAACTGCTTAATAAACACAACCTGATTGTAAAAAAAAAGAAAAAAAAAAGACTATTGCATGTCGCATAACTACTTCTGGTGGAATGATCAATTCTTCTCTCAACAGGTTGGCGTGGCTACGGGAGCTAAATATGCTCCCAGCCTAGACAACCTGTTCATGGCAGAATGGGAGAACAGATGTTTTCAGTAAATAATGTCCGCAACTGAGGTTCTATCGGAGATTCATAGATGACCTCTTGTTCATTTGGGAGGGCACACTAGAATCAGCTGTGAGATTTCTGAGTGACTTGAATCAGAACCATAATAATATCAAATTGGACTAAGTGGCACAAGCATAAATTTCCTCGCTGTAACCATTGAAAAAGAGATGAATAGGTTAATCACCAAAGTGTACTTCAAACCGACGGACCGGAATAGCTACTTGTCCATCAGAAGTGGCCATCACCCGCACTGGATTCGAAATATACCAAGGGGACAGATTTTATGAGTCCGGAGAAACTGTACGAAAATCGCAGATTATCATCAACAGGCACAAGTATTAAGAGAGATAAATTTGTGCAGAAGGGGTATACGGAGGATTCTCTCGACAAAATCATCCAGGAGGTAGCACAAGTCCCAAGAGAAACATGCCTAAAGAAGAAGTTTTCCAGGAGTCTTCAAACCAGCAGCAATTGGGCTTTATATCCAATTGCCATTGCCAGTATAAAGATGTTGAGGAGATCTGTAAGAAACATTGGTACATACTGTGCAGGGATAGACACTTGGGGGATATTATTATACCTAAGCAGCCTAGGTTCATTTACAGACGAGCCCCTAATTTTGGAGATCAAATAGTTAAGAAAATCCTGGATCTACCGGTTCGCCAACAATTTAATCTAAAGGCTAAAATCTAAAAGGCTTTTTTTGTTGCAGAAAATGCATACGTTGCAGAACAGTAAAAATCAGCAATAGGGGCAAAACTACAATCTGCAACAGGGATGGTGAATAATTTGACATTAAGGATTTTATCACCTGTAATTCCTCCCATGTTGTCTACCTCATGTGGTGCCCATGTGGGTTATTATATGTAGGGAGAACTAAAAAGCTACTAAAAGTGTGAATTGCGGAACATCTGGCCAACATTAGGAAGGGTTTCCGTTACCACAGCTTATCACTTCATTTTAGGGAAAAGCATAATCAAGACCCCTCTGTTATTCAGTTCTGCGGAATTGACATCATTCACCCGTCTTGGAGAGGTGCCAATAGGGTGAGGGATCTGTCTCAGAGGGAAACCCGTTGGATATTTCTTTTAAAATGTCTATCGCCCAGAGGGTTAAACATTGAAGTAGATCTCAACTGCTGCATTAATAATTTTTAAGAGCTGTTAATCCCCCTTTTTCTCGGTTATTACAAAAGCCTCTTTGTTTTTGGAGTCTTTCCACATTTGGTGGGATGACCCCACGACCCCGGTCTATTTATTTATTTTTATATATAAATTATAATATTGGATTTAGACCTCATGTTGTATGCAGGGAATTTTGTTTCATTTGCACCTCATGATAATCCATCTATTGAATGTCATTTATTTTCTTAACCTGATTGGGGATTGTGTGCACTGTGTTGACCACATTGAACCAGTGCAGTTGAGTCAGCATTCTATGGTGCTCGTTATCTTTAATTGGGTGTAATCTTCATTTTTATTATTTTTAATATATTAATTTTTCAATTTGTCATCTATGGCTATTCTCATGCAGTGCGACCTTCATTCATTCATGCATGCATGCATGCATGCATGCTCAATGCATGTGGGGGTTGCATGCATCTATGGCTATTCTCATGCAGTGCGACCTTTGTGCATGCATGATTAATGCACCTGGGGGTTGCATGCATCTATGGCTATTTTTATGCAATGCAACCTTCATGCGACTTTCATGCATGCGTGATTAATGCGTGTAAGGTTCCCCTGCGTATGGGATTATTGGTATGACATTGCACTGTGTGTGTTACTCCTGATAATATGATAGTATCGTTTGGGGTGACATGATACGGTGTGATTACATTGCATTGCATTCATTTTCCCCGAGGGTATGATAGTACCGTTTTGGTTGTTATGAAGCAGTGTGATGTTTAGTGCAATTATGTCATATTTTTACATATATATGTAGCGGCCTCCTCACTCCCCTCTCTGCATCAGCTCGTCTTTCTCTTGTCTAGGGGTACCTCAGAGGGGAGGGAGCGGGGTCACCACGCCAAGCCTTCACCACAGGTGTCTGTGCGGTGTAAGCAAAGTTCTTTCTCTACCTTCGGGTCAGTGTTGTGCACCTGGAGTCACCTTGAACAATGTCCACCAGAAAAGAGCCCCACACCATTAAAGTCCAACACTCCTTTATTCTTCTTGAATGAACAGCATAATCAGTTGGACTCAAAGAACAGAACAAACAAGGAGGTGTGGATGCGAGTAGGCCCAGACACCATGAACTCTCCACTTTCCTCCATGAAAGTGGGCTGAGGTCTCCGAGCGGAGGGGGGATTTCCTTCCAGGCAGTCTACGATGGGAGGCTCACCTGTCACTGGCAATATGCTGCACCCGGTCTTCAAGTGAGTAGCTCCCCCCGGTCCATTACGCCTTCCGGATTCGGGTACCCAATCCCTGGGTTCCCTAGGACCTCCTTCCCTCGCGGAACTCAGTGTTGGGCACTGAGCTCCAGACCTCCATCCGAGTACCTCACCCCAGGCTAAAGGCTAAAGGTGCCTGGGATGGAACACGACCTCCGGACGTCCTCTAGGCCTAGGCCGCCTAGAGGACCCACACGAACCACCGCCCTCAGGCTGAAGGTGCCTGGGACTCGACCACGTGACAAAGATGGCCGGCCCCTTTATACCCTCTCCCAGCAAGCACGGCGGGTTCCCTGCCCCACCATACCAAGGGAGGACAAAAAGGAGGCACGGCACACAGCAATGGTTCAACCCCAGCCCAGGGTGACAGCGCCACCTGCTGGACCGCAAGGAACTGCACACCGCTGGTGTCTCTGCCAGTTTTAAATAGAGGGAAAAGTGTATACCCGCTACATATTTGTTTTATATGTATTTTCTCTCCTCTTTTTGCAATGTTTGGTATCAACACCGTTGCGAATAGGGGTGCCAAAAGTGGAGGATGGTTTGACATGTGCTGAATACTTTTTATAGTTTTCATCCAAGTAGTATGAAATGTGCTGTTTTTAACATTATTATATGCAAGGTTCTCGTTTCTATTGCTCAATTCATTTATTTTAGATCTATGCGTTCACCGTGTCAACCATCAGCAAAATATGTTGGTACATAGAGATGTGGGGCTGTTGCGATAAAGCGTGTTCATGCTTGACAGCTCTTGTCCATTTAAATTTTGCGGAATGTTGTGCTTTGCATCCATGGGGACATGACGTGTGCACATGTGTGGGATGATCACTCACATGATTAGCATAGTGATGGGATGATCACTCATGTGACAAGCATAGTGATCCTATAAAGGAAGTGAGGGAGAGCTCAGTAACCAAGCCCATGATTAAGCATTTTTGTGAAACGTGTCGAACGTGGCTACAGCTTCACTGACTACAGACGTCACTGCTGTTTGAGATTACTTACCGCTACTGAATACAGAATCAAGATATTTTTCATCAATATTTTCTCTATCAGTTTCTTCACATTATGGACTTTATTTCACTTATCACATGGTGTTATTGAGTTTTTATATGTTACTGTTTATTATATTTTTAGCACCATTTTGTAGCGCTGCTATTGTTTTATCTCATTTAGGTGTTTTGGGTTAAGACTTTTCTGCTTTCAACAAGTACAAAAAACTGTAGAAGAACTACAATGAACAACCAACAAATGGCACAACTAGACAATTGGAACATACTAGGCAGTCAGTCATACTATGTTGTATGTTCCAATTGTCCAATACTAATTCATTTACTATGTTCAACATGGTAAATTAATTGGTCTATGCTACGTTTTTTTAAATCTATTTCAGTAAAAGTGGCAGATTTTGCTTTAACTACTTCCCACCCGGCCACTGTACATATACGGCCGGGTGGGCGCTCTCCTGAGTGGACGTTCAGGAACGTCCCTCAGAAGGAGGGGGATCGTGCGCGTTCCCGTGCAGTGGCGCGATCCCGATGCACGCGTGTCACCCGGACACGGCGCATCTCGATTCGGCAGGAGGGCTCTGTGATTGGCTCTCCTGATCACATGACGGCCGTGTCCAATCACAGCCGTCATGTGATGTAAACAGAGAGCCGGTTGCTAGGCAATCAGCTCTCCTCTCCTCACACAGAAGTCGTCGGTGAGGAGAGGAGAGCGGATCGCTGCAGCTGGCTGGTGATCAGTGAGTATGAGCTGTTTTTTTTCAGCATTTTACTCACTGATCACCAGCCTAGTGTCCCCACACAGTGTAAACACATGCAAGTAAACACACATGTCCCCACACACACATGTCCCCACACACACATGTCCCCACACACACACGTCCCCACACACACACGTCCCCACACACACACGTCCCCACATAGTAAAAACACCTGTCCCCCACATATGTGACAGTAAAATCATATGTCACAATGATCATTTGCACACATGTCTGATCACCTGCGCACATCTGTACATGATCATTTGCGTACATATGTCCGTGTTCACACAAACCAATTATTATACACTTAACTGAATTTTTTTTACCAAAAATATGTAGTAGAATACATTTTGCCTTAAATTTATGACAAAATTCGATTTTATTGGATTTTTTTAAAAATAGAAAGACGAAAATATATTTTTTTCAAATTTCCGCTCTTTTTTCGCTTAAATCGCAAAAAATAAAAAACGTATTCGTGAATAAATACCACCAAAAGAAAGCTCTATTTGTGTGAACAAAATGATGATAAAAATCTCATTTTGGGTACAGTGTAGCATGACAGCATTGTCATTGAAAATACGAGAGCGCTGAAAGCTGAAAATTGGTCTGGGAAGGAAGGGGGCTAAAGTGCCCAGTATTGATGTGGTTAAGAACAAAAGTTGTTCAGCCTTCTCACAGGAGACCGTTTCTCTTCTCATCAAGAGTATGAGATGCTAGACTGAGAATAGTCTCTCACTCTCTGTACTGGTGCTTGGGGCAGATAAATATCTGTGTGCAATCTGTGCAAGCAAGGGAAAACTTTTTGTTGATGCGCCAGTACTCAAGGGGATTGTCGCTTCTGGCAATAGGCTGTTCAGCTAAATAATTGTCCAGCTGTTGGGTAGCTGCACTTGTTGTGGCACCGCTATGGATTGGGGTTCATTTGTGTAAAATTTGTTCAAACATATCAGATATGGAAGGAGTGTGTCCCTCTTCAGTATGCAACCGTTTCTCACTTTCCTCTGTGCTACACCCCGAAACTCCTTCACTAGATGCTTCCACCACCTCCCATTTGTGCCAGTATCATTTCCCGTGCACGCTGCTTTTTTCTCCACATTAAAGTAATGCTCTTTAAATCGAGGATCTAGAACTTTTGCATTGCAGTACAGAGGGTTGGACTCGGTGTCTTGAAACCGGTTGGTAACGGCCTCCAGTAGGGTGGTTTTAGACGTTTTTACGCCATGGTCTGTTTCTACCTCTTTTTTCCAAGCAGACGCTTCAGTGCAGCAATCAAGGGGATAACTTCAGCAATGGAAGCATTCGTTGAGCTTATTTCTTTTGTTAACTGTTCAAATGGAGATGGAAGACCAACTGTTTTCAACTAACGTCCACTGATGTGCATTCAGTGTTGCTGGCAGCTCGTAATCTGCAATGTATGCAGCTAAAACATTCTTTTGTTCAAAAAGACTTTTGTAGCATATATTAGGTGCTGTTCCAACGAGTGGCTACATCTTGCTGCAGTCGTTTCGGTGCCATTCCAAACTGCATCTGCAAAGCTTGTAATCTGGAATAAGCAAGCGGAGAATGCTTAAAGCGACCCACAATTTTTCTTCCTTTTGATACGATATCCGATATGGTGCGCTGACTCGGCAATCCTTCATTCACAGCCAATTGTAGCGTGTGTGCCATGCACGGTATGCTTTGAAGTTCACTGTCCTCCATTGCCTTTGCCGTGTTCCACGCATTATCTCGGACAATCAAATGCACTTTAGACTTTTCAATGTGCCAAGTGTAAAGCATGGTTTTTAAAGCATCGGATATTGCTGCTGCCGTATGCAATCCAACAAACTCACGTGCGTTAAGTAGGATGTTTTGCAATTGAAATTTGTCATCTATCCACTGTGCTGTCAGGCTGAGCATGCTCGTTGGACTGACATCTGAACTCCAAATGTCGGTAGTAAAACTGATTGCTATGATGAGATAGAACTAACTAAGGTGGGATTTTAAGTGAGGCAATCCCTAGGATTAGCCTCCATCCCCGATATTTTGGGAAAAAACTAGAATGGTGGGACTTTGAATGAAGCAACACTGCTGAGTTGAATGCATCAATCAATAAAACATGGTTTAGTGGATACAAGGAATACATGCATCATGAGATAGCAGAAAACATTATAGTAAATAGTAGCAACATAATCATATAGTTAATAATGTATAATTATTAAACAGTAGCAATATAATGATTATCTCAACATAATAAATACTGCACATGAGGTAGGCAGACCAAAATTGTAATGATAATAACATATAAACCATGATAGATAGGTGCATATTGGTAAACTATATAGGTAAAAATGTTAAAACGTGATCACTGTGACATCGCATCGTAACAAGCTCTACGCGTTTCGTGGTTGTTGTTGCCACTCGTCAGGAGCTGATGCTAGATGTATCTATAAACAAATAGAATGGTCAGATTGGTAAATTGGTAGAAATTATAGTGTTGCTTCATTCAAATTCCCACCATTCTACTGATTGCTATGTCGGTAGTCATGAGCTCCTGAACGTGTTTTCTAACACTGCTAAACAATTCATGTAGACTGGTATCTGAAAAGTAGCGTCTGCTTGCTAGTGAGTAACGCGGCTCAATATGTTGCATGAGCCTACGGAATCCAATGTCCTCCAACAGAGAATAGCTGGTCGTCTAATGCAATAAATTCCATAATTTTTAGCTGTAATGACACGACATATGTGAAAGGAATTAGGCAGAGAAACACTGGAGCAAGGAGTGTGGAAGAGCTATAAACTATCCACCTTTTGGGAGATTCACCCTCAAGTACTGAAAACCGCATTAAAAACCTGATAAAGGCTCTCATCCTTTCCACTTTGTCCTGGTGACAACTTTATCCAAAATAAATGTGTACACTGTGAAGGAGCAAATTCTTGCGAGGTTTGGGATTACCAGTGCCTAGGAGGCAAGCAGGCCAAAAGCCAGGGTCTAAGTTATTGCCTATATGAACACAATACCAGGAAAGGCCTCCCTTCAGTGGCTCGGTTTATCGGATTTCTATGTGGAATGCAGCTGAGGATCCAGCTCTTACAGTGATTTTATATCATGCTCAGTTGACCCTTTGAACCCTCTTTAGGGTTCACTGCTTCCAGTAAGCCCCTTACCTACTGGTGGTGGTTGATTCTATTCTATCCAGTTTATCACTCAATCTTCACATTTGATAAAATCATCATCTTTGGAACTTCATTCACTTTTATTATCAGACTTTTTCAGTGCACTCATTTCTGGTTCATTCACAGAGATTTGGACATTGTTTGTTTGTTCACCCAGGATTGCCTTATTTGTTTATTCGTACATTGATCAATTTTTGGCACTGTGTTTACTCACCACTAGGTGCATCTTTATTTATGCTTGGCGCTACACTTATGTATTATCAGCTGTGCATGGTAGCCAATCGGCTTCTAACTTCAGTTTGTTTAATTAAGCTTTGACAAAAAAAACCGGAAGTTGATTGGTTTCTGTGCACAGCTGCACCAGATTTTGCACTCTCCAGTTTTAGTAAATCAACCCCTTTGTCTCAGCGTAGTATTATAAGTTATACAGTTATACGACACTGACATAACAGCAAGCGCATGAGTTTTTTAAACTTGACAGTACGCAATGAATATAATTATTAATATATTATATATGAAATATAATACATTATATTTATTGCGTACTGTCATGTTTAAAAAATTAATGCGCTTGCCGTCATGTCCGTACTGTATAACTTATACTACGCTGTCAAAGTGACACATTCAATAACAGCAAGCACATGAATTTTATACTGTATACTACAGAATAGCTAAAAAAAAAATGGCTTGCAATCCATTCCATTTCAAATCATATTTAATCACTCAGTTCAATTATATAATTTTTTTTTTTGCTACAAGTCAGATCGGATGTACTGCAGTGCAGACAGTCATTTTAAATAGTCAGTACTAGTACTATAATAAAATAATCAATACATTTTGTTGGTTTCTGTCAGTTTAAGAAGGCAAAAGCAGCAATCCTCACCGGCGAATAGTAATGGTAGCCATCCAGGAGTGACAGTGCCCAGTCTTGTACTTGAGTATGCTATGTGCAGCCCCCTATGAAGCTGTCTCTCGTTTCCCAGTGCTGTCTCTCGGGTCCCAGCAGCATCTCACAAGCACGAGGCGCGTCCGCGGAGAAGGTGCCAGTGTCTCCGCAGGGAACGTGCTTACGAGTGCAGCATTGCGGTGTCTTAACCGTGAGGAACGTGCACGCCGCCCACACAACGAATGATGTCACCCGCTGGTTCTGCCGCCTCTACTGCGCATGCACGATTTTCGGCGCCAGTATCAGCAAGAATTCTCTTTCGGCTTTTTGCCGGAAAGGCAATTTTCGGCCAATATGTTTCGGTGGCCGAAATTTCGGTGCATCTCTAGCCAAGACCTTATTTGTTTCTACCGCTAAGATATTAGGAGAAGAAGTTTTTAGTTGAGAGCCAAATATTTGACCACTCTGAGTCATTAAATGTTCGTCCCAAGTCCTCTTTCCATTTTTGAGTGTATGTTGGTCTGTTTGAGTTGGGTTTATTAAGAAATTGGGAATAAAGAGAGGAGATTTGACCCTTTTAGCTAGAGGATCTTTTAAGCAAAAAGCTTCGAACTTCGTTGCTTGAGATGTGTGTCTGTGTTTTATAAATGGTGTAAAAAAAATAAACATTTATTTGGAGGTATCGGAAAATTTCTGATTTGAGGAATTTCATAAATCTCTCGTAATTCTGGAAATGGGATGATGTCAGAAGATGTGACGAGTTTATGTAGCCTCAATACGTTCAAGGTATTCCATGTTGGGAGATACCCATGCTGGGTAGAAAGCAGGATGTTTAATGAAGGAGAGGGGGTTATGAGGGGATTGAAGATACTTCTAACCCAAAGGTTAATTGAATGTTTGGTTATGGGGTTTCGTAAACCTGGTCGATCCTTGGGGTGGAGCCATAATAATAGGTTTGAAACTGATATAGGGTCACATTCGATTGCTTCTAACATTACCCACAGGGGGAGTTTCATGTGTTTTTTATTAAGCTTGCAATTTGGGCTGCTTTGTAGTACCCTGCGAAATTTGGAAGACTCAGGCCGCCTGAAGATTTGGGGAGAAATAAAGTATGAGAAGGGATGTGTGGTTTAAATGAACCCCATACAAATTTTGAAACTCTGTTTTGAATCAGTCGTAAGAAGTATGCTGGGAGAACTCTAAATATAGTAATTTGAGAAGAATTTAAATTTTAACTGTAGTAATTTTGCCTAGCCAGGATATTGGAAGATGTGACCATTGATTCATACAATTTTGTCACGTGTTTTAGGATGGATGGATAATTGACCGCAAAAAGGATTGAAATGAATGCTGATGAGTTTATACCAAGGTAGGGGAGTGTTTTCTCCGTCCATTCAAAGGGGAGAGCTGTTTTGATAATATCCAACTGACTTGCAGATGAGGATATATTCAAAACTTGCAACTTTTTATGGTTTATAATTAATCCTGAGATATTAGCGAATTTACTAAAGATGGGTAACAGATTGGGACCTGAAATCTGAGGGGATGATAGAAATAATATTTTGGGATCCAATCTGATGTATTGGGCCAGGGGTTCAATTAAGAGTGCAAACAAGAGGGGGGAAAGTGGACAACCTTGTTGTGTACCTCTTTCGATAAAAAAGGAATCAGATTTATATCCTGCGTATTTTATTACTGCTTGAGGTTTGTTATAAAGTGCTGCAACCCATTTAATGAAATGTGGACCAAAGCCTGATTTCTGGAGGGTATAATACAAATAAGGCCATGAAACCGAATCAAAAGCTTTCCTAATGTCGAGGGATAGGAAACAAGAGGGGATGTGTCTGGTTTTTGCGATGCATGCCAAAAACTGCCCTTCTTACAGCTTGACAAGTGGGTATAAATCCCACTTGATCTCGATGGATTAGTTTTCCTATTTTATTAAGACGAGTTGCCATAATTTTGGCTAATATTTTAATGTCAAGATTCAAGAGAAATGGGACGATAATTTAAGCAAGATGTACTATCTGAATTAGATTTTGGGATCATACATATGGTTGCCATAAGTGATTCTTGCCTGAAGGAGTACCCTTCTAATATTAAATGATATGCTTTAACTAGAAGTGGGGATAGTGTTTCAGCGAATGTATGGTAATATTAAGCCGAGAAGCCATCTGGGCCTGGTCTTTTATTTAATTTTAATTCTTTGATTGCATTCATTACGTCTTCTATCGAAATAGACTCTTCAAGATGAAGTTTTTGGGTTTGGTCAAGTTCAGGAAGTTTTAGTTGGGAGAAAAAAGCGTCTGCTTCGGTGGAATTGAAGTCTTTGGTTGCGTAATATAAAGAGGCTAAATGGGATCTGAATTTATGGACAATTTTGATGGGGATTACTGGTATACGTATCGTTCGTTTAATTTGAGTTTGATTGGATTTGTTCGTTTATCTAGGGATTTTAAAGCTCAAGCTAATAAGGTATTGGGTTTATTGTATTTCATAAAGAAGGTATGCCTCGAACGGTGTAGAGATTTGTCAGTGTTTTCTGTAAGAAATAAATCCACATTTGAGGCAAGCGTTTTCCAAACGAGTCCTAAGCCGTGTACACACTATCGGTTTTACCGATGAAAACAGTCCGATGGACTGTTTTCATCGGACGAACCGATCGCGTGTGGGCCCCATCGGTCTTTTTTTTTCATCGGTGTGAAAAAATAGAACATGTTTTAAATTTATCCGATGGGGGGGGGGAAAAAAAGATAGCAAAATCCGATCGTCTGTGTGGAACTCCATCAGAGAAAAAACCCACGCATGCTCAGAATCAAGTCGACACATGCTCAGAAGCATTGAACTTAATTTTTCTCGGCTTGTCGGAGTGTTTTACGTCACGGCGTTTGGGACGGACGGATTTTTGACTGACGGTGTGTAGGCAAGACTGATGGAAGTCAGCTTCATCGGATTTCCGATGGAAAAATCCATTGGATTAGAATCCATAGGAAATCCCATCGTGTGTACAGGGCTTTAGAGGCCAAAGAGGGGTTTTCTTGAAAGATTACAAATGCAGTATTATATTCCAATTCTAGTTTACGTGCTATATTTTTACGTTCTTTCTTAAATAATGATTGTCTTTGGAAAACTCTGCACATTACTGGTTTGAGTGCTTCCAAGAGAGTTGACGGGGGAAATTTTGGGGCAGGTGTTATGTACCAGATATTCTTTTAGTGCTTTTTCAATTTTGAATACGATGAGATGAGACAAGATATTTGGGAGATACCAGGGTGGGTCTTGTGATTTAGGGATAGGTGATGCTATAGAAATATATAGCATATTGTGGTCTGACCATAATAATATTTGATAAAAGGATTTATGGTAACATACCTATGGTAAGAAATATATGATCAATTCTTGAAAGGGTCTGATGCAGATGTGATTAATAAGTATATCGTCTTTTAGTGGGATTATTTTCCCTCCAATAATCAACCAGGTTATATTTTGAAAGGAGGTGTGAAAAAGATGGTTTAGTTGGACTCCTTGTGGGGGTATATGGTGTTTTATCTAAAAATGGCAGGACGATCATGTCCCCACCAAAAAAAGCGGCAGAAGCGGTAGCCAGGTTGCGTAAATACCGCCGAACAGATCCGGACCCTCAGATCCAAGATGGCGCCTCGCCGGGAGGGGAGCCCTCCATGCGGAGAGACACAGCAAAGGTGCTGGAGGCAATCACCGCCTGTCAGGAAGCAGTCACAGCCTGCCAAACTAACCTCACGGCCAAGATTGACGAGGTGAAGATGGATATCTCCCTGGTGCGGCAGGACTTTCAGAAGCTGAGAGAGAGAGTGACAGAGGCTGCGAATCGAATCAGCAGCGTGTAGGATTCCCTCCCCCCCCCCCCTTCAGAACTCCTCAGATGCTATGCAGTTGCAGGTCAATCAGCTCCTACAAAAGCAGGATGACCTCGAACAGACTCCGCCGATGTAATCTGTAATCTGCGGTTCATCGGTCTGCCGGAGGGGGTGGAGGGGAAGGACCCCCCTACATTCCTAGAGGGTCTGTTGTGTGATACGTATGACAGAGAGGCATTTTCTCCCATGTTTGTTGTCGAGCGCGCGCATCGCATGTCAGGGAGATTGCCGCCGGCTGGGGCACCCCCCCGCACCTTTATTGCCAAATTCCTGAACTTCAAGGATAGAGACACCATCCTCCGTCTCAGCAGAGAAAAAGGAAACATCCCCCTGGGGAACAAGATGGTGGCCGTCTTCCCGGATTTCTCAGCAGAAGTTCAGCGCAGGAGGAAATCATTCACAGAAGCCAAAAAACGCCTCCGCATGAAGAACATCAAATATGCAATGCTGTTCCCAGCTCGCCTGCGTGTGGAGGGAGAAGACAGAGTGTACTTTTTTGAGGATCCAGAAGCAGCTATAACATGGTTGGAACAAAGAGAGGCACACCGCTGAGGAAATGTGAGTTATGCCACTTTCAGTCCCCTGTTCTTTTATTCTTGACATGGCTCTGTCCCCAATTTTTCTCCACAACAGAGGCCTGATAACTGCTCCCCTGATTCCCCTGAGTGTATTCCCTCTATACATGGAGAACTGCCCTGTATAACTACTCCCTATCCAACACCTCAGCCCTTTTTTCCTCTTGTCCTCTTCCCTCCCCCCTTCTGGATTTGGAGGGCACTCCAAGACTGTATTACTTACCTACCTTTTCTATCCTTCCCTAAACAATGACCAGCCTAACAGCCCCCCGGCCCCAATCATGCACATGGGTCAAATACGCCCCTGTGTACAATATACTGAGTGGAACAGTTTTCTTCTTTCATCAGGACATTCTGCTTTGCCCGGCGGAAGATAACTTTGCCCTATTGATCTCACTGTATTTAGTGAGCACCGTCCTTCAATGACTAACGCTACACAGCGTAGTTTCGCCCCCTTTCACTACGCGTGCACCCTGCGGGGGAATGGCCCGCCACGAGTATGTGCACCTGTGGTTGCTCTCCTCAGCTTTCTATTAGGAAATGCAGAATCTGTATTGTTTGAATTTTGCTTTTCCCCTACAGGGTGGACAACTTTGATGCCATGTTGGCAAGTTAGGGATTATGCCCGCACAAGTTTGGGTCAGGGCGGGGTGGGGGGGGGATGGTTTGCATTTCTGAGTGAAAAGTTCATGTTGCATGTTGAAATTATCTATGCATATTGTTATGATCAGCTTACAGTACCGCTACGGTTTTATTATTCTTCCTATATGTACATGGGCACGTTTGATGCCCAGGGGTCAATGGGGTCAGATACTCCGCACACTGATTTCTTCCCACCCACATGGCCACCCTGAAGTTCCTCTTGTGGAATGTCCGGGGCATGGGAGACCCGGTTAAACGATCGGCAGTGTTCTCCATAGTAAAAAAACAGTATGCCAATGTGATTGTCTTGGTAGAGACACATGCAGAGGGACGGGTGCAGAGGGCGCTTGAACGCCCGTGGGTTGGATGGGCATACCACTCAGTACACACCTCTCATTCCAGAGGAGTGTCTGTCCTGGTGTCAAAGTCCACCCACTTCGAACTCATAGATTTGGAAGCTGACCCCGCGGGTAGATATGTGTTCTTGCAGGTTAAATTGCAGGGAGAGTTGTTCCTATTGTTAGCCTTTTATGTACCGCCTCCGTTTAGCTCAGGTATACTGTCTGCTGGGTTTGATTTCATGGCACTACACCCCTCTGTCCCGGCAGTTTGGCTAGGAGACTTCAACAATGTCCTTGATCCCAGCCTTGACAGGCTGAGTCAATCCGTGACTGCCCCACCGCCTGCGCATCCTACAAGGTTCGCAAGACTACTGACTGACTTTAACCTCATAGATACATGGAGGTCCATGCACCCCACCGCCAAGGCATACTCCTGCTTCTCTCCTACCCACCTCTCCATGTCCCGCATAGATCTCATTCTCCTTTCCCGACCCCTGCGGCCACGTTTGGTTGGGGCGGGCTTTTCCCCTAGGTCACTCAGACCACTGCCCATATTGGATCACGATATCCCTGCCACACGACAAACCACCAGCTGCATGGCGATTGAACCCATTCTGGCTTACCCTAATCCCAGAAGACGATGATATTATAACTGATTGGGAACAACACTTAGTTAGAAATGAGGGCACATCCACACCTCAGATAGTCTGGGACACATATAAATTACACGTACGTATGACACTCACCAAGCGCATCAATCTAATTAAACGCACCTCAGCCACGGTCATGGACAGGGCGTTGGAGGACCTGCGCACGGCGGAAAGGGAATTTATAAGGGATCCTACGGTAGAAAAAGCAGCAGCTGTTAAGCTTAGATCTAGGACAGTAGACCTCATACAATATGGGAAATCTAAACGTAAAATGTTCTTCCACAGACAAAACTCCTTTTGAGCATGGGGAGCGGGCTGGTAAACTTCTGGCATATATGGTGCACTGCGAGGAGAGACCGCCGGTGGTGATATCACTTCGCTCCCCTGGAGGTGTGTTGATTACAGACCCTAGAAGCGTAACGTCACAATTGCGAGACTTTTTCGCCTCCCTGTACGCCACACGGGCCCCGGAGGACACATCCGCAATGGATCTGTTTCTCTCAGACCTACCTATGCCCAGACTGACTGAAGACCAAGTAGGGGAGTTGGACGCACCGCTGACGGCGGACGAGATTTCTGAGGCTATAGCGGAGCTCCAAGGCCCTGGGTTCGGATGGCCTGCCAGCGGAATTATACTCCACCTATGCGGACCTCCTGGTTCCTAGACTGTTGTCACTCTACAACTCCATCTTTGAGACCTCCGAGCTCCCAGCGACTATGCGGGAAGCCACCATAGTGCTGATCCCCAAGCCGGGCAAGGACCCACATCTTCCTGAGTCGTACCGTCCCATCTCCCTGTTGCAGGTGGATGTCAAGATCCTTGCAAAAATGCTTGCCATCCGCCTAAACAAAGTTATACTTTCCCTAATCCATGGGGACCAGACAGGCTTCATGCCGGGTAAAAATACGTCCTTCAACTTACGTTGCCTATTTATGAACCTTCAGACTACGCACGATACCACGGGATCTAGAATAATAGTAGCCTTGGATACGGCTAAGGCCTTCGACTCCGTCGAATGGGGGTATCTATGGACATGCCTGGGAAAATTTTGGTCTAGGCCCAAACTTTGTAAAGTGGGTGCAACTCCTATACCAAGCCCCGGTGGCGCGGGTAGTGGCTAATGGGTGGTCCTCAGAGCGTTTTCAGCTCTTCAGAGGCACCAGGCAGGGATGTCCTCTGTCGCCACTGCTATATGCGCTGGCGGCGGAACCACTGGCAATCGCTATACGCGCCCATCCTGGGATAGTGGGGCTCAGTAAGGGGGGCGTGACAGAAACCATCAGCACTTATGCTGACGATACCCTCTTATATTTGGACGACTCAATTAATTCTCTCCCGACAGCTCTGAACCTGATAGATCAGTTTGGCGTGTTCTCAGGACTTCGCAATAACTGGGATAAATCCCAAATACTACCTTTGGACAGCTTCCCGCCACCCGCAGACAGAGCCCTGCTCCCCCTTCAGAGAGTAGACACTATCAAATACCTAGGTATACAGACCACCCGAGACCCGGCAGACTATATCCAGCTCAATATAGTTCCTATTTACAACATGCTTAAACACAAGACTCAGATCTGGGCGAGACTCCCTTTGGGAGTGATGGGCCGGATAAACCTGGTAAAGATGGTACTTCTACCCAAAATTCTCTATATACTATGGCATACTCCTATCTACCTGATACTCAGACACTTTAAACAGATGGAATCACTGCTGAAGTCGTTTGTTTGGGGTAGAAGTAGACACAAACTCCCCTGGCAGAGGCTTAAAAATCCCACCGATCTAGCTGGTGCAGCCCTACCTGACTTTAATCTTTACTACCTGGCAGCCCAATTGTCACAACTATTTCATATAGACAAGTCGGATATGAGGAGGTTTCTCTGCTTGCTATGTCCAGGGTGGGCCCAGATTCAGGGAGACCCTATGACGATTATCGCAGGCGGGGGGGGGGGACATTCAATGCCCTACTGAACGCAAATCCCTGATTTACCACTATAGAAAGATATGGGATATAGCCTCCACTAGGCTTAACATACCTACAATAAATGACTACACTCCCCTGTGGCATAATGTGGCCTTGTCGGAGTTTCTCTCCATTCCTGACTGTGAACTCTGGAGCTCTAGGGGGATACTCTACCTGAAACATATAGTGCACAATGGGTTGCTCAAAACCTTCAATGGGCTCAAAACTGAGTTTGATCTCCCAAACCACATGTCGTTTAGATATCTACAGCTCCGCCACGCCTATCGTGCGCAATTCTGGCCGGCTGCTACACCCATGACTGGTAACCCACTGATGGCGGCAGTGAAATGTCCGGACCCTAAAAGGTTGATCTCGCAGTTTTACTGTATGCTTACACTCCGGCAGGCGACTGTTTCTGCCTACGCGGTAAAGGCCAGGTGGGAGGAGGACCTGGGACCTGTGGGGGACGACGAGTGGAGTGATGCTCTGGACACCTGCAAGTTAGTTTCCCCTAAACTGTCAGATCGCCTAACACAAATTTTTGTAGTCAATAGGGCATACCTCACTCCGCTCGTGGTCTCCAGATATAGGCCGGAGCGGTCCGGTATGTGCCCCATGTGTGGCCTGGCCCCGGGCACCTTTTTCCATCTTTTCTGGCGCTGCCCCAAAATACAGGCATACTGATCACAGGTCGTCAAGTTCCTACATGATGTCATGGGATCACCTGTCACATTGGAACCTAAATTATGCCTATTGGAGATTTTCTCTGATCCGGACCTAAATAAATTCACGAAAATATTTCTCCACGAAACATTGTTCTCCGCAAGGAAGGTTATTGCTAGGGTGTGGATGAGGGCTGAACCACCGAGGCTTTCGCATTGGATGGCGAAGGTCAATGCTACTCTTCCTTATAAAAAACTGGTATACTCTCATAGAGGCTGCCCCGCAAAATACGAACAAATTTGGGATAGGTGGCTTCGGGCTTCTGAAACCATTGAATAATGTGGGAACACACGATTATGGTTTGTCTACGATGTTAATGATACTGACCGTATTTTTATTTATTTTTTATTTTTCTATATGCTGCAATATACATGTGGGCCACTAGAGGGCCCCTTGACCCCAAGTATGTTGCATAAGAAAGTCATGCCAAGTTATCTTTATTGTCAATGACTGTAAGTTGTATACCTGCCATGTACAAATTTGAACGTGTAACTATGTTTTCTATCTAAATAAAACTGTTTGATAAAAAAAAAAAAAAAATGGCAGGACGACCTGGTTCGAGCCACCGCATATAATTATTGTTCCCATTTTGTGTGTGGATATTACTTGTAGGAGATGTGATAAAGGCGTTGATTGTTAGGGACATAGTATGATACCACAGTAATTGCTGTATCCATGATATGACCAGTTAGGATGATATACATTCCTTCAGGATCTCTTATTTCAGATTTGGGGGTGAATGGAATCGATCGATGAAAGGCAATTAGGGTTCCTCGTTTTAGTAGTGGCTGAAGCTGTAAATATTTGTGGATAGGCTGGAGACGTATATTTGGGTGTGGAGTTTATTGTAAAGTGGGTTTCTTGTAGGCAGACTATGTGTGCTTTCTGTGGCTGAAAGAATCAGAATGCTTTGGAGCGTTTCTGTGGAATTTTAAGTCCCTGTACATTCAGGGATAGGATGTTTAGTGGTGCCATGGTAAATGAGAAAAGAGATGGTACTTGCCCACACCCACATAACTCTGGTGTACTGAAGCGTACAAGGTGAACATGGAGGAAGAGAGGGAAAAGAAGATGCAAGAGTACGTTAGGAGAAGAGAAAAGCCTGTAAAATAAGCGATAATATATATTAGTACATGAATGAATTTGTCATTTAATCTGAAAAATACCCGTGACATGGGAAAAAGTTGACGATCAAGGGATAAAGAATCTTTGTCAGTCGTCCACATATTATTAATGGGCGACTGAGGAAGGCAAAGTGGGGTACACTACCGTGTACAGAGGAAAAGCCCTATGAGAGAACATCAGAATGATGTATTGTAAAAAAAAAAAAACCTGTAGGGCCAACAATTACTGTAGATATTAGGTTAACTAAATTTAAGCTTAAATAATGAAGTGATTAAATAAGAAATTCCTTTAAACTCTCTAAATAGTCCATTTATACCATGGATATTGAGGCTAAATCTGATAATCTAATCCAGATTTGTTAGATATAATAATGTTTAATAAAGATATTAATATAAGGTAAGGCATTTTAAATTCTAAAAACAGGCAAAAGATTATAGTTCTATAGGTTTAAATATTTTTATTAAAATAAAAAAAAGGAAAGGGGGGGGGGATACAATAACGCCCTCAGGTTATTAAGAACCTAGACCTATGAAAAATAAAATTGAAATTATGTTATCTTTAGAAATCTATTAATTGGTAAATTAACGAACTACCGTATATAAGCAGAGTTTTTCAGCAGATTTTTTTTGTGCTGAAAATGCCCCCCTCGGCTTATACTAGAGTCACCTTTTTGCGCCTGATGTCCTTGAATTTGGGGACCCGCTACCGTTGGTCCCCTGGACCCCAAACTTGGCACACATGTAGCCCTATTTCTCCTCTATAGGTGTGAAAAGTTTTTTGTCTAAGGGACCTACGGCCGGGAAGCACTGATTTTTCAAACCGGGCACCCCTTCCATAGACTCCTATGTTAAACGTCAGTCTAGGCATGGACACAGTGAGGCATGCAAATGGACACCCTAGGCTTATACTCGCGTCAATACGTTTTTCCCAGTTTTTTTTGTGGTAAAATTAGGTGCCTTGGCTTATATTCGGGTCGGCTTATACTCGAGTATATGCGGTACCTTAAGTATGGAATAACCATATTGAATCCCACATAGGGATTAAAAATTAATAAATTGTTAGTTGCCATTCAGGCTTATTTATTTTAACCAAACAAAAAGATGTGGAGGAAATCTAAGTCATGTTAAACAGGCTTAACAGTTCGATCGTCTTTCGGCGTCTGATTCAAGACTGCGTAGGTGAAAGGATGAGAGGTCCATTCATGGCCAGCCCACTGTATCAGTCCATTGAATCTTCTTGATCCAAAGGTGGGGATGATAGGCGACTTCTCTTATGGGCTTGTTGGTTACCAGTTTTCTCTGCAGGTTGGGGGGAATTTCGGTGAGCTGATGAGGTTGATCTTCGGTTTAAAGAGCTGGGTGTTGGTGGGGGGTTCCACTAGATCAGGGATATGCAATTAGCGGACCTCCAGCTGTTGCCAAACTACAAGTCCCATGAGGCATAGCGAGACTCTGACAGCAGCAACTATGACAACCAGAGGCAGAGGCATGATGGGACTTGTAGTTTGGCAACAGCTGGAGGTCCGCTAATTGCATATCCCTGCACTAGATGCAGGTCTTGTAATGCATGCTGCAATTCTTCAGGGGACCTACAGATGAATTTAGAGCCTTGGTACACAAACCGGATAGAGAATGGAAAACCCCATCGGTAAGTGATTTGATGTTTTTGTAGTACTGTTGATTGAGGTTTCATGGAACGCTGTTTATTTATGGTCAGTTAAGATAAGTCAGTAAATAACTGATACTCATGTCCTTGAAAAGTAAGAGTTTTTCCCCCTTTCTGCAATTAGCAGTTCCTCTTTTGTGTGGTAAAAATGCATTTTTGCGATTTATGTCGCGTGGGGGACCATCGGTTTTCTTTGGTATGAGAGCTCTGTGGACTCTAAAAGAAACAACATTAATAACAATATTACAGTGTGAATATAAATCATAAAATATCAGATAACATAGGAGAGGCGTTCATCTCACAACCCCCCCCCCCATCTTATCTGATATTTTATGATTTGTATTCACACTGTAATATTGTTTATAATGTTTCTTTTTATTCATAGTCTCATGACAACCTCTTGTACATCTGACAAATTGTATGTATGGGTAATGCTCCCGAAGAAGCTGGTGATATAAGAAGCCGCGAAACATGTCAAGCTTTTTTCAATATAATTTAGATGATGTTGATATTCTATCTACAACGATAGGATGTTTTTTAGGCACTTTATAGTTATGGCTTGTAACGGGTGGGCCCGTGGAACCCAGAAGTTCTTAGAACGTAGGAGCCAGAAAATAATGGACATTGAGAATATGTCTTGGATTGCTTTGAAATGGGTCTGTAATCTTAATCCACGGTATTTCCCAGGATATCTGTAAAGGACTATTTACTGGTTGTTTGATTCTGAACTCAACAGGTTAATTGAGAGATGCTGATGTGTTCAACTCTAACCACCTTGCTGCCTGTGTAATGTAGATTAAATCCAGACTAGCTTCCAAAGACCTTTTCGTTGTTTGTGGTGATGTGGCTTGGAGCTGGTAGACTGTCTGGCTGCCTATTATGGGATGTTTAAGTGTCTTGCTGTGAGGAAAGGGGGGGGGGGGGAAATCACTCCAGCAACCCCTCCTGCTAAGACTGTTTACTGAAGGAGAAGTTTAAACATGCCTGACCTGTATCACCATTGTCATTGGACAGTTTAACCTGCCCTGTTCCCCAAGGATGGGAGGGAAGTGTTTTGAAGAAAAGTGTGTTACCATGTGCTTGTAATAAAGATTCATTCCCTGTTTTTGGAACTTCAACACAGAGCGTTGTCTCGTTTGTGTGCGGAGAAATATTTGTATGGGGTCTTATTCGGCTGGTTGGAGTGTCTGGTAGCTGCTGTGTGTTCGGGAATGGAATATATTTAAACAACGTTAACTCCTGTCGTTGCATGACTAAAGAAGCTTATTCTATGAATATGTAAATTGTGTATATGTTTTTTTTTAATAACACTTTCTTTCATACTCTTCTAATTGTGACTGGAAATCAGTTGATATATGGTACCATCAAAGTCCAAACCCCAGCCTCCTCCCAAATACATATTTCAAATCTTGATGGGACATAGGTACCGTGTGTAAAATTTTTATATCCAGCAGTTCTCCATATCACAGATGTACTGTTATTTTGGACCGGAACAAGAGATCAACTAGAATTATTTATGACCACCATTGGAAACCGAGCTCCGTTCTGTCAGGGAAGGAGATCTGCTGTTCCTAGTAATCAGGAACAGCCTTCTCTCTATATACTCCCTGTCCGTCCCATCCCCCCCCAGTTAGAAACGCCTCCCTAGGGAGCATTAACACCTTGATCGCCCCCTAGTGTTAGCCCCTGCCCTGTCACTGACATTTATACAGTAATCGGTGGCTATTTTTAGCACCGATCGCTGTATAAATGTCAATGGTCCCAAAAAAGTGGCAAGTTTCCGATCTGTCTGCCGCAATGTCGCAGTCCCGCTAAAAATCGCAGATCACCGGCATTCGTAGTAAAAAATTATAAAAATGCCATAAATCTATCCCCTATTTTGTAGACACTAACTTTTGCCCAAACCAATCAATATACGCTTATGATTTATTTTATATTTTTTCCAAGAATATGTAGAATACATATTGGCCTAAACTGATGAAGAAATTATTATTTCTTTCTCGTACATCACGGGACACAGAGCGACATAGTCATTACTATGTGGGTTATATAGATACCTTCAGGTTCTGGCACTGGCAACTTCCAAAACCGGAAGTACCCTCCCCTATATAAGCCCCTCCCATCCGGGAGTACCTCAGTTTTTTGCCAGTGTCTAAGGTGTTGGCCAAGAAGTAACATGTGTTTCACTGAGCTTGCGTACAGGTTCTTTTGGGGCCTCAGTAAGCTATTCCGGATCCGACCAAAAAAGCTTCATAGCTAAACGGTCGGTACCCGGGCCTTGCAAAGAGAAGAGCAAGGTTTTGCCTGTAATGCCTCTCTTAGGAGGGCTGGACCCTGGGATCCAGAGCTCTGGTCATACCCACGACCAAGATGTTTTCTGTGCAGGGTGCTATACAGGTCCAGGGGAGTGGAATCCTTGGGAACCCGGTCCCTGAAAGTTTGATTACAATGCCTGCCGTGATAGGTGAAGTTTGGGCTTCTGTGGACCAAACAGAGTCCTGCGGCGAGGAAAAGGTAAGTGGGGGCCCCCAGGAACTTGGTTCTATTAGGGGACCCCCAAGCCTATTTTGTCTTTCTGCCTGTTACCTAAGGTATTCCCGCTAAATATTCTGTGTATGCCTGTTACTACTGAGAAAATGTAAAAAAATTTTTATAGTAGGCAAGAAAAAAAAAAAAAAAAAAATGTAAGACCGCGGTACCTGTGTTAAACACTAGAGGCCGCTATGGTTATTTTTTTCTTCCGAAGTCAAATCCAGGCAGTTGGTAAGTTCTCTGCGGGGAAGCTGTCTCCTCTGCCCTGTTGCTGCGCTCATCCATCCCCGGGCCCTGCGGCAGGGACCCTGGCTCCCATCTAGCTCCTGTTTTTTTCAAAAAAGGCGCCGAAGGCGCACGTGCCCGCGCCTCTCTATATAGAGGCAATCTGGAAAAGGGGCGGAGCGGGTGGATGACGCTCGGTGTGCGGCGCTACTGCGCATGTGCGGGCGTCCAGCATGTTTTAAAAGCAATCAAGCTGGCTATTGAAGTGCACAAACAGAGCTAGCAACAGTAAAAAGGCACACAGAGGCGGTTGATGCAGGCATCCCCTAGAAAGGCACTTTAGTAGACACCAACTGATATATAGCAGCAATTGTGCTAGACTATTCTCAGTAAAAAGGGTGTATTACGGCTGGAATACCTCAGCTTTGGGCTTAGGAATATGCCGTCCAGAAGCTCCGGAACTAAATCTTCCAGGAAGCGAAAGGGGTCTCCATCGGGCTCTGAGGATCTTGGGCATGCTTCTGCTGCACCAGTCTCCCCTGAAAATTCAGAGGTTAGTGACCGTAGAGACCCCGCAGGAGTGCCTGGTACTGTGGCTGTCCTCAGTTCACCTGCTCCTGTGTATGTAACAGAGGAGGTTTTTTCCTCAGCTCTGGGAGGATTAGAGGAGAGATTGTCAACATTAATCGCTGCCTCCCTGTCACAGGGAAAGCACGCCCGATCTCCGTCTCCTCCTTCAGAGTACCTGTTAGCGGAGCAACAGTCCCATACAGGGATCGACCTGCCTGAAGGGGATCAGGAGGAGGTTGATTCTGTTATAGAGGAATCAACTGTGGAGGAACCTTTCTCAGCATCTCAAGCTGAAAGATTATGGGTTCAGTCTTTGACTAACATGGTCCGATCAGCATTTAAAATGCACCTTGCGGAACCATCAACCACTACTGTCTCCTCGCTGGGGTCGCTAAAAGCTCCCCAGACTGTCTGTTCCTTTCCAGTTCACCCTTTACTGGAAGGGCTTATGTACCAGGATTGGGAACATCCTGATAAAATATTTACTCCCCCCAAGAGATTTCCGGTGGTCTATCCCATGGAGGATAAGTTCATCAAAAAATGGAGGGTCCCTACAGTGGACGCAGCCATCTCTTGTGTGAATAAATCACTGACATGTCCAGTGGATAATGTCCAAATGTTCAAGGACCCAATAGATAAAAAATTGGAGTCCTTATTAAAATCTGCTTTTTCTACAGCAGGCTTGGTGACACAACCAGCAGTGGCAGCTATTGGGGTCTGCCAAGCAGTGAAGGATCAGTTGAAACAGGTCTTAAGGGACTTGCCAGATCAGCAGGCCCTTGCCCTAGCTGATCTACCTAGAGCCTTGTGCTTTGCGGTTGATGTCATAAAGGATTCAATCCATCAGGCCCTCCCGCCTTACGCTGTCTGTAGTACATATGCGCAGGCTTCTATGGCTAAAAAACTGGTCTGCTGAAGCTCCCTGTAAAAAATTGCTGGTTAGCTTCCCATTTCATGGTGAACGCTTATTCGGGGAAGACCTGGACAAATATATCCAGAAAATTTCCAACGGTAAAAGTACACTCTTGCCGGTTAAAAACAGAGTTAGAGGTCCCTCTTTTAAGAGGCCTGCTTCTCCAGTCCCTGGGGCATCGGCTGTGAAACAGTTCCGACGGCCTCCTCGGTCAAATCCCGGGGGTAAAAATCAGGGACAATCGCAGGGTAATAAGAAACCCTGGGTCAGGAGAGGTACAAAACCTCCCCCAAAGTCAAATGCATGAAGGGTTGCCCCCACTCAATCGGGTGGGGGGGAAGACTCCAGTTGTTCGCAGAGACCTGGCGGGACACGATCAGAGACAGATGGGTGCTCTCCGCAGTAAGTCTGGGATACAGATTGGAGTTAAAAGACTCTCCTCCTTCCCATTTTATGAGGTCAAACGTGCCAAGGGATCCCCGGAAGAGAGAGAGTCCCTCCTGTTGGCACTAGAACAACTATTGCTCCAAGGAGTAATTATGGAGGTTCCCCTGGAAGAATGGGGGTTCGGGTTTTACTCAAGCCTCTTTACAGTCCCGAAGCCAAACGGGGACGTGAGGCCCATATTAAATCTAAAAGGGCTAAACAAATTCCTGCATATCAGGACTTTCCGGATGGAGTCGATCCGATCGGTGGCCACTGCCCTACAAGGGGAGGAATGGTTAGCCTCGATCGACATCAAAGATGCTTATTTGCACATTCCCATCTTTCCAGTCCACCAAAAATGTCTACGCTTTGCAGTAGAAGGGCGCCATTTTCAGTTCAGAGCCTTACCCTTCGGTCTGGCCACAGCACCACGAGTGTTCACAAAAATTCTGGCCCCATTATTGGCCAATCTAAGAACGCAAGGTGTAACGATAATGGCATATCTAGACGACTTGTTGCTGATAGACCACTCAGTGAAAAAACTAGAAGTGCTCGTTCACAAGACAATCAAGTATCTGGAATCTCACGGTTGGATTATCAACCGAGACAAGTCGGCCCTAAAACCAGTCAAAAGTCTGGAATACTTGGGGCTAAGGCTAGATTCAGGCCAGAAGAAAATATTCTTGCCTCGAAAAAAGGTGTTGTCTTTGAGAGATTTGATCCACTTAGTGGGTACAAAAAGACAGCCGTCCATACGCCTGTGCATGAGGCTGCTGGGAAAAATGGTGGCATCATTTGAAGCAGTACCCTACGGTCAATTCCATTCAAGGAATTTGCAAAGGGCCATACTGTCAGCCTGGAACAAGAAAGTTCAGGCCCTAGACTTACCAATGTCCTTGTCCCCTTCCGTTCGCAAGAGCCTCCGTTGGTGGTTGGTTCCCCAGAATCTGGAAAAAGGGAAATCCTTCAGTCCGATTTTCTTGGAAGGTGGTCACTACAGATGCCAGCCTTATAGGCTGGGGAGCAGTACTGGAGCAATGGTCTCTCCAGGGCAGATGGTCGGATGCGGAAAAGGCCCTGCCCATCAATCTCTTAGAGATACGAGCAGCCCGGTATGCCCTAGTAGCATGGACATCCAAACTCCAAGGGTCCCCTGTCAGAATTCAATCAGACAATGCCACGGCAGTGGCATATATCAATCATCAGGGTGGCACCAGGAGTCGTGCAGCCCAGAGGGAAGTAAATTGCATCCTGAAATGGGCAGAAAGATATGTCCCAGCCATATCCGCGGTATTCATTCCAGGAGTGGAGAATTGGAAGGCGGACTTTCTAAGTCGCCAACAATTATGCCCAGGGGAATGGTCCCTTCACCCCGAGGTTTTTCGGACAATATGTCAGCGGTGGGGAACACCGGATGTAGATCTGCTAACATCCAGATTCAACGCAAAGGTGGACAGGTTTGTCTCTTGGACAAGGGATCCCCTAGCTTGCGGCTCGGATGCCCTAGTGTTCCCTTGGGATCAGTTCAAACTGATATATGCATTCCCACCGCCACAATTGTTACCTCGATTACTCCGCAGAATCAGGGTAGAAAAGAAACCGGTGATTCTGGTGGCTCCAGCGTGGCCCCGAAGAGCATGGTACGCAGAGATTGTAAAAATGTCAGTGGGGAGTCCTTGGACTCTCCCACATCGTCCGGACCTGCTTTCGCAAGGACCGATATACCACCCTTCCTTACCAGCCCTAGGTTTGACGGCCTGGCTATTGAAGCCCACATTCTAAAAAAGAGAGGGCTCTCTAATCCTGTGGTATCTACCATGATCAATGCCAGGAAGCCGGTATCCAGGCAGATCTACTATAGAATCTGGAAGGCGTACATCGCCTGGTGTGAGGCCAAGAAATGGCATCCACGTAAGTACGTAATAGGTAGGATTCTGGACTTCCTACAGTGGGCTGTAGATAGGAAGCTTGCCTTGAGTACTATCAAGGGTCAGATTTCGGCCTTGTCAATATTTTTTCAGAGGCCCTTGGCTTCGCATTCACTAGTCAAAGCCTTTATACAAGGAGTGATGCGTATTAGCCCTCCGGTTAATATTCCCATATGTCCATGGGACTTAAACCTGGTTCTGTCGGTTCTACAGAAACAACCATTTGAACCATTACAGCATATTTCCCTGGTTCTTCTCACCAGGAAATTGATTTTTCTAGTAGCCATTTGTTCGGCTAAAAGAGTGTCGGAATTAGCAGCTATGTCCTGTAAGGAGCCATATCTGGTTATCCATAAGGACAGAGTAGTGTTACGTCCTCATCCAGCCTTTCTTCCTAAGGTGGTATCGAGGTTTCATTTGAACCAAGATGTGGTTCTTCCTTCGTTTTTTCCCAAACCTAGTTCGGTAGAGGAAAAGTTATTACATTCTTTGGATGTAGTAAGAGCAGTTAAAGCTTATCTAAAAGCCACTGCTCGGATTCGCAGAACGGATACTTTGTTTATTCTGCCGGAAGGCCCCAGAAAGGGTCAGGCAGCGTCAAAATCTACTTTAGCCAAGTGGATTCGACAGGTCATAATGCAAGCCTATGGCTTGAGAAGGAGACCGCCTCCGTTCAAAGTTAGAGCGCACTCCATGAGAGCAGTTGGAACTTCATGGGCAGTGCATCACCAGGCCTCCCTGGCTCAAATCTGTAAGGCCGCAACATGGTCTTCAGTACACACGTTTACTAGGTTCTACCAGGTGGACGTTAGAAGTCAGGAGGATGTCGCCTTTGGGCGCAGTGTGTTGCAGGCCGCAAAAGATCCTCATGTCTGATAGCGCTCAGCTTATGTATGGTGTATCCCCCCCCTCATTGGGCATTGCTTTAGGACATCCCACATAGTAATGACTATGTCGCTCTGTGTCCCGTGATGTACGAGAAAGAAAATAGGATTTTTATAACAGCTTACCTGTAAAATCCTTTTCTTGGAGTACATCACGGGACACAGAGCTCCCACCCCTCTTTGGGGACACTTATTGCTTTGCTACAAAACCTGAGGTACTCCCGGATGGGAGGGGCTTATATAGGGGAGGGTACTTCTGGTTTTGGAAGTTGCCAGTGCCAGCACCTGAAGGTATCTATATAACCCACATAGTAATGACTGTCGCTCTGTGTCCCGTGATGTACTCCAAGAAAAGGATTTTACAGGTAAGCTGTTATAAAAATCCTATTTTTTTTGGGATATTTATTATAGCAAAAAGTAAAAATTATTATTTTTCTTCAAAATTGGCACTTTTGATTTTTGTTTATAGCGCCAAAAATATAAACCACAGAGGTGATCAAATACCGCCAAAATTTTGTTTGGGTACAGCGTCGGATGATCGCGCAATTGTCAGTTAAAACTAACACATTACTTGAGTCAGTAAAGCTCTCTGCACGGGTGGGGGGGCCTGGCAGAGGCAGCAAGAAGGGCTAAGTGGCTCAAAACTTGGTCCAGGCTTTCTGCATTCAAGGTAAAGTGGAGTTCCACCCAAAAAAGGAACTTCCGCTTTTCCGGTCCCCCCCCCCTCCGGTGTCACATTTGGCACCTTTCAGGGGGAGGGGGGAACAGATGCCTGTCTAATACAGGCTTTTGCTCCCACTTCAGGCGATAGATCGCTGCAGAATCCGCGACAATCTACGCCATGTCAAGCCCCTCCTCCGCCCCCCCACTGTTTTCTGGGAAACGCACAGGTCCCATAAGGCAGCAGGGACCAGTGAGGACGCGCAGCGCAACTCGTGCATGCACAGCAGGGAACCAGGCTGTGAAGCCACAAGGCTTTGTTTCCTACTAACCTTACTGAAGATGCCGGCGCCTGCACCCGGGAGCCGAGGGACAGCTCGGCTTCGGGTGAGGACATTGCAGGCGCCCTAGACAGGTAAGTGTCCTAATATATTAAGTCAGCAGCTGCAGTATTTGTAGCTGCTGACTTTAAAAAAAAAAAAAAAAAAAATCGGCGGAACTCCTCTTTAACCACTTAACGACCGCCCACTGTAAATATACGTCGGCAGAATGGCACCGACAGGCAGAATCACGTACATATACGTGATTGCCTTTGTATAGTTGGGGGGTCCGATCGGACCCCCCTTCTTTACAGTGGGTGGTCGTTTTACCTTCGGGAGCGATCCGGCATGAGGGGACGGCCGTTCGATTCCGGCCCCCCCCCTCTTGATCGCTCCCGGCGAATGAAAGCTTCCCCTGCCTGTGTACTGTTTACACAGGCGGGAGGAAGTGATGTCATCTCTCCTGCGGCGCTCACATATACCGAGCGCCGTACAGGAGAAGATGCCAGGTTAGTGCACACAACACTACACTGACACCAGGACACATAGGCACATAAATCGCCCCCCCAGACACCCCCAGATCACCCCCCAGTCACAGTGTCACTGATTGCAGTGACCATTTATTTAGTGATCACTGCAATCAGTGACATTTGTGACTGTAAAAGTGTCAGTACATTCAGTTTTAGGTCCAGTGTAGCCCCTAACCCCCCCCCCCCTAATAAAGGTTTAACCCCCTTGATCGCCCCCCAGGTAACCCTTTCACCCCCTATCACCACTGTCGCTAAGCGATCATTTTTCTGATCGCTATCTTAGCGTCGGTGATGCAGATCGGTAGCCAGTAATTTTTTTTAAGTTCGCCGCAGGTTTTTATAGCGTCAGGTACCCCCATATATTACCTAATAAAGGTTTTAACCCCCTAATTGCCCCTAGTTAACCCTTTCACCAGTGATCATCATATAAGTGGTACGGGTGACGCTGGTTAGTTAGTTTGCTTTTTATAGTGTCAGGGCACCCGCCGTATATAACCCAATAAAGGTTTATCGCCCGGCGGGTGATATCAATTAGGTTTTAGCGTCAGAGAGGGTCTGCGTCACACCCCAGGCAGCGTCAGGTTAGTGCCAGTAACGCTAACACCCACGCGTGAAGCATACACCCCCCTTAGTGGTATAGTATCTGAACAGATCAATATCTGATCTGATCAGATCTATACTAGCGTCCCCAGCAGTTTAGGGTTCCCAGAAACGCAGTGTTAGCGGGATCAGTCCAGATACCTGCTAGCACCTGCGTTTTGCCCCTCCGTCCAGCCCAGGCCACCCAAGTGCAGTATCGATCGATCACTGTCACTTGCAAAACACAACACACATAACTGCAGCGTTCGCAGAGACAGGCCTAATCCCTGCGACTCCAGTGCTGTAGGAGGTGATTTCGCCACCACAGTTAAAAAAAAAAAAAAAAGCATATATGCCGAAGCATGGGGGCAGCAGGAGCGGAGGAGCGATTTTGCTCCTAATGCTGCGTACATACGGTCGAAATTCTGACGGAGGCTTGCCCGTGGAAAAGTCTGACCATGTGTACGCGGCATAACTTTTGCGGGAAGATGCCCCCATGCTTCGGCATATATAAATGGTGCATGTATGCCCATCATTAGAAGTGGGTGGATGAAGGGCGGTATTCTAATGGTGGGCATACCCACCGATCAATCTTTTTTTTTTCGTTCAGCCAACAGGCTGCATGAAAAAAAAGATTACAATACATGTCCAACAAGGACCAGCAACGTACTGGTATGTTGCTGGACTTTGAATGTTTATACCAGAATGATGCCTGCGGGTTTAGGTATCATCTTGGTATCATTCTTTTCAGCCAGCGGCCGGCTTTCATGTAAAAGCAATCCTAGTGGCTAATTAGCCTCTGGACTGCTTTTACAAGCAGTGGGAGGGAATGTCCCCCCCCCCCCCGGATATAAAAAGCGCCATTGGGAAATTGGGAAAGCATTTTATCACACCGATCTTGGTGTGGTCAGATGCTTTGAGGGCAGAGGAAAGATCTAGGGTCCAATAGACCCCAGTTTTTTCAAAAAAGAGTACCTGTCATTACCTATAGCTATCATAGGGGATATTTACATTCCCTGAGATAACAATAAAAATGATAAAAAAAAATAAAAAAATATGGAAGCAACAGTTTAAAAAAAAAAAAAAGCACCCCTGTCCTGCTCTTGCCCAATGGCGAATGCAAGCGTCGGTCTGGCGTCACATGCATGGTGCAATTGCTGTTTACATATGAGGTATCACCGCGAAGGTCAGATCGAGGGCAGTAATTTTAGCAGTAGACCTCCTCTGTAAATCTAACGGGGTAACCTGTAAATGCTTTTAAAGGCTTTTAAAAATGTATGTAGTTTGTCGCCAATGCGCGTTTGTGCGAAATTTTAAAGCATGTCGTGTTTGGTATCTATGTACTCGGCCTAAGATCATCTTTTTTATTTCATCAAACATTTGGGCAATATAGTGTGTTTTAGTGCATTAAAATTAAAAAAAGTGTATTTTTTCCCCAAAAAAATGCGTTTGAAAAATCGCTGCGCAAATACTGTGTAGAAAAAAAAAATGCAACACCCACCATTTTATTCTGTAGGGCCTTTGCTTTAAAAATATAATGTTTGGGGGTTCAACATAATTTTCTTGCAAAAAAAAATTTTTTTCATGTAAACAAAAAGTGTCAAAAAGGGCTTTGTCTTCAAGTGGTTAGAAGAGTGGATGTGAGCTTCTTAATGTTGTGTATAAAATGCCAGAACAGTTCAAAACCCCCCAAATTACCCCATTTTGGAAAGTAGACACCCCAAGCTATATACTGAGAGGCATGTCGAGTCCATGGAATATTTTATATGTTGACACAAGTTGCGGAAAAAATATATATATTTTTTTTTTTGCACAAAGTTGTCACTAAATGATATATTGCTCAAACATGCCATGGGCATATGTGGAATTACACCCCAAAATACATTCTGTTGCTTCTCCTGAGTACGGGGATACCACATGTGTGAGACTTTTTGGGAGCCTAGCCGCGTACGGGACCCCAAAAACCAATCACCGCCTTCAGGCTTTCTAAGGGTGTAAATTTTTGATTTCACTTCTCACTGCCTATCACAGTTTCGGAGGCCATGGAATGCCCAGATGGCACAAACCCCCCCCCCCAAATGACCCCATTTTGGAAAGTAGACACCCCAAGCTATTCGCTGAGAGGTATTGTGAGTATTTTGCAGATCTCGCTTTTTGTCACAAAGTTTTGAAAATTTTAAAAAAAAATGAAAAAAAAATAAAATGTTCTTTCTTCATTTTCAAAAACAAATGAGAGCTGTAAAATACTCACCATGCCTCTCAGAAAACAGCTTGGGGTGTCTACTTTCCAAAATTGGGTCATTTGGGGGGGTTTTGTGCTATTTTGGCATTTTATGGCCTTCGAAACTGTGATAGGTAGTGAGGAGTCAAATCAAAAATTTGTGCCTAGAAATCCTGAAGGCGGTGATTGGTTTTCGGGGTCCCGTACGCGGCTAGGCTCCTAAAAAGTCCCACACATGTGGTATCCCCGTACTCAGGAGAAGCAGCAAAATTTATTTTGGGGTGCAATTCCACATATAACCATGGCATGTGTGAGCAATATATCATTTAGTGACAACTTTTTGTAATTTTTTTTTTTGTCATTATTCAATCACTTGGGACAAAAAAAAAATATTCAATGGGCTCAACATGCCTCTCAGCAATTTCCTTGGGGTGTCTACTTTCTAAAATGGGGTCATTTGGGGGGGTTTTGTACTGCCCTGCCATTTTAGCACCTCACGAAATGAGATAGGCAGTCATAAATTTAAAGCTGTGTAAATTCCAGAAAATGTACCCTAGTTTGTAAACGCTATAACTTTTGCGCAAACCAATAAATATACGCTTATTGACATTTTTTTTACTAAAGACATGTGGCTGAATACATTTTGGCCTAAATGTATGACTAAAATTGAGTTTATTCGATTTTTCTTATAACAAAAAGTAGAAAATATCATTTTTTTTCAAATTTTTCGGTCTTTTTCCGTTTATATCGCAAAAAATAAAAATCGCAGAGGCAATCAAATACCATTAAAAGAAAGCTCTATTTGTGGGAAGAAAAGGACGCAAATTTCATTTGGGTACAACATTGCATGTCCACACAATTTACAGTTAAAGCAGCGCAGTGCAAAATTCTGAATTCACCTCTGGTCCTTTAGCTACCAAATGGTCCGGGGCTTAAGTGGTTAAGATTATGCAGTCTTCCTTTTTCTGGAGACCTTTTGGTCATGCCAGGATTGGATACAGTTATAGGGCCCTTTCACATGGGCTTGTCCGTGTACGGACTCCGCTTTGCTCAACAGGGATCGATTCGCTGACCCCCGCCGAGCAGGCGGATGACAGGTCCGTCTCCGCTCACTGTGCAGAGACAGACTTGTCAGGGCCCCGCAGTCCTCTATGGAGATTGGATGAAAATGGGCCGCCTGTCCGGTTTTTTTTGTTGTTCGATCCTATCCAATCCGATTCTTCAGACTAAGGCCCCTTTCACACTGAGGCGGGAGGTGCGGTGGCAGTAAAGCGGCGCTATTTTTAGCTTCACTTTACCTTCGGATTTGCAGCGGTATTCGGCCGCTAGTGGTGCGGTTTTATCCCCGCTAGTGGCCGAAAAAGGGTTAATACGTCTGGCAAAGGATGGATGTTGTCTAATGGTTGTCAGCGGCTTCCATAAACTTCCACCTGTATGTGGCTCATTATAAACCTAAAAAGGTGTACATAGCGTAATCCAGTACATAACCTCTTTATTTATTTAAATTTATGCATATAGGTGTACACTTACAATGTATCAAGCTTGGTTAAAACAGAAATCAATATCTTTAATTATGTCGTTCAATCCTGCTATACCTTGCACCGCCACAGTGGTGTTCCCGGGTAAGGCAAAGCAGATGATCCGACGGCGTAGGTTGCTGCGTAGTCACGCGCTGACACGTTTTGGCAGAGGGCGCCCTGACAGCCGTTTATACAACATCCATCCAACAATCCAGGATCTCCAGAAACACACCAGTCTTTTGATGACATCTGAGATTTAAAAGATATGCTCTGAATCTGCTTACATCTGGTAAGTGTGCTTCCTTTGGGGATATTCACACAAGCTTTGTGTGGAAGATTATCGTTTGTGAAGATTGACTAACAGGAGTTTTTCGTTCTATTATTTCTGAAGTGAATTTTCTTCTCATCCCACACTCTGCCATCAGCAGAGTTCACATGGACTGTGCACTCATTCTAAATATATTTACTCTTTCGTTGCACGCAAAAACCACTTGCGTGCAGTAAAGGAGGGCCCTTGCCCTTGGCGTGGCCCATTACCCTTGCTAATTTGGGGAAGCAAAGTGCTTTTACTTCCTGTGGCATCCTTGATGATGTCATCCAGAGAAGCCCCAAAAAGTCTGTCGCCCTTAAAAGGCAGATCCAACAGGGCTTTCTTGGAAGTCTGGTCCGCAGACCAGCCCTTTTAGCCAGATCAGGCGGCGTATTGCTACTGCATAAACCGAAGTTTAGACAGCAGGGGAATAGTATTCATGTCTGACTCGCAGACAAACCTAAGGCCCTGGACCAACAGGTCGGCCAATGTTATCTCATCAGGAGGAGCATCTCGCTCCTTAACCCCTGGAGTAGCAATCTTGCCCATTCAGTAAGTGTGTGAGACACTAGGGCCCCCGCCAATGCCGGGCGTACTGCCGAGCCTACCACTGAGTATAGGTAGCAAGCGAGTGCTTCAGCCTTCTTATCCACAGGGTCCTTGAAAACAGGAGCCCCTTCTACAGGAATTGTGGTGGCTCTATCAAGTCTGGACACCGGAGGGTCCACTATAGGGGGGAGAGGTCCATTTCTTCAGAAAACTCTCCTAAAAAGGGGTACCGTACCGCAAACCTCTTTGGGGCTGTAAAGACCCTCAGTGGGTTCTCCCATTCCTTGTATAAGAGTTTATCAAAAGACACACAAGGGAACACCTTAGCAGTGCGGGCAGGTCTATGAAACCCAAGTGGACCGGAGTCTCTGCTGCTTCTGCAGTATTTTCCAATTTTAGCATATCCCGCACTGCAGTAATAAGGTCAGATACCAAAGCCGTCTCGCGTACTGACCTGGACTTTGAGTCATTCTCACTGTCCGGTCACGGTCTGCAGTCTCTGATGCGTCAGAATCTGGGCCCCGAGCCGTAGCTGGACCTGGTTCTGCACCAGAATTATCCCCAGAAGCTTGCAGGGGATGGGGCGTTTACTACCCCCTGTATTCCCGTGTGCTGCTTCCACCCTGGCAGCAAACGCCTCTAGGATTGCAGTCATAGCGTTCATAGACACCTCAGGGGCACCAGCTGCTAAATCTGGTGTTTCAGGGGAGAAGACATCTGGCTCAGATGCCATGCTGACCACACGCTGACACTCACAGGGCTCCAGGCAAGATATCAATAGGCCACCCTCCTGTGCTGCAGAGAGGCCGGGTCACCCAGAGGACTCTCCACCCTGGATAGGTACTGCTATGCTGCGCCTGTGATGCTGTCCCCCTGCTGCTGTGTCAGTCTGCTTCTTTTATCAGCACTTCCTGTGTGAATTTTCGCGCCAGTGTAATGCACCCTAGAGGCCGGAGGCTCTCGAAAAATGGTTGCCAAAAACGTCTGTATGGAAGATAATGTGGGCTCTAAGAAAATGGCCGCTGACAGAAGATAGAGGTCAAGCAGCCATAGCCCACAAAAAGATGGCCGCCGAACGGCAATATCTGCATACAGGGTGGACAAACATGGCCGTCGATCAGCTGATAGGGGCCAGTGGGTGTGGCCGAACCACAGGAAGATGGCCGCCGGGCAGTCACAAGAGGCCAAACTTGGCATGGACCACCTCAAAATGGCCGCCGACAGCATGGAGGAGGAAGGACACAAACACAGGTAAGAAAAAATGACATTTCTTTTAAATGTTAGTTACAGCCAGCCCCGCTCCAGTGGGACCCCCTAGGTGACCCCCAGCACCCAGCAACCTTTAGCTAGAAGCCCAGGGAGGAGGGAAAGGCAGGGAGAGAGGGAAGAAAGGGGCCACAACCACTTACTTGATCTCTCCAGGAATGTCCAGCTAAATCACCCAGCCGAAGCTGAGCGGTCCGATGCAGGCCCTGGAGCGTAAGCTCACCGGCCACCCGTGGAGCGACGGGCATGTCGTGGAAAACCCAGCGCGTAGCTAGGGTCGGCACACGCTCGATGGCCGAAACTGGGGAGACTACAAGGATCCAGCCTGTCACCCAGTCGGCAGTTGATCGAAGATCGCAGGAAACAACAAATGTAGCAAAAAAAAAAAATTATATATATATATATATATATATATATATCTCAAAAAATTGAGAACAGAGTCTATTTGATAAAACAGCGCTTAGTATTGGATAATGTCCAACTTCAAAAAATGTATGCGGTATGGTGGAAAAGAAATAAAATCACAAAGGATGCAGTAAAGTCACAGTTCTTAGTGTGGTAGGTGTTTCTAAGAGATGGATGAATCGTGCACCCTACACCAGCTCCCAATCTTCACCACAGATGTGATATAAGGTCCCCCGCTGGGGTTCAAACTCACCAGAACAGTAAATCAAATGAGCCTTGCAAGATAAATTCCTCCTAATTCAAACTTCCATCACCACCTCAGGAATCGGTATGGGTTAAAACTCCATTCGAGGTACATATAAAACACAAATTCACTGACATAGTGTAATCCTTCTTTATTTTAAATTAACCCATATAAAACATATCCCCGCTTCCAATATACGTACAATAGTTCAACTTGTAAATGACATATAGGAATGAAACATAATCACCGCTCTCCTCCGAACACAGGGGCCGCACTCGTGCTGCAAGCGCAAAACTACAGACGCTTCCTGGTTACGTTCTGGTTAGCGGTGGAACGCACACTCCTCACTTCCTGGATACGCCGTTGTAGCCACGCCCTGACGCGTTTCGTCACTTCCGACTTCAACAGAGGGCGTGGCTACTCGGCGTAAACACGGACCTTATATTATCCCTCCTCCACGGCCATTGGATAGGACAGCCCTACTCGTCCGCTCCTATTGGTACAGAGCCCGAGCGGAAGACGAGACGGACGTCGGCCGTGTTGAGTCACAGGGAATGCATAAATACATAAACAAGCTCCGTGACATAAAGACTGCACTTTTTCAAAAAATATTAATAACTGGTGAAATGCGGTTTGTTTAAACTATGAAAAATATTTGGTTTTCACCTAACAGTATATTTTCAATATAATAAATGTGCCACATTTCGAACACTACTAATCACTCTATTACAAACAGGGGGGTTGCGATGTCACAGCCCCATATGTATAATATATTAAAAAGTGTGCCTTAATGGTCATTAAAATGAATGTCTGACTGTCGGTCACAGAGGGCCAATTAGGTATCCGTGATTTCAGTGGGTTAAATGAGAAATGGACACCCAAGTTTTTTATATGTCCATATCCCCAGTGTTTAACCCACTAATCACTGACAGTAGAATTAATACATAAAACAACAAGGGGAACACAATCAAAACTGGAGGATCTGCTACTATATAAATATAGCAGATAAAATACATACAATGTTAAATCTCAATAAGCATTACATGTATGAAAAGTAATGGAGAATAAAAAAGCATAAATTAAATAAAATAAAATAAAAATAAAATAAAATAAAATAGACAAGGCTTGGAGTAAAATGAGCTGTATATATAAGACTGGATTTTGATAAAATCGTTCAAAGGTGATATGCCAAAATTAAAATCCTTAATAAAAATACGATGAGAAATAAAATGAAAACGGAGAACCTCAAATATCTAAAAAATTACATCACTTTAAAAATGAAATAAAATAATAATAGATATTTGTATATTCGTGGATAACAGTTGATAATATAAGAGGGGGCACAAATGCTTTAATAATCACTGATAAAGCAGTTGATATCTAAATCAACGTTTAACCCCCTCGGTGCCAATGTATCAACTGAAAATATCCATTGAGTTTCTAGTTTGGAAAGTTCTCTTACAAGATTTGCCCCCCTCCATGGAGTTTTAAGGTGATCAACCCCCCAAAATTTTAGGCCTGCTGGATTTTGATCATGAAAGAGCTTGAAGTGTAAGGACACGTTATGGTCTTTATAACCTAGTTTGATATTTGCTATGTGTTCAGCTATCCTTATTTTGAGTGCTCTTTTAGTGCGACCTACATACATAAGTTTGCATGGGCATTCCAGGATGTAGACCACATAGGTTGTGTTACATGTAATAAAATCATTTATTTGGAACTCAGAATTATTAGAGGTAGAGACAAAGGTCTCAATAGCTCTTAGAGGTCTTTCAACTTCTCTACATGGGCGACATTTCCGACAAGAGAAGAACCCATCTCTATCCCAGAAAGATGGAGGTTTTTTTGGGGGGTCTAGTATCTTTTTAACTATTCTGTCTCCATAATTTGGAGCTTTTCTGTAGATAAAACCTGGTTTCAGTGGAATAACATTCCTGAGTATTTTATCAAGTAAAAGGATGTGCCAGTGAGAGGAAAAGATCTTTTCAACTTCTTTATATTGTGAGTGATATCCAGAAATGAAGCTCCACTCATGTATATTTTTGTTATGCAGAGGTGCGGTATCCGTTAGACAAACTCTTCTAGGTATTTTTAGGAGGTCACTTATAATTGTATCAATGCATATTTCTTTGTAGCCCTTTTCTATGAATTTTCCTTTTAGGGTCAGTGCTTGGGACTTGTAATCTTCATCGTTAGTGCAATTTCGACGAACTCGCATTAGTTGACCTTTCGGTATGTTCTTAAGCCACATCGGGTGGTGTCCACTTTGTGTTGGGAGGTAGCTGTTAGAGTCAGTTGGCTTAAAGTAGACTTTTGTTCCCAATTTATTACCAGTCCGAAAAATATTCAAATCCAAAAAGTGGATACTTTGTTGGTTGTATTCACTAGTGAGTCTAATATTGCACTTATTGTCCGTTAGTTCTTCTAAAAACATTTCCAATGAAGATAAAGTACCCGCCCAGATAAAAAATAAATCATCGATATATCTTCGATATAAAATCAGCTGATCTCTCCTGTGATTAAAAATGGTCTTATCCTCCCATTCCGCCATAAATAAATTAGCTATACTCGGGGCAAATTTAGCCCCCATAGCTACCCCTTTTTTCTGGGAGTAAAAATGGCCATCATACCAGAAATAGTTACTTGCAAGACAAAAATCCAAGCAGTTCCGTAAAAAGATTTTTTGAGCGAATGTGATATCGTCTCTTTTGCATAATGCCCAATTGAGGGCTAAGAGAGCGTCATCGTGCTGAATCACAGTGTACAAAGATGACACATCAGCTGTTACCAGAAAAACTTCTTCTTTCCCAGTTAAATCAATCTCTTCAAGTAATATGAGTAAATCCTTAGTGTCCTTTAAATATGCACGTGTCTGGGTAACGCTTTTTTGAAGAAAGTGGTCAAGATATTGGCCCACTCGAGCGGTAACAGACCCAATTCCATTTACTATGGGTCTTGCTGGAGGGCGGTTGAGATCTTTATGAATCTTGGGCAAAGTGTAGATGGTGGGTATTCTACTAGCGCTTGGTGTCAAATATTTGCGTTCTTTCATAGAGAGAGCTCTTTTCTGAAAACCAGCTTCTACAAGTGTCCCAAGATTTTCTTCATATTGTGAAGTGGGATCATTGTTTAGCATACGGTAAGTATGGCAGAAAAGGGGCAGAGGATCATCCAATTACAGAGGAAGACCAGCTACACACCCTCAACAAATGCCTCAATACAGGGACCCCCCTCACGGGCCGGTATACAGGGAACCACAGTGGCAAAATCCACCCCGTTGGGAACGAGAGAGGACACCACAAACCGGTATGTGGAGAGAAGAATTAGAGGATGTAGGGCCGGGAGAAGGACCCAAAAACAGAAAAAGAAGGAGGAGGGAACAAGAATAAGTGGTATTTTTAACCTAAGCAATGCAATTTTAACCGATAAGGAAACAAACATTTTAAACCTAGGACTTAAATGTGGATTGAATCGTCCGATAAATAAATTCAATGTGTTCATTGATGTGCATAAGTACATGAGGAAGATAAATATGAAGAAATATTTTTTAACAAAAAATTATAATCCAGTAACAAATGTATCCTCAGTCCCCACAGATAGTGGTTTGCGCAATAAATCTCTGTTCAACCCTCTGATAGGCACTAATCAGCCTCTTGACGTGTTCAAGGGATTGATATTGCGTGACCTGGAACACATAAAACCGAAGAGAAATGTGAATCCAAGACACATTAAAGAGGGTATAGAACTTTTGGAGAAGAGAAAGGATATTATCATCAGGCCCGCAGATAAAGGTGGAGGTGTCGTGATCTTAACGAAAGAATTTTATCATGAACAGATGATGGAAATGTTGTTAGATAAAGAGACTTACCGTATGCTAAACAATGATCCCACTTCACAATATGAAGAAAATCTTGGGACACTTGTAGAAGCTGGTTTTCAGAAAAGAGCTCTCTCTATGAAAGAACGCAAATATTTGACACCAAGCGCTAGTAGAATACCCACCATCTACACTTTGCCCAAGATTCATAAAGATCTCAACCGCCCTCCAGCAAGACCCATAGTAAATGGAATTGGGTCTGTTACCGCTCGAGTGGGCCAATATCTTGACCACTTTCTTCAAAAAAGCGTTACCCAGACACGTGCATATTTAAAGGACACTAAGGATTTACTCATATTACTTGAAGAGATTGATTTAACTGGGAAAGAAGAAGTTTTTCTGGTAACAGCTGATGTGTCATCTTTGTACACTGTGATTCAGCACGATGACGCTCTCTTAGCCCTCAATTGGGCATTATGCAAAAGAGACGATATCACATTCGCTCAAAAAATCTTTTTACGGAACTGCTTGGATTTTTGTCTTGCAAGTAACTATTTCTGGTATGATGGCCATTTTTACTCCCAGAAAAAAGGGGTAGCTATGGGGGCTAAATTTGCCCCGAGTATAGCTAATTTATTTATGGCGGAATGGGAGGATAAGACCATTTTTAATCACAGGAGAGATCAGCTGATTTTATATCGAAGATATATCGATGATTTATTTTTTATCTGGGCGGGTACTTTATCTTCATTGGAAATGTTTTTAGAAGAACTAACGGACAATAAGTGCAATATTAGACTCACTAGTGAATACAACCAACAAAGTATCCACTTTTTGGATTTGAATATTTTTCGGACTGGTAATAAATTGGGAACAAAAGTCTACTTTAAGCCAACTGACTCTAACAGCTACCTCCCAACACAAAGTGGACACCACCCGATGTGGCTTAAGAACATACCGAAAGGTCAACTAATGCGAGTTCGTCGAAATTGCACTAACGATGAAGATTACAAGTCCCAAGCACTGACCCTAAAAGGAAAATTCATAGAAAAGGGCTACAAAGAAATATGCATTGATACAATTATAAGTGACCTCCTAAAAATACCTAGAAGAGTTTGTCTAACGGATACCGCACCTCTGCATAACAAAAATATACATGAGTGGAGCTTCATTTCTGGATATCACTCACAATATAAAGAAGTTGAAAAGATCTTTTCCTCTCACTGGCACATCCTTTTACTTGATAAAATACTCAGGAATGTTATTCCACTGAGACCAGGTTTTATCTACAGAAAAGCTCCAAATTATGGAGACAGAATAGTTAAAAAGATACTAGACCCCCCAAAAAAACCTCCATCTTTCTGGGATAGAGATGGGTTCTTCTCTTGTCGGAAATGTCGCCCATGTAGAGAAGTTGAAAGACCTCTAAGAGCTATTGAGACCTTTGTCTCTACCTCTAATAATTCTGAGTTCCAAATAAATGATTTTATTACATGTAACACAACCTATGTGGTCTACATCCTGGAATGCCCATGCAAACTTATGTATGTAGGTCGCACTAAAAGAGCACTCAAAATAAGGATAGCTGAACACATAGCAAATATCAAACTAGGTTATAAAGACCATAACGTGTCCTTACACTTCAAGCTCTTTCATGATCAAAATCCAGCAGGCCTAAAATTTTGGGGGGTTGATCACCTTAAAACTCCATGGAGGGGGGCAAATCTTGTAAGAGAACTTTCCAAACTAGAAACTCAATGGATATTTTCAGTTGATACATTGGCACCGAGGGGGTTAAACGTTGATTTAGATATCAACTGCTTTATCAGTGATTATTAAAGCATTTGTGCCCCCTCTTATATTATCAACTGTTATCCACGAATATACAAATATCTATTATTATTTTATTTCATTTTTAAAGTGATGTAATTTTTTAGATATTTGAGGTTCTCTGTTTTCATTTTATTTCTCATCGTATTTTTATTAAGGATTTTAATTTTGGCATATCACCTTTGAACGATTTTATCAAAATCCAGTCTTATATATACAGCTCATTTTACTCCAAGCCTTGTCTATTTTATTTTATTTTATTTTTATTTTTATTTTATTTAATTTATGCTTTTTTATTCTCCATTACTTTTCATACATGTAATGCTTATTGAGATTTAACATTGTATGTATTTTATCTGCTATATTTATATAGTAGCAGATCCTCCAGTTTTGATTGTGTTCCCCTTGTTGTTTTATGTATTAATTCTACTGTCAGTGATTAGTGGGTTAAACACTGGGGATATGGACATATAAAAAACTTGGGTGTCCATTTCTCATTTAACCCACTGAAATCACGGATACCTAATTGGCCCTCTGTGACCGACAGTCAGACATTCATTTTAATGACCATTAAGGCACACTTTTTAATATATTATACATATGGGGCTGTGACATCGCAACCCCCCTGTTTGTAATAGAGTGATTAGTAGTGTTCGAAATGTGGCACATTTATTATATTGAAAATATACTGTTAGGTGAAAACCAAATATTTTTCATAGTTTAAACAAACCGCATTTCACCAGTTATTAATATTTTTTGAAAAAGTGCAGTCTTTATGTCACGGAGCTTGTTTATGTATTTATGCATTCCCTGTGACTCAACACGGCCGACGTCCGTCTCGTCTTCCGCTCGGGCTCTGTACCAATAGGAGCGGACGAGTAGGGCTGTCCTATCCAATGGCCGTGGAGGAGGGATAATATAAGGTCCGTGTTTACGCCGAGTAGCCACGCCCTCTGTTGAAGTCGGAAGTGACGAAACGCGTCAGGGCGTGGCTACAACGGCGTATCCAGGAAGTGAGGAGTGTGCGTTCCACCGCTAACCAGAACGTAACCAGGAAGCGTCTGTAGTTTTGCGCTTGCAGCACGAGTGCGGCCCCTGTGTTCGGAGGAGAGCGGTGATTATGTTTCATTCCTATATGTCATTTACAAGTTGAACTATTGTACGTATATTGGAAGCGGGGATATGTTTTATATGGGTTAATTTAAAATAAAGCAGGATTACACTATGTCAGTGAATTTGTGTTTTATATGTACCTCGAATGGAGTTTTAACCCATACCGATTCCTGAGGTGGTGATGGAAGTTTGAATTAGGAGGAATTTATCTTGCAAGGCTCATTTGATTTACTGTTCTGGTGAGTTTGAACCCCAGCGGGGGACCTTATATCACATCTGTGGTGAAGATTGGGAGCTGGTGTAGGGTGCACGATTCATCCATCTCTTAGAAACACCTACCACACTAAGAACTGTGACTTTACTGCATCCTTTGTGATTTTATTTCTTTTCCACCATACCGCATACATTTTTTGAAGTTGGACATTATCCAATACTAAGCGCTGTTTTATCAAATAGACTCTGTTCTCAATTTTTTGATACATTTTATATATTTACTGTTTTATGGGTGTCAGTTTCTTTCATCTATAATTTTAAACAGCTGCTGCTATTTCTTATAAGAACACCTTTTATCATTAATGTGATATTGGTTATATCTAATTTTATATATATATCTGTATGTTATCTTTTTACTTTATTATTATTATTATTATTCTGATCTCAGAATAAGTTAATTGGTAAACCGTTCCCCTTGGCGCCGAGAAGTGCACTTGTGGGCCCCTATAGTTTATGTGCACCTTTTTTATATATATATATATATATATAATATAATCTTTTTTCCCCGGACCAATGGGCCCAAAGGGAGCCATGTCCTACTCCTTGCTAGACAGAAAAAAACTGATCTGCGAAGATGCAGACTGAGAGGGTATACCCAGAGGGTCCGCGGTACTGTAGAAGGTGTGATGCAACACTTTTTACAAGTTTTTCTGCCTAGTCACTCCTAATTAACGGATAATACCCACTTTGTCAATAGAGAAGCTGTGTCGGTCCATGGACTCAGAGAAAAGGATTTTACGGTGAGTAAAAAATCCTATTTTAGCGCTATTAATGTTTATGTAATAATTTCTATTTTTATTTGGACATATTTTGAGCCTTTTTATAATGCTATAAAGTCAAATCTGCAAAGCAGCAACCTGGTCAAGTTCACCACCTTTGTCCGACATTATCATCTGGACCTAATCTCCAGCCAGGACCAGGGTTTTGAGGGGGAAAAACCTCCTGGTAAGAATGAGCTCCGGCCTGTTCGCACAGCCCACGTGCAGAGCCCGCCAGGAAGTCGCACTGCGCTGGCTAATCACAGGCAGTGAGACATTTTCCGACCTCTCGCTGCCAATGTCTCGTCTGTGAGTGCGTGGTTATCCTTTTTCAAGGTCTGGCCTGGAAGATGACCGGGGTAAAACCAGAGTTCGACTAAATGGTAACTGTTTCTAGTAGTCTTCCAGGACAGCATGTTCCCACCCTAAAGTTTAATCTGTTGTTGGGTGGTGTTCTGTATGGTTTTTCAGATCCATCCTTCAGTTCTCGTGGGTAACTGACCATGGGCCTGAGGGACTGCCTTAAGTAGATTAAAGATGCAGCATGTTTCCCGATTTTGGTGGGAGGAGCTCCATCTCTCAAGGGCTGTCCTGGAAGATTACTGGAAACAGAGTTACCCGTATGTTTAAGGTCATCTTTTTATATGTATGGTTTTGGGGAAAAAAATAAAACAAAATGGTGTGTATGATGCGCTCAATTAAAAATTCACACGCTACGTTTTCAAAAGCAGCAAATACCTCTTTGCGGAAGTGCATTAAGCTATTCACAAGAATTAGAGGAAAACGGTCAACAAAATCAAATACTGCATATGAGAATAGTTCTGCCTAAAGTGGTGCTAATATTGGTTAAGGGAAAGGAGGTTTTTTTTTTTTTTAATGTATGTAAAACCCGGTTTTCCTTTTCATTCTAGAAGCGGCTGCCATTTCATTTCCAAGATGAACCTGCATTTCTTCTGCTCCTGCAAGATCTTACAAATCAAGTTTCCCAACAAACCATGAAGGTAAGATTTAAGAAAATCATTTTTTTTTTATTTTTTTTTATTTTTATATGTTTCTAGTTGCACTAATATGTGACTATAGTGCTTCCAGCCTTGTCCTGCACAGATATTTTCCAAAGTGCCAGCACCTTTTTTTTAGTTTTTACAGCATATGCACATGAACTTTACTTCAGCTGGCAAAAACGGTTCATTTTCAGTTTGAAAAGTTCTCAGGGGGTGTGTACATCTGCACCAACACACCCCCTGCCTCTGTCCCCCCTCCCCTAAGAGACATGGCTGTGCTGATGGATAGAAATATATAGTGTAGATTCTCATACACAGCACTATCAGTGACTTCACTCACTGAAGTGCTGAAATCTCTGCCGACTTTTCTGACCATTGAAACAAGCTGCAGAGGAGGAGAGAGGAGTGAGAAGGGAGGGGGGAGCAGCTATGCTCTGCGAAGTTTCAGGAACGAGCAGAGGGAGGAGAGCCGACATCAATCAAGCAAAATGACAGGAAAGGGGGTAGATCCAGACTTCATATCCAGGCCATTGTCGGTATGATGCTGTATGACAGACTGTAGAACCTCCCACAGGTATTTATCTCGATCTTAACAGAATGGGGGCACTTCTGAGAGGGCTGGAAAGGTTTATAGATATCAGCAGCTCACATAGAATAGATGTAAGCAAAAAAAAGGAAACCCATACTTCTCTTTTAAAGGGATCATCCCGTGCTTGGGTAACACCACAGTTAATATCTTACATTCACGGTGTCCGGGAGCCGACTGAGGAAGACGTGCAGACATTGAGCTCTGCAACCATACCTTACATCCATAGCCATCCTCGCTACTTATTACTTGGATGATACTCCAAATCTACCCCCATTGCTCCTGAGGGTCTCCTACCTGCAATCCGGTGTACATTTTTGACTTTGGGCCGGCCGTCCAGAACTTGCCAGGCCAGTTTCATGCAGCTCGGGCCCAACGCCATCTTGGGGCCCACAAAGCCTCCAACACCTCCCAGGGGGTCTACGGATACCCACAGGACACCCTGCGTCTCCATCCAGGCTTGGATGGGGGTGTCTATACAGTAAGGAGCCCCCTCGGTCTTCTTCCTGGCCCGTGGTCGGCTCCGGAGCCTGACAGCCATCTTGCGGCCTACAATAACATTTGCATCCTCCGGCCTGGAGTGCTGCGGTCGGCGGGGTTTACGGCGAGAGGCTCGGCCATACCTGTGCCTGCACTGGATGGAGCTAGCTGCCTGAGAGATCCCGGAACGTTCGGCCTCACACACCCGCGGCGGCCAGCCTTAGGAAAGTCCGCGGCTCCGGCCTACCTCTGGAAGTCGGCGGCCATCTTGCTGCTCCCACTACACCCAACGCAGCATCCAGCAAGAAGGACCATCCCACACAGGGTAAGCGGGGCAGGGGTGAAATACAGGACATTAGACCTAGGCTAATCCCCCCCTGGCTGGCAGACGGGAGTACCTGGTGGGAGCCCTGATCCCATAGGCTTAAGGGGCGGCCATCTTGCTACACCCGACCATAGTGCTGCTGGGTCCCCCCCCTGCCCACTTGAACCTGCTTCACCCTATACATCAAATCCTGGCTATTCTGGCCTACGGGGCAGCTGAGCCTATACCTCATCCATCTCGCCCTCCCCGCACTCCTCCAGTCACACACTGACAAGGAGTGTAGCGGCCATCTTGCTCCACCCGGACTCAGTGCTAACTCTTACCACTGACCTCCATCCACTCCCTCCTCGGCCACCGGTACTGCCTAAACTGCCGTGTCGCTGTGCTGCAGCACATGCACAGGCACTCCAAAAAGGACAGTAACATCACAGTAAGCACTGATCCCCATTTGCAACACGGGTCGCATCCTCTGCTCATCCGTTCCACCTTTGATGATGCGTGGCTGAGGATGGAGGGCTGAAGACATGCACCGCTGAGCTCTGTGCTCTCCCGACGACCGCAGGCTACGTTCCCAACCAATCACGCCCAACCGGCTGATGGCGGCTTCCAGCTCTACCTCTGCTGACTCCGCTGAACTGCAACAAGGTACTATTCAACGGTACCTGCTACGCACAACATCGCAGGACTCCCGTACAGGGAAGGATAAACCCTCGTCAACCCGAGCCTCAGGCAGATCACAACCTCCTCCCCCGACTGCAGCAGCTTCCTCTGCCGGTGGGACCGGCCCGGGTACACACCCGGCTCCTCTGATGGATCCCACTGCCCTTGGCGAGGGCACTGTCTCAGCGGAGACGCTTTCCCCAGGCGCCACATCCACTGCCATACTGTCTGCCTTCCGAGCTGACTTTGATTCCTGGGCTTCCAAAATGGAAACTTCTCTCCATGTTGAACTAAATGCCCTCAAACAACGGGTCTCCGCGTCTGAGGTCACGGTTTCTGCTATGGTCACCACCCAAGAAGACCACTCAGCCCGCGTAACGGCGCTTGAAAATGCATCTACGGCTCATCTCTCCCGTCTAAGGCAACACCAGCTCCGGATAGAAGATAGTGCGAACCGGAGTCGCAGGAGCAACATCCGGCTGCAGGGGGTCCCGGAGGCGACCTCAGGTACTGATCTCAAACCCACTGTCATTGCTATCCTTAACCAGGTCCTGGGCAGGGAAGTTACATCTCCCATTGAATTGGACAGAGTACATAGAGTGGGAGGCATAGGAGGGGATCGCAGGGACCGCCCTCGTGACGTCCTCTGCCGGGTGCACTACTATACCCTAAAGGAGGAGATTTTGCGCAAGGCCTGGCGCCTGGGGCCACTAGACTTTCACGGATCATCTATACACCTCTATCCGGACCTTTCCCGCAACACGCTGTACATGCGGCGAATGGTCCGCCCTCTGCTGGACTTGCTTCGCCAAGTAGGCGCCACGTACACTTGGGGTCACCCATTCAGCATCAAAGTGACCCGGGAAGATAACCACAAATTTGTCCTCTCAGACCCGGACCAGCTTCCTGCCTTCTTCCTGTTCCTGGGCCGGGACCCTGTTGTCGTCCCGAACTGGTTGGACCCCCCAGATGACCGTCAGCGGCTACCGGGCCCTCCTCTGCAACGTCGAGGACGCCCTCAGTCTAGATCGGTACCTTCTGGTCCTAGAGAGCGGCGAGCCACGTCACCAGAGGACTGATCCGGACTCTGTCGTCTGTGACCTGAAATGGTTCTTTCTGCTATGTCCTTTTACCTACTAGGTGGATACAGCTCTTTTATGAGACTCCGGCCAGGTCCACCTTCTGTTTTCCCTGTTTTGTTATGTCTTCACAGTGTACTTGCACTCTCAGCCCACTGACTCTTGCTAACATTGTTATTTAAATGCTGCTGACAGTTTAGTTGTCTCACATGGCTCGAAAAGCAGTTCGCTGCCCTCGGCTGGTGCGGTTGTACTTGATGGGGTTCTGGAAAAGCGGCCAGTGATGTTGATGTGTTCTCTCACGGCTCTGGCTCTGCGAGTTGGCTTGGGGTTTCCCGGACATAGCCCTTTGGCTTGTCCGGGGACCTCCGGGTCTTCCCTTGGGCTCTGGGCATTTATGTCCTTCGGGCTTGAAACTGGCTGACCTTGGTTGGCACTGACACCTTCTGTGTGTTTACACAGATATCTGAGCTGAGCCGTGATGACAATCATAGTTAATGCTGCTATAAATGTAGTAATTGATGTTTCCTACCCCCGCATGATTACGCGGGAATACCTGTGCCTTTATCTTGCCACCAGTTTGTATACACCTTGTTCTTCACTGATGTTCTTTTTTCTTTTTTATGTCATTTTTGATTGTTTATTGTACTCAAGCGTACCAATGGTGTTTAATCTGACATTACTCTTTAGTGACTAGACAGGTGAGCTTTAAATACCACGGTCATTGGGTGTGTTACTTTATAGTTATGTTATTTATGCCTGCTAGGTTGTCGGGAACACAACTCAGCTGTTCTAACCCCGTTCTCTCCCCCTAAATAGGATTGGCACAGTTCGTGCCTACTAAGTGATATTTCACGAAGTGTTACGTTTTTGCGCACACTTTAGTATTTTTGAGCCACCTTCCCCAGGTGCTCTCTCTGTTCAATCTCTTCCCCACATCGCTCTACCTCCTCTCTTCCTCCCCTGCTGTGTTTTCCCCCTTTTCTGTTTCTTTCCTTATTTCTCTCTCACCTCCCCTCACCCTCCCCCCCTGTCGCTCCGTCATGGCTCACACGGTGATCTCTCGCCCTAGGCTACAATTCTGTTCCTACAATGTCAATGGGCTTAATATTGCCACCAAAAGAGGACAAATCCTGTATCAAATGCACAAACGCCAGGTCAATGTGCTTCTTCTCCAGGAGACACATTTTCACTCTGCCTCCACCCCTTCCTGCTCCAGCAGATATTTCAACAGGTGGTTCCACAGCACTAGCCCAACCCAGAAAGCCAGGGGAGTGTCTGTGGCTTTTCATAAGACGCTCCCTATAGAGGTACTTGATCATCTCTCGGACCCACAGGGGAGGTATGTTTTTGTGAAATTCATGTTATGGGGTACCAAATTTACGGTAGCCAACATTTACCTCCCTAATATTAACCAAGTATCGGCCGCGTTACAATACTTGAGGGTTCTGTCGGGATTCATGGAGGGTAAGCTCGTACTGGGGGGAGATTTTAACACCCCTCTTGAACCACTTTTAGATTCCTCCACCTCGCGATCGTGTATCTCCTTCCCCAAACTGAGGGCTCTAAAACGGGCATTTTACGATTTGCGTCTAGTGGATGTTTGGAGGGTGTTGCACCCCACGGCCCGCAACTATACCCACTTCTCCCATGTCCATCAAACCTATAGTCGCATAGACTACCTAATGAGTGACCATAGCTGTCTAGACTGGTCCCCGGACTGCACCATAGACCCAATGGTCTGGTCTGACCACACTCCTATACATATGACGTTCTCGCTCCCCTCCACTCCGAATAGGGAGTGGTCATGGCGCTTGAACGATTCGTTGCTTACGAATCCAGAATGTGTGAAAAGGGTTTCGGATACAATATCTAACTTTTTTGCGGACCACGCTTCAGATACGACATCGTTGCCCTTTCAGTGGGAGGCACTGAAGGCGGTTCTACGAGGTGCCTTTATCCAAATGGGTACGCGTCTTAAAAAGGAGCGCTCAGCCGCCATTGAGGCAGCAAACCAAAAGCTTAGGAACTTAGAAACTGAACACAAACGATCCCCGACAGTGACAACACTGGCGGACGTTTCTAAGGCGCGATCACAACTCAGAGAGCTTTATGAAGCCTCTGCACGCACATATGCAGATAAGCTCGCTTTCCATCAATATAAGTTTCGAGATAAATGTGGTAGGCCATTGGCTCGCGCCCTGCACCCAAAAGCGACTTCCACCTTTGTGCCTCATATTCGGGGGGCGCAGGGAGAATTGGTCTCCTCACCCACTAAGATGGCAGAGGAATTCAGGGACTTCTACCAGTCCCTGTACAATATATCTAAGACTCAAGGGACTGGTTCCCCTTCTTCCAGGGTGGAAGACCAGGTGTCATATATCTCAGAAACCGCGCTCCCCACATTAGATGACATCATCACTGATCTGGAAGTCTCAATCACAGAAGAGGTTGCCAAAGCCATAGCGGGTACGCCGAGTGGAAAGAGCCCGGGCCCAGACGGCTTCACTCCTAAGTTTTACAAACTTTTTGCCGCCCTCCTCACACCTTTTCTAACTAAGATGTTCAACTCTTTGTCGGAGGGCTCCTTGTTCCCCTCACAAACACTTGAGGCCCACATATCCCTCATCCCAAAGCCAGGCAAAGACCCTACTCTATGTGCAAGCTACAGGCCGATCTCTTTGATTGGGGTCGATCTGAAAGTCTTTGCTAAAATTCTAGCCAATAGAATACAACCGTTGTTGCCTGGGATAATACACTTAGACCAGGTCGGCTTTGTGAGTGGCCGTGAGGCTAGAGATAACACCCTGAAGACCCTTCTTCTAACCAACTATGCCCGGTCCCACGATATCCCACTATGCCTCTTAACAGTCGATGCCGAGAAGGCATTCAACCGAGTCGACTGGCAGTTCCTTCGATTATCCCTGCAACAAATAGGTGTGGGAACTAATATGATGGCGAGAATAATGTCCCTTTACTCCTCTCCGTATGCTAGGATTAGACTGAATGGCTCGCTTTCTCCAGCCTTTTCTGTATCCAACGGGACACGACAGGGATGCCCACTATCCCCCCTCCTGTATGTTCTCACTATGGAACATTTGGCTACTGCTCTACGTAACAATCCCTCTATCCAAGGCATAACAGTCGGGCCCACACATACGAAACTCGCTCTTTTTGCAGATGATCTGCTCTTGTTCGTGACACATCCACACACATCTTTGCCCTCGGTATTGCAGGAGTTTCAGAAATTTGGAGAAGTTAGCAACTTCAAGGTTAACTACAATAAATCGGAAATCCTTAACATATCTCTGCCCACATCGGCCCTACGACGACTAGCGTCTACTTTCTCCTTCAAAACTGGGTCCCCCTCCATAAGGTATCTCGGAATTCAAATACCGGCGGATGCTTCCCAACTTTTTTCCCTGAATTTTTCCCCCCTACTCCTTAGGACCCAAGCAGATTTAACCAACTATGCCTCCAAACAGCTCTCTTGGCTGGGTAGAGTGAATGCCCTGAAAATGGACGTTCTCCCTAGGTTCTTATATTTGTTTCAGACCATCCCTATTCACATACCCAACTCGTACTTCAAGAAAATACGCCAGCTGTTTTCCAAATTTATTTGGAATGCGGCCCGTCCAAGGATACGGTATGAAACACTGTCTCTCCCAAAGGCTCGGGGGGGGGGCTGGAGCCCCAATTGCCTCCCTATACCATAAAGCAGCGGTGCTTACCCGCATACTAGACTGGTTTCACCACTCTTCCACCAAACTTTGGGTCCAATTAGAAGGCCACATGAACCCAATTGAACTCTCCACTCTCCCGTGGACCTTGCCCACGGTCCGGGGGGGTTCAGGCCCTCTCAATGACCTTACCCGTCAAACGATTCGGATCTGGGACCGCATGTTGTCCAGAAGGGGCTTATCAAACCACATGGGGCCTATGACTCCCTTCTTTGGGACACCGGCCTTTCCACCAGCTATGTCTGTAACAAGATTCGGACCATGGCGAAAGGAGGATCATAGACGACTTGCCCAGGTCCTTCGTGCAGACCCCACTTTACGGTCAGATACCCCTGCCGGTCCGACCCCCCTTCACCCCATGCAGTGGCTTCAGAGGCAACAGACTATCTCCTACATCCGGACTTTCCCGTCTATTACAGACATTCTTGCTGAACTGACGAGATTCGAGGAACTGCTCATGCAGGTGGAGCCTCCAACACATGTTGTATCTCAACTGTACTCCATTCTGCTCGATATCCACTCCCCTGACCTTCCACCGTACACGGTGGCCTGGGAGACAGATCTGCATCACCCTATCTCCCCTATTGACTGGCAAAAATGTTTCATCCTCACACACAAATTATCCCTAGCCACTAAGACCCAGGAGAAGGGGTTTAAACTAATAACGAGATGGTACAGATGTCCATCATCTATTCATCACTTCAATCCGGAAGTGTCGGATGCCTGCTGGCGGTGTCTCGACTCCCGGGGAACCACGCTCCACATCTGGTGGGAGTGCCCTCCGGTGCGGAGGTTCTGGCAGCGAATTTTCACACTTTACTGCAAACTGATGGCGACCTCTATCCAGCCTTCACCTGAGGTGGCCCTCCTGTCTATAATCCCGGGGTCATTTAAATCCATCAGAAATGATGTATTGCGACACTTCTTGGCGGCGGCCAGAATAGTGATTCCCCGTCATTGGAGATCGACAACCATGCCTTCCCTGGGAGATTGGGCTGTTGAGGTGGACCACATTAGAGACCTGGAACGCTTGCTGGCGGAGGAAAGCGGTAAAAGTGAACAGTTCTCTCTCACATGGACTTCGTGGTCCGTGTTCTGATACTCCTCCTGAGTTTGTGTCCTGGGCGGGACGTGACCTGGACGGGTCCGCCGTGGGACCGTGATGGAGTGATTGGGATTCTGATTCCTGTCCCCTACCTAATTGTCCCCTTCTATCTGCCCCTGACCCTGATTCTTTTTTTCTTTTCTCTATATCTAATTACACCTCTAGGAATACAGTGAGACAACGTACCAGGGCTTCGATCTACTTAATGCCAATAACCCAATGAGTGACCCTACGTCATATATTCTCCAAACAGATTTGTGTATAATCTCATCTGATAAGTTGCATACGGGGGAACTAGGATCCCCTTCGCAGAAATACAGATAAAGGTTTCCTTACCTCATTTATTTTTGTACAGGGACTGATATTACAAAAATCCCACGGAGGTCCTCCTACACAGGTGCTCAATCCTTATATGTGTAACTTAACCCTGCTTTGTTTTGCCATACATGATGCCTGTCAATGGTGTATCCTATCACTGTTTGTAATGTTTAAGACGAAGTATGTCTTTTTCTGTCTTTCTCTTGCATATAATATAATAATAAAATAAGATTGAATTAATATCTTACATTCACAAATGTCTGCCACAACGTGATGGTAAGACTGCCCATTGGGAAAAGCTTGCAATGATAACTGTTATGCAGACATGAATATTTCAGAGTTTTACACAATAACACTCTTAAAAGAGATGGGAATTCTTTAACTACTTCAGCCCCAAGCCTGTTTCTGAGATTTGGTGTTTACAAGTTGAAAACATTTTTCTCTTATCGTCCATGGACTGACACAGCTGGATACTGTAAACGTGTGGGTATATGTCCCTGCTCGCAGGAGAAGATCTAGGCAGAATGTTAGATTGTTAGAAACGTACATTCTAGAACAAACCAGAGCTGAACAGCCCCGCCCAGGGGGGCGGTCCCTCCGGACATTACCCTCCCACCTGCAGCTAGCAGCCTCAGTTTTTTTTCTGCCTAGCAGAAGGAGAAGACGTGGCTCCCTCAGGAGCCAGTCTTCTGGGAGATTTTACTTTTGAATTGTATTCCTTTGGGAATTTTATTTTATTTTTGAGACCTTCAATCAACTGTCGGCTGGGCAACAGGTTGGGTACACTGGTATCCTCGTGGTCTTCCCTGTCCGACCATCGAGCGTGCTGATCCTCGCCTTGTGTGCGTGAGACTCAGTTCACGACATGCCCCATGACTCCAGGGGGTGGCCGGGTTGCTTTCATGCTCCCGCGGTCCTTTCAAGATTGAACAGTACCTGACTGACTGTATCTCTCGTGGTGGACCGGGCTGACATCTACGCAGTACTGCTCTGTGATAGGTCTGTCTGAAACAAGCCAGTGGGTCCCTGAAAGGGACGGGTAAGTAGTCTCTCCTACTGCAGGTGAGTACATGCTGGCTGTGTTTCTTTATATGGGGGGTTTCTCCCTGTCTCCCCCCTGTTATGCTGCTCTCTGCACCCTGTACTGGTGCTGTGCTGTGGGGGTGCTTGGGGGGTCACTCTGGCCTGGCTGGGCGCTCATGTCTGTAGTGGGTTCTGGAGAGAGGGGCAGTTTTTCTGGTGTGTGAGGTGATTATTGCGTGTGCCATTAGCGCGCATTAGAGCTTTGAATTTCGCGCTCGGCGGCCATCTTGGCGTGGTTTAATGGCGCAGTTATAGCTGCGGCCGGCGGCCATTTTCTTGGCGCGAATCTCCTCTGATTCTTTACTCTCCTCAGGCTCACAGCGCGGTTTCTTCAGCAGGACTGAGCGGTCCTTAGGGTTGGTGAGTCCTCCGGGTATCTCCTCAGCCTCAGCGTAGCCAGTGGGTGGACCGTATATTCACTGTATAGTGTATAAGGTCTCAGAGGGTGGCGTTATGGAGTCTGATACACCTGCTCTCCACACTTGCCTGGGGCAACTGGCAGTGCTGCACAGTTAAACATGTTCATGTGTTTCCTGCACCTGCAGTCCTTATGGACCAGTTGTCGGCAGTCCTGGAATCATTCCTTGTCAGAATGGAAGCGGTGTGCGAGCGAAAGGAGCTATAAGCCCCCTCTCCCCACAAAAATCTTTAGTGAAGGAGTGCTCTGATTCAGATATGGGCCTAGCTACTGTGCTCAGGACCCTAGATCTGAATATTTAATGATTTTGAACAGGACATTCCCTTGTGAGGAAGACTCCAGTTCTGTGTCAGTGAATGACAGGGCGCTTGTAAGTGAACTCATTGATGATGTGAGGAACACTCTCAAGCTGGGTGCTGTGGTCGAGGTACCTCAGGTGGACGCTGTTTCCCTTGGTTCCTTCAAGCTTTTCTTTTACACAGCTTCCTCACTGTTTTCCTCACGCTGCGTCAAGAGCAGCATGGATGATACAGTGGTACACTTTTTCCCTCCCCCTGGTCGGTGCAGCATGTTGGGGGGGGGGGAGGGACTTTATTCATTTATGTCTCTAGTCCCTGTGAGCCTTCTTTGTGATGTCCTGAGGCAACAACAGGGTCTCTGCACCTGTGGTTTCCCGCCATTTCCTGGGGAACGCTCTGAGCTCTGACAGACACACGGTCTGAGGATCAGAGGTTACCTGTTACCTGCATGCTGCTTCGGCAGCACAGTCAAGCAGGTTGGAATGATACAGAGAAGATTATGCGCCTCTGCGCCATAATTTAAACTCATCCTATACCTCTACACTGCATACATTCACAGTGTATGTATGTGTTATTGGTCTCTGTGTCTGCGTGGGTATCCCCCCACGTGCCAATGCTGTGTTTCAGTGCCATACATGATATAAACGTACAAAATACATTTATGCACGACTCCAGATACATTCACAGTATATGTTTGTATTATACTCTCTGGGTCGGCGCGGGTTTCCGCCGGGGGCTCCGGTGTCCTTCCGCGCTCTCATGGTATGTGCCCTTCGGCTCTCTGCACAGTATAGACATGTTCAATATGTTTATTGCCCATACTATACATGTTTACAGTATGGGTATACTGTTTGCGTGGGGTTCCTCCGGGTACTCCGGTTTCCCCCCACGCTCCAATGGTAATGCACAGCATAAACATGTGCAATATGTTTATTCACATGCTATCATTCCTACATGGTATCTGTGTGCTGTCTGCGTGGCTTTCTTCCGGGTGTTCCGGTTTCCTTCCACACGCTGACGGTATGTGCACCTTTTGGCCTTCTGCACAGTTAAACATGTTCAATGTTTATCACACATGCTATAATACCTATGCAGTCTGTGTGGGTTTCCTCCGGGTACTCCGGTTCCCTCCCACACTCCATTGGTTGGTATGGGCGCTTCGGCGCTATGCACAGTCTAAATTTGTGCGATTGGATATCCACATACTAACATACCTACCCGGTATGTCTGTGCAGTCTGCCTGGGTTTCCTCCGGGTCTCCGCCCACGCTACATGACATGCGTGCCTTTGGTGCAATACACAGTGTAAACTTGCACATTATGTTTATACACAACACTAAATACATTCACAGTAGTTGTAGGTATTGCATTCTCTGAGTATGCGTGGGGTACTTCGGTTCCTCCCATGCGCCAACGGTGTGCGCGCCTTCGGTGCTATGCACACATGGGCAAAATGTTTAGCACACATACTATAATACCTACACGGTATGCGTATGCAGTCTGCATGGGTTTCATCCGGGTGCTCAAGTTTCTCCCCTGCGTTCCAATGGTGTGCGCATTTTCAGCGCTATGCACAGTATAAACATGTGCAATTTGTTTATTCGCAGGCTAACATACCTACACGGTTGTGTACGCAATCTGCGTGACTGGTTTACATCCAAGCCCCGATGATGTGCGCGCCTTCGTCGCTGGCACAGTATAAACATGTTTAATAGGTTTATCCACACATACTAAACTACATACGCCGTATGTGGTTGTATTATGCTCTTTGTGGCTGGGTGGGTTTCCTCCCACACTCTATTTGCGCGTTTGACGCAATACATAGTATAAACTATGTGTTTGTACAATCAGCACTTATCCATGGGTAGCTGCTGGATGGAGCATTGTCACAAGGATCCCTGGTTTCAGGGGTACCACTTTCCACCTGCTTTCAGTGGTGATCAGAAGCACTGGCTTGGACTGTTTTTTCGCCAGGCTGATATTAGCATTACGCCCGTTAGTGGTTGCGTCTCTTGCGTTTTTGTAGCTCAATGACTGGGCAAAAGCCTCTGCTTCATCCATCAGTCGTCTAGCAGGTGCACTGCAACTGCTTTAGCCTTTAGGGTCTGAGGTACTAGTCCTCTGACCGAGTTTCTAGGGAAGTTCCGTCAAGTTGCCTTTATTGGCCAACAGTTGAGGCACCCTGTACACCGGGGCCTCTCTTCTCCAATACATTGCGGAGTCTGTTTGGGATTTTCATACATCTCGCTGCAAGACTGTCCTGTCGGCCGTGTGCATTGCAGGAGAAGGGTCCTTGCATCCGGAGGTGTTTCCACCTCCTTTACCAGAGGTGGGGCACCGGAAGTGGACCTTATGGCCTCTCGACTCACTCGCAAGGTGGCAAGATCGTGGCCAGGGACCCCTGGGCGGACACGTCAGACGCGTTGAAAGCCCATGGGGGCAGTATCGCCTGATATATGCTTACCCTCCGCTACTGTTGTTGCCTCGCCTGCTTCGCAGAGTACAGGCTGAGGCCATTCCGGTGATCCTCATTGCTCCGGAACGGCGACATTGGTACACCGGTCTACTTCGGCTAGTCGCAGACGTTCCTTGGCGACTGCCTATTGGGGTGGACCTTCTGTCTCATGATCCCATACTTCATCCTGCTTTACAGTCCTTGGCTTTAATGGCATGGCTGTTTAAAGCCAGGTGCTGAAGGACCGAGTTCTCTCATATTCGGTCATCTCTTCTATGTTGTTGACACGGGAATCTTCCTCCAGATATCTCACCCATACCTGGAAGGCTTACATCGCTATGTGTGAGGAACTTGAGTGGCGTCCTAGGATGTATTCCGTTCCCTGGATTTTGCTGTTCTTACAGCTTGGTGTGACCCAAAAGCTGGCCTTGCATACCTTTTTTTTTTTTGAGGGTCGGATTTCGGCCCGGGCAGTCTTTTTTCCAACGACCGCTACCCGGCCATTCCTTGATTAGCACCTTTTGTGCAGGAGGTTCACCATGTGATCCCCCCCTGTCAAGCCTCCTCTCCCTACTGGTTTGAACATCGTTTTCATATGCGGGTGCTTCTCATGTATGTGTTCGCTTCTGCACGCGAGCTCGGCTGGCACGTTTTAAAAAACATATTTGTTTCTTATTTTACCATTTTTCTTTTATGGGCTATAGGCGAAAGTGATGTTTTGACATGCAAATCTTATGGAGACAGGTGGGGGCCATCTTACCCTCACTCATCTCCATACCACACACGGGAATGGACAGGATCGCTGCCCGCGGCTCCGGAGCGCAGTGGAGGGCACCGCCGCCAATAGAAATCTTCCGGCAAATCCGCCACAGAGACCACTTTTATCTCTAAGCGGACCGCGCGCTGAAGAAGTGGATACCGGGGTTATGGCAGCTAGCCATATCGGCGCAGATACTAGCTATTTTCGCGAGTATCGGTACCGATACCTGAAGTGACATCGCTTGGAAGAGAACCGCCGCCTCCTCCTTCCAGTGGCATCAGAAGGTGCAGGCCCGCCCAGCCTAACAGTTCACAAGCCCCGTCTTCTTGCTGCACACCTCCCTCCTCCAGCTCTGACTTCCGTCCAAACAGAGCACTGGATCCGGGCTCTCCCTGGCTGAATGCTGAGGCAGAGAACATGGGAGCTCTGTATGAAGTCACTCTACGGGCAGTATCCTGTTGTTGTACTGAGCAGCAGGTCTCTCTCCCCTTTTCCATGCCTGCAGTCTCTGGCTGTCTCCCTGTACCATGCCTGCAGTCTCTGGCTGTCTCCCTGTACCATGCCTGCAGTCTCTGGCTGTCTCCCTGTATCATGCCTGCAGTCTCTGGCTGTCTCCCTGTATCATGCCTGCAGTCTCTGGCTGTCTCCCTGTATCATGCCTGCAGTCTCTGGCTGTCTCCCTGTACCATGCCTGCAGTCTCTGGCTGTCTCCCTGTACCATGCCTGCAGTCTCTGGCTGTCTCCCTGTACCATGCCTGCAGTCTCTGGCTGTCTCCCTGTACCATGCCTGCAGTCTCTGGCTGTCTCCCTGTACCATGCCTGCAGTCTCTGGCTGTCTCCCTGTACCATGCCTGCAGTCTCTGGCTGTCTCCCTGTACCATGCCTGCAGTCTCTGGCTGTCTCCCTGTACCATGCCTGCAGTCTCTGGCTGTCTCCCTGTACCATGCCTGCAGTCTCTGGCTGTCTCCCTGTACCATGCCTGCAGTCTCTGGCTGTCTGTCTCCCTGTACCAGGGATACTATTCTTTGTCAATTTTGGAATTTTTTGGTTGTTCAATTTAACAATACTGATAGAGACTTATTCACTAGAATCAAGTACAATTTAATTAATAACATAGTATATCGCGGGATCCCCAATTTTCCCCTCCTCCCTCCCATACCCGCTCCCCCTTGAGGTTCAGCCTCTGGATCACTGCACCCACTTGACAGTTAACAGTGCCTACAGCACAAACTGATTAAATTTACCCCCTACTAGCCAATTAACTTCCTTGTTTGGCTAATGGTTATATCATTTGTTTGCATCAAGTAACCCCTGCGTCTGTCCTCAACCAGGCAAAACCCTCCTTTTTTGAATGCCTGCAGTCTCTGGCTGGCTGTCTCCCTGTACCATGCCTACAGTCTCTGGCTGGCTGTTGTAGTGATATCATATATATTGTGCGGTTAGAATAATTGATGTTTAAGTATTAGTATGATGTATATCATCATACTAATACTAATTTAAACATCAATTCGTTATGTTTCCGCAGCAACACCCAAGTTCTCCAGAGAGTGCAGTTTATTTCACTTCCAAAACAGAACACAGTCCAATACTTGCACAGATGACAACGGATCCAACACAGTGTCTGTCTCTCTCTCTCTCTCTGTGTGTGTGTGTGTGTGTGTGTGTGTGTGTGTGTGTGTGTGTGTGTGTGTGATGAGATAGATAGATGTAGATAGATATATAATGAGTCCCATATCTTCTAGATCAATCCTAGCTAGACCTGTGCCTTCCTATCCATGCAGACTGACAAGACTGACTAAATGCCAGCTTGAATGTCTCAAATACTGGTCGGACACTGGGGGGGGGGGGGCGTTTCTGCTAGGTCAACAAAATGTTTCCATGAATGAATACCCCCCTCAAGTCTAATTACCATCAATAAATACTTCTAAACAATGTACCCTTTGAACTGTTCAATTAAGTTAACAGGCCACCTCACACAACTAGGTAGGCTTGCATAAGATTAGCACATCAGAGTCATTATCTGTCCCCTCTGATATGTGTAGTAAACCTTGTTTGGCCACTAACCCCTTTGCTCAACAAACACCCTTTGATATGTGTAATCTTGAATGCCTGTATGGAACACATATATATCGTGCCATACATATACACACAATATATAATGCATACACATATATAATATTACATATATCTTATTCTATATAATATTACAACAGCTGTCTCCCTATACCATGCCTGCAGTCTCTGGCTGTCTGTCTCCCTGTACCATGACTGCAGTCTCTGGCTGGCTGTCTCCCTGTACCATGCCTGCAGTCACTCAGTCACTTCTGCCTGTTGCCTCCTCCTTCCCTCTACCAGCTGTCACCTCTGCTCCCAATAACTCTCCTATCCCCATCCTCTTCCCCCCTAGCGATCACAGCCTTTTCCATCCCAACGCTCCCACCCCACAATCCCTATTTCACCCCACACTCAACTACCTTGCCCTCACTTACCCCTCCCACCCTGCTGTCACCCAACTCCCAAACAACAACCCCCCGCCACCTCCCAAACCACCCCTCTTCCTAGGTGATGGGTATCGGTATCGGCGAGTACCTGCAAAAAAGTATCGGTACTCGTACTCAGTGTTAAAAAAATGGCATCGGTGCATCCCTAATATATAACAAGGTGTTGGAAACATTCCAGAGATTGTGGTCCATATTCACATGATAGTATCCCGCTTTTGCTGCATGATGTGAATTCACCGCATCCTAAAGATGCTCTATTGGATTGAGATCTGGTGACTGTGGAGCCCATTGGAGTACAGTGAACTCTTTGTCATGTTCAAAAAAACAGTTTGAGGTAATTTGAACTGTGACATGGTAACAATACTCAGGTAGCCCGTGGCATTTAAACAAAGCTTAGTTGATACTAAGGAGCCCAAAGTGTGCCATGAAATTATCCCCTACACCATTAGACCACCACAACCAGCCTCAATTGTTGATACAAGGCAGGATGTATCCATGCTTTCATGTTTACGCTAAATTCTGACCTACCATCTGAATGTCGCAGCTGAAATCAAGACTCCTCAGACCAGGCAACATTTTTCCAATCTTTATGTTGTCGAATTTTGGTGAGCCTGTGCAAATTGTAGCCTCAATTTCCTCTTTTTAGAAGACAGGAGTGGTACCCGGTATGGTCTTCTGCTGCTGAATCCCATCTGCTTCAAGGTTTGATGTGTTGTGCGTTCAGGGATGGTGTTCTGCATACCTTGGTTGTAATGAGTGGTTATTTGATTTAGTGCCGGTTCACACTTGTGCGATGCGATTATGAGGGTTTTTTTTTCATTGTTTGTTTATTAATTACCAGCGCGATTGCAATGCGAATCCAATGCGAATGTAATGCGCTTACAATGTAAATTAGGCACAGATGCGATTTCTGCTCAGGCCAATTGAAAAACCAAGAAAAAAATGGGTGTTAACTTCCTGTGCTTTCCCTGTTTTCTCTTGTGGGGAGAGTATTGTCGTTGGAGGAGTGTGGTTTTTGTGAAAAGTCAGTGAGGATTTTGTTTTTTGGTCATTATGTTTCATCATGTCCCGTTGATAATGGCAGCAGTTGTTACTGCTACTGCTGCAGTACTGATGGACAAAGCCCGGAGGAAGAGGAGGAGGAGGAGGACCAAGAGACTGATGAGTACAAGAAGATATTGGGTCCATCCAATTATTCTAAATAGGGAAGAGAGGTCAGTTTAGGATCCTCTACAATCATCTCAGGCAGCATGAGGAGAAGTTCTTCAACTATTCCCGGATGTCAGTAAATAGGTTAGTACCTGTACCCCACTTCCTTCTCCTCCTCCCTCCTTTTTTCTATCTATCACTGACATGCATACCACTGACCACCAATTCCAATTACCACCAATCCCACTGACCACCAATGTAAGGGCAATCCTAATGACCACCAATCCAACTGACCACCAATGCCACTGACCACCAATCCCAATGACCACCAATCCTACTGACCACCAATGTAAGGGCATACATCCCACTGACCACCAATGCCACTGACCACCAATCCCAATGACCACCAATGTAAGGGCATACATCCCACTGACCACCAATGCCACTGACCACCAATCCCAATGACCACCAATGTAAGGGCATACATCCCACTGACCACCAATGCCACTGACCACCAATCCCAATGACCACCAATCCAACTTTCCATCTCTTTTATCCTTTCACTAGTACTCTTGCCTCTTACCATGTCATTTTGTATGGGCTTTAACTTGTCACTTACATTGGTTTTGTGGTTTTATTTCTTAGTTTTGATGAATTACTTCGGTTGCTTGGTACACGATTGGAGTATCAGAACACCACCTTTCGGAAAAGTGTGGAGCCAGCGGAAAGGTTGCTTGTAACATTAAGGTAAATTTCATCGATATACTTTGTGAATTTTATGCTATGCACCATAGTAAGCTATAGGAATGCAAAGAATGCAGACATAAATCACAATAAAATTGTCTTCCAAAATAAGTATTTTATTTATTTTTTTCAAAAACTTCTAATCAGTTTGTGACTACATGCTTTGCACCAACCATTGGAGAAACTTTCAAATTTTTTCTTACATATCAAGAACAACATAAAGAGGAGACAACACTCTCCTTCACTTTTTTTTAACTTTTTAAACACACTATGCATTTTTTTCCATCACCTTCTAACTTCCTCTGCCTCTCTAACTTCCTCTACCTCTCTAACTTTCTCTGCCTCTACAACTTTCTCTGCCTCTACAACTTTCTCTGCCTCTACAACTTCCTCTGACTCTCCAAGTTTCTCTGCCTCTCTAACTTCCTCTGACTCTCTAACTTCCTCTGACTCTCTAACTTCCTCTGACTTTGTAACTTCCTCTGACTTTGTAACTTCCTCTGACTTTGTAACTTCCTCTGACTTTGTAACTTCCTCTGGCTCTCTAACTTCCTCTACCTCTCCAAGTTTCTCTACCTCTCCAAGTTTCTCTGCCTCTACAACTTTCTCTGCCTCTACAACTTTCTCTGCCTCTACAACTTTCTCTGCCTCTACAACTTTCTCTGCCTCTACAACTTTCTCTGCCTCTACAACTTTCTCTGCCTCTACAACTTTCTCTGCCTCTACAACTTTCTCTGCCTCTACAACTTTCTCTGCCTCTACAACTTTCTCTGCCTCTACAACTTTCTCTGCCAACTTTCTCTGCCTCTACAACTTTCTCTGCCTCTACAACTTTCTCTGCCTCTACAACTTTCTCTGCCTCTACAACTTTCTCTGCCTCTACAACTTTCTCTGCCTCTACAACTTTCTCTGCCTCTACAACTTTCTCTGCCTCTACAACTTTCTCTGCCTCTACAACTTTCTCTGCCTCTACAACTTTCTCTGCCTCTACAACTTTCTCTGCCTCTACAACTTGCTCTCACTGTCTAGCTTTAACTTAAAGTAACTTTAATTCTAACTTACAAAAGTTTACTAACTCTACCTCTCCACCTTATCCTCCCTGTCATATCCAACTCTCTCATCCTCCCTTCCTCGCATCTTCATCTCCACTTTCCCCACTACCTTTTTTTCTCTCCGTCTCTTTTTCCCTGAGATATTCAAAATAGGATATATAATTTAACAAAAAACATAACGTTTACTAAGAAAGTATTGAATTTCCACATGAAGTTGGTAGTGAAATTAGCAGGTAGTCCTCTACAAATTCAAAAAACTTGGTGAACTATGTTCACCAGGCTTGTTGAAATCATGCCGTTGTAGTGTTGAAGAGCTTGGTGGTGTTAGCAAGGCTTCATCTTGTGTTGAGGGATATTTCCTCAATGGCACAGGTGGGGATATCTCGGTATCCGGTGGTACACTTGGGGGCCCATATTGTCTATAGGGCATATGCATATTAGAGGCAACTTCAATCGACTGATTGTGATATAGATAAGGATTTTGAATTAGCGGTTTGTGCTGTTCCATTGGTCTTGCTACAGGTGGAAATTGCTTTGCCACGGACGGTATTTGCTCGTAGAGCTGTTGTGGTCTGTTTTGTGATGGCACATGGTAAGATGTTGACTCAAGTGGTCTCATATCCATTGGTCTACTAATATCGGCGGTTGTATTTGGGGGTGAAATTACTGAGGCAACTGGTGAAGGAATGGGATATGGGATTCGTGATCTGGGGGTCTCATAGATGCTAGTGGGTTCCGCAAAACTAGAGGGGTAAGGGTTTGGTGCAGTGTTTGAAGCAGTAGAAAGACTCTGGTGCGTTGGCACAGAAACATGGCGTGGCACAGTAAATGAATGGATGCAATGTTCCACTGCAATCCTCATATCAAAGTAATAGTCTGGCAAGACCTCTTTCAGAAGAGGCACCAAACTAATGGCAAACATTGTATGAGGGCATCGCTGGGCATCAATTTGTTCAGTGATCCCTGACACAATGTGTAGCAATTTCTTGGTCTGGTCTTGGTCTTCAACCTGTTCAGCTGCCCTGCAGCTTTGCTTTCTGCGGGAAGTAGATGCCTGTCTTTGCCTTCTGCTGGAAGGTGTCGAAACGTCTGTATCCTCGTTATCCAGCTCATGAGAAGAGGACTCGTTAACCTCAATCACCTCACCCTGGAGCTCCATAGCTAAATACTCATGATTTGAGCTAGCAAATGATACTCCTTCATCAACGTCAACAGTAGCAGCATGCTCCTCCCCCTCCTCCTTCTCTTCCTCCTCCTCCTCCCAACTTGCTTCTGTGCTGCAATACAAAAATTAGAAGTCTTTTTTTAAAATAAATAAAAAGATAAGGGGAGAAGTAAAGGTTAGGGCTAGGACAGGATAATTAGATAGAGATGGTAGAGTGACCGATTCATAAATGATAACTTACTTCCTCAATTCTAGAACAGGCCTCAAAAAATCCATGTATCTGGCGAAGGCGTAGGGACGCTTTGGGGGGGCACCAGACCCACTCCTTGCTTCACGCTCCAGTCTCTGGTGTCTCTGAAGTGTGTCTTTAAGGCTTCGCCACCTAGTGTGTATGAGTCCTTCTGTAAAAAAAAAATAACACTAATTATTTTTCTATCTTTTACAGGTACCTAGCAACGGGAAATTCATTTGCCAGCTTGCAATACGAGTTCAAACTGGGAAAATCTACGGTCAGCACAATTGTACGGGACACCTGTATGGCCATCTGGGAGGTCTTAAGAGATGTGGTCATGAGAAAACCAAACAAAGACGAATGGAACTCCAAAGCTCAGTTATTTTGGGATCGCTGCAACTTCCCTAACTGTGTGGGGGCAATCGACGGAAAGCACATCAGAATTGTTAGGCCAGTCGGTAGTGGGACAAAATATTTTAATTATAAAAAATATTTTTCTTTCGTGCTTCTGGCAGTGGCTGATGCAAACTTCTCGTTCACATACATAGACATTGGTTCTTATGGGAGTAGTTCTGACTCCAGCATTTTTTCCCACTCTAGTTTTGGAAGAATGATTCGGGAGAACACACTGGACCTCCCAAACGAACGACCACTCCCTGGAACATCTGAACCCCCTCTCCCTTTAATATTTGTCGGTGATGAGGCTTTCGCTCTTTCGGAAAAAATGCTAAGGCCATATGCCAACAGGTCACTGTCTGTGGAGAAAAGGGTCTTTAACTATCGGCTAACAAGAGCCCGAAGAGTTGTGGAGTGTACTTTCGGAATCATGGCAAACAAATGGCGATTTCTGCACACCCCAATTACTCTAAACATGGAAAACGCCATAATTGCCGTAAAAGCTGCCTGTGCACTTCACAATTTTGTGCGGGAAAGAGATGGATACCTTTTCGAGGACTCTTTGTTGGATGAGATGGAAGGCGCAGATTGGACACATACAAGGGGCAATTACAGAGGGGCCAGCATCCGTGAGAAGTTTACTGACTTCTTTATGAGTCCTGCCGGTCAAGTATCATGGCAGCTTGATGCCATTGCATAAAGATCAATAACTTTTTTACCAGTCAATGCTGCATCGTCTCATATCTTACTTTTTTCAATAAATGTGATAATGTTTTATTGTTCAACAGTGTGTACATGTATTTTTTCTGCTTTGTGTCAACATATTGAGCATGCAATATCATCCCACAACATTACATTGGTGGTCAGTGGGATGCATGACCTTACATTCGTAGTCAGTGGGATTGGTGGTCAGTGGGAAGCATGCCCTTACATTGGTGGTCAGTGGGATTGGTGGTCAGTGGGATTGTTTGGTGGTCAGTGGGATTGGTGGTCACCTTACATTGGTGGTCAGTGGGATGCATGCCCTTACATTGGTAGTCAGTGGGATTGGTGGTCAGTGGGATTGGTGGTCACTTTACATTGGTGGTCAGTGGGATGCATGCCCTTACATTGGTAGTCAGTGGGATTGGTGGTCACCTTACATTGGTGGTCAGTGGGATGCATGCCCTCACATTGGTGGTCAGTGGGATTGGTGGTCACCTTACATTGGTGGTCAGTGGGATACATGTCCTTACATTGGTGGTCAGTGGGATGAATGCCCTTACATTGGTAGTCAGTGGGATTGGTGGTCACCTTACATTGGTGGTCAGTGGGATGCATGCCCTCACATTGGTAGTCAGTGGGATTGGTGGTCACCTTACATTGGTGGTCAGTGGGATGCATGCCCTCACATTGGTAGTCAGTGGGATTGGTGGTCACCTTACATTGGTGGTCAGTGGGATGCATGCCCTCACATTGGTGGTCAGTGGGATTGGTGGTCACCTTACATTGGTGGTCAGTGGGATACATGTCCTTACATTGGTGGTCAGTGGGATGAATAAATAGGAATGTACTTACGTTTAATTTTGCGAACATGAGGTGTGAAGTCATCCCAGTCTGCATACAGAGATCGACAAATTTCAACCCAGCCTCTGCTCTTCCGGGCATGATTTTTGTATTCTTCAATCCGGCTGTCCCATATATAAGGCCTGTCACGGACAAGCCTGATGAGCTCCTCATTATCAATGGTGTTCCGGCGCCTTGGGGCCATCTTCTCTGTTTACATATGGACACGAGACAGGAAACAGGAAGTGAGGGGGCAGAACTGGAAGGAGGAGCTGGAGGTGAAGTATTCGCACATATGTGAACCACCAATGCGATTCCAGAACGATTTACATTGATGTCTATGGAGACTAAATTCGCAACGCAGCGGTCTAAACTCGCACAAGACCCTTTTTTTCATCGCATCGCATTCGGAGAGGAATCGCAACGCATAGATGTGAACCACCATCATTGAAAACAATTACTTTTTGGATGACATGCGAATCTAGTTTGTGTTTGACGCATCGCATTCGGTATCAACTCGCACAAGTGTGAACCGGCCCTTACTGTTGCCTTTCTATGATCTCGAACCAGTCTGCCCATTCTCCTCTGACATCAATAAAACATTTTCCCTAAATGTATTTCAGGACAGCACCTGAGAGATCATGGCTCCTCCCACAACAGAAGGCCTCCACTTATTCTCCTTCAGCTGATTCATAATCCAAACATTTGAGTCTTTTGTTTTTAAATGTTTTGGAAGATGCATGGTAAGGTGAAGAGTATCTACTGTTTGAAAGTTTTTAGGGACAGGGACTCTATGGTGATGTAAGCCCTGGAGGAGCTGTGACCTTTTTCAGTTATACCAAGTTTCTAAATAGTAAAGCGCCTAGTAAAATAAAAAAAATAAAAAATTGGACCTCCGGGCAATTTAAGTCATAATTTGCTAGCATGCGATGCATAATAGAACATTATGACAGACTTCCCTAAAACGAAGCCCTTCAGTGGTGCACTGTCGGCTCTTCCATCTTCAGCCGGTCTTCCATCTGGGTTTGTAGGCTCCAGTCATTTGAATTACCTGGACCCCGATGACATCCCTCCCGTACATGTAGGCGTGAGTCGGTCGCAGCACAGCGCTCCCTATGGATGGCCTTCATCAGTATGCCATCCATTGAAAGTGCAGTGCGCATGCACCAGTGACGTCACCGGCCTCTACAAATGTGAATATCTCCTAAACTGTACACGTTTAGTTGATATTCACTGTACCTACAGATAAGACATATATCATATGCTTACCTGTAGGTTTAAGCTGACTTTATTTTTTACCGGTTTAAGAGATTTACTTTTAGTGTGATGTTCTAAGCTTGGGCTGGTGTGGAAGGTATCTTAGAAATAATACGAAGTCTGAGAGTGATGCACAGAATCGCATGACAAGGGCAATCATATTTTCAGTGGTGCCTGTCCTAATCAATACTCGGCACAGTGCAATTTTGGAAAAGGTTCCTACTGTAATTTGGTGCGATTCCAATCTGATTTCAGGCACTTTGTGAATGGCTGGCTGTCTTCTGGGACACACACAGGTCCCAGAAGACAGCGCACCCAAATGTCCCAGAAGACAACGCGAGGAGGAGAAGGCAGAAGACCACTGAGGAATAGGAAGTGGCTGATTAAACGATCTGCCTAGCAACAGCCATTTTTGGTAAGTATAATTTTTTTATTTATTTATTTTTTCAAATTTTTTGGAGCCCTTGTCTTTTTCTTTTTTTTTTTTTTTAGGGTGGTCCTCCGCTTTAAGGACCAAGCCTGTTTTTCAGACTCAGTGTTTACACGTTAAAGTGGTTGTAAACCCACTTTTGCAACTTGCACTTACAGGTAAGCCTAGATTAAGGCTTACCTGTAGGTGCAAGAAATATCTCCTAAACCTATACGGTTTAGGAGATATTTGCTAAAAATGACATTGCTCCGTGTCTACGGTGCATGCGCGCCGTAGACAATGGCGCATTCATGGGGTTAATCCCATTCACAAATCCGGCTAAGTCCCATCATTCGACGACTTAGCTGGATTCGACGGCTCCCGCGCGCATGCGCGGAGTCACGTCTTCGCCGCTCCAACCAATCACAGCGCCGGAGCGGCGCTGTGATTGGCTGGAGTGGCGATACCCGGAAGTAACCTTCCGGCTATCGCCGCAGCGATGGCTGCGGCTGAAGAGGGAGACGAGGGCGGCTTCGGGGGCCCCGATCTAAGGTAAGTGATGCATAATGAGCTATTATGCTAGTCATATTAGCTCATTATGCCTTTCTCTTACAGGTGGTTTAAAAAAAAAAAAAACAATTTATAGGGGTTTACAACCACTTTAAAAAAAAAAATTTGCTAGAAAATTACTTAGAACCCCCAAACATTATAAAGTTTTTTGTTTTTCTAACACCCTAGAGCAGGGATATGCAATTAGCGGACCTCCAGCTGTTGCCAAACTACAAGTCCCATGAGGCATAGCGAGACTCTGACAGCAGTAAGCATGACACCCAGAGGCAGAGGCATGATGGGACTTGTAGTTTGGCAACAGCTGGAGGTCCGCTAATTGCATATCCCTGCCCTAGAGAATAAAATGGCGGTCATTGCAATACTTTGTCACACCGTATTTGCACAGCGGTCTTACAAGCGCACTTTTTTTGGAAAAAAATCACTTTTTTTAATTAAAAAAATAAGACAACAGTAAAGTTAGCCCAATTTTTTTTATATTGTGAAAGATAATGTTGCGCCGAGTAAATTGATACCGTCGCGCTTCAAAATTGCACCCACTCGTGGAATGGCGTCAAACTTTTACCCTTAAAAATCCCCATAGGCGACGTTTAAAAAATTCTACAGGTTGCATGTTTTGAGTTGGAGAAGGTCTAGAGCGAGAATTATTGCTCTCTAAGGATCGCGGGTGCTTCTCACGTATCCGTTCGCTTCTGCATGCTAGCTCGACGGTGCGCTTTTAAAATTAATTTTCTTCTTTATTTTATTTATTTTTACACTTTTTATTTTTTATTTTTATTTTTTATTTGGGTCGCTATTATTCCTATTACAGGGAATGTAAACATCCCTTGTAATAGAAAAGAGCACGACGGGTCCTCTTAAATATGAGATCTGGGGTCAAAAAGACCTCGGATCTCATATTTTAGACTAAAATGCAATAAAAAAATGAATTGTCATTTGAAAAAATTACAAAAATGAATTGGCCCTTGAAGACGTATGGGCGGAAGTGACGTTTTGATGTCGCTTCCGCCCTGCTATGATATGGAGATGGGTGGGAGCCATCTTCCCCTCACTCGTATCCATACCCAGCCACGGATAGGACCCGATCGCCTCCGCCACTACCGACGGCTCCGGTGAGGGTGCGGGAGAGCGGCGGGAGCGGGGCCCTCTCCCGCTGCTGAAAACGGTGATCTTGCGGTGAATCCGCCGCAGAGACCACCATTATCATTACAGGACTGCCACCTAAAGAGATGGATATTTCGGTTGTGGCAGCAGCTGCTGCCATTACCGAGATAATCTTCTTCAAACTAAGGACGTATATAGTCGCACGGCTGTCCTTTTAAAGTGGTTGTAAACCCCTCCTTACAACTTGCACCTACAGGTAAGCCTAGATTAAGGATTACCTGTAGGTGCAAGAAATATCTCCTTAACCTACACGGTTAAGGAGATATTTTCTTTTAAAAACCGTGCCGATGACGTCACCCGCAGGCGCACTGCGCGTTGCCGGTTTTCTCAATGGAGACTGCCGGTTGTCTCAATGGAGAAAGCCGGCCCCGCGCGCATGCGCGTGACGTCATCGCCGCTCCGGCCAATCACAGCGCTGGAGCGGCGATAACGGGAAGACAGTCTGAGCTGAAATGGCGGAGGGGGACTAGGAGCGCTTCGATCTGAGGTAAGTGCCACATAATGAGCTAGTATGCTATGCATACTAGCTCATTATGCCTTTCTCTTGCAGGGCGTATGTTTATCTTAAAATGTTGAGGAGGGTTTACTTCCTCTTTACAGTGCCTTGCAAAAGTATTCGGCCCCCTTGAACTTTTCATCCTTTTGCCACATTTCAGGCTTCAAACATAAAGATATAAAATTTTAATTTTTTGTGAAGAATCGCCAACAAGTGGGACACAATTGTGAAGTGGAACGAAATCTATTGGATTTTTGAAACTTTTTTAACTAAGAAAAAAATGAAAAGTGAGGCGTGCAAAATTATTCGGCCCCCTTGCGTTAATACTTTGTAGAGCCACCTTTTGCTGCGATTACAGCTGCAAGTCGCTTGGGGTATGTCTCTATCAGTTTTGCACATCGAGAGACTGAAATTCTTGCCCATTCTTCCTTGCAAAACAGCTCGAGCTCAGTGAGGTTGGATGGAGAGCGTTTGTGAACAGCAGTTTTCAGCTCTTTCCACAGATTCTCGATTGGATTCAGGTCTGGACTTTGACTTGGCCATTCTAACACCTGGATACATTTATTTGTGAACTATTCCTTTGTAGATTTTGCTGTAAGTTTGGGATCATTGTCTTGTTGGAAGATAAATCTCCGTCCCAGTCTCAGGTCTTTTGCAGACTCCAACAGGTTTTCATCCAGAATGGTCCTGTATTTGGCTGCATCCATCTTCCCCTCAATTTTAACCATCTTCCCTGTCCCTGCTGAAGAAAAGCAGGCCCAAACCATGATGCTGCCACCACCATGTTTGACAGTGGGGATGGTGTGTTGAGGGTGATGAGCTGTGTTGCTTTTACGCCAAACATATCGTTTTGCATTGTGGCCAAAAAGTTTGATTTTGGTTTCATCGGACCAGAGCACCTTCTTCCACATGTTTGGTGTGTCTCCCAGGTGGCTTGTGGCAAACTTTAGACGAGACTTTTTATGGATATCTTTGAGAAATGGCTTTCTTCTTGCCACTCTTCCATAAAGGCCAGATTTGTGCAGTGTACGACTGATTGTTGTCCTGTGGATAGACTCTCCCACCTCAGCTGTAGTTCTCTGCAGTTCATCCAGAGTGATCATGGGCCTCTTGGCTGCATCTCTGATCAGTCTTCTCCTTGTCTGAGCTGAAAGTTTAGAGGGACAGCCAGGTCTTGGTAGATTTGCAGTGGTCTGATACTCCTTCCATTTCAAAATGATCGCTTGCACAGTGCTCCTTGGGATGTTTAAAGCTTGGGACATCTTTTTGTATCCAAATCCGGCTTTAAACTTCTCCACAACAGTATTACGGACCTGCCTGGTGTGTTCCTTGGTCTTCATGATGCTCTCTGCGCTTTCAACAGAACCCTGAGACTATCACAGAGCAGTGCATTTATACAGAGACTTGATTACACACAGGTGGATTCTATTTATCACCATCAGTCATTTAGGACAACATTGGATCATTAAGAGATCCTCGCTGAACTTCTGGAGTGAGTTTGCTGCACTGAAAGTAAAGGGGCCGAATAATTTTGCACGCACCACTTTTCAGTTTTTTATTTGCTAAAAAAGTTTAAAATATCCAATAGATTTCGTTCCACTTCACAATTGTGTCCCACTTGTTGGTGATTCTTCACAAAAAATTAAAATTTTATATCTTTATGTTTGAAGCCTGAAATGTGGCAAAAGGATGAAAAGTTCAAGGGGGCCGAATACTTTCGCAAGGCACTGTAAGTGGTTAAATGAACTGTAGTGCGTTTCTGCTAAAAGCACCAAAAAACGCATAGGTGTGAACCAGGCCTAAGATGTTTAGTAGCAGCAGCTACTCATCTGTCATAATGGGGTTAAACTAAAATTAGCCTTTTATAGTCCAAAATAGCAGATAATTGCTACTATAAGGGGTAATTTATACTGTGAAAGTGATATTATAGATTATATATAATAATTAATACATCCAGAAATGGGATAGGCAAGCATTTTTTTATTTTTTTTGGTTTACAAACTTTTTTATTGGGTGCATAAAAAAACAAAAAAAACAAGAGTGGTACAGACAGTGGTGTTCTAATTCGATAGAAATGCATTACATAAGGTTTGTAGTTCAGAAAAATATTAATCTATACAATAATTGTTAGAAGTACAATACAAAGGTGGACTCTTATGCTAATAGAAGTATGATTGAATTCAATAATCTACTAAAAAACTTCAATAGATTGTGGTAAGGAGTTATATTATTCGTGGTTGAAGAAATGTTTAGAATGGGTGAACCATGGATTCCATTTCTTCTCATATACAGTGGAACCTTGGATTACGAGCATAATCCGTTCCAGGAGAATGCTCGTAATCCAAAGTACTCGCGTATCAAAGCAGGGGCGGATTCAGAGTCTAATCTCGGGAGGGGCACTGCCAAAATATTTGCGGTCAATTTGTTGGGTGGATGCAGCCAGATGGAGGGAGGACAGGGTGGGAGCAGCCAGGTGGAGAGGAGGACAGGGTGGGAGCAGCCAGGTGGAGGGGAGGACTCCCACCCTGTCGCCCCCTCCACCTGGCTGACTCCCACCCTGTCGCCCCCTCCACCTGGCTGACTCCCACCCTGTCGCCCCCTCCACCTGGCTGACTCCCACCCTGTCGCCCCCTCCACCTGGCTGACTCCCACCCTGTCGCCCCCTCCACCTGGCTGACTCCCACCCTGTCGCCCCCTCCACCTGGCTGACTCCCACCCTGCAATACCGCATGCGGCCAGAGGCGGGGGGCGCCGGAGAGCCTCGGAAACTGCCCAAAAGGCCAGAGGACAGCTCGGCTGACCTCGCCACACCTCGGAAAGACTTCCTTCCTGAGATTTGCCGAAGGTCAGCCGTGCTGTCCTCGGGCCTTTCCGTGCATTTTCGAACGCCTGTGATTGGCGACATTCGGCTCTACTTGGCTCCGGCGCCCCCCCCCCCCACCTCAGGCCAAACGTGGTACTGCACACCGCTTTGGCCTGAATCGTGCTTGTTTTGCGAGACAACACTCACAAACCGAGTTAGGACTTTTAAAAATACAGTGCTCGTATTGAGAAACGCTTTTTAACCGCGTTACTCGCAATCCGAGGTTCCACTGTATGTGATTTGTGTTGTGTAGGGTGTGAAATATTTTAATTTTTTCCATGAGGTTAATATTGTTTATGCGTATTTTCAATTGGGCTAGAGGTACCTCTGGAGATTTCCAATGGAATGCAATCGGCCATTGTATTGCCACACATTTTGTGGATCAGTCTCATGTTATGGATGGATAACCCTGCGATTGGTGAAAATAAAAGGCAATTGTGCAATGAGAGCTGTATAATATTGTCAGAAATTTTGGATGCCAAGTTTTCTAATTGTTTCCATATTAAACATTCCTTCAATCCCAGAAGATATGTGTAAATGACCCAGATGAGATTGCAGCCTCTGCATACTTGTAGACGAAGAGTGGGGCTACGTGTGTGCCAAAGTTTGTTGTCCGGGGGACCTACGGCCGGGGAGCACCGATTTTTTTTTTTTTCAAAGCCGGGCACCCCTTCCATAGACTCCCATGTTAAACGGTAATTTCTCCAGTGACTTTGGGGACCCGGTACCGGCCGGTCGTAGGTCCCCTGGACCCGAAACTTGGCACACATGTAGCCCCATTTCTCCTCTATTAATGTGTGCAAAGTTTTTTGTCTGGGGGACCTACGGCCGGGGAGCACCGATTTTTCAAAGCCGGGCAACCCTTCCTTAGACTCCCATGTTAAACGTCAGTCTAGTCATGGAGACAGTGAGGCATGCACATGGACACAGTGAGGCATGCTAATGGACACCCTAGGCTTATACTCAAGTCAATAAGTTTTCCCATTATTTTTTTTTGTGGTAAAATTAGGTGCCTCGGGTTATATTCGGGTCGGCTTTTACTCGCATATATACGGTATGTTCTCATAAAATATGGGTGTTTTTTTGTTTCTGTTATTTGAAAATATGTGTTATAGAAGTGTCTAATTTGGAGGAATTTCCTAAGTTCATTATTGGGAATCTGGTATTTGGTTTTTAGTGAGGAGAATGAGGTGAAGGTGGAGTTCTCAAAGTTGGAAAGGGATGTCAGGTTGTTATTTATCCACCATGTGAATTCTCCAGTTTCGTTCGGATTTGGAAGAAATTTTGGATCTCCTATATAGGAGGCGTGTGGGGGTGTGGTAGAGACAAGTGCATTTTTCCTATTGTGTAGCTTCCAAAGTTGGTATGGTTGTGCTACTAATAGATTGAGAGTTTCAAGAGTATGGTTTGAGATCCTGTTGCCCCATAACAGACCTGAGATAGAGTAGGGAAGGATTGAATCTTTCTCAAATCTGACCATGGGGATCTAAGGCCTCTTTCACACTGAGGCGCTTGAAAAATTGCCAGTAAAACACTGAGCGCATTTGAAGAGCTTTCAATCAATTTCAACGGAGAGAGGTGTTTTTTCACCGCTCTGTCAGCGCACTGCCTCAGTGTGAAAGCATTCATTGATTTTAATGGACATACGTTTTTCAGGCGCTTTTTTTTTTAGTGTGAAAGCGCCTGAAAAGTGCCTCAGTGTGAAAGTGGTCTTAGGGTTGTGAATATGCCATTGAGCAATCTGTGACTATCTGGCAGCGAAGTAATATAGCCAATAGTCTGGGAGGCCCAATCCTCCATTCTTTTGTGATTTGTATATATACTGTTCTAGACACGTGGGTGGGAGTCTGACCAAATGAATTTGTTTATATCTGACTGGAATTTGGTTACCATTATTTTATTCTAATTGGTAAAATTAGCTAGATTTGGTAAAATGGTCATTTTAATTGCTGTTATTCTGCCTAGAAACAAAATATCGAAAGACTTCCACATTTTAAGCATCGATCTCAACTTTTGCAATAGGGGTAAGTGGTTTTTGGATAAGTGATTAATATCAGGGAGCAAGATAGATTCCATCCACCAGGTGAAATTAAATGAGGAGCCGAATGGTTTCTGCTTGAATTGGGGGCATGTTTATTGGCATGCCTAATTGATTTTGAAACATTCACCATTAAATCTGAGAGTGATGAGAATGTTTTTAGTGTTTGTAACAGATTTGGTAATGCTATATTGGGTTGTGTGGGAAATAATATCATATCGTCTGCATACATACTCCATTTATTTGTCTTGTTATTTGATGTATATCCTTTGTCTGGGTGTAGCAATATCGCTGTGGCTAATGGTTCGATTACAAGAGCAAATAATAAAGGTGAAAGGGGACATCCCTAAAGTGTGCCTCCAACTATTCTGAAAAAATCGGAATTACATCCTGGTATCCTTTATCCTAGTGGATGGATTGTGGTAAAGTGCGTGAAAGGCATGTGTGAATTCTCCTTTGAAACCATATCTTTGTAATACTATATCAAGATAACTCCTGTGAGGCACTGTCAAATGCCTTATTAATATCAAGTCTCAATAACAATACTGAATGAGATTTAATGTTTGTGTCTAGAATTAGGTTTGTTACTAATCGGCTATTATCCATAATTTGTCTACCTGCGATGAATCCAGATTGAAAAGGGGTGATCAGAGAGGGGATTATTGATGCTAATAGTCTGCTAAATATCTTGAGGTCATTGTTTATTACCGAAATCGGTCTATAGTTTTGGGGTAATGTATTATCTTTCTGTGGTTTTGGGATTAGGGACATGTTGGCAAGTAACATTTCTTCTGGGAACCGATCACCTTTAAGAATGTTGTTGTATAATTTTGTTAGATTCGGAATTAGAAGTTGTTGGAATTGTTTATAATAAAAGGAAGAAAATCCGTCTGGGCGCGAAACCTCTTTTGAGAGAGTTAATAATTTGGAGAATTTCTTCATCCGTGCATGGTGCGTTCAATTTATCCATTTGTGTAGAGTCTAGTTTGGGTATAGGGAGTTTGTCTAACCAGGCTAGTGCTATGTGTGAAATTGGGGTGGTTGGTGTGGACAGAAGGTCTGAGTAAAATATTTTGAATATAGACATAATCTCTTGAGGGTGGGTGATCAGTTGGCTGGCCTTATTTTTGAGTTCATAGACGTGAGCTGGTTTTATTGATTTGATTTTAAGCTTGCGGGCAAACATAGTAGAATATGTATTCCTGGAGAGGAAAAATTGCTTTTGACCAGCGGAGAGCTTTATCTGCTTTGAACGGGAGTAATTTATTCAGTTCATTACGTTTATGGGAGATCTTGTTATATATATATATTGGGATCATGTGTAGTATTGTGGTCTTTATATAGTTTGTGGAGGTCTATCGTGAGGGAGTGAGTTTTTTTTTTCTTTCCCCAATGTAATAACATTGTGCTGCTAGTTTTAATAAGGCAACCTCTCAGGACTGCTTTGTGTGCTAGCCATAATGTTGTGGGAGATATATCTGAGTTCGTATTTAATTTAAAATAATCTTCTATAGCTGAGGTCATCTCTTGTTGATTTTTAGGGTCTGTTAGTAGTGACTCATTAAAGTGGTTGTAAACCCTCCTGAAAAAAAAAAAAAAACACCCTGCAAGATAAAGGCATAATGAGCTAGTATGCATACCATAGAACGAAGCCCCCTCAGCCATCCTCCTCTCCCCCTCCGACCGGCGACATCTATCCCGGAGGTTATTTCCGGGTATCACAGCTCCGGCGCTGTGATTGGCCGGAGCCGCAATGATGTCACTTCCGCACAGGAGCCGCCAGGAACGGCACAGTACAACTGAAGCAACAGCACATACGTGCCATTGCTTCAGTTGGCTTAAGTGCGCATGTGCCGCATGAGGTCGGCGCATGCAAATACAGGGATATCTCCTAAACTGTGCAGGTTTAGGAGATATCCAGTACAGCTACAGGTAAGCCTAATTATAGGCTTGCCTGTAGTTTAAAGTGGTTGTAAAGGGTTTACAACCACTTTAAGTCTCCATGAGTATGGTGTATAGGTAAGGCCAATAAATTGCGTGTTGAGAGTGGTAATATGGTGATCTGACCAAGAGCATGGTTGTATTGAGGCATCGTGGGTGTTAGCTAAGGTAATAGGAGTGCAGAAAATATAGTCCAAACGTGAGTATGAATCATGTGTATGTGAGTAAAAGGTGTATTCGCGTGCACCTATATTCAGTGCTCTCCAAGAGTATCAGTTGTAAATCCTTTGTGTGTAGTGATCGTTTATGGAAACGTTTTTGAATTTGGGTTTTGTTTGCTGCGGTCTAAATTAGGTTGTGATACAGAATTGAAGTCTCCACCTAGTATAATATGTGGTGAGTGGTAGCGTTGTAGCATATTAAAAAAATTGTGTGAAGAATGTGGATTGTGTTTCATTTGGTGCATATACATTGGCTATCGGTAAAGTTATTTTGTCAGGAAGATAATTAATAATGATATATCTACTATCTTGATCCTTGTAGACCTGTTTAACCTCTAGTGGGAAAGCTTGATGGATAAAGATAGCTACCCCTTTAGTTTTGGTGGAGGTTGAGGTATAAAAAGATTAATTCTATGCTTTGTGGAAAAATATTGGACATAAAATGTGTTTCCTGTAGTAGTATTATAGTATTATTTTGGCATTACATTTTTTGTATTGTAAAAATGCTTTTACTCTTTCGTCCATGGACCGAAACAGCTTCTCTATTGACATAGTGGGTATTATCCGTTATTTAGGAGTGACTAGGCAGAAAACTTGTAAAAAGTGTTGCATCACACCTTCTACAGTACCGCCCAGGGGGCAGACCCTCTGGGTATATCCCGTCAGTCTGCATCTCGCAGATCAGTTTTTTTCTTTCTAGCAAGGAGTAGGACATCTCTCCCTTCGGGCCCATTGGTCCGGGGGAATTTTTTTTATTTTTTTTTGCTACATTCTTTTGTTTCCTGCGATCTTCGATCAATTGCCGACTGGGTGACAGGCTGGATCCTCGATCCTTGTAGTCTCCCCAGTTTCGGCCATCGAGCGTGTGCCGACCCTAGCTACGCGCTGGGTTTTCCACGACATGCCCGTCACTCTACGGGTGGCCGGTGAGCCTACGCTCCAGGGCCTGCATCGGACCGCTCAGCTTCGGCCGACCTTTCGGTCGAGTCGCAGCAGCCTGGCCGGTGAGCTTACGCTCCAAGTCTTGCATCGGACCGCTCAGCTTCGGCTGACCTTACGGCCGAGTTGCAGCAGCCTGTCCGGTGAGCGTCGCACTCCAGGGCATACATATGATCGTCCCCTTGGGTCCAATCACAGCATGCCTGGCCAACAGTCACCTTCCGTGCGCGGACGATGATCTGTTTGGAATGTCTTCCAGCATGATACATGCAGGATAGGTAAGTAAACTCCCCTGCCTCGGCTGGGTGATTTGGCTGGACATTGCTGGAGAGACCAAGTAAGTGGTTGTGGCCCCTTTCCTCCCTCTCTCCTTGCCCTTCTCTCCTCCCTGGGCTTCTAGCTAAGGTTGCTGGGTGCTGGGGGTCACCTAAGGGGTTCCACTGGAGCGGGGCTGGCTGTAACTAACATTTAAAAAAATTTAATTTCTGCTTACCTGTGTGTGTGCTTCTTCCCCCTCCATGCTGTCGGTGGCCATTTTGGGGTGGTCCATGCCAGTTTCGGCCTCTAGTGACTGCCCGGCGGCCATCTTCCTGTGGTTTCGGCGCCATTTTCTTGCAGTTCCACACCCACTGGCCTCTATCGACTGATCGGCGGCCATGTTTGTAATGATCCACGCTGTATGTATATATTGCCGTTCGGCGGCCATCTTTTTGTGGTCTTCGGCTGCTTTGGCCTCTATCTTCGGCTCGGCGGCCATTTTCTTAGAGCCCACATTATCTTCCATACAGACGTTTGGCGGCCATTTTGCGAGAGTCTCCGGCCTCTAGGGTGCATTACACTGGCGCAAAAAATTCACACAGGAAGCGCTGATAAAAGAAGCAGACTGACACAGCAGCGGTGGGACAGCATCACAGGCGCAGCACGGCAGCATAGCGGTACCGATCCAAGGGTGGTGAGTCCTCTGGGTGACCCAGCATCTCTGCAGCACAGGAGGGTGGCCTATTGATATCTTGCCTGGAGCCCTGTGGGTGTCAGCGCGTGGTCAGCATGGCATGTGAGCCAGATGTCTTCTCCCCTGAAACACCAGATTTAGCAGCTGGTGCCCCAGAGGTGTCTATGGACGCTATGTCAGCAATCCTAGAGGCGTTTGCTGCCAGGGTGGAAGCAGCACATGGGAATACAGGGGGTATTAAACGCCCCCGTCCCCTGCAATCTTCTGGGGATATTTCTGAGACCGAACCAGGTCCAGCTACGGCTCATGGCCCAGATTCTGATGCATCGGAGACTGCAGATCGTGACCGTTCGGACAGTGAGGATGACTCCAGGTCAGTACGCGAGACGGCTTTGGTATCTGTCCTTATTACTGCAGTGCGGGATACGCTAAAGTTGGAAAATACAGCAGAAGCAGCAGAGACTCCGGTCCCCTTTGGGTTTCGTAAGCCTGCCCGCACTGCTAAGGTGTTCCCTTGTGTGTCTTATTTTGATAAACTCGTATGCCCCATACACACGATCATTTTTAATGTAATTTTTAAAACTGACGTTGTTCTCGTCATTTTTTTTCTTGTTTCCTCTCAAGCCTGTCTTGCGTACACACCATCATTTTAAAAAATGTTCAAGAAAAGCGCAGTGACGTACACCACGTACGACGGCACTATAAAGGGGAAGTTCCGTTCGAATGGCGCCACCCTTCATGTTAGTAAAGTTTGTTGAGAGACGATTCGCTCTTTTCAGTCTAGTGCTTTTCAGTCCGTTACAGCATGACGAATGTGCTATCTCCATTACGAACGCTAGTTTTACCAGAACGAGCGCTCCCGTCTCATACTTGATTCTGAGCATGCGCATTTTTTTTCACGTCGTTAAAGCATACACACTATCGTTTTTCACGTCGTTAAAAAAAACGACATGAAAAACGACGTGAAAAAAGAGAGCATGTTCGAAATTTTTAATGCCTGTTTTTCACGTCGTTAAAAATGCTCTGGAGCATACACACGATCATTTTTAATGGCCATTTTTTTTAATGGCATTTTTAACGGCATGAAAAATGATCGTGTGTATGGGGCATTATACAACTAATGGGAGAACCCACTGAGGGTCTTTACAGCCCTAAAGATGTTTGAGGTACGGTACCCCTTTGAGGAGAGTTTTCAGAAAAAATGGACCTCTCCCCCTATAGTGCACCCTCCGGTGTCCAGACTTAATAGAGCTACCACTATTCCAGTAGAAGGGGCTCCTGTTTTGAAGGACCCTGTGGATAAGAAGGCTGAAGCACTCGCTTGCTACCTATACTCAGTGCTGGCTCGGCAGTACGCCTGGCATTGACGGGGGCCCTAGTGTCTCAGACACTTACTGAATGGGCAAAATTGCTACTCCAGGGGTTAAAGGAGCGAGATGCTCCTCCTGATGAGGTAACTTTGGCCGACCAGTTGGTCCAGGGCCTTAAGTTGTCTGCGAGTCAGACATGGATACTGTTCCCCTGCTGTCAAAAGCTTTGGTTTATGCAGTAGCAATACGCTGCCTGATCTGGCTAAAGGGCTGATCTGCGGACCAGACTTCCAAGAAGGCCCTGTTGGATCTGCCTTTTAAGGGCGACAGACTTTTTGGGGCTTCTCTGGATGACATCATCAAGGATGCCACAGGAGGTAAAAGCACTTTGCTTCCTCAAGAGTAAGGGGCCACGCCAAGGGCAAGGGCCTTCCTTTACGGCACGCAAACGTTTTTTTCGTCCCCCTAGGGCGACAGGGAAAAGACCCCAGGCCGACAAGGAGCCTGCCCAAGGACAAAAGCGTCCTTGGTCCCGCAGATCCAACAAGCCTGCGGACAAATCTGCGTCCGCATGAAGGTCCGCCCCCACCCAGCTCTCGGGTGGGGGGACGTCTTCGCAAATAAGCGACTCAGTGGACAGCTCTAGTCTCCGACAGGTGGGTTTGCGAAGCAATCTCCTCAGGCTACAAGATAGAATTTCTCTCTTGTCCACCGGACCGATTCGTCACCTCCAATCTCCAGCTACTACCAACCCGTCGGGAGGCCCTGTATGGGGCGGTCCAGGGTCTGCTGGAACGCGGGGTAGTTATTCCAGTTCCAGAACAGGAACGGAGTCAGGGTTTTTACTCAAATCTGTTCATTGTGCCGAAGAAGGAGGGGGTTCATCCAATTTTGGATCTCAGGGCCCTCAATTGCTTTGTGAAAGTACAAAGATTTCGGATGGAGTCGGTTCGATCTGTAGTCACGGCTCTCCATCTGGGGGACTTTCTGGCCTCCTTGGACATCAAGGACGCATACCTGCATGTCCCCATATACTCCAGACACCAGAGGTTTCTGCGATTTGCTATCGGGAAGAACCAGTACCAGTTTGTGGCCCTCCCGTTTGGCCTTACCTCAGCACCCAGGACATTCACCAAGGTGCTCGCTCCGATTCTGGCACTTCTAAGACAGCAGGGTATCGCTATCATGGGCTACTTGGACGACCTTCTACTGAAGGCCCCTTCAAGCTCAGAATTAGAGGTAAGCATGTCCATTACCTGTCAGACTCTTCGAGACTGTGGTTGGATACTAAACACGCAAAAGTCAGTATTGGTGCCCACTCAAGGCCTAGTGTACCTGGGGTTGATTCTGGATTCCTCAGAGGCAAAAGTATTCCTCTCTGTGGAGAAGTTGCAGACCCTTCGGGCTACAGTACGGCAGCTGACTTCCAGGAATTGGTCGTCACTCCGTTTTTGCATGCGAGTGTTAGGCCTCATGGTAGCCTCCTTTGAGGCGGTCCCATATGCTCAATACCACACTCGAGTGTTACAGAAGGAAGTTCTGTCCAGATGGAACAGATGTCCATCATCTCTGGATTATCAAATCCGAGTAAGCCACCTAGTCAGGAGATCCCTGGTAGGGTGGCTGACAGCACCCACTCTGTTGGCCCGGGAAGTCATTTCTTCCAGTTTACTGGATAGTGATCACGACGAATGCCAGCCTTACAGGTTGGGGGGGGGGGGGAGTCTGGGGTGTTCAGTCGGCGCAAGGTCGCAGGACCCCAGAGGGATCCCGCCTGCCGATCAATGTCCTGGAAATCCGGGCGATCAGGCTGTGCCTCTTCAAATGGTCTGAGGCTGCAAGGGCGTCCAGTCAGGATCCAGTCAGACAACGCCACAGCAATGGCATTTGTCAATCACCAAGGAGGAACAAGAAGCTCAGCTGCAGCATCAGAGGTCACTCGCATCCTGAAGTGGGCAGAGAGGGGCGTACCGGCACTATCGGCCGTGTACATTCCGGGTGTGGAAAACTGGCAGGCGGACTACCTGAGTCGCCAAATGCTGGACCAGGGAGAATGGTCCTTACACCCGGAGGTGTTCCAGCTCCTCTGCCAAAGATGGGGCACGCCAGACGTAGATCTTCTGGCTTCCCGACTCAATCGGAAGGTATTGAGGTTTGTGGCCCGGTCAAGGGACCCATGGGCAGACGCAACGGATGCGTTGGTGGCATCGTGGGGTCAGTATCGGCTAATCTATGCCTTCCCTCCCTTAAGGCTTCTTCCTCTTCTGCTCTGCAGAGTGGAGGCAGAGGGAATTCCAATGATCCTAATTGCTCCAGATTGGCCTCAGCGTCCTTGGTACGCCGATCTAGTCTTGTAGCAGACATCCCCAGGCGCCTACCACTACGGAAGGACCTGCTATCGCAAGGTCCCATACTCTATCCTGCTTTACGGTCACTGGCTTTAACGGCATGGCTATTGAGAGCCAGGTACTGAGAGACCGGGGCCTATCAGATTCAGTAATCTCTACTATGAGAAGTGCTCGGAAACCGTCCTCTAGGAAGGTTTATCACCGCACTTGGAAGGCCTACATATCCATGTGTGAGGAAATGAAATGACATGCACATACTTATTTGGTTTCCAGAATCCTGCGGTTTTTACAGCATGGGGTGGACCAAGGGCTTGCCTTAAGTAGGATTTAAGGGACCGATATCTGCCCTGGCTGTCTTTTTTTTTTCAGCGACCCCTGGCGACTCACTCTCTCGTGAGTACATTTGTGCAGGGGGTTCGACATGTGGCCCCTCCGGTCCGTCCCCCGCTACCTCCGTGGGACTTGAACCTGGTCCTCTCGGTGCTTCAGAAGGCACCGTTTGAGAATATTAGAGATATTCCCCTGTTGACACTGTCTCAGAAAGTGGGCTTTTTGGTGGCTGTTACGTCAGTTAGACGAGTCGCTGAGCTGGCAGCCTTGTCCTGCAAGGCTCCCTATTTGATTTTCCACAAGGATAAGGTGGTGCTGCGGCCGCAACCTTCCTTTCCTCCGAAAGACGTTTCGGCTTTTCATCTCAACGAAGACATTGTACTTCCATCCTTGTGTCCTCATCCATCGATTCCTAAGGAGTCGGCGTTGCATTCCTTGGACGTTGTCCGAGCTTTGAGAGTATACCCATCTGCTACTTCCCTGTTCCGGAAGTCAGACTCACTGTTTGTTTCGGTGGCTGGTCCCAAGAAGGGCCAAGCAGTCTCATCGGCCACCATCTCTAGGTGGATCCGACAGATGGTAATCCAGGCTTACGCCTTAAAGGGTCAAGCGCCCCGCTTTCCGGTCACGGCGCATTCGACCAGGGCAATAGGTGCCTTTTGGGCTTTCCGACATCAAGCGTCTGTTTCCCAATTATGTAAAGCGGCGACCTGGTCGTCCGCTCACACTTTCACAAAATTCTACAAAGTTGATGTAGGTGCATCTTCGGATGCTTCTTTCGGCCGCAAAGTTTTGCAGGCGGCCATTGGAGGAGTGCTGTTTTGTGTTTGGGGTGAAGGTTATTTTTATACTGTTACCACCCCTCATTTTTTTTCTCTGACACTGCTTTGGGCTGTCCCACTATGTCAATAGAGAAGCTGTGTCGGTCCATGGACGAAAGAGTAAATAGGATTTTTTTACTCACCGTAAAATCCTTTTCTCTGAGTCCATGGACCGACACAGCACCCACCCCTCCTTTTAAGTTTGTACTGCTTTTTGACAAACTGATCTGCAATATGCAGACTGAGGGGATATACCCAGATGCAACACTTTTTACAAGTTTTCTGCCTAGTCACTCTTAAATATCAGATAATACCCACTATGTCAATAGAGAAGCTGTGTCAGTCCATGGACTCAGAGAAAAGGATTTTACGGTGAGTAAAAAATCCTATTTTTCCTTTTTATTTGGGGAGTTAAATCCTTGGACATTATGTGATGTAATTGTAATAGTCATAGTGATTGTTTGGGGAATCATCTGAAAGTAGATATATATATATATATATATATATATATATATATATATATATATATATATATATATATATATGTGTATATATATTTTTAAAAATGTTGAGGTAGACCAGGTGTACAAGGATTTAATCACACTTTTTCCTTTAGTCATGAAGAATATAAGGCATTTCAATAGGATTGTACCGTAACTATTGTTTCTTATAAGAGTCAAAATTTCCTTATGTATAAAGAATGCAATAAATTTGTATTGAAAAAAGTATTTGGGGTTGGGAAAAAAAAGTTTTCTGACCGAGAATCTTTGAGACCTGGGGATCTCAAGCTCATTCTCAGTACATTTTGAATAAAAATTTATAAAAATAACAAAAAACATTTGAAAAATTTTAATGAAATCACAATTAAACTGGTTGGATCGGAACCAACCTAAGTGAAAAATGTGAGTGGGGTTGAATCATGTCGGCATTCGAGCGGGCAGCCACATCAATTGACGTTAACTGTGCTATTATATCTATAACTCATTATATTAAAGAGGTTGAGAATGGGTCAGCTGTTGAAGCTATAATCTCGGCGAGCTCTGTTAGGAGATGAGACATCACGAAAGCCTAGCCATTTCACTGAGGCTGAAATTTAGTTGTGTATATGTATCTGAAGTTAAAAAAAATCATGAGCTAAGAGTTGTGGTTAGAATCTAGAGATTCCTGTAAATATAAATTTTCGATGTCTTATCTGAGAGTAACATTTTTATGACATAATAAGCAAAAACAGTAAACCGGTATATAAAATGGTTAATTCTGGAAATGTCTCTTTAGAAGATTTGGTAAGGAAGAGAGTATATCCTCTGTTAAAGGCACTACTGTATTTGATTACCTTTTTATGAGGTACCAAAAAGAGGGATGCTCATAGTATATCTATCACTAGAAAAGTCATGAAAAACCTGCATTGCTCATTTAGGACAGAAGATGGCAGTGTTGAGACAGTATTAAACTTTGATATTCCACTATGGTGGTAATGTTGAACTTGGAGCCATAGAAGGGTTATTAAAGTGGAGGTCCGCCTAAAAAAAAAAAATGTATTAAAAGCCAGCAGCTACAAATACTGCAGCTGCTAACTTTTAATAAATGGACACTTACCTGTCCATGGTGCCCGCGATGTCGGCAGCCAAAGCCGATCCGTCTCTCTGCTGCCCCCCGTCGCCATCCTCGGTGAGGGAATCGGGAAGTGAAGCCTTGCGGCTTCACAGCCTGGTTCCCTACTGCACATGCGCGCGTCACGCTGCGCAACCTCACTGGTTCCTGCTGTCTTCTGGGACCTGTTTGTTTCCCAGAAGACAGCGGGGGAGGACAGTGTAGGCACAGGAAGTGGTGTAGGTCACCGCGATCACCGTGGTGATCTATGCCAGGAAGTGGGAGCAAATACCCGTCTTACACAGGTATCTGCTCCCTCCTCCCCCCCCCTGAAAGGTGCCAAATGTGACACCGGAGGAGGGGAGGATTCCAAAAAGTGGACGTTTTATTTTTGGGTGGAACTCCACTTTAAAAAATTAAATGATTCAGGGTGTTTGTGTACCGTCCCGAACAATCCTTGTCTCTTCTGAACAGTTTCCCTTAACCATCTTCAATCCTTCATTTGGCATTGTGTTTAATAATATGCTGGTTCCAGGTTTTACTGTATGCTTTTCAACGTGCTTTTTCTGTAGAAATGTAGTGGAGCAAAGCGGTTCCTTTCAAACCAAAAACATGTGCTACTTACGGTTCCCATTTAGGGCAGTAGATGGCAGTGTTGCATCAAAATAGGCTGATTTCTGTAATTTACACTGTAAAAGGTGTGCATTGTCCTGGGTTGGTATATAGGGCTGGTAATGCAATCTGTATATATACCAAATGGAGGATATAGGTTATGCAAAAGAGAACGTTCCAGTTAATCAAAAGGAGCAGATAACAAATCTAGTATCCAGATATATCAGTTTGGATGTCACACCACTTCCTCAAACTTAATCTATCCAAAACTGAACTGGTCATTTTTCCTCCCCCCTCGTGCCTCCTCCCCCGATCTCTCTGTTAAAATTGATGGCACAACTATCGGCCCATCCCCACACGCCAAGGTCCTAGGAGTAGTTCTGGACTCTGAACTCTCCTTTAATCCTCACATCCAATCACTGTCCAAATCTTGCCACATCAACCTCCGCAACATCTCCAAAATACGCCCCTTTTTAACCAAAGATACAACAAAGCTCCTTATCCACTCCCTGGTAATTTCTCGCCTCGATTACTGCAACTCCCTCCTCATTGGCTTACCTCAGAAAACTTTAACCCCCCTTCAGTCCATCATGAATGCTGCTGCCAGACTCATCCACCTTACCAGCCGCTCTGTGTCTCCTCCTCTCTGTCAATCTTTCCACTGGCTTCCGCTCACCCAACAAATTAAATTCAAAATACTAACGACCACCTACAAAGCCATCCACAACACTGCCCCCAGATACATCGCTGACCTAGTCTCTAAATACCAACCTAATCGTTCTCTTCGTTCTTCTCAAGACCTCCTGCTCTCTAGCTCGCTCATCACCTCCTCCCATGCTCGTCTACAGGACTTTTCCAGAGCCTCTCCAAGCCTATGGAACTCCTTACCCCAATCTATCCGTCTATCTCCTTCTCTATTAGCTTTTAGAGGATCCCTAAAAACCCTCCTCTTCAGAGAAGCCTATCCCACCCACACCTAACTATATTTCCATTCTGTCCACCTGATCATCCCCCACAGCTAATACCCTTTGTTTCACGTGACCCTCCCTTCTAGACTGTAAGCTCTAACGAGCAGGGCCCTCTGATCCCTCTGTATTGAATTGTATTGTGATTGTACTGTCTTCCCTGCGCAAACTGTTGGCGCTATATAAAAGCTGTATAATAATAATAGTATAGTTAAAAGCCTGATCCAGAGTCTCTGGAGGTCTCACGAAGTCCCTAGTATGAAGGACTGGGCTGCGAGGGTTGAAATGACAAGAGTTATAGAAGAAACTATACACATAGAGGAAGACTCATTGGAGAGATTCCGGAATATATGGGGGAAATGGCAGGAGTTTAGGGACTTGGGAATGTAGAGGATCTGTGAAGGCAGGGAACTGAGGAGGGAAGGAGGGAGAGGGAATAGGGATGGGTTTTTTTTTTTTTCTTTGGAGGGTTGTTTAGGGGTAGGGTGAACAAGGGTGGAGGATATGGATGAAGGAATGGAATGTTTTTAACATGTGACTGTTTTTTCTATGGCTATATAATAAAAATAAAAAGGGAATATTCAATAAAACAAACAAATCTAGTATAGTTGGTTATTGAAAAACTAAGGAAGAAGACAACAGCAAAAAGGAAAAATAAAACGTACTCTTTCGTCCATGGACCGACACAGCTTCTCTATTGACAAAGTGGGTATTATCCGTTAATTAGGAGTGACTAGGCAGAAAACTTGTAAAAAGTGTTGCATCACACCTTCTACAGTACCGCCCAGGGGGCGGACCCTCTGGGTATATCCCCTCAGTCTGCATCTCGCAGATCAGTTTTTTTCTGTCTAGCAAGGAGTAGGGCATGGCTCCCTTTGGGCCCATTGGTCCGGGGGAAAAAGATATATTTTTTTGCTACATTTTTTTGTTTCCTGCGATCTTCGATCAACTGCCGACTGGGTGACAGGCTGGATCCTCGATCTTTGTAGTCTCCCCAGTTCGGCCATCGAGCGTGTGCCGACCCTAGCTACGCGCTGGGTTTTCCACGACATGCCCGTTGCTCCACGGGTGGCCGGTGAACCTACGCTCCAGGGCCTGCATCGGACCGCTCAGCTTCGGCTGACCTTACGGCGAGTCGCAGCAGCCTGGCCGGTGAGCTTACGCTCCAAGGCTTGCATCGGACCGCTCAGCTTCGGCTGACCTTACGGCCGAGTCGCAGCAGCCTGTCCGGTGAGCGTCACGCTCCAGGGCATACATATGATCGTCCCTTTTGGGTCCAATCACAGCATGCCTGGCCAACAGTCACCTTCCGTGCGCGGACAATGATCTGTTTGGAATGTCTTCCAGCATAAGACATGCAGGATAGGCAAGTAAACTCCCCTGCCTCGGCTGGGTGATTTTAGCTGGACATTCCTGGAGAGATCAAGTAAGTGGTTGTGGCCCCTTTTCTTCCCTCTCTCCCTGCCTTTCCCTCCTCCCTGGGCTTCTAGCTAAAGGTTGCTGGGTGCTGGGGGTCACCTAAGGGGTTCCACTGGAGCGGGGCTGGCTGTAACTAACATTTAAAAGAAATGTCATTTCTGCTTACCTGTGTGTGTGCTTCCTCCTCCATGCTGTCGGCGGCCATTTTGGGGTGGTCCATGCCGGGTTCGGCCTCTAGTGACTGCCCGGCGGCCATCTTCCTGTGGTTTTGGCGCCATTTCTCTTATCGTCCATGGACTGACACAGCTGGATACTGTAAACGTGTGGGTATATGTCCCTGCTCGCAGGAGAAGATCTAGGCAGAATGTTAGATGTTAAAACATTCTAGAACAAACCAGAGCTGAACAGCCCCACCCAGGGGGGCGGTCCCTCCGGACATTACCCTCCCACCTGCAGCTAGCAGACCTTAGTTTTTTTCTGCCTAGCAGAAGGAGAAGACATGGCTCTCTAAGGAGCCAGTCTCCTGGAAGATTTTACTTTTACATTTTATTCCTTTGGGAATTTTATTACCGTATTTTTCGCTCCATAAGACGCACCTAGATTTTAGAGGAGGAAAATATAAAAAAAAAAAACTTGAACCAAATGGTGTACTAAAATATTTAATAAAGTATAACAGAATAATATTTCTACACTAACAACTAATGTAAGGGGGCACCCTACACTGATCCCCAATTTAACTGGGACATTTACATGACCTCAATACAACAGGAGTATTTGCATATTTAGACATTTACACTGACCAGTAATGTAAATGGTGTATTTACAGTAACCCCCTCCCCCATCTCTCTACTAATCTCTGCATTCTTATCTCCCTCTCAGTACAACTTTGCCCCTCTAACTCATCTGCTAACCTCTGTCCCCCAAACCCCTCATCTTCTAACATCTGCACTCCAACCCTTCCTTCCCATTCAACGCTGCAGCCTCTGCACCTCAAACCCCCCTCTTTGATCCCCTCTACATGCCCCCTATATTCACCTGTATGCTGTTCACACCTTCTAGGTGGGCGGCATGCAGAGGTGCGGGCGTAATTAGCATATGAATCGCGGCGGCCGACCTCATTAACATAACAATGCCCGCGCGATTTACATATCAATGCCGATCCTGTGGGGGTTAAATACAGAACAATACCCTTTTTGTTTCTCTCCCAGTAGCAGCTGAAAGCATTAGAGAAACAGGATCTAGCTGGGGCAGAGTGATGCATAGGGCATCGTTCTGCCGTCGAAACGATCCCCCTATCAGCGGCTCTCCTGATTAGTATTCACTCCATAAGACGCACACACATTTCCCCCCGTTTTTTGGGGGATAAAAAGTGCGTCTTATGGAGCGAAAAATACGGTATTTTATTTTTGAGACCTTCAATCAACTGTCGGCTGGACAACAGGTTGGGTACCCTGGTATCCTCGTAGTCTTCCCTGTCCGACCATCGAGCGTGCTGATCCTCGCCTTGTGTGCGTGAGACTCAGTTCACGACATACCCCATGACTCCAGGGGTGGCCGGGTTGCTTTCATGCTCCCGCCGTCCTCTCAAGATTGAACAGTACTTGACTGACTGTATCTCTCGCGGTGGACCGGGCCGACAGCTACGCAGTACGACTCTGTGATAGGTCTGTCTGAAACAAGCCAGTGGGTCCCTGAAAGGGACGGGTAAGTAGTCTCTTCTACTGCAGGCGAGTACATGCTGGCTGTGTTTCTGTGTGTGGGGGTTTCTCCCTGTCTCCCCCCTGTTATGCTGCTCTCTGCACCCTGTACTGGTGCTGTGCTTGGGGGTCACTCTGGCCTGGCTGGGCGCTCATGTCTGCAGTTTTTTCTGGTGTGTGAGGTGATTATTGCGTGCGCCATTGGCGCTCTTTGAGGTGATTATTGCGTGCGCCATTGGCGCGCATTAGAGCTTTGAATTTCGCGCTCGGCGGCCATCTTGGCGTTCAGTGGCGCAGTTATAGCGGTGGCCATTTTCTTGTGGCCGCTGCACATTTATTTCTGGCGGCGGCGCGAATCCCCTCACAGACTGAGCGGTCCTTAAGGGTTGGTGGGTCCTCCCGGGTATCCCCTCCTCAGCCTCAGCGTAGCCAGTGGGTGGACTGTATATTCACTGTATCGTGTATAAGGTCTCAGAGGGTGGTGTTATGGAGTCTGATACACCTGCTCTCCACACTTGCCTGGGGCAACTGGCAGTGCTGCACAGTTAAACATGTTCATATGTTTCCTGCACCTGCGGTCCTTATGGACCAGTTGTCGGCAGTCCTGGAATCATTTCTGTCAGAATGGAAGCGGTGTGCGAGCAAAAGGAGCTATAAGCCCCCTCCCCCCCACAAAAATCTTTACTGAAGGGGTGCTCTGAGTCAGATATGGGCCTAGCTACTATGCTCAGGACCCTACCTCTGAATATTTAATGTTTATGAACAGGACATTCCCTTGTGAGGAAGACTCCAGTTCTGTGTCAGTGAATGACAGGGCGCTTGTAAGTGATCTCATTGATGATGTGAGAAACACTCTCAGGCTGGAATTGCTGTGACAAGCCTTTCTTTTACACAGTTTCCTCACTGTTTTCCTCACGCTGCCTCAAGAGCAGCATGGATGAGGGAGGACTTTATTCATTTATGTATCTAGTCCCTGTGAGCCTTCTGTGTGTGTGTGTGATACCTGAGGTAACATTTCCCGCCATTTCCTGGGGAATGATTTGAGCTCTGACACAGACACGGTCTGAAGATCAGAGGTTACCTGTTACGAACTGAGGTCTGCTAGCTGCAGGTGGGAGGGTAATGTCCGGAGGGACCGCCCCCCTGGGAGCAGGGACTTATACCCACACGTTTACAGTATCCAGCTGTGTCAGTCCATGGACGTCAGAGAAATGGATTTTATGGTGAGTACAAAAATCCTATTTTTCTTGTAGTCCACACCCACTGGCCCCTCTCAACTGATCGGCGGCCATGTTTGTCCACCCTGTATGTATATATTGCCGTTCGGCGGCCATCTTTTTTGTGGGCTACGGTTGCTTGGCCTCTATCTTCGGCTCGACGGCCATTTTCTTAGAGCCCACATCTTTCATACAGAAGTTTTTGGCGGCCATTTTGCGAGAGTCTCCGGCCTCTAGGGTGTATTACACTGGCGCGAAAATTCACACAGGAAGTGCTGATAAAAGAAGCAGACTGACACAGCAGCAGTGGGACAGCATCACAGGCGCAGCACACGGCAGCATAGCAGTACCGGTCCAGGGTGGTGAGTCCTCTGGGTAACCCAGCATCTCTGCAGCGCAGGAGGGTGGCCTATTGATATCTTGCCTGGAGCCCTGTGGGTGTCGGCGTGTGGTCAGCATGGCATCTGAGCCAGATGTCTTCTCCCCTGAAACACCAGATTTAGCAGCTGGTGCCCCTGAGGTGTCTATGAACGCTATGTCGGCAATCCTAGAGGCGTTTGCTGCCAGGGTGGAAGCAGCACACGGGAATACAGGGGGTAGTAAATGCCCCCGTCCCCTGCAATCTTCCGGGGATAATTCTGATGCAGAACCAGCTACGGCTCATGGCCCAGATTCGGACGCATCAGAGACTGCAGACCGTGACCGATCGGACAGTGAGGGTGACTCCAAGTCCAGGTCAGTACGCAAGACGGCTTTGGTATCTGACCTTATTACTGTAGTGCGGGATACGCTAAAGTTGGAAAATACTGCAGAAGCAGCAGAAACTCCAGTCCCCTTTGGGTTTCGTAAACCTGCCCGCACTGCTAAGGTGTTCCCTTGTGTGTGTTATTTTGACAAACTCTTATACAAGGAATGGGAGAACCCACTGAGGGTCTTTTCAGCCCCAAAGAGGTTTGCGGTACAGTACCCCTTTGAGGAGAGTTTTCTGAAGAAATGGACCTCTCCCCCCTATAGTGGACCCTCCGGTGTCCAGACTTAATAGAGCCACCACTATTCCAGTAGAAGGGGCTCCTGTTTTCAAGGACCCTGTGGATAAGAACATGAAAAACTAAAGGTTGGGACTTTTAGTTGAGGTGTGGGGCCTAAAGGAACACCTCCATCCCGGTATTTGGAAAAGGGAAGCAAATATGCAAAAGTGGGACTTTGAGTTGAAGCATGCTTCCCAGGAGGTAACACGGATCAATTGAATAAGGCATGTATCCAGTTAATAGAACCAAAGACATTACATGACAGCATTGCATAGCAATTGACAGTCAGTATTTTAATCGTATACAAAATAACAAGGACAATAATAACATAGCACACCTAATGTACCAGTCCACAGTTGAATGGTATAAAAATTACAGCAATCAATGGTAGTAAAATATAGTAACACATTGGTTCATAAAAATCCCGGTGACAACATAGAGAGAAAAGGGGGGCCCAATTCAATGAAGCGTGTCTCCATGATGAGAATTACGTAGATTAAGTGCGCTGGCACAGTCCACTGAGTATAGAGACTGGTAGATAATAATGATATTGACGTACATACAAGAAAGAGCATCTAATTAGCTCGCAGTGGGCATATTGATACATTGTATGAAAAATATACATAACCAGTTTCATTAAAATTTATCTCCATGATAGTTATAACCGTAGTTGATTGGTGAATACCAATTGTTGTATAAGGTGATGAATGGTGCAGTAGCAATATGTATAGATAGGGGCATCTTATTGGCTCTACGCGTTTCGTGGCTACTGCCACTCTTCAGGAGCAGGTATGGGGTAGAGGTCTATAAATGACAAGGCAATAAAATTTGAGATAAAGATTGTATAATATATAGAAAGTATATAAAATCAAGGGGCAGGAAATGGAGGTGGAGCAGTAACAATACCCTGGTTTACTTACATGTATGTCAATGGTGGTGGGTAAAGGCGTAAGGGGGTGGGCCCGGCCAGAAAAACAACAGCTCCCGGGAGCTGGGGTGGAAGAACCCCTCCATGCAGGCTGGAAAACCGTAGCAAAAGTTGGAATACCCAGAAGCGGGGGATCTCCATGGGCATGGGTTGCAGGTGTGTCTCTCGTAGGTGTGCCCATCTAGAGGGGACAAGGGGTGTAATGATGAAGGATGTAAACCATAAATAGTTCAAGGATGTAGAGAAAAGTAAAAATGAATAAAGGGAAGTGGTGAGATTGTAGCAGGGATCTATGGATAAAAAAGTGTAGTGGTGTATATAAAGTGTAAGGTATAATACAAAGTGACCCATTGTGGTAACAATAAGTAGCAGATGGGCAGTGTATCAGCCCCAATGCTAAGGTAGTGTATCATAAATAAAAAAAAGGTGCGCTATGTTATTATTGTCCTTGTTATTTTGTATACGATTAAAATACTGACTGTCAATTGCTATGCAATGCTCTCATGTAATGTCTTTGGTTCTATTAACTGGATACATGCCTTATTCAATTGATCCGTGTTACCTCCTGGGAAGCATGCTTCAACTCAAAGTCCCACTTTTGCATATTTGCTTCCCTTTTCCTGTGGATAAGAAGGCTGAAGCACTCGCTCGCTACCTATACTCAGTGGTAGGCTCAGCAGTACGCCCCGCATTGGCGGGGGCCCTAGTGTCTCAGACTCTTACTGAATGGGCAAAATTGCTACTTCAGGGGTTAAAGGAGCGAGATGCTCCTCCTAATGAGATAACTTTGGCCGACTAGTTGGTCCAGGGCCTTAAGTTGTCTGCGAGTCAGACATGGATACTATTCCCCTGCTGTCAAAAGCTTCGGTTTATGCAGTAGCAATACGCCTCCTGATCTGGCTAAAGGGCTGGTCTGCGGACCAGACTTCCAAGAAAGCCCTGTTGGATCTGCCTTTTAAGGGCGACAGACTTTTTGGGGCTTCTCTGGATGACATCATCAAGGATGCCACAGGAGGTAAAAGCACTTTGCTTCCCCAAACTAGCATGGGTAAGGGGCCACGCCAAGGGCAAGGGCCCTCCTTTACTGCACGCAAGCGTTTTTTTCATCCCCCCTAGGGCGACAGGGAAAAGACCCCAGGCCGATAAAGCGCCTGCCCAAGGACAAAAGCGTCCTTGGTCCCACAGACCCAACAAGCCTGCGGACAAATCTGCGTCCGCATGAAGGTCCTCCCCCACCCAGCTCTCGGGTGGGGGGACGTCTTTGCAAATTCGCTTTTCAGTGGACAGCTCTAGTCTCCGACAGGTGGGTTTGCGAAATAATCTCCTCAGGTTACAAGATAGAATTTCTCTCTTGTCCACCGGACAGATTCATCACCTCCAATCTCCAGCTACTACTGACCCATCGGGAGGCCCTGTATGGGGCAGTCCAGGGTCTACTGGAACGCGGGGTAGTTATTCCAGTTCCAGAACAGGAACGGGGTCAGGGTTTTTACTCAAATCTGTTTATTGTGCCGAAGGAGGAGGGGGTTCGTCCAATCTTGGATCTCAGAGCCCTCAATTGCTTTGTGAAAGTACAAAGATTTCGGATGGAGTCGGTTCGATCTGTAGTCACGGCTCTCCATCCGGGGGACTTTCTGGCCTCCTTGGACATCAAGGACGCATACCTGCATGTCCCTATATACTCCAGACACCAGAGGTTTCTGCGATTTGCTATCGGGAAGAACCACTACCAGTTTGTGGCCCTCCCGTTTGGCCTTGCCTCAGCACCCAGGATGTTCACCAAGGTGCTCGCTCCGATTTTGGCACTTCTAAGACAGTGGGGTATCGCTATCATGGGCTACTGAAGACCCCTTCAAGCTCAGAATTAGAGGTAAGCGTGTCTATTACCAGTCAGACTCTTCGAGACTGTGGTTGGATACTAAACACGCAAAAGTCAGTATTGGTGCCCACTCAAGGCCTAGTGTACCTGGGGTTGATTCTGGATTCCTCAGAGGCAAAAGTATTCCTCCCTGTGGAGAAGTTGCAGACCCTCCGGGCTGCAGTACGGCAGCTGACTTCCAGGAATTGGTCGTCACTCCGTTTTTGCATGCGAGTGTTGGGCCTCATGGTAGCCTCCTTCAAGGCGGTCCCATATGCTCAATACCACACTCGAGTGTTACAGAAGGAAGTTCTGTCCAGATGGAACAGATGCCCTTCATCTCTGGATTATCAAATCCGAGTAAGCCACCTAGTCAGGAGATCCCTGGTATGGTGGCTGACAGCACCGGCTCTTATGGCCGGGAAGTAATTTCTTCCGGTTTACTGGATAGTGATCACAACGGACGCCAGCCTTACAGGTTGGGGGGGGGGGTCTGGGGTGTTCAGTCGGCGCAAGGTCGCTGGACCCCAAAGAAAGCCCTCCTGCCAATCAAATGTCCTGGAAATCCGGGCGATCAGGCTGTGCCTCTTCAAATGGTCTCAGAGGCTGCAAGGGCGTCCAGTCAGGATCCAGTCAGACAACGCCACAGCAGTGGCATATGTGAATCATCAAGAGGAACAAGAGGCTCAGCTGCAGCATCGGAGGTCGCTCGCATCCTGAAGTGGGCAGAGAGGAGCATACCGGCACTGTCGGCTGTGTACATTCCGGGTGTGGAAAACTGGCAGGCGGACTACCTGAGCCGCCAGATGCTGGACCAGGGAGAATGATCCTTACACCCGGAGGTTTTCCAACTCCTCTGCCAAAGATGGGGCACACCAGACGTAGATCTTCTGGCTTCCCGACTCAATCGGAAGGTATTAAGGTTTGTGGCCCGGTCAAGAGACCCATGGGCAGACGCAACGGACGCGTTGGTGGCATCGTGGGGTCAGTATCGGCTAATCTATGCCTTCCCTCCCTTAAGGCTTCTTCCTCTTCTGCTCCGCAGAGTGGAGGCAGAGGGAATTCCAATGATCCTAATCACTCCAGATTGGCCTCGGCGTCCTTGGGACGCCAATCTAGTACGTCTGGTAGCAGACGTCCCCTGGCGCCTACCACTACGGAAGGACCTACTATCGCAAGGTCCCATACGCCATCCTGCTTTACAGTCATTGGCTTTAACGGCTTGGCTGTTTAGAACCAGGTACTGAGTGACCGGGGCCAGTCAGATTCAGTAATCTCTACGATGAGAAGTGCTTCAAAACCGTCCTCTAGGAAGGTTTATCACCGCACTTGGAAGGCCTACATCTCTGTGTGAGGAAATGAAATGGCATCCGCGTACCTATTTGGTTTCCAGAATCCTGCTGTTTTTACAGCATGGGGTGGACCAAAGGCTTGCCCTAAGTACGATTAAGGGACAGATATCTGCCCTGGCTGTCTTTTTTTCAGCGACCCCTGGCGGCTCACTCTCTCGTGAGTACTTTTGTACAGGGGGTTCGACATGTGGCCCCTCCTGTCCGTCCCCCGCTACCTCCGTGGGACTTGAACCTGGTCCTCTCGGTGCTTCAGAAGGCACCGTTTGAGAATATTAGAGATATTCCCCTGTTGACACTTTCTCAGAAAGTGGTCTTTTTGGTGGCTGTTGCGTCAGACGAGTCTCTGAGCTGGAAGCCTTGTCCTGCAAGGCTCTCGATTTGGTTTTCCACAAGGATAAGGTGGTGCGGCGGCCGCAGCCTTCCTTTTTCTTCCGACGGTTATTTCGGCTTTTGCATTCGGCGAGTCGGCGTTGCATTCCTTGGACGTTGCCCGAGCTTTGAGAGTATACCTATCTGCTACTTCCCTGTTCTGGAAATCAGACTCACTGTTTGTTTTGGTGGCTGGTCCCAAGAATGGCCAAGCAGTCTCGTCGGCCACCATCTCTAGGTGGATCCGACAGATAGTAATCCAGGCTTACGCCTTAAAGGGTCAAGCGCTCCCCTTTCCTGTCACAGCGCATTTTCTGCCTAGTCACTCCTAATTAACGGATAATACCCACTTTGTCAATAGAGAAGCTGTGTCGGTCCATGGACTCAGAGAAAAGGATTTTACGGTGAGTAAAAAATCCTATTTTTTGGTTAAATTTTATGAGAATGTAGAATCAATTAGGGTTCCACTGGCCAGCTTCGTGTCTGGTTCTGCGTCTGTCTCCTCTCTATGCATGGGTGTTCCAGATAGGGGCTGGGCGAGGTGTAGATGGAGTGCATGGGAGATTGTTGAGATCCAAAAGACCTAGTTTGACTAGGATGTCCTGACCTTCAGGGATTGTGGTAGCAATATAGGTTGTACAGTAGGTGCCGCCGATATTGTGTTTCTATTGCGCTCCCATCGCCGAGATTCTCGGCGACAGGAGTGCCGAGATGTCGGCAGCAGGGTGGCGATGCGTGTCACGCTCGCTGCAATGGCGAGGAGACGCGACACTGTATTGAGCGGGGATCCGACGTGGATTCCCGCCAATACCAGGCACTGCGTTTGGTATGAATCCTGAGCGGGAACTCCACGCCAATTTTTAAAGAAAAAACCAGCGTGGGTTCCCCCTCCAGGAGCATACCAGGCCCTTGGGTCTGGTCTGGATTTCAAGGGGAACCCTACGCCGAAAAAACGGCGTGGGGGTCCCCCTCAAGATCCAAACCAGACCCTTATCCGAGCACGCAACCTGGCAGGCCGCAGGGGAAGAGGGGGGACGAGAGCGGCCCCCCCTCCCTCCTAAACCGTACCAGGCCACATGCCCTCAACATGGGGGGTTTAGTGCTCTGGGGCAGGGGGGCGACCTGCGGCACCCCCACCCCAGAGCACCCTGCCCCCATGTTGATGAGGACAGGGCCTCTTCCCGACAACCCTGGCCATTGGTTGTCGGGGTCTGCGGGCGGGGGGCTTATCGGAATCCGGGAGCCCCCTTTAATAAGGGGGCCCCCGGATCCGGCCCCCCCACCCTATGTGAATGAGTGAGTATGGGGTACATCGTACCCCTACCCATTCACCTGGTGGAAAAAAATGGTAATAAAAACACAACAAAGTATTTTATTGCACCGCTCCGGAGGTCTTCTTCCGACTTCGGGAGTCTCCGGTGTCGTCGCCGCGCTCTCCGGTTTTTTCTTCTGCCGGGCCTCCGCTAACTAATTTTTTAGCTCTTTTGCTAGCGGAGGACCGGTCTTCTCCGTCGCCTTCTTCTTCTCCCGCTCTCCGGTTCTTCTCCCGCTCTTCGGTTCTTTCTTCCGCCGGCCCCTCCACTAACTTCTTAGCTCTTTTGCTAGTGGAGGAGCCGGTTAAAATACTTTTAAAAACTGTGTTGTGTTTTTATTACCATTTTTTTCCACCAGGTGAATGGGTAGGGGTACGATGTACCCCATACTCAATCACATAGGGTGGGGGGCCGGGATCCGGGGGCCCACTTATTAAAGGGGGCTCCCGGATTCCGATAAGCCCCCCGCCCGCAGACCCCGACAACCAACGGCCAGGGTTGTCGGTAAGAGGCCCTGTCCTCATCAACATGGGGGCAGGGTGCTCTGGGGTGGGGGGGCGCAGGTCGCCCCCCTGCCCCAGAGCACCAAATCCCCCATGTTGAGGGCATGTGGCCTGGTACGGTTCAGGAGGGAGGGGGGGGCGCTCTCGTCCCCCCCTCTTCCCCTGCGGCCTGCCAGGTTGCGTGCTCGGATAAGGGTCTGGTTTGGATCTTGAGGCGGACCCCCACGCCGTTTTTTCGGCGTAGGGTTCCCCTTGAAATCCAGACCAGACCCAAGGGCCTGGTATGCTCCTGGAGGGGGAACTCACGCCGGTTTTTTCTTTAAAAATTGGCGTGGAGTTCCCGCTCAGGATTCATACCAAACGCAGTGCCTGGTATTGGCGGGAATCCACGTCGGATCCCCGCCTATCGGCAATGCGTGTCGCTCATCGTGAAAGGAACATTTTTTCCTTTCCCGATGACGAGACAGCTCGGCGCTGGCTCTCGCGACGGAGCTCATAGGGTATCAATATCGCCGGCACCTACTGTACCATTATGAGGGATAATCAGTTTAAATGGAAAGCCCCATCTATAACGGATGCTCGCTGTGGATAGCATGGCTGTGATTTCTTTCATTTTCCTGTGTCTGTCCAGTGTTGCTTGCGAGATATCCGGATAAATCTGTAACTGAACTCCATCTAGAGTGATGTTTCTAATGCTACGAGCAGCACGCATTATTGCCTCTTTTAACTAGAAAGTCCTTCATACATAGGACAATGCCCCTGGGGGGCTTATCTGGAGGGGGTTTAGCCCTTAAGGCGCGATGGATGCGGTCGCAAATGAAGGACTGGGAGTTTTGTTCTGGCAACAGACACCGGAAAAGTTTGGTGTATGCAATTAAATCTGTGATAGATTTAGGGGCTCCTCTTAGATTTTCTTCTGTTCCTGTTGTCTAAATCCTCTACATGTGCGTGCAACTGTGTGAAAGCAGAGGATAATGTCTCATGCTCCCTTGAGAAGTCATTAAATGCGATTGCCAATTTGTCATGCTTATTTTCTAGTAGGTCAGTACGTGTGACTAAAGCTGCAATTTCCTGGGGCAGGGTATTAGTCGATTTCTGGATCTCAGATTGGAATTTTGTGAGTAGTTTAGTGCATAATGTGTCAAGCTGAAATCCAGATCCACTTTCAAAAGGGGAATGTACTCAGTTACTAGAATGGTCTGTGTTCTGCAGCAGGTACGTTGCAGGAGAAGAGGAGGCAGATGTTGGGGGCAGGGGGGCAGGACGCCGGCGCCATTTTTTGCCATGCTGTCCCGTTCTTTGGACCTGAGGAGGTAGTGTGTAAGACTTCTGTTGGCCTCCACGTCTCTTCTTCCTCGATGTAGGCATGCACAGATACGTGTGTGTGTGTGTGTGTGTGTGTGTGTGTGTGTGGGGATGCCTGTCTTGTGTGCCGATTGCGGAGCTTGCAGTCCCCAAATTAGTGGCAGAAAGCCCTGATAGAACCAGAGCTTTCCTCAGAAGTGGCTGCTCCGTCCCATGCCGGGCATGCACCCCCGATATATGAGCATTTTACCTAGGATTTAGACATGAAGCTATATGAAGGGTGGAAGGGAGATATAAATATTTTATATTAAGAGTACTAAAAGCTGATAGATTTTCTCTTATCGTCCATGGACTGACACAGCTCTTATACTGTTTACATGTGGGTATATGTCCCTGCTCGCAGGAGAAGATCTAGGCAGAATGTTAGATGTTAGAAACATACATTCTAGAAAAAAAACAGAGCTGAACAGCCCCGCCCAGGGGGTGCGGTCCCTCCGGACATAACCCTCCTACCAGCAGCCTCAGTTTTTTTCTGCCTAGCAGAAGACGTGGCTCTCTCAGGAGCCAGTCTCCTGGAAGATTTTACTTTGAAATTTTATTCCTTTGGGAATTTTTATTTTATTTTTGAGACCTTCAATCAACTGTCGGCTGGGCAACAGGTGGGGTACACTGGTATCCTCGTAGTCTTCCCTGTCCGACCATCGAGCGTGCTGATCCTCGCCTTGTGTGCGTGAGACTCAGTTCACGACATGCCCCATGACTCCAGGGGTGGCCGGGTTGCTTTTATGCTCCCGCGGTCTTCTCAAGATTGAACAGTACCTGTCTGTATCTTTCGCGGTGGACCGGGCCGACAGCTACTCAGTACTACTCTGTGATCTATCTGAAACAAGCCAGTGGGTCCCTCTGGGACGGGTAAGTAGCCTCTCCTGCTGCAGGTGAGTACATGCTGGCTGTGTTTCTTTATCTGGGGGGTTTCTCCCTGTCTCCCCCCTATTATGCTGCTCTCTGCACCCTGTACTGGTGCTGTGCTGTGTGGGGGTACTTGGGGGTCGCTTTGGCCTGGCAGGGGGCGCTAATGTCTGTGTAGTGGACTCTGGGAGAGGAGCAGTGTTCTGGTGTGTGTGGGGACTTCATTGCGTGCGCCATTAGCGCTGTGTTGTAAATTTAAATAATTCGCTCGGCGGCCATCTTGCCGTGGTTCAATGGCGCAGTTATACATGCGGCCGGCGGCCATTTTCTTGAAGCCGCTGCACTTTCACTTTCGGCCTCTATCGGCACTGCTCCGGGGCAAATCTCCTCACAAATTCCTCTCTCCTCAGGCTTCACTCGCGCTGCAGCACGGTTTCATACAGCGGAACTGAGCAGTCCTTAAGGGTTGGTGAGTCCTCTGGGTATCCCCCCCTCAGCGCAGCCAGTGGGTGGACTGTATTATTCACTGTAATAGTGTATAAGGTTTCAGAGGGTGGCAGTATGGAGTCTGGTTCACCTGCTTCTCCAAACTTGTCAGAGGCAACTGGCAGTGCTCTTGCACCTGCGGTCCCTATGGACCAGTTGTCGGCAGTCCTGGAATCATTCCTTGTCAGAATGGAAGCGGTGTGCGAGCGCAAGGGAGCTGTAAAGTGCCCCCTCCCCACACATTCTCCTGTAGGGGAGTGCTCTGTCTCAGATATGGGCCTAGCTACTGCTGCTCAGGACCCTAGCTCTGAGAATTTTAATGTTTTTGAACAGGACATTCCTTGTGAGGAAGACCCTAGTTCTGAACCAGTAACTGACAGGGTGCTTGTAAGTGAACTCATTGATGCTGTGAGGGACACTCTCTAGCTGAATGTTGAGGCTGAGGAACCTCAAGTGGAAGCTGTCTCCTTTGGTTTCTTTTAAAGCCGTTTCTTCAAAAAAGGTCTTTCCATATGTGCCTTTTTTTTTTTTTGATGCATTCATTGACCAAGTCTGGGATAAGCCGCAGAAGACTTTGATGGTCCCGCTGCGCCTAGCCATAAGGTACCCCTTTGAGGAGGACCTGGTTAAGAAGTGGGCTCTCCCCCCAGTGGTTGACCCCCCGGTCGCCCGTTTGAATAAGGCTACCACACTCCCAATGGAAGGGACTCCTGCATTTTAAGGATCCCACTGACAGGAGGTCAGAAGTGGTGAGTAGAACACTATGTTTACCTTATTGGGGGTCTGCCTTACGCCCTATAGTGGCGATGACACTTGTGTCTGACACTCACAGGATGGGCAAAGATTTTGCACCAGATGATACAGGAGCATAATCTCCCTCCTGAGACCATTGCCCTGGCTCACCAACTTGCGCAGGGTTTAGTGTATGTGTGCGATGCCACTTTGGATGCGGCCCCTTTAATATCCGGGGCCTCTATCTCTGCTGTGGCGCTGCGTCTCCTTATCTGGCTGAAATGCTGGTCGGCCGACCTAGCTTCCAAAAAGCTCCTGGCTGACTTGCCCTTTAAGGGCGGTAGACTGGGGCCGCCCTGGATGACATTATTAAGGATGTCACGGGGTAAGAGCACCTTCCTTCCTCAGTCTATTAAGGGAAAGGAGCCCCACTGCAGGCCGGGCCCTTCCTTTCCGGCGAAGAAGACGTTTTTTTTTGTCAGTCAGATTCCACAGGTAAGCCCGCCCAGACTGAAAAAAGTGCGGCTGGGGGACATGAGCGTCCCTGGGTATGTAAGCCTACCAAGCAAGCTCCCAAGCCCTCCACCGCATGAATTCTTGCCCCTGCCCGACTCTGGGGTGGGGGGACGTCTTCACAGGTTCACCGTTCGGTGGACCTCCCGGATCTCCGACCGGTGGGTGTGCGGGGTGGTCACCTCGGGATACAGGATAGAGTTCCGCTCGTGGCCCCCAAACAGGTTCTTTCCTTCTAACCTCCCTCTCCTTCCTGCCCACCTGGCGGCCCTCTTGGGGGGCCTTACAGGATTTGCTCAGGTGTGGAGTAATTGTGCCGGTTTCGTCACAAGAGAGGTTTCAGGGGTTTTACTCGAACCTGTTTGTTGTCCCAAAGAAGGACGGGGTCCGGCCAATCCTGGACCTCAAGGCCTTGAATGCCTATGTGAAGGTACTAAAATTCTGGATGGAATCCATTCGCATGGTTATTGCAACACTCCACCAAGGGGATTCTTTTGGCATTCTTGGATATCAAGGACGCTTGCTTGCACGTTCCAATCTGCGCAAGTCACCAGAGGTTTCTGCGCTTTGCCATAGGCGAAGTCCACTATCAGTTCGTGGCTCTTCCCTTTGGCCTAGCATCGGCACTACGGGTTTTCACCAAAGTGCTTGCCCCGGTTCTAGCTTTGCTGAGACAGCGAGGAATTGTTATCATGGGCTATCTGGACGATCTCCTTCTAAGAGCAGAAAATGGCTCAGAATTGGAGGAAAATGTGACAATAGTCAGTTCTAGTCCCGACTCAACGATTGGAGTATCTGGGTCTGATCCTGGACACTTCGGCAGCGAAGATGTTTCAACCCTCGGAGAAGTTACTGACACTTCAGTCGGCAGTGCGGGTCCTGACGTCCCGAAAATGGTCGTCAATTTGTTTCTGCATGAGAGTCCTGGGACTAATGGTGGCCTCCTTCGAGGCAGTTCCGTATGCCCAATCACACACTCGGGCATTGCAGAAGGGAATTCTGTCTGTTTGGGACAAGTCCCCATTGTCATTGGATCTTCAGATCCAGGTTAGTCATTCTGTCAAGGCGTCCATGACGTGGTGGCCGGGAAGTCGTTCCTCCCCATCCAGTGGACGGTGGTCACGACGGACGCCAGCCTGATGGGCTGGGGAGGAGTTTGGGGAGTCCTGTCAGCTCAAGGGCTCTGGACTCCGGACGAACCTTGTCTACCAATCAACGTCCTGGAATTGCGGGCGATCAGACTGTGTCTCTCCGCGTGGTCGAAGAGGCTACAGGGCCGCTCTATCAGAATTCAGTCAGACAATGTCAACCATCGGGGGCACTGGGAGCTCGGCTACGGCATCCGAGGTCGCCCACATCCTAAGGTGGGCGGAAAGAAGCGTGACGGCGCTGTCGGCCGTCTACATTCTGGGTGTAGAAAACTGGCAGGCGAACTATCTGAGTCGCCAGTCCCTGGACCAGGGGGAGTGGTCCTTGCATCCGGAGGTGTTTCAACTCCTTTGCCGGCGGTGGGGCACACAGGATGTGGACCTGATGGCATCTCGACTCAATCGCAAGGTGTCGGTTAGTGGCCAGGTCCAGGGACCCCTGGGCGGAAGGTACCGACGGACTGAGGTCTGTCGGATTCTGTAATTTCAACCATGCTTAGGGCACGGAAGTCTTCTTCTAGAAAGATCTATCACCTTACCTGGAGAGCTTACATCGCTATGTGCGAAGAGCTAGACTGGCGTCCACGGACCTACTCTGTCCCCAGAATCCTGCGGTTCTTGCAGCGTGGTGTGGCCCAAAGGCTGGCTTTGAGCACAATTAAGGGTCAGATTTCGGTCTTGACCGTTTTCTTTCAACGACCCCTAGCAGGTCATTCCTTAGTTAGCACTTTTGTGCAGGGGGTTCGCCATGTGGTTCCACCTGCCAAGCCTCCGCTCCCTCCTTGGGATCTGAACTTGGTGCTCTCGGTTCTTCAGGAACCTCCCTTTGAAAATATCCGAGACATTCCTCTTTTAACTTTGTCTCAGAAGGTGGCTTTCTTAGTGGCCATCACTTCTGTTAGACGGGTGTCTGAGTTGGCGGCTCTGTCATGCAAGTCGCCTTACCTGGTCCTCCATAAGGATAAGGCGGTATTGCGACCGCGACCGTCTTTCCTTCCAAAGGTGGTTTCGGCTTTTCACCTTAATGAGGACATTGTCCTTCCGTCCTTGTGCCCTCTGTCCTTATGCCCTCACCCATTTACGGCGCATTCCACCAGGGCAATTGGTGCTTCCTGGGCTTTCCGACATCAAGCGTCAGTTTCACAAATGTGCAAGGTGGCGACCTGGTCGTCCATTCATACCTTTTTAAAATTCTATAAGGTTGATGTGGCTGCATCTTCGGATGCTTCCTTTGGCCGCAAAGTGTTGCAGGCCGCTGTTTAATGTTGCAACTCCTCCGTTGAGCTCTGCTGGTTTGGAGTGAAGTTTTGGTTGTTCCTTTTACTATTGCTCCCACCCTTTTCTGATACTGCTTTGGGATGTCCACACAGAAACAGTATGAGAGCTGTGTCAGTCCATGGATGATGAGAGAAAATAGGATTTTTATACTCACCGTAAAATCTGTTTCTCTGACGTCCATGGACTGACACAGCACCCACCCTTCTTTTAAGGTTTGTACTGCTTTGTTACGAACTGAGGCTGCTGGCTGCAAGTAGGAGAGTTATGTCTGTAGGGACCGCCCCCCTGGGCGGGGCTGTTCAGCTCTGGTTTTGTTCTAGAATGTATGTTTCCAACATTCTGCCTAGATCTTCTCCTGTGAGCAGGGACATATACCCACACGTAAACAGTATGAGAGCTGTGTCAGTCCATGGACGTCCGAGAAACGGATTTTACGGTGAGTATAAAAATCCTATTTTTTCATGGATATGATCATTATAAATGCACAACACTGGTAAAAGTTTACTTTAAATGTAATTGTAATGCCTTATATTACCTCCAGCCTATCGGCCTCCACCTTTGGGTTCAGATGCTGATCTTCCCTGCACAGAGTCTTTTTAAAGTGATTATTTTTATTTATTTGTAGCGGGGTGTTCCCCTTTAATGCAGAGAGACAAGAAGTTCTAGGGGAGAGGTGAGTCAGGAGGTAGTAGAGAAAAGACATTGCTGGAGTGAGAGCAGAGGAGAGAGAGAGAGAGAGAGAGACTACATCACCCAGAACCACATTCTTCATATGTTCCCACCGCAGAGACTCATGAGAGGGGTTATAAAAGGAGGAGGCGAAGCTGGGCTCGGCCTCTTTGGGACACGAGACTTCACAGCCTGATCCTCCTGTGCGGATGTGTCGGAGTGCAAGGCCTGAAGCCTGAGGCCTTGCTCAGCACCAAAGAGCCTTCCACCCCTCTGCGAGCCTGGGTGGCATCTGACTTCGCTCAGCTACAGCCTTGTTGGATCGGGGACCCGATCGCTGGAGAGACCGAGTGCGTGTGACACAGCCGGTGGAAGTTTCCCGGACTGGATCCGTAGTCCGGCGGGTGAGAGGGCATATGCCCAGAAAGAGATACTGTTAATGCATATAGGCCAATAGACTGTCGTGGCCCCCTCTAGTTGTTCCTGATACCCTTAGTGAAGAAGAGCCATACCATAGCTGAACTTGTAGTCGGGATAGCCAAGTTCCTGCCCATCTCTACCTACCTCACTGGATTACAAAGTTGTATTTTGTTAATGTGCACCACAGTTAAAGACCTGCCGGTGAAGAAAAAGGACTAAGTTATAGACCTCAAAAACCAGGCCTGGTGGGATTACTAATGTGTTTTGGGTTATTGCGCCATAGGGCATTTAGCTAACGGCCGCCCGTGTGGCGCACTTGTTGCATGTCAGTTCTTTAGTGTGTTAGCATTGCAGGGCTCTGCATTACCAATGATTGAATGTAAACTGTGATCAATGTTATTATCTTTCTTACTAAGAGCTTAAGTAAAACCTTATACCCTTTTTTTTTTTTCTTTAGTATTGTCTCAATGCTCACTTATTCATAAGGTATAAGATAGATAGTTTTCTTTTAGTACTAGCTGTGCCAGCAGAGGGTAGAGCATATTGCCGGGGGTTGGCGGAGCTGTCATCAGGGCCCAAACTAAATCTGCGGCCTTCTTAGTTGGAGGTATCGCTACATATTTATTTTACTTTTTAAAAGATTTATGAGTTTTCCAAAAATAAGATACAAGAATAAGTAAATTCTTATTCAGACATTGTGCCTGGAAGGTGTCAGACATCCAACGTTACATAACATAGATCTTATAAAACATTTATTCATCTAGATATTGTTCAAGTGCTTAATCAAGTAAATATAAATCCCTGTTTACCCCAACGGGATCATACTGTAAACATGGAATTATGCCTCAATCCATCTAATATTAATTTTAATATTGTAGTCTTACAGAAGCACATTTAATAGTTTTTAGAAAAAATTTTTTTTAAATAGATTCTAAAAACTATTTTTATTTTTTTAAACAAACATGTTTCCTGCTCTGTGTAATGGTTTTGCACAGGGCAGCCCTGATTCTCCTCTTCTGGGGTCCCCCACGTTGCTTCTGGCTCCTCCTGCCTTAAGAGTTCCCCAATAGCAAGCTGAAAAGTTTAGTATAGAGCGCCCCTATAGCATGGTAAAAAAAATCTGCCTTTTAGAACCACTCACTTTCTGCCAAGGACTGCATGTCCCATGAGGCATTGCTCCTCACACGTTCATAAGTTCTCAGGCACTTACTGACATTTATGGATGAAGTACTGAGCTGTATGTGTGCTTCACTGTATTTCCGAATATGTAAATAATTCTGTATGCAGTCCAACTAATCGGCTGACCGATCGATAATGAAAATAGCTGACCACTATTTTCATAATCAATTCGTTGTTTCGGCCCTAAATGTTTGGCATGTGTTGCATACACTGCTTTATAAATCTACCCTTTAGCATTTTTACTATTGGGGCAGCTATTTCCTGATTCTTTAGAAATGGACTGCAATTTTGGTATGTTCCTCCTTGGTGATGATTAATGGCAGCTGTGAAGGATGTTAAAAAGATTCAATGACCCAGGTACCTGTGAACAACCCTTCTTTCTATTTTTTGTTTTTACCAAAACCTAAAGTGGTTGTAAACCCTTTTATATACCTAGAGACGTGACAAGCCTTGGGGGATACACGAAGATGAAACAATTCCTCCTACATAAGTTGAATCTTTTTATCTGCAGCCCTCTCTCCTCTACATCCGTTCAAAGTCCTGAATATGCACAGCTTGTTTAAACTTCCATAGGTAGAGGGCAGAGAGTTAACATCACACACTGCATGACTCAGGGAGAAGACATAAGTATAACCTGAGTGAAGGGAATGGACACAACTTCCCTCTACACCGCACATAGAGAAACATGCACAGCTGAGGCTGTCAATTACAGGCTAGGTGCTGGAGGCCCCCCTCCCTTCTCACTTGATTGCTTGGAATCGGGAAACCTTTCAGCAGTGACTCATGCAGATAGCAGAGGATCTAGACAGCAGACAGAAATCTCACTCAATGCTTTGGGTTTGAGGCAAGTACACACAATAAAATGTTTCATGTTGGAGGTTTACAACCGCTTCCTAAATTTCAATGCCCTTGGTTCAAATGCAAATTTAAATAAAGAAAACATCTTATAAATTATTATTGGTATAGAAAAATAACAAATTGCCTTTCTCAACAATTTACTCTTTCATTTTAGGAACTCTATGAGTTATTTTTACATAGTTGGAGTGATACAAAGGCATGCAGAAGAGAAATCTCCGCTCACACGGTATCGTCTCTCCGTGAGAACCTGGCTCAAAACACTGAACTAATACAAGCACTCTTGAGTTTTCTTCTGGTGGATGACAGTCATTCCATGGAATTTGAATATAATTGTCATCTTCTAAATATCCCTGTGGACTTCATTTTAGACTTGTTGACATCTCTTCAGGAACATCACCAGACTGAGGCACTATTTTCTCAAACTGTGAATTTGATCTACAAGATCTTAAACATCATGTGCTTTGATTTGAATCTCCAAGCAAGTGAACTCAAACATTTATGTACTAAACTCTTCACAGCCTCCTGGGTTAAAGGATATATTTCAGAGGAGCAAGTTCAGGCATCTATACTCAAGAAGCAGAATGCCAGTTTGGTTACTCTGTATAGCAGTGTCATCAATGAGAAAACAAAGACATATGTTACTGCACAGATATCTTCAGGAAAAGGTTTGTAATTTTACTTTTTGCACAGTCGGGTATTTTTTTATTTCTAGGCTTTAGGGATATCGGTCTTGGATATTTATAATTTTTGAATAATCCTGTGATATCCAAATCGTACACGTAGAGCAACAGATAAATGATAAAGTGTGCAATAATAGAGATATGTTGCTTTTAAACCAGTGTTTCCTAAAACTATGGGTTGGCGTGCGACATTCGTTTTGTCCAAGCACATAATTAGTGGACTAGTGGAGAGTGAAACAGCCAGGGTTTTTTTTTTTTGTTCAGAGAATAGGTGCAGGAGGTCCTCGTCCAACTCTTCACCTCCAACCCTGCCTTTTTCGGGGGACAGAAGTAAAGTGGCGCCAAATAATGATAATAAGTTAAGGCTTAGAACTTCTTATCGCACAAGACACACTTTTTCAGGAATGTGTAATGCACAGGGCTCAGGAGTGTATAACACACATGGCTCTGGGTTGTGTAATGTGCAGCTTTGAAAAGTATGTATCGCACAAGGTTCAGACAATAAATCAGCAAAAGGGATAGTACTTGAATTCAATGCACAGCGTCCCTTGTGCTCAGGAATTCTGCAACATATCCCTGTGTACAGAGTGCAAGTGTCAGAAATATGGAACATAGAACCCAGCACACAGAGTGCAGTGATAGTGTATGTAATATGCAGTCCAGCATACAGAATGCAGGGCTCAAATGTATGCAACACAACACCCATTGTACAGATTACAGCATTCAAGAGTACCATCCAGAAGCCTTTAATATGTAACAAACTACTGTAAAAGACATGTAACCTACTGCACAGCATACGGAGTATTGTGGTTGTGAGCATGTAATGTGCAAGGTATGTTACAATATTCTCACCACTGCACCCTGCATACTGTGCCATACATTTATATACTCTTGGTCACTGAACTTTGTATGCTTTACCACAGCTCTCAACTATGCCACCCTCTCATTCCACAGCTCTCATTTTGCACAACCTTCCTTCTGCATCTCTCGTCTCTGCCCAAATCCCCCCCCCCCTTTTCCATTTTTCCCCTCTGCAGAAATCCCCCCGCCCAACTTTCCTCTCTGCAGAAATCCCCCCCTTAACTTTCTCAGCTCTCCTCTCTGCTAAAATCCCCCACCCCACACTTTCCCAGTTCTCTCCTCTGCATAAATCCCCTCAGCTCTCCTCTCTGCACAGATTATCCTCTGTACAAATCCCTGTCCCTCTATCCATTAGAATGCATGTGTTTCTACTAGCATGCACCGAAATTTCGGCGGCCGAAACACATCGTCCAAAAATGGTGTTATCCGCATTTTGCCGTTGAGAGAAAGTAGGATTTTTAAAACAGCTTACCTGTAAAATCCTTTTCTTGGAGTACATCACGGGACACAGAGCAGCATAGTCATTACTATGTGGGTTATATAGAATTACCTTCAGGTGCTGGCACTGGCAACTTCCAAAACAGGAAGTACCCTCCCCTATATAAGCCCCTCCCATCCGGGAGTACCTCAGTTTTGTAGCAAAGCAATACGTGTCCCCAAAAGAAGGGTGGGAGCTCTGTGTCCCGTGATGTACTCCAAGAAAAGGATTTTACAGGTAAGCTGTTATAAAAATCCTACTTTCTTGTTCATACATCACGGGACACAGAGCAGCATAGTCATTACTATGTGGGACGTCCCAAAGCAATGCCAAATGAGGGGGGCAAATTTGAGCCAGGGAGGCCTGGTGATGCACTGCCCATGAAGTTCCAACTGCTCTCGTGGAGTGCGCCCTAACTTTGAACGGAGGCGGTCTACTTCTCAAGCCATAGGCTTGTATTATGACCTGTCAAATCCACTTGGCAAAAGTAGATTTTGATGCTGCCTGACCCTTTCTGGGGCCTTCCGGCAGAACAAACAAAGAATCCGTTCTACGAATCTGAGCAGTGGCTTTTAGATAAGCTTTAACTGCTCTTACTACATCCAAAGAATGCAATAACTTTTCCTCTACCGAGCTTGGTTTGGGGAAAAAAGAAGGAAGAACCACATCCTGGTTCAAGTGAAACCTCGATACCACCTTAGGAAGAAAGGCTGGGTGAGGGCATAATACTACTCTGTCCTTATGAATAACCAGATATGGCTCCTTACAGGACATGGCGGCTAATTCCGACACTCTTCTAGCCGAGCATATGGCTACTAAAAATATCAATTTTCTGGTGAGTAGAACCAAGGAAATGTGCCGCAAAGGTTCAAATGGCTGCTTCTGCAGAACCGACAGAACCAAATTTAGATCCCATGGGCATATGGGAGCTTTAATCGGTGGAATAATACGAGTCACCCCTTGCATAAAGGATTTGACAAGTGAATGCATAGCCAGGGGCCTTTGAAATAGTATTGATAAGGCCGAAACCTGGCCCTTGATAGTACTTAAGGCAAACTTCCTGTCTACAGCCCACTGCAGGAAGCCCAGAATTCTGCCTATAACGTACTTACGTGGAAGGCCATTTTCTGGCCTCGCACCAAGTGATGTACGCCTTCCAAACTCTATAGTAGATCTGCCTGGATACAGGCTTCCTGGCATTGATTATAGTTGATACCACAGAGTTAGAGAGACCTCTCTTCTTTAGGATGTGGGATTCAATAGCCAGGCCGTTAAACTTAGAGTTAGTAAGGAAGGGTTGTATATCGGTCCTTGCGAAAGCAGGTCCGGACGACGTGGAAGGGTCCAAGGACTCCCCACAGACGCTTTGATGATCTCCGCGTACCAGGCCCTTCGGGGCCACGCTGGAGCCACCAGGATCACCGGCTTCTTTTCCAACCTGACTCTGCGAAGGAGTCGAGGCAACAATTGTAGCGGAGGGAATGCATATATCAGTCTGAACTGATCCCAAGGGAACACCAGAGCATCCGAGCCGCAAGCGAGGGGATCCCTTGTCCGGGAGACAAATCTGTCCACCTTTGCGTTGAATCTGGATTCTAGCAGATCTACATCCGGTGTTCCCCACCGCTGACATATTGCTCGGAAGACCTCGGGATGAAGGGACCATTCCCCTGGGCATAACTGTTGGCGACTCAGAAAGTCCGCCTTCCAATTCTCCACCCCTGGAATGAAGACAGCTGATATACATGGGACATGCTTTTCTGCCCATTCCAGGATGTGACTTACTTCCCTCTGGGCTGCACGACTCCTGGTGCCTCCCTGATGATTGATATATGCCACTGCTGGGGCATTGTCTGATTGAATTCTGACAGGGGACCCTTGGAGTCTGGATGTCCAGGCTACTAGGGCATACCGGGCTGCTCGTATCTCTAAGAGATTGATGGGCAGGGTTTTTACTACATTTGACCATCTGCCCTGGAGAGACCATTGCTCCAGTACTGCCCCCCAGCCTATAAGGCTGGCATCTGTAGTGACCACCTTCCAGGATATCGGACTGAAGGGTTTTCCCTTCTGGAGATTCTGGGGGATCAACCACCAGCAGAGACTCTTCCGAACGGAAGGGGACAAAGCCATCGGGAAGTCTAGAGCCTGAATTTTTCCGTTCCAGGCTGACAATATGGCCCTCTGTAAATTCCTTGAGTGGAATTGGGCGTATGGCACAGCTTCCAATGATGCTACCATCTTTCCTAGCAGCCTCATGTACAGGCGTATGGACGGCTGTCTTTTTGCACAAAGCAGACGGACCAAGCCCCTCCAAAGAGGATACCTTGTCTAGAGGTAAGAAAATCTTCCTCTGGTCAGCCGTAGCCCTAGATATACCAGGTTTTTCACTGGCTGTAGGGCTGACTTGTCCAGGTTGATGACCCAACCGTGAGATTCTAGATACTTGATTGTATCGACAATTACCACTTCTAGCTTGGCAACTGAGTGGTCCATCAACAACAGGTCGTCTAGGTATGCCCTTATCGTTACACCTCGTGTTCTTAGATCGGCCAACAGTGGGGCCAGAATTTTTGTGAACACTCGTGGTGCTGTGGCCAGACCGAATGGTAAGGCTCTGAACTGAAAATGGCGCCCTTCTACTGCAAAGCGTAGAAATTTTTGATGACCTGGAAAGATGGGAACATGCAAGTAAGCATCTTTGATGTCGATCGAGGCTAACCATTCCTCCCCCTGTAGGGCAGCGGTGACCGATCGGATCGACTCCATCCGGAAAGACCGGACGTTTAGAAATTTGTTTAGACTCTTTAGGTCCAATATGGGTCTTATGTCCCCGTTTGGCTTCGGGACTGTGAAAAGGTTTGAGTAGAAACCCAACCCCCACTCTTCCATAGGAACCTCCATAATTACTCCTTGGAGCAATAGTTGTTCTAACGCCAATAGGAGAGACCCTCTTTTCAGAGGGTCTCTTGGCATGCCTGACCACATAAAATGGGAAGGAGGAGACTCTTTTAACTCCAACTTGTATCCCAGAGTTACTGCGGAGAGCACCTATCTGTCTTTGATCGTCTCCCGCCAGGTCTCTGCGAACAACTGAAGTCTTCCCCCCACCCGTTTGAGTGGGGGCAGCCCTTCATAGGCTTGACTTGGAGGCTGGTTTAGTACCCCTTCGGATCCAGGGTTTCTTATTACCCTGTGACTGTCCCTGATTTTTACCCCCTGAGTTTGACCGAGGAGGCCGTCGGAACTGCTTAGTAGCAGACGTCGCAGGGATAGGAGAGGTAGTCCTCTTAAAAGATGGACCCCTAGACCTCTTCTTACTCGGTAAAAGAGTACTTTTACCACTGGAAATCTTCTGGATATACTTATCCAGGTCCTCGCCAAAAAGGCGTTCCCCATGAAATGGGAAGCTAACTAAGAGTTTCTTACAGGGAGCTTCAGCAGACCAGTTTTTGAGCCACAGAAGCCTACGCATATGTACCAAAGACAGCGGAAGGCCTAATGGATAGAATCCTTGATGGCGTCAACCGCAAAGCATAATGCTCTAGGCAGATCAGCCAGAGCCTGGGCCTGCTGGTCTGGCAAATCCCTCAGGACCATTTTCATCTGATCCTTTAAAGCTTGGCAGACCCCAATAGCTGCCACTGCTGGCTGTGTAACAGCCCCTGCTGTGGAAAAAGCAGATTTTAATAAAGATTCCAATTTTTTATCTACTGGATCTTTGAACATTTGAACATTATCTACTGGGCATGTCAGTGATTTGTTCACAGAAGAGATGGCTGCATCCACCGTAGGAACATTCCATCTCTGGGTGAACTTTTCCTCCATGGGATAGATCACCGGAAATTTCTTAGGCGGAACAAATAGTTTATCAGGATGTTCCCAGTCCTGGTATATAAGTCCTTCCAATAATGGATGTATTGGAAAGAAGCAATTAACCTGGGGAGCTTTTAGCGACCCCAATGAGGAGACAGCAGTAGTTGATGGTTCAACAAGAGGCATTTTAAATGCTGATCGAACCATGTCAGTTAGGGTCTGGACCCACAATCTTTCAGTCTGTGATGCTGAAAATGGTTCATCTACTGTCGATTCCTCAAAAACAGAGTTAACCTCCTCCTGATCCCCTTCAGGTAGGTCGGTCCCTTCCTGGGACTGTTGCTCTGCCAACAGGCACTCTAATGGAGGTGATGGAGATCTGGCGCGCTTTCTTTCCTGTAGAGAAGAAGCGATCAATGCTGCCAATCTCTGCTCCAATCCCTCCAGAGTTGAGGCAAAAACCTCCTCTGTTATATATGCAGGAGCAGGTGGACTGAGGACAGCCGCAGTACCTGGCACTCCCGGGGGTTCCTTATGGGTATTAACCTCTGATTTCTCAGGGGAGGAGGGTGCAGATGACTGCTCCAGATCCTCAGAGACCGATGGAGACCCCCTACACTTCCTGAGAGGTATATCTCGGAGTTTTTTAGGCGGCATATTCCTTAGTTCAAAGCTGAGGTATTCCAGCCGCAATACACCCCTTTACTGAAATAGTCTAATGCAATTTGCTGCTATGTACATCAGTGGGTGTCTACTAATGCGTCTTTCTGGGGATGCCTGTATCAACCGCCCGCTGTAAGCCCCTATACCATGCTACCAGCTCCTTTTCATGCTCTGTGTCCATAGCAAGCAGCGTGGACTGAGTCCTTTTATCTTGCTGGGACGCCCGCACATGCGCAGAAGCGCTGGGCGCACAGAGCGCGTCATCCGCCAGGCTCCGCCCACTTTTTTGAAGCTAAATCTATAAAAAGAAAGCGTGTGCGCACGCACGTGTGCGCTCTTGGCGCCCTGTAGGGAGAGGAGCCAGGGTCCCTGTTTCACCAGGACTCGGGGATGGAAGGAAACTACTTGGCAGCATGACAGAGGAATGCAGCTTCCCTGATAGAGAGCTCACTCATCTGCCTGGACTTTCACCATGGAAGGAATAGTCCCAAAAAAAAAGACGTTCCACAGCGGCCTCTAGTGGACAAACACAGGTACCGCACTTTTTTTTTTAAACCTCTATGAAAAACATTTCCAGGCTTACAGTTTTTAAAACTTCCTTTATGAAAAGACATTTCTAGGATTTCTTAGGCATATACAGCTATTAGCGGGAATACCTTTAGGTAACAGGCAGAAAGACATATTAGGCTTGGGGGTCCCCTCAATAGAACCAAGTTCCTGAGGGGCCCCCACTTACCTTTTCCCCGCCACAGGACTTTGTTTGGTCCACAGAAGCCCAAACTTCACCTCTCACGGCAGGCATTGTACTAGACCTTCAGGGACCGGGTTCCCAAGGATTCCACTCCCCTGGACCTGTATAGCACCCTGCACAGATAGCCTCTTGGTTTTGGATATGACCAGAGCTCTGGATCCCAGGGTCCAGCCCTCCTAAGAGAGGCATTACAGGCAAAACCCTGCTCTTCTCTGCAAGGCCCGGGTACCGACCGTTTAGCTATGAAGCTTTTTTGGTCGGATCCGGAATAGCTTGCTAAGGCCCAGAGAACCTGTACACAAGCCCAGATGAATACATGTTAACCTTGGCCAACACCTTAGACACTGGCAAAAAACTGAGGTACTCCCAGATGGGAGGAGCTTATATAGGGGAGGGTACTTCCTGTTTTGGAAGTTGCCAGTGCCAGCACCTGAAGGTAATTCTATATAACCCACATAGTAATGACTATGCTGCTCTGTGTCCCGTGATGTATGAACAAGAAAAAGGTGCCGTAAACGCCCACAGTTTTACTATGATTTCTAAAATCACCTTTCTGGACGACCTTGGAGAGAGCCCAACTCCGCCCATTTTCCAGGAAACACATACAGCCTTTAAATCCCTCTTCCATCATGACCTCAGTTATTGTGTTTCTTCCGCCATGGTGGAAGCGCTGCTGGAACCAGGGTGAGCTGTGTGCTCTCCAAGGTGGAAGGCTTACCTCAAGGTATTTGTTCTGCCTGGTGTGCAGTGACCATCCCAGCACCCCCCAGTACATGCAGGTAAGAGGGGTACAGTGGTGCCTTCAATCTTCTCCATATGGGCTTATGTTTTGGTATACATTTGTGATCATAAGTTTACATACCCTGGCAGAATTTGATTTATTGGCCATTTTTCAGAGAATATGAATAACACAAACTTTTTTCACTCTTGGTTAGTGTTTGGCGGAATCCATTTTTTATCAATCAACTGTGTTTTACTGTTTTTAAATCATCACAACAGAAACTACCCAAATGACTCAGTTCTTAACACCATGTATTACCCCCTTTAACATCAATGACGGCTTGAAGTTTTTTGTGGTATTTGTGGATGAGGCTTGTAACGACACCCCGAGTATGAGAGGGGTTAAAGCCGTTTAGGATATTCCATTCCCAAACACAAAGGCAGCTACCGAACACTCCAACCAGCCGAACAAGAAATCCATCCAAATAATCCTCCCCCAAGTACGAGACAAGGCTTTGTGTTGAGGGTCAAGCAGGAATGAGCTTTATTGAAAGGAATACAGGCTCTTTCATACAGTAAAAGAGGAGGTGCATACCTCCTGCTCATATTACTCTGATAATACACGTGTGACCAGAAACCTAATTAACATGAGCTAATTGGCAATCTTTTAGACAGCCTAGATGACTCAGAGACATGACCTTTTAGGCCAGACTTGCCGTCTTGTAGCTCAAAAGTCACAATCAACATTATCACAAATCAACACAGAACTCCTTCACACAATAGCAGAGTTAACTAGAAAATGCATTTCCTGCAGAAAATGCGTGGGAATGCTGAAAAGCTGAATTGCTAAAGCTAACTGGATAAATAGCTTAAATCTGTAAGAAAAAGTTGAAGTGAAAATAGTTGGAAAAGTAGGAATGGTTTTAAAATAAGCATGAATTTCATTAAAAAAGTTTAGCACCACTAATGTATGAAAGATGTGGAATATTGAAAGATTTTTTGAAAAGCTTTTTGATCATTAATCCCCACACCTAATGAGTGAGACAGTGTGAGAGAACCCTTCAAACAAGCCTTAATAAATCCACAACAGTACATGCTATCGAAACGGTGACTTCACCATTAGAGACACACAGCCTTTGTGAACGTGAACTCTGTGAACGTATCGGTATAAAAATGTGGGCATGTCAGCGATTTAAAAAAGTTCGCTGTGTGTTTCGCTTGGAAATGTGAAGGATTTTATACAGGACAGTCAATGGAAGAAAGTGTAGAACTCTTGTCATTTGGAAGCTCAACCAGCCAAAAGTAAGGCGTATCACAAAACTGAGTTAATTGCCTGAAACTAGACAAAAAGACCTACGTTTTGATGTATAAATGTGTATGACAAGTAGATCTTGTGGGCGTGAGAACAATTTATAGAGAAGGAACTAAGATAATTTTTTTAAGGCTCTGTGCTCTAGCATCGTCCACTCTAAGCAGCCCAATACACACTCTGTTTAATCGATAAAATCTCCTGAAATGATCACTAAACTTAAACAGCTTTTTCACAAAAACTGTAAAAGATATCAAACTGAAACGATATACCTGGATAGCTGAATATTTTGTGAACATTATAAAGTTTGTTTGGCGTCTGTAGGTGAAAGTATGAAAGAGCTGAAACTTTTGAGAGCAGAAGAAGATTTTAAGGATTTGAAGCATGCTCATTCACTTCAATGTTAAAAGTGTTAAAAAGCTTAATATTTAAAAACGTATAAATAGTAAAAAAAAAGTTGAAGTCCCATCATTAGCTGAAAGAGCTGAACATTTTAAAAGTTGAATGGTTTTAATAGCTGAAAGTATGCAGAATTTGCGCAGAGCCAAAAAACGTACTGAATAAGAATAAATAAAAAAACGATTAACAATAGTGGGAATGCTGCTGAAGCATTCCCACTAACACATTATAGCAGACAACAGACAGACAGGGGGTTGGAGTTGATGACATCAGCATATTCCTAACAGTATGAATCAGACAGGTTGACTCAGAAGTTAGTCGGTAATTCCAGTCCTCTAATGCTGGTATCCACGCAATACCCCAAACAATTTGTTCCAAACAGAGTATTGCTCACCCAGCCAACCTCTGCCTCTCTGAGAACATACCCCCTGCTGGGGGGGGTCCTTCCCCCTGGATTCCCTTTAGCCACAGGAGAGAAGACAGGATGGCTGGGCTCACTCCGTCATACTCTTGGGTAGCTGGACCGACTGCTCAGCATTCCTGGGGTATACAGGTGGGGACTGAAGCCCCATCCACCTTTTACAGGAAATGCGTCCTCTGTTAGTTGGGGGTAGAGGCCAGCAGCACTCTGCCCTGTTGCCAGCCCTTCTGCTGGAAACCCCACACCATCTGCTCTGGCTAACTGTTGGGGAGGGAGGCCGACTGCCCTGGTTTCCTGGGACTCTGTAGTTGCCGATGCTGGGCAGAGGTTGGTAGCACTCTACCCGGTTGCCAGCGCTTCAGCTTTGTTGGTGTCATCATTCTGGGACGCCGTCTGCTGTTGGAACTCCCTTTTCACTGGTATTGTCTCCCAGGTGCACGCACCCTTGTTGGGGAGGGGAAATGGTTGCTTCTCCTCCCTGCATCTCTGAAATCCACTGAGAAAGAGGAACCATCACCTTCTCACCTTGGGCCTCCGAAACTGCCATGGGTGTAGAGCAGGGGTCTGCAGTACTCTGTCCTGCTGCCAGTACTTGAGCAGGTGATGCATAATCTATAACATCCTTTGAACAACCCATTAAGTCCATACATTCTGTAATCTGTGGCTGGAGAGATGAGCCGACTCCCCCAGCTCCCTGGAACTCCACAGACCGTTGGGGCAGGAGGCTGAATTCCTCCCCTCCCAAACTGTGCAGAATACCATTGGGGAGGTGAGCTGGCTGCTTCCTTTTCCGTTCCCTCATCTGGCTGCTGGGAAGTGATCGCCACCTTCTCACCATGAGCCTCCGGAACTGCCACAGGTGTGGGGCAGAGGTCATGGACCCTCTGTCCGGTGACCAGCGCCTCAGCTTGGGGAAGTTCCTTGCAACTCCACAGATACTGCTGTTTGTGCTGGGCAGAGCACACTAAAGTTTGGCCCTGATACCAGCTCTTCTGCTGGAGGCTCATCAGGTTGTTCTTCCTCAGCAGAAAAGTCTATCAAATCCCCCATCTCTGCAACTGGTGTCTGGGGATAGAGGTTCACCATCTCCTGTCCGTGGAACCCAGAAGATGCTATCAGTGCTGGGCTGAGGTTAGCAGAACTCTGCCCTGTTGTCAGCACTTCAGCTTTGGGGATGGAAATCTCCAGATTTTCCATTGCCCATTCTTCAGCCAGGATTTCAGAGTTGTCAACTGGTATTTCCTGATGGTACCAGGCAAAGGGAGCCCCAGCCTGCTGCTGAGCAGAGTCTAGCAGCTGTCTGTAGGCGATCTCCAGCTCCCATTCCTGAACGGCCAGAAACTCCAAATCTTCCAGTGCCCTTCCGAGACATTCAGTCTTCGCTCTCTGTGCTCCATTATTTCCTCCAAACGCCACTCCCGATCACTCCCAAAGTCAGGGTCCCTGGACAGCCTCTAATGCAACAATCCCAGGTCATCATAGTCAAAGCCTTTCGTGGGGCTGTCATTCACTGACCACGGGCACTCTTGGGCTACATACCACCGGAGGGCTCTGTAGCTTTTGTCCAACCGCATTTCTGCCCGGATCAGCCTGCTTAACTCAGCTGTCCACTGCTGCTTCGGTTGTTTCTCCAATTACAGCATTAAACTTCATACTGCGACCAATACCTTACATGGATGGAGGGGAGAACTTTTTCCCTGGTGTTGCTGCTCGAGAGCTAGCGCTTTCTTCCAGAGTTTGCAGCGGATAGAATCAGACCATCCCAGCAGGACCTCCTCTGATACTGGTCCTCTTTGCTGTATCTGCATCTCTCGCAACCTCCTTCTTAATTCCTCTTCCATGGCGGCTGGAATCTGTACCCCTCCTCTCCTTTCAGTTGGTGCTGCTGTGACTTCTGCTGCTGCAGCGCCTCTTTGCTGTAGCCAATTTGCCTCCACAGCTGCTATAACTAGGTCTATGATCTCCGCTGTAGGGTTAGGACCATAATGTGCCGATCTTATGTTAACGGCCCGATCAAAACTTTCCTCGTCGGATGTCCTGTCTGTTATGCTGGGACTTTCAGTTATGTTGGGTCTTTCGGCTCTATCCATTTAGACTAATTCTGCAATAATGTCCCTCATCTTACGGTTGTTTACCGGTAGGCCCCGGTTCTCTGGTAAGTCCTTTTGTCGTTCATACTTTGCTTCCATTGGCCTGTGTCCTCTTGTAGCTGTCCTTCTGGCTGTGGGAATCATCCTGCTGCTTGCCACCAATTGTAATGACACCCCAAGTATGAGAGGGGTTAAAGCCATTTAGGATATTCCATTCCCGAACACAAAGGCAGCTACCGAACACTCCAACCAGCTGAACAAGAAACCCACCTGAATAATTCTCCCCCAAGTACGAGACGAGGCTCGGTGTTGAGGGTCAAGCAGGAATGAGCTTTATTGAAAGGAATACAGGCTCTTTTATACAGTAAAAGAGGCGGTGCATACCTCCTGCTCATATTACTCTGAAAATACACCTATGACCAGAAACCTAATTAACATGAGCTAATTGGCAATCCTTTAGACAGCCTAGATGACTCGGAGACATGACCTTTAGGCCAGGCTTGCCATCTTGTAGATCAGAAGTCACAATCAACATTATCACAAATGAACACAGAACTCCTTTAAACAATTGCAGAGTTAATTAACACATTATAGCAGACAACAGACAGGTGGCTGGAGTTGATGACATCAGCATATTCCTAACAGTATGAATCAGTCAGTCTTTCTAATATGGCATATACAGGGTTCCATTTTAAGTAACCCATGCCACATTCTTAATGTCCATTATTTTCTTGCTCACCCTGTGCCGCTAATAGACACAGGTTAACTTAGACATAAGAGGTGCATGGGGAGTTGAAACAAGGGTTTCCCATACTTTCCAAGGGATTCTGGGTTCCACGGGCCCTCCCGTCACAAGGCTCATTATCTTCTCGGATGGTAAAGCTGCCCATTCCTTATGGCAAAAACCTTCACTTTTCTGAAGCCAATGACAGGTTGACGCGGCCTTGTGTTTTGGATCATTGTCATGTTAGAATACTCAAGTACATCCCATGCGCAGTTTCCTGACTGATGAATGCAAATGTTCCTCCAGTATTTTTTGATAACATACTGCATTCATCTTGCCATCAGTTTTGACCAAATTTCCTGTGCCTTTTTGTAGCTCACACATCAGCGATCCACCTCCGTGTTTCACAGTAGGAATGGTGTACCTTTCATCATAGGCCTTGTTGACTCCTCTCGTATTGAAAGCGGGATACTTTGTGGCATTTGCGTAGTAATGGCTTTCTTCTGGCGACTCGACCACACAGCCCATCTTTCTTGAAGTGCCTCCTTTATTGTGCATCTTGAAACAGCCACACCACATGTTTTCAGAGTTCAATATATTACCTGAAGTTATTTGTGGGTTTTTCTTTGCATCCCGAAATTTTTTGCTGGCAGTTGTGGCTGAAATTTTAGTTGGTCTACCTGACCGTGGTTTTGTTTCAACAGAACCCCTCATTTTCCACTTCTTGATTGGTTTGAACACTGCTGATTGGCATTCTCATTTCCTTGGATATCTATTTATATTCCTTTCCTGTTTTATACAGTTCAACTACCTTTTCCCGCAGATCCTTTTGACAATTTTTTTGCTTTCCCCATGACTCAGAATCAGTGCAGCACTGGATGAAAGATGCAAGGGTCTGTCAGGAGTCCAGAAACTCATTGACCTTCTTTTATTTATTTATATATTTTTATATATATATATATACACACACTAATTACAAGCAAACTGATCACAGGTGAGGGTGGTTACCTTATATATAATAACCGTTCAAACCCAAATGTTTTAACTTGTGTGCATATTAGGCCAAAATCACCAGGGCATGTAAACTTTTGATCATGGTCATTTGGGTAGTTTCTGTTGTGATTATGGTTTAAAAAGAGTAAATAGTTGATTTGATAATAAATGGCTTCAGCCAAACACTAACCATGAGTGAAAAACGTTTGTGTTATCATTCATAGTCTCTGAAAAATGGCCAAGAAATCATAAATTCTGCCAGGGTATGCAAATTTATGAGCACAACTGTATGTTGTGTACCTCCCTGACAAGGAGCCTGCGTCTGCAGGGTCAGAGGTAACTTCGCTCAGACCCCACAGTTGGATTTGACACTGCTCGGGGCGCTGTTCTTTGTCTGGTGGAGGTCTGTTCTCACTAGGGGTGGTTTAAGGTCTGTAAGTGACGACGCGTAGGGGAGTCTTGTCTGTTTTTTTGCAGGGCAAAGCATTAGCAAAAACTAAACATTCATTCAAATCCACCAGCTCAGGGGAAATGCCCATCTTGCAAGAATCCCCTTAGAGATTCATGGCAAAAAGCAATGTGTAGAACCTGTATAGCAGAACTTATTGAAGAGAAAACATCATAACAATACAAGGATCTGTTTTCTTCTGTACGAGAACTTGCAAACTCTTTGAGCTCAGTCAAATCTATGCTTGGCAAGCCAGGTTGAGCCCCAACATCCACTGTCCAGCCCTCCGTGCATCCACCTCTAAAACAGCAGAGGTTGGTGACTCAGGAGCTGAGGGGACAAGTACTCTTCCTTCCCTCAGGGATTCAGATGAGGAGGAGGAGGATGAGGAAAATGTTAGCCAGGCATCTAGGTACAAGCTATCTCTAGAGGAGGTAGATGATCTTTTGAAAGCAATCTACACGGCTCTAGAGATCCAGGAGGAAAAGTGCAACTATCGGTACATGACACAGGTTTGGATGAGACTAAACACAGGGTGTTTCCAGTCCATAGGATCCTCGAGTGCAGTTAAAGAGTTGAAGGACCCAGAGAGGTCCTTTCTTTTCCAAAACCCTCAAAAGAAGGTTTCCCTTTTGAAGAGAAGGAGACCGTTGCAGGGACCTAGCATTCGAAGACATGGGGGTACTAAACAACGCGATGAATAAGAGGGCGGACTCCTTCCTGAAAAAAGCGTGGGGTTCCACATCTACCAGTCTCAAACCTTGCAGTAGCAAGGAACCTGGGATGCTGGATGGAAAAGCTATAGAGCCATGTAAAGGCAGGCACATCTCGGAAAGAATTACTGGATTCCTTTCCACTGATGTTGAAAGCAGTAAAGTACATGGCTGATGCATCGGCAGAATCAGTAAAGATGTCGGCAAGATCTTTAGTGCTGGTGAGCTAGACATGCTATCTGGTTGAAAACTTGGACTAGTGACGCAGCATCCAAGATTAAGTTATGTGAGCTACCTTTCTCAGATGACCACCTTTTTGGTCCAGACCTTGAAATGGTCCTTCCAAAAACAAACAACCACTCAAAAAAAGATTTTGTGCTGTTCCACAGCCCCACAAAAATAAGGACCAGTTGTCGCGAACCTGGTGTAGATCGAGCTGTAGAGAAGGCATCTCTTGTGCCTCCTGTCTAACGCCCCTGGTAGAGATGACAGAGTGAAGAACACAGAGTGGCACAAGGGCCGATGTAGCGGGTGGTGCCGGCTGGGCCTTGGCAGGAACATGATGGCTGAAGATCACCGGACAGGCACTAAGAACTGGAACATGTCGCTGGAAAATAAGCCAGGGGGTCATCAACCGATGGGCAGAGCAGGTACAGAAACGTGAGGCAGAAGCTAAGACGGGATACAGGCCGGGTTCGGTACACAGTCGGACAGTGAGGTACAGGAGCAGAGTCACAAAAGCCGAGGTCACAGGTAGGCAGGCGGAAGTCCAGGGCAAGGTACAGGTGAAGCCAGGTCAAACACAGGTAACTGGAACAGATCAAGGCACAGGTTAACAGGAACAAGCTGAAAGACCACTCAGCAATGTGTATGTGTCATTGTTCAGTTTAAATAGGCTGACTGGCGCCAGTACGCGCGCTCTCGCCCGTGCACGCTCATGTATGGGCCAATACATGTTATTCCTTGTGCACACACTGGCATGCACACGCATGTGCTTCTGTTAACTGGACTTCTCTTACACCAGAACCTGAAGAACCGCTGGGTCTCCCAGAGGGGCAAGGGAAGAGGGGGAGTTCTCTTTAGAACCTCCTCCGATCAGCCCCCTAAGAAAAATTGACAATATCCTCCCAGTGTGGGAAGGTTGTCTTCCTTTCACCCACAGTGGGGGAAAAAAAAACAACTGCAGGCCTGTTTGTAAGGAACGTTATTTCCCAGGGGTACAGTTTGGAGTACCCCCCCCCAGCAGGTTTTATGTCACAAATCTTCCGAAAGACAGGAAAAAAGCTTCTGCAATGACGAACCTGCTTCAGGATCTGATTCAACAGGAAGTCATTATCCAAGTCCCAAACATCAGAAGGTCGGGGCTTCTATTCTCATATCATCTTAGTGAAAAAACCCTTGAAAGTATCGGTTTATACTGAACTTGAAGATTCTGAACAAATCGATCCGTTTAAAAACATTTTCAGATGGACACGATCTATTCAATAACAAAGTTACTGACCCCAGATTGCTTTATGGCATCCCTAGATCTAAGGGATGCCTATATGCACATGCCAATAGCTCAAGCTTCCCAACGGTTTCTCCGTCTAGCTCTCAACCTGGGGCGTTCAATATGGCATCTCCGATTCAGAGCCCTGCTGTTCAGACTTTCATTCTCCCCCTTGGATCTTTACAAAAGTAATGGCGAAAGCTCTGGAGCCTCTGAAGCTAAGAGGCATATCGGTCATCCCGTATCTGGACGATCTATTTGCAGATTCCAAAGGCCAGGTCCTGACAAACCTGCAGTTGGCTCCTAAATTTAGAAAAATCGAATTTAGAGACAGCACAGGAGATGAAGTTCCTGGGCTATACAATAAACTCTGTGCTTCAGAAAGTTTTCCTCTCACAGATTCAAACCAATCTCTGTTTCAGTCTGGTCAGCCATGGCAGTTTTGGAACTTCTCACGGCATCCATTCCAGCCATATAGTGGGCCAGACTACATTCCCAGCCTCTCCAGATGAACATCCTACAAAGGTGGTCACACCAGGAGCCATTAGAAAAACAAATCGGGCTCACCTCATACGTAAAAATAGGATTTTTATAACAGCTTACCTGTAAAATCCTTTTCTTGGAGTACATCACGGGACACAGAGCGACATAGTCATTACTAATGGGTTATATAGATACCGTCAGGTGCTGGCACTGGCAACTTCCAAAACCGGAAGTACCCTCCCCTATATAAGCCCCTCCCATCCGGGAGCACCTCAGTTTTGTAGCAAAGCAATAAGTGTCCCTAAAGAGGGGCGGGAGCTCTGTGTCCCGTGATGTACTCCAAGAAAAGGATTTTACAGGTAAGCTGTTATAAAAATCCTATTTTCTTTCTCGTACATCACGGGACACAGAGCGACATAGTCATTACTAATGGGATGTCCTAAAGCAATGCCAAATGAGGGGCGGGATACACCATATATAAGCTGAGCGCTATCAGACATGAGGATCTTTTGCGGCCTGCAACACACTGCGCCCAAAGGCGACATCCTCCTGACTTCTAACGTCCACCTGGTAGGACCTAGTAAACGTGTGTACCGAAGACCATGTTGCGGCCTTACAGATTTGAGCCAGGGAGGCCTGGTGATACACTGCCCATGAAGTTCCAACTGCTCTCGTGGAGTGCGCTCTAACTTTGAACGGAGGTGGTCTCCTTCTCAAGCCATAAGCTTGCATAATGACCTGTCGAATCCACTTGGCTAAAGTAGACTTTGACGCTGCCTGACCCTTTCTGGGGCCTTCCGGCAGAATAAACAAAGTATCCGTTCTGCGAATCTGAGCAGTGGCTTTTAGATAAGCTTTAACTGCTCTTACTACATCCAAAGAATGCAATAACTTTTCCTCTACCGAAGTAGGTTTGGGGAAAAAAGAAGGAAGAACCACATCTTGGTTCAAATGAAACCTCGATACCACCTTAGGAAGAAGGCTGGATGAGGACGTAACACTACTCTGTCCTTATGGATAACCAGATATGGCTCCTTACAGGACATAGCTGCTAATTCCGATACTCTTTTAGCCGAACAAATGGCTACTAGAAAAATCAATTTCCTGGTGAGAAGCACCAAGGAAATATGCTGTAATGGTTCAAATGGTTGTTTCTGTAGAACCGACAGAACCAAGTTTAGATCCCATGGACATATGGGAATATTAACCGGAGGACTAATACGCATCACTCCTTGTATAAAGGCTTTGACTAGTGAATGCGAAGCCAAGGGCCTTTGAAAAAATATTGACAAGGCCGAAATCTGACCCTTGATAGTACTCAAGGCAAGCTTCCTATCTACAGCCCACTGTAGGAAGTCCAGAATCCTACCTATTACGTACTTATGTGGATGCCATTTCTTGGCCTCACACCACGCGATGTACGCCTTCCAGATTCTATAGTAGATCTGCCTGGATACCGGCTTCCTGGCATTGATCATGGTAGATACCACAGCATTAGAGAGCCCTCTCTTTTTTAGAATGTGGGCTTCAATAGCCAGGCCGTCAAACCTAGGGCTGGTAAGGAAGGGTGGTATATCGGTCCTTGCGAAAGCCGGACGACGTGGGAGAGTCCAAGGACTCCCCACTGAAATTTTACAATCTCCGCGTACCACGCTCTTCGGGGCCACGCTGGAGCCACCGGAATCACTGGTTTCTTTTCTACCCTGATTCTGCGGAGTAATCGAGGTAACCATTGGCGGTGTGAATGCATATATCAGCTTGAACTGATCCCAAGGGAACACTAGGGCATCCGAGCCGCAAGCTAGGGGATCCCTTGTCCGAGAGACAAACCTGTCCCCCTTTGCGTTGAATCTGGATGCTAGAAGATCTACATCCGATGTTCCCCACCGCTGACATATTGTCCAGAAAACCTCGGGGTGAAGGGACCCTTCCTCTGGGCCTAATTGCTGGCGACTTAGAAAGTCCGCCTTCCAATTCTCCACTCCTGGAATGAATACCGCAGATATGGCTGGGACATATTTTTCTGCCCATTTCAGGATGTAATTTACTTCCCTCTGGGCTCCACGACTCCTGGTGCCCCCCTGATGATTGATATATGCCACTGCTGTGGCATTGTCTGATTGAATTCTGACAGGGGACCCTTGGAGTTTAGATGTCCATGCTACTAGGGCATACCGGGCTGCTCGTATCTCTAAGAGATTGATGGGCAGGGCCTTTTCTGCATCCGACCATCTGCCCTGGAGAGACTATTGCTCCAGTACTGCTCCCCAGCCTATAAGGCTGGCATCTGTAGTGACCACCTTCCAAGAAATCGGACTGAAGGATTTCCTTTTTTCCAGATTCTGGGGAACCAACCACCAACGGAGGCTCTTGCGAACGGAAGGGGACAAGGACATTGTAAGTCTAGGGCCTGAACTTTTTTGTTCCAGGCTGACAGTATGGCCCCTTGCAAATTCCTTGAATGGAATTGACCGTAGGGTACTGCTTCGAATGATGCCACCATTTTTCCCAGCAGCCTCATGCACAGGCGTATGGACGGCTGTCTTTTTTGTACCCACTAAGTGGATCAAATCTTTCAAAGACAACACCTTTCCTCGAGGCAAGAATATTTTTCTCTGGCCTGAATCCAACCTTAGCCCCAAGTATTCCAGACTTTTGACTGGTTTTTAGGGCTGACTTGTCTCGGTTGATAATCCAACCGTGAGATTCCAGATACTTGATCGTCTTGTGAACGACCACGTCTAGTTTTTTCACCGAGTGGTCTATCAGCAACAAGTCATCCAGATATGCCATTATCATTACACCTTGTGTTCTTAGATTGGCCAATAAAGGGCCAGAATTTTTGTAAACACTCGTGGTGCTGTGGCCAAACCGAAGGGTAAGGCTCTGAACTGAAAATGGCGCCCTTCTACTGCAAAGCGTAGAAATTTTTGGTGGACTGGAAAGATGGGAATGTGCAAATAAGCATCTTTGATGTCGATCGTGGCTAACCAATCCTCCCCTTGTAGGGCAGTGGCCACCGATCGGATCGACTCCATCGGAAAGTCCTGATATACAGGAATTTGTATAGCCCTTTTAGAATTAATATGGGCCTCCCGTCCGCGTTTGCTTCGGGACTGTAAAGAGGTTTGAGTAAAACCCGAACCCTCATTCTTCCAGGGGAACCTCCATAATTACTCCTTGGAGCAATAGTTGTTCTAGTGCCAACAGGAGGGACTCTCTCTTCCGGGGATCCCTTGGCACGTTTGACCTCAAAAATGGGAAGGAGGAGAGTCTTTTAACTCCAAACTGTATCCCAAACCTACTGCGGAGAGCACCTATCTGTCTTGATCGTGTCCCGCCAGGTCTCTTGCGAACAACTGGAGTCCTCCCCCCACCCGACTGAGTGGGGGCAACCCTTCAATGAATTTAACTTTGGGGGAGGTTTTGTACCTCCCCTGACCCTGGGTTTCTCATTACCCTGCTACTGTCCCTGTTTTTTACCCCCGGGATTTGACCGAGGAGGCCGTTGGAACTGTTACACAGCCGATGCCCCAGGGACTGGAGAAGCAGGCCTCTTAAAGAGGGACCTCTAACTCTGCTTTTAACCGGCAAGAGCGTATTTTTACCGCTGGAAATTTTCTGGATATATTTGTCCAGGTTTTCCCTGAATAAGCGTTCACCATGAAATGGGACGCTAACCAGCCATTCTTTACAGGGAGCTTCAGCAGACCAGTTTTTGAGCCATAGGAGCCTACGCATATGTACTATAGACAGCGTAAGGCGGGAGGCCTGATGGACTGAATCCTCTATGGCGTCAACCGCAAAGCCTAAGGCTCTAGGTAGATCAGCTAGGGCAAAGCCTGCTGATCTGTCAAGTCCCTCAAGACCTGTTTCAACTGATCCTTCACTGCTTAGCAGACCCCAATAGCTGCTACTGCTGGTTGTATCACCAAGCAGATTTTCATAAGGACTCCAATCTTTTATCTATTGGGTTCTTGAACATTTGGACATTATCCACTGGACATGTCAGTGATTTATACATACAAGAGATGGCTGCGTCCACTGTAGGGACCTTCCATTTTTTTTTTTTTTAAACTGCTGGGACGCCCGCACATGCGCAGAAGCGCTGCGGCGCGCACAGAGCGTCATCCCCCAGGCTCCGCCCCCTTTCCCGGCTCACCTCTATATATAGAGGTGCGTGCACGCGCACGCGCGCGGGCACGTGCGCCTTCGGCGCTAATTTCAAATATGGTAACAAGGGACAGGAGCCAGGGCCCCTCTTTGCCGCAGGCCGGGGGATGGACGAGCACTGCAACATGGCAGAGGAAGCAGTTTCCTATAAGAGAACTCACCATCTGCCTGGACTTTGCTCTGCTGAGAAGAAGCTAGTCCACATGACAAGAAAACATTCCACAGCGGCCTCTAGTGGACAAACGCAGGTACCGCAGTCTAATATATTAAATATATATAAAAAAATATTTTTTTTTCTTGACCACCATTAAAAATTATTACATTTTTTTAGTAGTTACAGGCATGCACAGAATTTTGCGGGAATACCATTAGGTAACAGACAGAAAGACAAATTAGGCTTGGGGGTCCCCCAATAGAACCAAGTTCCTGGGGGCCCCCACTTACCTGTTCCCCGCCGCAGGACTTTGTTTGGTCCACAAAAGCCCAAACTTCACCTATCACGGCAGGCATTGTAATCAAACCTTCAGGGACCGGGTTCCCAAGGATTCCACTCCCCTGGACCTGTATAGCACCCTGCACAGAAAACATCTTGGTCGTGGGTATGACCAGAGCTCTGGATCCCAGGGTCCAGCTCTCCTAAGAGAAGCATTACAGGCAGAACCTTGCTCTTCTCTGCAAGGCCCGGGTACCGACCGTTTAGCTATGAAGCTTTTTTGGTCGGATCCGGAATAGCTTACTGAGGCCCAAAAGAACCTGTACGCAAGCTCAGTGAAAAACACATGTTTCTTCTTGGCCAACACCTTAGACACTGGCAAAAAACTGAGGTGCTCCCGGATGGGAGGGGCTTATATAGGGGAGGGTACTTCCGGTTTTGGAAGTTGCCAGTGCCAGCACCTGACGGTATCTATATAACCCATTAGTAATGACTATGTCGCTCTGTGTCCCGTGATGTACGAGAAAGAAATGAGCGCTCTGGTGATGTTAGAATTCAACCAACCTAGCAAGAGGTTTCCCCTGGGTCTTTCCCCTAGACAAACTTCTAAAGATAGACGCAAGTGCTTGGGGAGCCCACTTGGATGGCCAGACCTCTCAGGGGGCCTGGTCAAAAGCCTGCAAGTCCCCAAATTGGCAGGAACTGAAGGCCATTTTTTCAGACTTTAACAGGGGTAGCTTATGTATTAAAACGGGGAGGAACCAGGAGCAAAGGACTCTTGGAGCTAGCCAGTCAGCTGCATACTTGGGCAGAACAAAATATGCCCTCTGTCAGCGGTCCATCTAAAGGGATCCCAGAATCTGTTAGCAGACCTACTAAGTACAAGAGTGGTAGAAGCAGAGTGGAGTCTGAACCAAGAAGTCTTCTTGATGGTCACCGAATTATGGGGACAACCTCAAATAGGATTTTTATAACAGCTTACCTGTAAAATCCTTTTCTTGGAGTACATCACGGGACACAGAGCGACATAGTCATTACTAATGGGTTATATAGATACCTTCAGGTGCTGGCACTGGCAACTTCCAAAACCGGAAGTACCCTCCCCTATATAAGCCCCTCCCATCCGGGAGCACCTCAGTTTTGTAGCAAAGCAATAAGTGTCCCTAAAGAGGGGCGGGAGCTCTGTGTCCCGTGATGTACTCCAAGAAAAGGATTTTACAGGTAAGCTGTTATAAAAATCCTATTTTCTTTCTCGTACATCACGGGACACAGAGCGACATAGTCATTACTAATGGGATGTCCTAAAGCAATGCCCAATGAGGGGGGGGGGATACACCATACATAAGCTGAGCGCTATCAGACATGAGGATCTTTTGCGGCCTGCAACACACTGCGCCCAAAGGCGACAACCTCCTGACTTCTAACGTCCACCTGGTAGAACCTAGTAAACGTATGTACTGAAGACCATGTTGCGGTCTTACAGATTTGAGCCAGGGAGGCCTGGTGATGCACTGCCCATGAAGTTCCAACTGCTCTCGTGGAGTGCGCTCTAACTTTGAACGGAGGCGGTCTCCTTCTCAAGCCATAGGCTTGCATTATGACCTGTCGAATCCACTTGGCTAAAGTAGATTTTGACGCTGCCTGACCCCTTCTGGGGCCTTCCGGCAGAATAAACAAAGTATCCGTTCTGCGAATCTGAGCAGTGGCTTTTAGATAAGCTTTAACTGCTCTTACTACATCTAAAGAATGCAATAACTTTTCCTCTACCGAAGTAGGTTTGGGGAAAAAAGAAGGAAGAACCACATCTTGGTTCTAATGAAACCTCGATACCACCTTAGGAAGAAAGGCTGGATGAGGGCGTAACACTACTCTATCCTTATGGATAACCAGATATGGCTCCTTACAGGACATAGCGGCTAATTCCGACACTCTTTTAGCCGAACAAATAGCTACTAGAAAAATCAATTTCCTGGTGAGAAGAACCAAAGAAATATGCTGTAATGGTTCAAATGGTTGTTTCTGTAGAACCGACAGAACCAAGTTTAGATCCCATGGACATATGGGAATATTAACCGGAGGACTAATACGCATCACTCCTTGTATAAAGGCTTTGACTAGTGAATGCGAAGCCAAGGGCCTTTGAAAAAATATTGACAAGGCCGAAAACTGACCTTTGATAATACTCAAGGCAAGCTTCCTATCTACAGCCCACTGTAGGAAGTCCAGACTCCTACCTATTACGTATTTATGTGGATGCCATTTCTTGGCCTCACACCAGGCGATGTACGCCTTCCAGATTCTATAATAGATCTGCCTGGATACCGGCTTCCTGGCATTGATCATGGTAGATACCACAGGATTAGAGAGCCCTCTCTTTTTTAGAATGTGGGCTTTCATAGCCAGGCCGTCAAACCTAGGGCTGGTAAGGAAGGGTGGTATATCGGTCCTTGCGAAAGCAGGTCCGGACGACGTGGGAGAGTCCAAGGACTCCCCACTGACATTTTACAATCTCTGCGTACCACGCTCTTCGGGGCCACGCTGGAGCCACCAGAATCACTGGTTTCTTTTCTACCCTGATTCTGCGGATTAATCGAGGTAACCATTGTGGCGGTGTGAATGCATATATCAGCTTGAACTGATCCCAAGGGAACACTAGGGCATCCGAGCCGCAAGCTAGGGGATCCCTTGTCTGAGAGACAAACCTGTCCACCTTTGCATTGAATCTGGATGCTAGAAGGTCTACATCCGATGTTCCCCACCGCTGACATATTGTCCAGAAAACCTCGGGGTGAAGGGACCCTTCCTCTGGGCATAATTGCTGGCGACTTAGAAAGTCCGCCTTCCAATTCTCCACTCCTGGAATGAATACCGCAGATATGGCTGGGACATATCTTTCTGCCCATTTCCGGATGTAATTTACTTCCCTCTGGGCTGCACGACTCCTGGTGCCCCCCTGATGATTGATATATGCCACTGCTGTGGCATTGTCTGATTGAATTCTGACAGGGGACCCTTGGAGTTTGGATGTCCATGCTACTAGGGCATACCGGGCTGCTCGTATCTCTAAGAGATTGATGGGCAGGGCCTTTTCTGCATCCGACCATCTGCCCTGGAGAGACCATTACTCCAGTACTGCCCCCCCAGCCTATAAGGCTGGCATCTGTAGTGACCACCTTCCAAGAAATCGGACTGAAGGATTTCCCTTTTTCCAGATTCTGGGGAACCAACCACCAACGGAGGCTCTTGCGAACGGAAGGGGACAAGGACATTGTAAGTCTAGGGCCTGAACTGTTTTGTTCCAGGCTGACAGTATGGCCCCTTGCAAATTCCTTGAATGGAATTGACCGTAGGGTACTGCTTCGAATGATGCCACCATTTTTCCCAGCAGCCTCATGCACAGGCGTATGGACGGCTGTCTTTTTTGTACCCACTAAGTGGATCAAATCTTTCAAAGACAACACCTTTCCTCGAGGCAAGAATATTTTTCTCTGGCCTGAATCCAACCTTAGCCCCACGTATTCCAGACTTTTGACTGTTTTTTAGGGCTGACTTGTCTCGGTTGATAATCCAACCGTGAGATTCCAGATACTTGATTGTCTTGTGAACGACCACGTCTAGTTTTTTCACTGAGTGGTCTATCAGCAACAATTCATCTAGATATGCCATTATCATTACACCTTGTGTTTTTAGGTTGGCCAATAAAGGGCCAGAATTTTTGTAAACACTCGTGGTGCTGTGGCCAAACCGAAGGGTAAGGCTCTGCTGAAAATGGCGCCCTTCTACTGCAAAGCGTAGAAATTTTTGGTGGACTGGAAAGATGGGAATGTGCAAATAAGCATCTTTGATGTCGATCGCGGCTAACCAATCCTCCCCTTGTAGGGCAGTGGCCACCGCGGATCGACTCCATCGGAAAGTCCTGATATACAGGAATTTGTATAGCCCTTTTAGAATTAATATGGGCCTCCCGTCCGCGTTTGCTTCGGGACTGTAAAGAGGTTTGAGTAAAACCCGAACCCTCATTCTTCCAGGGGAACCTCCATAATTACTCCTTGGAGCAATAGTTGTTCTAGTGCCAACAGGAGGGACTCTCTCTTCCGGGGATCCCTTGGCACATTTGACCTCAAAAATGGGAAGGAGGAGAGTCTTTTAACTCCAAACTGTATCCCCAACATACTGCGGAGAGCACCTATCTGTCTTGATCGTGTCCCGCCCGGTCTCTTGCGAACAACTGGAGTCCTCCCCCCACCCGACCTGAGTGGGGGACCCTTCAATGAATTTAACTTTGGGGGAGGTTTTGTACCTCCCCTGACCCAGGGTTTCTCATTACCCTGCTACTGTCCCTGTTTTTTACCCCCGGGAATTGACCGAGGAGGCCGTCGGAACTGTTACACAGCCGATGCCCCAGGGACTGGAGAAGCAGGCCTCTTAAAGAGGGACCTCTAACTCTGTTTTTAACCGGCAAGAGCGTATTTTTACCGCTGGAAATTTTCTGGATATATTTGTCCAGGTTTTCCCTGAATAAGCGTTCACCATGAAATGGGACGCTAACCAGCCATTCTTTACAGGGAGCTTCAGCAGACCAGTTTTTGAGCCATAGAAGCCTACGCATATGTACTATAGACAGCGTAAGGCGGGAGGCCTGATGGACTGAATCCTTTATGGCGTCAACCGCAAAGCCTAAGGCTCTAGGTAGATCAGCTAGGGCAAGGCCTGCTGATCTGTCAAGTCCCTCAAGACCTGTTTCAACTGATCCTTCCCTGCTTAGCAGACCCCAATAGCTGCTACTGCTGGTTGTGTCACCAAGCTTGCTGTAAAAAGAAGCAGACTTTCATAAGGACTCCAATCTTTTATCTATTGGGTTCTTGAACATTTGGACATTATCCACTGGACATGTCAGTGATTTATACATACAAGAGATGGCTGCGTCCACTGTAGGGACCTTCCATTTTTTTTTTTTTTTGATGAACTTATCCTCCATGGGATAGACCACCTGAAATCTCTTGGGAGGAGTAAATATTTTATCAGGATGTTCCCAATCCTGGTAAATAAGCCCTTTCAGTAAAGGGTGAAGTGGAAAAGAACAGACAGTCTGGGGGCTTCTAGCGACCCCAACGAGGATACAGTAGTGGTTGATGGTTCCGCAAGGTGCATTTTTAAATGCTGATCGGACCATGTTAGTCAGAGACTGAACCCATAATCTTTCAGCTTGAGATGCTGAGAAAAGGTTCCCCCACTGTTGATTCCTCTATAACAGAATCAACCTCATCCTGATCCCCTTCAGGCAGGTCGATCCCTGTATGGGACTGTTGCTCTGCTAACAGGCACTCTGAAGGAGGAGACGGAGATCGGGCGTGCTTTCCCTGACAGGGAGGCAGCGATCAATGTTGACAATCTCTCTCTAATCCTCCCAGAGCTGAGGAAAAAACCTCCTCTGTTACATACACAGGAGCAGGTGAACTGAGGACAGCCACAGTACCAAGTACCCCTGCGGGGTCTCTACGGTCACTTACCTCTGAACTTCAGGGGAGACTGGTGCAGCAGAAGCATGCCCAAGATCCTCAGAGCCCGATGAGACCCCCTTCGCTTCCTGGAAGATTCAGTTCCGGAGCTTCTGGACGGCATATTTCCTAAGCCTAAAGCTGAGGTATTCCAGCCGTAATACACCACTTTTACTGAGAATAGTCTAGCACAATTGCTGCTATATCACAGTTGGTGTCTACTAATGTGCCTTTCTATGGGGATGCCTGCATCAACCGCTTGCTGTATGCCTTTTTTTAAATGTTGCCAGCTCTGTCTCTGCACTCCATAGCCAGCTCACAACACATAATTGTGTTTTTTAACATGCTGGGACGCCCGCACATGCGCAGAAGCGCTGCGGCGCGCACAGAGCGTCATCCCCCAGGCTCCGCCCCCTTTCCCGGCTCACCTCTATATATAGAGGCGCGTGCACGCGCGCGGCCACGTGCTCCTTCGGCGCTAATTTCGAAAAGGGAAACTAGGGACAAGAGCCAGGGCCCCTTTTTGCCGCAGGCCGGGGGATGGACGAGCATTGCAACATGGCAGAGGAAGCAGTTTCCCACAAGAGAACTCACCATCTGCCTGGACTTGCTCTGATGAAAAGAAACTAGTCCACATGACAAGAAACGTTCCACAGCGGCCTCTAGTGGATAAACACAGGTACCGCAGTCTAATATATTAAATATATAGATATATATATTTTTTTTTTTTCTTGACCACTATTAAAAATACTACATTTTTTTTTTTTAGTAGTTACAGGCATGCACAGATATTAGCGGGAATACCGTTAGGTAACAGACAGAAAGACAAATTAGGCTTGGGGGTCCCCCAATAGAACCAAGTTCCTGGGGGCCCCCACTTACCTGTTCCCCGCCGCAGGACTTTGTTTGGTCCACAAAAGCCCAAACTTCACCTATCACGGCAGGCATTGTAATCAAACCTTCAGGGACCCGGTTCCCAAGGATTCCACTCCCCTGGACCTGTATAGCACCCTGCACAGAAAACATCTTGGTCGTGGGTATGACCAGAGCTCTGGATCCCAGGGTCCAGCTCTCCTAAGAGAAGCATTACAGGCAAAACCTTGCTCTTCTCTGCAAGGCCCGGGTACCGACCGTTTAGCTATGAAGCTTTTTTGGTCGGATCCGGAATAGCTTACTGAGGCCCAAAAGAACCTGTACGCAAGCTCAGTGAAAAACACATGTTACTTCTTGGCCAACACCTTAGACACTGGCAAAAAACTGAGGTGCTCCCGGATGGGAGGGGCTTATATAGGGGAGGGTACTTCCGGTTTTGGAAGTTGCCAGTGCCAGCACCTGAAGGTATCTATATAACCCATTAGTAATGACTATGTCGCTCTGTGTCCCGTGATGTACGAGAAAGAAAATCTGTCTGTGAGCCAGCAGAACTCAAAAGTACAGGTGTTTTTTTCTCACTCCACCGGAAAGAGCAGGCTGTAGGCATAGATACTTTCGCCCACCCCTGGCATTACCAGCTGTGCTACGCTTTACCCCCCTTTTTGCTAATACCGCTGGTCCTCAGGAAATTCAGGGATGAAAATGCCAATCTGATCCTTGTCACTCTTTTCTGGTCAAAAAGGCCTTGGTTCACAACTTACTACATCTGGCCGCAAAACCTCCCTGGAGGCTACCATCCAGAAAGGGCTTACTAACTCAGGGGTGCCTGATTCATCCGGAACAGGCCGGCTACAGCTAACCGCTTGGTTTCTGAAGAAGATCTCCTAAAAGCCAAGGGACTGTTAGAAAAACTAGTGAAGACCCTACTCTCCAGTAGGAAGGAAGTAACTCGGGCCGTATACCTGAAAGTATGGAAAAAGTTTTATTCCCGGTGCTCTTCTAAAGGCTTCTAGGTCAAAAGTATAATTTCAGTTTTTCAGAAGGGGGGATTGTCCCCTGAGTGTAATCTTTGTGCCTGTGTTTGAATAAACAATTTTGTTTTTTACCACCCTACACTGATGTCTCGACAAGTAACTGGGTGGGTTGTGGGATCTTGGACTATGCTGGTACTGGTCAAAGGAAGCTTATACGGAGGAAATACTCCTCGAGTACAGGGGTCCGTCACAACATCCCCTGCCGACAAATGCTCTCCTGGAACCACAGGAATTCTTTAGTTCTTTCTCTTTAGCCTCCTTTACTTCCTGGCCAGTGGGCATAGCCTTCCTGGGGGCAGCCACATACCAGTAGGCTGGGCTTGCTTGGCTTATTAAAACAGTTCCTGATGTAGGTGAAACTACACAAAGCTATATTCCCTAACCACTCATACAGAGGTGACCATTACAGTACAGTACGTTTGATACAGTTGGTTAATTTGTGTGATACACAGGCTACAATGTCTGGTATGTAATTGGTCCATGTACTGAAGGTCTCACGCATGTGGTATTGCCATACTCCATAGGTGGAGTAGCAGACTGTATTTTGGGTTGAAATTCTAAGTATGCTCATGTTGTAAGTAAACTTCATCCATCACTAACTTTTACCTATAGGTAAGTCTATAACAGGGGTGCCCAACCTTTTGAAGCGTGAGGGCCACTTAAGCGACTTCGTAACCGGTCGCAGGCCACAATAAACGGAGCGGGTGGATGGCAGGTCTGTGTCTGCTCTGCATATACATATATTTTCTCTTATCGTCCATGGACTGACACAGCTGTCATACTGATTACGTGTGGGTATATGTCCCTGCTTGCAGGAGAAGACCTAGGCAGAATGTTAGATGTTAAAACATTCTAGAACAAACCAGAGCTGAACAGCCCCGCCCAGGGGGGCGGTCCCTCCGGACATTACCCTCCCACCTGCAGCTAGCAGACCTCAGTTTTTTTCTGCCTAGCAGAAGGAGAAGACGTGGCTCTCTCAGGAGCCAGTCTCCTGGAAGATTTTACTTTTAAATTTTATTCCTTTTGGGAATTTTTGTTATTTTATTTTTGAGACCTTCAATCAACTGTCGGCTGGGCAACAGGTTGGGTACACTAGTATCCTCGTAGTCTTCCCTGTCCGACCATCGAGCGTGCTGATCCTCGCCTTGTGTGCGTGAGACTCCGTTCACGACATACCCCATGGCTGGCTGGGGTGGAGTCTGGGGAGTCCTGTCAGCCCCAGGGCTTGGACTCCGGACGAAGCCATTTACCGATCAATGTTCTGGGAATACGGGCAATCAGAATATGCCTCCCCACGTGGTCTCTATCGGCCGTCTACGTTCAAGCGTAGACAATTGACAGGCGGACTATCAGAGTCGCCAGACGCTGGACCAGGAGAGTGGTCCTTACACCTGGACATGCCGGTTGTGGACCTGAGGGCCTCTCGACTCGATCGTAAGGTGTCAAGGTTTGTGGCCAGGTCCAGAGATCCTTGGGCTGATGCCTCGGATCCATTGGTGGGCCCCATGGGGTCATTATCACCTGATATCCTCCGCTGCAGCTGCTTCCGCGCCTGCTGCGCAGGGCTTTGGTCGGAGGGATTCCTGTGATCCTCTTGCGCAGGGTGGGTCTCGGCGTCTTTGGTACGCCGATCTGGTACGTCTCATCGCGGACGTTCCTTGGCTGTTACCAATAAGGGAGGACCTTCTGTTTCAAGGTCCTATTTTTCATCCTGTTTTACAGTCTCTGACTTAACGGCATAGCTATTGGAAGCCAGGTGCTGAGAGTCCGCGGTCTCTCGGATTCGGTAATTTCGACCATGTTCAGGGCACGGAAGTCTTCCGCTTGAAAGATTTCACAGTACCTGGGAAGCTTACATCGCTATATGCAATGAGCTGGACTAGCATCTACGGACGTATTCCGTCCCCAGTATCCTGCGGTCCTTGCTGCGTGGGGTGACCCAAATGCTTGCTTTGAGTACCATTAGGGGTCAGTTTTTGGCCTTGGCCGTCTTCCTCCAGCAACCGCTAGTGGGTCATTCTTTGGTAGCACCTTTGTGCAGAGGGTTCGCCATGTGCTCCCTCCTCTTCCTCCTCGGGATTTGAATTTGGTGCTCTCGGTTCTCCAGGAACCTTACTTTGTAAATATCAGAGATTCCCCTCTTGACCTTGTCTCAGGAGGTGGCCTTCTTAGTGGCCATTACTTCTGTCAGACGGGTGTCTGAGTTGGCGGCCTTGTCCTGCAAGTCGCCCTATTTGGTCATCCATGAGGATAAGGCGGTGTTGCGTCCGCGACCTTCCTTTTGCCAAAGGAGGTCTCGGCTTTTCACCTACATGTGGACATTGTCCTCTCGTCCTTGTGTCCTCACTCATCGCATTCCAGAGGGTTTGCGCTTCACACATTTTATGTGGTACGTGATATGACTCACTAGTTGTGTCTGTCTCTGGTCCAAACAGGGCCGAGCGGTGTCGTCTGCCACCTTTTTTAGATGGATCCTATGCCATTAAGGGCAATTGGTTCTTCCTGGGCTTTCCGACATCAAGCGTCGGTTGCACAAGTGTGCAAGGCGGCGACCTGGTCGTCCGTTCATGCCTTTTCAAAATTCTATAAGGTTGATGTGGCTGCATCTTCGGATGCTTCCTTCGGCCGCAAAGTGTTGCAGGCTGCTGTTTAATGTTGCACCTCCTCCGTTGAGGAGCTCTGCTGGTTTGGAGTGAAGTTATGGTTGTTCCTTTTACTATTTAGCTCCCACCCTTTTCTTATACTGCTTTGGGACGTCCCACACGTAATCAGTATGACAGCTGTGTCAGTCCATGGACGATAAGAGAAAATAGGATTTTTGTACTCACCGTAAAATCCGTTTCTCTGATGTCCATGGACTGACACCGCACCCACCCTTCCTTTTAAGGTTTGTACTGCTTTGTTACGAACTGAGGTCTGCTAGCTGCAGGTGGGAGGGTAATGTCCGGAGGGACTGCCCCCCTGGGCGGGGCTATTCAGCTCTGGTTTGTCCTAGAATGTTTCTAACATTCTGCCTAGGTCTTCTCCTGCAAGCAGGGACATATACCCACACGTAATCAGTATGACAGCTGTGTCAGTCCATGGACGTCAGAGAAACTGATTTTACAGTGAGTACAAAATTTTTATTTATTTTTTTGCAGATCGGATTGGAGGTAGGACACAAATCGGTTTACATCTGCCACTCCTTAAAGGTGAATGGAGAGTCCAATTGGGTCGGACTGACCGTGTGAAAGGGGCCCACACTGATGCGCTGCGGGTTACCAACCTTTGACTTTCCTGCACTTTGCAATAGACTTCTATTATATTCTGCAGGTTTATTGCACTTTCAGAAAGCTCACCAAACTCGCAGGTAATAACAGAAATCTATGGCTCAGTGCAGGTACGCTGCTCTGCATCTGCGGGTCAGTTTGAAAGCAGCGCAGTAACCACTGCAGAACAGATATGCCCATATATACACTGTGATTTTAGTAATAAACTGACCTTTAATAACCACATTCTATTCTATTATTCCAGAGCAGTAGGTCGCGGGCCACATCAGAGGGCTTCCGCGGGCCACTGGTTGGGCACCCCTGGCCTAAAAGATATAGGTCGTGTAAATATAGATATAGCTATATAGATATTTACTGTACATTCACATTGAATGAAGGCCTCCGTGCCGTTCCTTCAGAGCCCTGTGCCATAACCTGCATCTCCCGCAGGCAAGAAGAAAAAAGTGTGTCCAGCAGTTTATAACTGCTTTAAATTGAAAACTTTGTGTAGTAAAAAAACAAAAAAAAAAAAAAAAAAGTTACTACTTCAAAAGACTTGCCACATCACATGCCTCTTAGAAAATACCTTGGGGTGTTTGCTTTCCAAAATGTGATTTATTTTTTGGGGATTTCCACTATCCTGGTACTCCAGGTCCTCAATAAATGTCATAGTCAGGAAATATTAAGATTGCATAATCTATGCCCCTAGCAAGCCTGAAGGCGCTCTTTGGATTTTGGGACCCTCTGCATGGCAAGGCTGTGAAAAAAGTCTCATCCGTGGTATCCATATACTCAGGAGGAGTAGCAGAATATGTTTTGGGGTGTAACTAAGTACGCCTATGATGTGTTATATAAATATCTTATTAGTTGGCAACTTTGTTAAAAAAAATTGTCTTTTGTGTCAAAAAAAATTACATTGTCAAAAAACTCATTATACATCTTTGAAAATACCTTGGAATGTTTGCTTTCCAAAATGGGGTGTTTAAACTGTCCTGGTGCTGCAGGGTCTCCAAAAATGTGATGGGTAGTCAGGAAATTAGATGTGTTATTTGCTCTACTCAAAAGCCCAGATGTGTGCTTTGGATTTGGGGGCCCCTCTATGCATCTAGGCTGTGAAAAAATCTTTCTCTTAGCATCCCCATACTCGGAAGGCATAGCAGAACATGTTTTGGGGTGTAATTATTAGTATTCCTATGCATTGTGAGACATATATTTTTTTCCCCCCACAAATTTGTTCTTTTTTTTTTTTTACATAAATTACAACTTCAAAAAGCTCACCATGTTTCTTACTAAATTCTTTTGGCTGTCTGCTTACCGAAAAGGGTCATTTGTTTTATTTTTTTTTAGTGTCCTGGCATTTTATGGCATCAAGAAATGAGATGGGCAAGTCAGTACATCAGGATTGATACATTTTCAAATATACAGTTGTGCTCATAAGTTTACATACCCTGGCAGAATTTGCTTTTTTTTGGCCATTCTTCAGCGCATATGAATTTGGTTGAAGCCATTTATTAACTGTGTTTACTCTTTTTATTTGTCCATTTATTTATTTTTTTCTTTTAGGCCTCATGCCCACTGGCGTTTTTACAGCTGCGTTTTTTGCAGCTTAAAAACGCCTGTCCATGTTATTGTAAATATTTTTTTTTTTTTTTGAAAAAAAAAAGAAAAAAAGTCGGAGCTAAAAACGCGACCGCGCGTTAGTGCGCGTTTTTGCGCGTTTTTTGACGCTCGCGTTTTTTTCTGCCTAATTCTGACGCTGAGGAACGCACTGGTCCTGGGTTTTTTTTACAGCTTAAAAACGTCTATGCTATTTGCAGCTCAAAAACGTCTAGGTGGGCATGAAGCTATAGACTAACATGGACAGGCGTTTTTAAGCTGTAAAAAACGCTCAAAAACGCGGCTGTAAAAACGTCCGTGGGCATGAGGCCTTACAAAGGTTTATTTAGAGAAAAGTAAATACAACAAATAAATGCAACAATATGATGGTTACATCAGACATAAAATGGAGAAAGGGATCCCAACAAAGGGATTCTGTATCCACAGTACAATATTTGTTAGAATAATAAGAAAATAAGAGGGGAAAAAAACAGTAGCGGTGCGCCACAATCAAAGGCAATCAAAGAAAATAAGAGAAAAATCAACATAAAGGGGTGCATACATTCTAGTATCAACTGTATATTGAATAAAAATCAAAAGGTTAACAAAAATTTAAAGTTCTTTGTTACGATTTTTCCCCCATAGTTCAGACTTTTATTTTGTTTTATTCCGTATGACTGCAACCATCGTTATTTTGCTATTAGGCCGACTCTTCGGTATCAGGAGTCACAGAGGAGAATACTCAGAAGAAGATAATGAGTAAACTGCAGAGGAAGGGGGTTGCCAAACCCTGAGACATTTATTGTGCGTGTCAGAAGCAAGGGATGTCAGTATTTCATTAATCAGAATATCGTTCATACGGTTCTTCACTGCATCAAAGCTTAGTACAGGTATAGGTTTGCATAAAAGGGCTTCATAGTGGTCTCTCTTAAGGTTGGAATGGAGCATATTGCGCAGAAGGGTGTAGACCCTGACCCACAATCTACATACTTTTGGACACGTCCACCAAATGTGGGCCATCGTACCTTCCAGTGAACAGCCCCGGAAACAATGAGGAGAGTAGGAGAGGATAAAACGAGCTAGCCTAGCAGGCGTGTAGTACCATCTATAGAACACCTTGTATGCATTCTCTAGAATAAGAACATTCCTTGAGCTCTTTGTAAGGGCTATTGTCGTTATCTGCCAGGCCTTCGGATCCAACTGTTTACCCAGGTCCTTTTCCCATTGGAGATGATATGATCTCACTGGGGGTTTCCTAATGGAAATGATTGAGGAGTAGAGTAAGGATATTACTCCCGGGGAGTGAGGTGTAGCTCTGCAAATCTTTTCAAAGGGGGTCAAGGTTTATGGGGTAGGTTGGGCCCTTATTAGCTGTTGAAAGAAATGTTTAAGTTGGAGGTAGCTCTAATGTTCCCGAAGGAGTATATCCTAGGAAGATCTAAGTGTTTCAAATGTGTTCATTCTCATGGGGGTCAATAGAGAATGGACATCAGTGAATCCACTCTCCGTCCACCACGAGAATTGTTTAGGGTTCTCACAGCTGGGGGGAAATAATGAGCAATAAGTTAGGCAGTAGAGGTAGGTGGGGGGGGACAATAGTCTGGCCAAATATTTGACAGAGTCCCATAGGCGGAGAGTGTGAGCCATACATGGCCCAAACCCGTGTGGGTGTTCTGGGGGGCAGAGCCAGGGTACAGAGGAAATGGGTATAGGGTGTGAGTCAACTAGGTCTAGTGTGGCCCATAGCGGCATTTGATATGTGTCATGAAGACGCGTTAACGGAGCAATGTTCGCTGCCGTGTAGTATGCCTGAATGTTGGGGACCGAGAGACCCCCATTGATCCGCCGAGCGTACAAGGTCCGTTTTATTAATTCGGGGTCGAGTGGAACCCCAGATAAATTTCAAAAGTTTGCGTTGATGTATTCGTATTACATAGGGGGCGATTGGGACTGGCAGTACTTGGGGGGAAAAAATAACATTTTGGAAGGTAGGGCATGCGGACCGCAGAGATCCTGCCAAACCAGGAGAGCGGGAGGTGGGACCAGGAGGATAGCAAGACATATGCCTAAGTAGGGCAGAGAAGGGAGCCATTGAAACTGGAAGTTTTCTGTTAGAGAGGTCAGTTCTAAGGAGGAGAGGTTTACAGACATTGCCTTAGATTTAGTAGGGTTAACATGTAGACCCGAGAGAGATGCAAAGGTCTTCAAAAGAGAGAGCAGGTTAGGTAATGAGATTCTGGGTGATGTCATTGACAATAGAATGTCATCTGCAAACAAAGATCTTGTGAACAGAGCCCGCCACTTCAATACCTTTTTTATATCTGGATGCGAACGGATCGCCTCTGCCAGCGGATCCATAGCCAGGACAAACGAGAGGCGAAAGCAGACAGCCTTGCCGGGTGCCCCTCCGGATAGGGAAGATGGGGGATTCAAACCTGTAATATTTATTTTTAGCCTTAGGGGCATCGTACAACGCAGCCAATGCAAAAACTAAGTACCAAAGCCATAGTGGCGGAGTACCGACATGAGATATGGCCAAGATAAAGTGTCAAAGGCCTTTTTCACATCCAGTGACAAAAGCATAGTTTCCAAGGAACGGCTGTGAGCGAGATGCTGCAGTTGAATAATTCTCTGAACGGCATCCCCTGCCTGTCTGTGGGGGCACAAAACCTACTTGGTCTTTTTTAATTAAGCTGGTGAGAAACAAATTCAAACGGTTAGCCCAATTTTTGGTGAGTATCTTCATGTCAACATTAATTAATGATATAGGTCGGAAATTGGCCCAAGAGGAATGGTCACGGTCTGGTTTCGGCAACATCACTATATTAGCTGTCAAGAGATCAGCCCAAAAATTCTGACTGTTTTTAACAGAATTAAACATGGCCGTCAGGGGAGAGGCTAACACATACACTAGCTTTCTATAGTAAAGTGCCGTAAAGCCACCTGGACCCGGCCTCTTCCCTATTTTCAAGTCTTTGCTACATTGCCTAACTTCTGATTTCTGAAGGTCACGATCCATAAGGTCTGTCTGTGCCTCGGACATGATGGGCAGCGAAATACGCTGTAGAAAATCGACCCTATCCTGTTCAGTCGAAAGGTCTTGGGCTGAATACAGGGTGGTGAGTCTGACGGAACTCGTCCAGTATGCGAATCGGGTTACTAGTTAGTATATTATGTCTGGTACGTAAAGTAATAGGGGTAGGTTTAGGGTTGAAAGTGCGTAACCTTTTGAGCAGCATCGCAGTTGGTTTGTTCGATTTGATGTACCAATGTTGGCGAGACCAGCGCAGTGTACGTTCTGCTTGATCAGTGAGGCATAAGTCTAACTCTGTGCGAGCTTGGACCAAAAGTCTACGGTTAGCAAGGGTCGGGGTTTGTTTAAAGGTCATTGAAGTGGATTCCAGCCGGGATGCCAATGTTTTCTGCAGTTTTTGGCACTTTTTTTTTGCGCTTTGAGGCTTTTTTTATAACATGACCCCTGAGCACAGCCTTGTAGGCCTCCCACAGGGTCACCGGGGAGGTGACAGAAGTGGAGTTGAGGCGAAAGTGTTCTACAGAGGTTTTTTAACAAATTGTCCTGAATGTCGTGAAGGGATAATAATGAATCATTCATGATCCATGGGGAATGTTGGGGGTTATGCACTAGGAATCGGCAGACCACAAGAAGGGGATCATGATCTGTCCATGGGGCTGCAAGAATAGACACCAAATCTACTAAAGGAAGATGTTTTCTGAGAATTATCACGTGATCAATTCTGGAGTGTGACTGATGCGGGTGGGAGTAGTAGGTGTAATCTTTACCTTGTGGGTTCAGTTCCCTCCAGAGGTCTACCAGATCATGAGAGCGTAGGGAGTGGGAATTTTTTTTTGCTGCCGGTGCAGCGCCCGCCCTTTCTGATGGGTATTTATCTAATACAGGATCCAAGGTCACATTCGAATCCCCTGCTAAAAGCAGGGTTCCTTTTTGGTGAGCTGTCAATAGGGAGCAGATATGGGATAAAAAGGGTCCGGGTTAGAATTGGGGGCATAATAGGTCTATCTACCATCCACGTCTGCTATCTGAGTTATACTATTAAAGGGCACGACTTACGGAAAGCTATCAGAACTCCTCTCTGCTTGGTCGGGCCACTAGCCATGAACACCTGGGGGTATTGAGCATCAAAATACTTAGAGCTGGAGGCAGAGGAAAAGGTGGGTTTCCTGTAGACCTGCTATGTCTATACGTTGTTTTTTTAGATATTTTTAAATACTTTCACCCTTTTTTTGGGGTGAATTCATACCTTGAACATTTAACGACAACCAGTGTAGCGTCATGGCGAGAAAATGGTTGAGGGTGTACCATCGTCTCTGAATGCAGCCCTCAGAAAAGAGAAGAGTGAAATAAAAATAAGAAAAGTTGAAGTGAGTAGTGAACGAGAAGCACAATAAAGCCAAGGAAATCTCAGGAGAGAGAATTCAAGTAAAACATTAGTGCAACCAAACGTGGGTCCGTGGGCCCACCAAGAGGTCGTGGTTGGCCAGGACCATAGTAATAGTTAGTCAGGTTGAAAAAAGACACAAGTCCATCCAGTTCAATCATAAAAAAAATAAAATAATAATATCATAAAATCCCATATACCTAATTCTATACCCACAGTTGATCCAGAGGAAGGTGAAAACCCCCAGCAGAGCACAATCCAATTTGCTACAGCAGGGGAAAAAATTCCTTCCTGATCCCCCGAGAGGCAATCGGGTATTCCCCGGATCAACTTTACCTATAAATGTTAGTACCCAGTTATATTATGTAAATTTAAGAAAGAATCCAGGCCTTTCTTAAAGCAATCTACTGAGCTGGCCAGAACCACCTCTGCAGGGATTCTATTCCACATTTTCACAGCTCTTACTGTGAAGAAACCTTTTCGTATTTGGAGGTGAAATCTCTCTTCCTCTAGACGTAAAGAGTGCCACCTTGTCCTTTTGTGTTGACCGTAAAGTGAATAACTCCAACATCAAGTTCACAATATGAACCCCTTATATATTTGTACATGTTGATCACATCCCCCTTAATCTCCTCTCAAGAGTGAATAAATTCAGTTCCTCTAATCTTTCCTCATAGCTGAGCTCCTCCATGCCTCTTATCAGTTTGGTTGCCCTTCTCTGTACTTTCTCCAGTTCCCCAATATCCTTTTTGAGACTTGGGGCCCAAAACTGAACTGCATATTCCAGATGAGGTCTTACTAATTTGTACAGGGGCAAAATTATATCTCTCTCTCTCTCTCTCTGGAGTCCATACCTCTCTTAATACAAGAAAGGACTTTGCTCGCTTTGGAAACCTTGGCTTGGCATTGCATGCGATTATTGAGCTTATGCTCTACCAAAACCCCCAGGTCCTTCTCCACTACGGATTCCCCCAGTTGTACTCCCCCCCCCCCCCCCCCAGTATGTATGATGCATGCATATTCTTAGCCCCCAAGTGCATTACTTTACATTTATCAACATTAAACCTCATCTGCCACATAGTCGCCCAATTAGACAGAGCATTGAGGTCGGCTTGTAAATTGGCGACATCCTGTAAGGACGTTATTCCACTGCATAGCTTAGTGTCATCTGCAAAGACAGAAATGTTACTTTTGATCTCGGACCCAATATCATTTATAAAGTTATTAAAAAGTAAGGGTCCCAACACTGAACCTTGGGGTACACCACTGATAACCTTAGACCATTCAGAGTAAGAATCATTAAAGCGGAGCTCCACCCGCAAATTTTCATTTTTTTTTTAAAGTCAGCAGCTACTAACACTGTAGCTGCTGACTTTTAATCAGGGCACTTACCTGTCCTACTCTCCTGCGTTGATGGCCCCCCCGAAGCCGATCCCTCGATCGGTGCAGGTCCCGCGCCGCCATCCACACTAAGGGAAACAGGCATGAAGCCTTACGGCTTCACTGCCCGTTTCCTACTGTGCATGCGCGAGTCTCGCGCTGACTTGTGAATGGGTGGCTGCTCTCTGGGATTACACACAGTTCCCAGAAAGCAGCGCGCCCCATTCACTAGAAGAGGATGGGGAAGAAGACAGACTGCGGTTACGGAAGAGGCAGATTACGGACTTCCGCATAGCAACAGGTATTTCGGGTGAGTATACATTTTTTTTTATTTTTTTTGGATTTTTTTGTGAAAAATACATTTTCTGGGTCGAACTCCACTTTAACCACTACTCTCTGAATTCTGTCTTTTAGCCAGTTTACTATCCATTTACAAACTGATATTTCCAATCCTGTAGACTTTCCCTTACACATGAGCCGTGTGTGGGGAACTGTATCTAACGCTTTTGCAAAATCCAAGTATACCACGTCCACCGTCACCCCTCTGCCCAAGGTTTTACTTACTACTTCATAAAAAAAAAAGCAATCCGGTTTGTCTGACAACTTCTGTCTTTTTCATGAATCCATGCTGTCTGTCGCTTAAAATATTTTTCTCTTATCGTCCATGGACTGACACAGCTCTCATACTGTTTACGTGTGGGTATATGTCCCTGCTTGCAGGAGAAGACCTAGGCAGAATGTCTCAGGAGCCAGTCTCCTGGAAGATTTTACTTTGAACTTTTATTGCTTTGGGAATTTTATTTTATTTTTGAGACCTTCAATCAACTGTCGGCTGGGCAACAGGTTGGGTACACTGGTATCCTCGTAGTCTTCCCTGTCTGACCATCGAGCGTGCTGATCCTCGCCTTGTGTGCTTGAGACTCGGTTCACGACATGCCCCATGACTCCAGGGGTGGCCGGGTTGCTTTTATCTTCCGCGGTCCTCTCAAGATTGAACAGTACCTGTCTGTATCTTTCGCGGTGGACCGGGCCGACAGCTACGCAGTACTGCTCTGTGATAGGTCTGTCTGAAACAATGAAACAAGCCAGTGGGTCCCTCTGGGACGGGTAAGTAGTCTCTCCTACTACAGGTGAGTACATGCTGGTTGTGTTTCTTTATATGGGGGGTTTCTCCCTGTCTCCGCCCCCCCCCCCCCGTTATGCTGCTCTCTGCACCCTGTACTGGTGCTGTGCTGTGTGGGGGTGCTTGGGGGTCACTCTGGCCTGGCTGGGGGAGCTCATGTCTGTTTTATTGGCCCTGGGGAGGAGCAGTGTTCTAATGTGTGAGTGTTGTGCATTTACTGTGTGCGCCATTAGCGCTGTGAGGTGATTTGAAAACCGCACTCGGCGGCCATCTTTCCGTGGATCGATGGCGCAGTAATGTATGGTGCCGCGGTGCTTTTGCTTTCGGTTTTGGCCTCGGCGCTGCTGCGGCGCGAATCTCACAATCTCCTCAGTCTCCTCAGGCTTCACCCGCGCGGCAGCGCGGTTTTATACAGTGGAATGAGCGGTCCTTACAAGGGTTGGTGAGTACTCTGGGTATCCCCTCCTCAGCTTCAGCATAGCCAGTGGGTGGACTGTGTTACTCGCTATAATAGTGTTTAAAAGTCTCAGAGGGTGGCAGTATGGAGTCTAGTTCACCTGCTTCTCCACACTTGTCTGAGGCAACTGGCCGTGCTCCTGCACCTGCGGTCCCTAGCGACTAGTTGTCGGCAGTCCTGGAATCATGCTTGTCAGGATGAAAGCGGTGTGTGAGCGCAAGGGAGCTGTAAAGGGCCCCCTTCCCACACATCTTCCTGTAGGGGAGTGCTCTGTCTCAGATATGAGCCTAGATATTGCTGCTCAGGACCCTAGCTCTGAGGATTTTCATGTTTTTGAACAGGATATTCCCTGTGAGGAAGACCCCAGTTCTGAAAAACTGACAGGGTGCTTGTAAGTGAACTCGTTGATGCTGTGAGGAACACTCTCAAGCTGAATGTGGAGGCTGAGGAACCTCAGGTGGAAGCTGTCTCCTTTGGTTCCTTTAAAGCCGTTTATTCAAAAAAGGTTTTTCCATATGTGCCTTTTTTTTGATACATTCATTGACTAAGTCTGGGATAAGCCGCAGAAGACTTTGACGGTCCCGCGGCGCCTAGCCATGAGGTACCCCTTTAAGGAGGACCTGGTTAAGAAGTGGGCTCTCCCCCCCAGTGGTCGACCCCCCCCCCGGTCGCCCGTTTGAATAAGGCTACCACGCTCCCAATGGAAGGGATTCCTGCATTTAAGGATCCAACTGACAGGAGGTCAGAAGTGGTAAGTAGAACTATGTTTACCTTTATTGGGGTCTGCCTTACGCCCTATAGGGGCGGCGACACTTATGTCTCAAGACACTCACAGGATGGACAAAGATTTTGCACCAGACAGTGCAGGAGCATAATCTCCCTCCTGAGACCATTACCCTGGCTCACCAACTGGCGCAGGGTTTAGTCTCTGTGTGTGATGCCACTTTGGATGTGGCCCCTTACATTTCTGGGGCCTCTATCTGCTGTGGTGCTGCGTCGCCTTATCTGGCTGAAATGCTGGTCGGCCGACCTAGCTTCCAAATAGCTCCTGGCTGACTTGCCCTTTAAGGGCGGTAGACTGTTTGGGGCTGCCCTGGATGCCATTTATTATGGATGTCACAAGGGGTAAGAGCACCTTCCTTCCTCAGTCTTACGGAAAAAGGAGCCCCACCGTAGGCCGGGCCCTTCCTTTCCGGCAAAAGAGGTTTTTTTCGCCAGTCAGAATCCACGGGTAAGCCCTCCCAGACTGGAAAAAGTGCGGCTGGGGGACATAAGCGTCCCTGGGTGCGTATGCCTACCAACCAAGCTCCCAAGCCCGCCGCCGCATGAAGTCTTGCCCCTGCCTGACTCTGGGGTGGGGGGGGGCGTCCTTGCAGGTTCACGGTTCGGTGGACCTCCCGGATCTCCGACCGGTGGGTGTGCGAGGTGGTCACCTCAGGATACAGGATAGAATTTCGTTCCTGGCCCCCAGACAGATTCCTTCCCTCAATTCTCCCTCTCCTTCCTGCCCGTCGGGCGGTCCTCTTAAGGGCCGTACAGGATTGATCAGGTCCGGAGTGATTGTGCCGATTCCGTCACAGGATAGGTTTTTCAGGGTTTCTACTCAAATCTGTTTGTAGTCCCAAAAAGTGGACGGGGGTTCGGCCAATACTGGGCCTCAAGGCCTGAATGCCTTTGTGATGGTGCAAAAGTTGTTCGCTACACTCCATCAAGGGGATTTTCTGGCATCCTTAGACAACAAGGACGCCTACTTGCATGTTCCGATCTGCGCATATCTCCAGTAGTTTCTGTACTTTGCGATCGGCGAAGTCACTATCAATTTGTAGCTCTTCCCTTCGGCATAGCCTCGGCACCAAAGGTTTTTTACCAAGGTGCTTGCTCCGGTTCTAGCTTTGCTGAGACAGCGAGGCATTGCTATCATGGGCTATCTGGACGATTTTCTTCTAAGAGCAGACAATGGCTCAGAATTAGAAGAAGTGTGACTATTGTCAGTCAGACCTATAGGGACTTCGGGTGGCTCCCGAACATTCAGAAGTCCAGCTCCGGCTCAGCATTTGGAGTATCTCGGTCTGATCCTGGACTCCATGGAGGCGTAGGTATTCCTAACCCTGGAGAAGTTACTGACTTTTCAGTCTGTAGTGCGGGTCCTGACGTCTGGGAAATGGTCGTCAACCCGTTTTTTGCATGAGAGCCCTGGGACTCATGAGGGCCTCGTTCGAGGCTGTTATGTATGCCCAATCACACACACGGGCATTACAGTAAGAGATCCTGTCCACTTGGGACAAATCCCCGTTGTCCTTGGATCTTCAGATCCAGATGAGTCACCCACTCAGGGCGTCCCTGGCGTGGTGGTTGGGGTCCCCGGCTCTTCGGTCCGGGTAGTCGTTCCTCCCCATCCAGTGGACGGTGTTCATGACGGACGCCAGCCTGAAAGGCTGGGGTGGAATCTGAGGAGTCCTGTCAGCCCCAGGGCTTTGGACTCCGGACGAAGCCCGTTTACCGATCGATGTTCTGGAAATACGGGCAATCAGACTATGCCTCCCCACGTGGTCTATCGGCCGTCTACATTCAAGCATAGACCATTGGCAGGCGGACTATCGGAGTCGCCAGACGCTGGACCAGGAAGAGTGGTCCTTACACCTGGAGGTCTTTCAAATTCTGTGCCGGCGGTGGGGCATGCCGGATGTGGACCTGAGGGCCTCTCGACTCAATCATAAGGTGTCAAGGTTTGTGGCCAGGTCCAAGGATCCTTGGGCGGATGCCTCGGATCCGTTGGTGGCCCCATGGGGTCATTATCACCTGATATCTGTTATCCTCCGCTGCAGCTGCTTCCTCGCCTGCTGCGCAGGGTTGTGGCCGAGGGGATTCCGGTGATCCTCTTTGCGCCGGGTGGGTCTCGGCGTCATTGGTACGCTGATCTGGTACGTCTCATCGGACGTTCCTTGGCGGTTGCCAATAAGGGAGGACCTTCTGTTTCAAGGTCCTATTTTTCATCCTGTTTTACAGTCTCTGGCTTAACGGCATAGCTATTGAAAGCCAGGTGCTGAGAGTCAGAGGTCTCTCGGATTCGGTCATTTCAACCATGTTCAGGGCACGGAAGTCTTCCGTTGAAAAGATATATCACTGTACCTGGGAAGCTTACATCGCTATGTGCGAAGAGCTGGACTAGCATCCACCGACGTATTCCGTCCCCAGTATCCTGCGGTCCTTGCAGCGTGGTGTGACCCAAATGCTTGCTTTTGAGTACCATTAGGGGTCAGTTTACGGCCTTGGCCATCTTCCTTCAGCAACCGCTAGCGGGTCATTCCTTGGTAGCACCTTTTGTGCAGGGGGTTCGCCATGTGCTCCCTCCTGTTGAAACCTCCTCTCCCTCCTCGGGATTTGAATTTGGTGCTCTCGGTTCTCCAGGAACCTCACTTTGAAAATATCAGATATTCCCCTCTTGACCTTGTCTCAGGAGGTGGCCTTCTTAGTGGCCATTACTTCTGTCAGATGGGTGTCTGAGTTGGCGGCCTTGTCCTGCAAGTTGCCCTATTTGGTCATCCATAAGGATAAGGCGGTGTTGCGTCCGCGACCTTCCTTTTGCAAAAGGTGGTCACGGCTTTTCACCTACATGTGGACATTGTCCTCCTGTCCTTGTGTCCTGACCCATCGCATTCCAGAGGGTTTGCGCTTCACACATTTTATGTGGTACGTGAATTGACTCACTAGGTGTCTGTCTCTGGTCCGAAACCGGGCCGAGCGGTGTCGTCTGCCACCTTTTCTAGATGGATCAGACAGACTGTTATACAGGCCTATGCCATTAAGGGAGTGGCCCCTCCCTTTCCGGTTACGGCGCATGCCACCATGGCAATTGGTGCTTCCTGGGCTTTCCGACATCAAGTGTCTGTTGCACAAGTGTGCAAGGCGGCGACCTGGTCGTCCGTTCATACCTTTTAAAAATTCTATAAGGTTGATGTGGCTGCATCTTTGGATGCTTCCTTCGGCCGCAAAGTGTTGCAGGACGCTGCTTAATGTTGCAACTCCTCCGTTGAGGAGCTCTGATGGTTTGGAGTGAAGTTTTGGTTGTTCCTTTACTATTTGCTCCCACCCTTTTCTTATACTGCTTTGGGACGTCCCACACGTAAACAGTATGAGAGCTGTGTCAGTCCATGGACAATAAGACAAAATAGGATTTTTGTACTCACCGTAAAATCCGTTTCTCTGACGTCCATGGACTGACACAGCACCCACCCTTCTTTTAAGGTTTGTACTGCTTTGTTACGAACTGAGGCTGCTAGGGACCGCCCCCCTGGGCGGGGCTGTTCAGCTCTGGCTTTGTTCTAGAATGTTTCTAACATCTAACATTCTGCCTAGGTCTTCTCCTGCAAGCAGGGACATATACCCACACGTAAACAGTATGAGAGCTGTGACCGTCCATGGACGTCAGAGAAACAGATTTTACGGTGAGTAAAAAAATCCAATTTTTTCCAGCAAGAACTCATCTATGTGGTCTTTTTATTAATCTCGCCAGTATCTTCCCAACTATAGAAGTTAAACTAACATGTCTATAGTTACTTGGTAAAGACTTTGTTCCCTTTTTAAATATAGGCACCACATTGGCCCTGCGCCAATCCAGTGGTACTATTCCTGTCATTGAGTCCCTAAAAATTACATACAATGGCTTTGAAATTACAAAGCTCAATTGTTTTAGGATCCATGGGTGTATGCCATCTGGTCCAGGTGCTTTGTCCACCTTTATTCTGACTAAATATTTCTGGACCATATCACTTTTGAGCCATTGTGGATTTGGGGCTGTGTCACTACCACCCCCATTTTGGACATGAGCTTCCCCATGCTCCTTTGTATACACAGAGCTGAAGAAAGTATTTAATAAATTGGCCTTCGCTTTGTCCCCAGTCACCCACTCTAGATTATTTTGTAAAGGGCCTACATGCTCAGACTTGACCTTTTTACTATTAATATATTTGAAGAATTTTTGGGGGTTTGTACTACTATCTTTTGCAATCTGTCATTCATTTCGAATTTTTTGCATCCTTGATTTCCTTTTTACATATCCTGTTATATTCTTTGTAACATTTAAATGACACTAGTGTTCCCCCATTTTTATATTTTTTAAAAGCTCTTTTCTTATAGTTTATAGCTTTTTTAACTTTGCCCGTGAGCTACATAGGTTTTATTTTTAGCCTTTTAATCTTATTGCCCATGGGAATATACTTTGCAGGAGTTCACAAACAGTCTTTTTGAAGAATTCCCATTTCTGTTCTGTGCCCATTGATGCCAATATTCCCTCCCAGTCTAAGTCCTGGAGAGCAGCCCTCATCCTTGGAAAATTTGCTCTCTTGAAATTAAGTGTTTTTATCTTTCCCGTATGTGATTTTTGCTTACAGATAAAATCAAATGAAATCATGTTATGGTCACTGCTACCCAGGTGTTTCTTTATCTGAACATTAGTAATACGCTCTGCATGGTTTGAGATTACCAGGTCCAACCGAGCATCATTCCTAGTTGGGGCCTCAAACTGGACCATAAAATTGTCCTGCAAAAGGTTTATCCATTTTTGCCCTTTAACTGTCCCAGCAGTGCCCCATTATTATCACTGTCTCAGCCCTTGCAGCCCTTTCCATCTGTGCAAGGAGCTGTGTTTCCACCTCCTCATTAACATTGGGTGGTCTATAACAAACTCCAATGATTAACTTTGAACTACGCACATCTGTATGCAGTTCCACCCATAATGCTTCATACTCATCCCACTCTCCATCCACCAGGTCCTCATTCACACTTGCTTTGAGATCACTTCTCACATAGACAGACCCCTCCACCTTTACTTTTTACCCTGTCTTTTCAAAAGAGTGCATGGCCAGGAATGCTATTAGCCCAGTCATGTGAGGAATGAAGCCAAGTTTCAGCAATACCGATTACATCATGGCTCTCCTCATGCACCAGAGCTTCCAACTCACCTATTTTGCTTGGCAGACTTCTGGCATTGGTGAACAAACACTTTAATGCATTAATATATTTGGACCGGTCACATACTATCCTCTTGGGTGTTCCGAGATTGCAACTAGGACTTTCTACTATACTTAACTTGGGTTTATGTGCTTTGGTTACCCTACCACTAATGCCCCTAATACTACCCTCTGGAATATGTTCCACGCTGACTCTATCTCTGGAAGTGTCGCCTAGTTTAAAAACTCTAACTTTTTGGCCAGCCTTATTCCCAGCTGATCTGCACCCTCCTCATTTAGGTGCAGTCCATCCCTTCTATAGTACTGGTTATCGACTGAAGTCGGCCCAGTCCTCCAGGAACCCAAACCCCTCCTTACTACACCAGCTCTTCAGCCACTTGTTCACTTCCCTAATCTCCCTCTGCCTTTCTTGTGTGGCTCGATGTACCGGTAGTATTCCTGAGAATACTACCTTGGAGGTCCTTTTCCTCAATTTAGCTCCCAAGTCCCTAAAATCGTTCTTTAGGACACTCCATCTGCCTCTGACTTTCTCATTGGTGCCAACGTGCACCATGACAGCTGGGTCTTTCCCAGCCCCTCCTAGTAATCTGTCCCACCAGATCCATGATGTGCTGACCCCGAGCTCCCGGTAGACAACATACAGTTCGGCGCTTCAGGTCTTTGTTACAGATTGCCCTTTCTGTCCTAAGAATTGAGTCCCCTACCACCAGAATCTGTCTTTCCTTTCCCTTCGCTTCCCCCCACTCTCACTGGAGGAGTTCTTCCCCCGGCAGCTAGGAGAGTCCCTCAGCTCCAGCAGTGCTGGTCCCTGACTGGTTTCACCAATGTCGCTCAATGGAGCATACTTATTGGGATGCTCCAGCCCCGGATCGGCCTCCCTGGCACTTCCCCCTTCCCAGGGGGGTCCCGGAAGAGGAGACCAGCCCAAAAAATTGAGCAACTGAGGCACCGGTACCAACCGGCTGTTAGGCAACCATCATTGCAAATCAAGTCAACCGGTGAAAATGTGCCTTATCGAACAGGTTTAGAAGCCATCCCTGGAGGTCAGAAAAAATAAGGCCACAGTCCGTAAACCAAAATGGACACGGAGTGGACCTTAGTAAATATCAGCTGGCCAAGGATGATTCCGATATATTAGCCAGCACGCCAACTGCGGGCCATCCCCCCCCCCCCCAGGCCGCCATCTATCAAATTAGGCGACCCTGGGTGGAGGGCCCACACCCAACGCCGCCAGCCACTTCCAAAATGCAAGGCACCAATCCTGTATACAGTAAAACAGTTAACAGAAAAAAGGAATATAAAAAGGTTGACACCAACAATACAGCTCCAGGGAGCCTCTCAGACTGCGGGGAGATGGAATCATCTTCAGTAAGCGTACCAGACGTGGGCTACAATGTAGAAGAGGCCTGAGAAGGAACCCAGGCCCATACTGGGGTGAAAACCCGGAGTCCAGGGAAGATCAGTTCTTCAGCCATTGCTGACATCCTGAAAGAGTTGAGCCTGGAGAGAACGGAGGGCCTGGGAGCCTTGGTGGGATGTCTGCGATGGTTTGCGGGGAGGCTACACTGACCATGCGTGGGAAGACGAGGAGGGTGATGCCTCTTGGGTTGGAGGAAGATCCAGCTGTAGGTCCTGGAAATGGCATCTCAGGTCAGGCAGGGAGGAAGCTTGAACTTGGCGACCTTGATGGGAAAAGGATAGCTTAAAGGGGAACCCCCACCTGTATTTAATACCCTGATTGCAGGATTTGGAGGTACGGTTTCAAGTTCCTTCTTTTGTTGACCGTGACTGGGGAAAGATCCGTAAACGGCTGGAGAGGGTAATTTTGGAAGGAGATTTCTGGGCGATCCCTTGCTGCCTGCAGGAGTCTCTCTTTAGTGCGGTAAAAGTGTAACTTGATAATGACATCTCTGGGAGGGCCATCTGTAGGTTTCGATGCAAGGGATCGATGAATGCGAAAAAAAATCCACGCGTTCCAACGGGATCTCAGGTGCTAACTCTTGGAAGAAAGCGGTGGCGGTGTCCTGCAAGTCAGTGATAACCTCCGGGATCCCACAAATTCTGAGATTATACCTGCAGGCCCTATTTTCTGAGTCCTCCAGCTTGTCACGCAAACATTCAAGCTCCACAATTAAGTTTTGTCAACTTCATCCTTATGACCCTCCAGCACTGTGGTGATTAAATCCATCTGCTGTTCAAGCTGATTTGTGTGGTGGCCTAGCTCTTTAAGGCCTCGCATGAGGTCAATGGGAGAGTTTGCGAGAGGCTATAGACATTTCATCTCTCACTATGGAGCGGAACTTTGCCAGCATTGTATCTGAGTCAGTCATGTCAGGTCTTACCAGGTCAGTTGGGAATTGTAGCAGGCTTTCTGATGGGGAAGCTGGACCTGCAGTCAAAAGCTTTGTGGTGTCATCAGGCTCAGGAGGCTCGGGCGCCATCTTGCTTCACCCCACTACAGGGGAATCTTTGTTCTGTTTGCTGGGTTTTGTCTTGTCCTTCTGCGAGCGGTACATACCCGCGGGAGCCTGGCGTTGTCCGCTATCTCGGGGCCCGGCAGATTGTTTGTTTCAGCAGAGAATCAGTGCTCTGTCAGCCGGGGATGTTGTGTCCGGCGGCGCAGAGTGCAGGAATTAGGCAGCCATCTCCCGCGATCGCGCGCATGCGCCCCCGTGTTTACTCTTTTTAAAACATAATGGCAACAGAAACTACCCAAATGACCCTGGTCAAAAGTTTACATACCCTGGTGATTTTGGCCTGATAACATGCACACAAGTTGACACAAAAGGGTTTGAATGGCTAATAAAGGTAACCGTCCTCACCTGTTATCTATTTGTTTGCTTGTAATTAGTGTGTGTATAAAAGGTCAATGAGTTTCTGGACTCCTGGCAGACCCTTGAGTCTTTCATCCATTGCTGCACTGACGTTTCTGGATTCTGAGTCATGGGTAAAGCAAAATAATTGTCACAGGATCTGCAGGAAAAGGTAGTTGAACTGTATAAAACAGGAAAGGGATATAGAAAGATATCCAAGGAATCTGCAGTGTTCAAACTCTAATTAAGAAGTGGAAAATTAGGGGTTTGTTGAAACCAAACCACGGTCAGGTAGACCAACTAAAATTTCAGCCACAACTGCCAGGAAAATTGTTCGGGATGCAAAGAAAAACCCACAAATAACTTCAGGTGAAATACAGAACTTTCTCTGAAAACATGTGGTGTGGCTGTTTTAAGATGCACATAAATGAGGCACTTGAAGAAAGATGGGCTGCATGGTTGAACATTTGCATTCATCTCCCAGGAAGCTGGCATGGGACATACTTGGACATTCCAACTTGACAATGATCCAAAACAAGGCCAAGTTGATCTGTCATTGGCTACAGCAGAATAATGTGAAGGTTCTGGAGTGGCCATCTCGGTCTCTTGACCTCAATATCATTGAGCCGCTCTCGGGAGATCTCAAATGTGCCGTTCATGCAATTTACAGGAACTGGAGGCTTTTTGCCAAGAGGAATGGGCAGCTTTACCATCTGAGAAGATAAAGAGCTTCATTCACAAATACCACAAAAGACTCGAGCTGTCATTGATGTTAAAGGGGGCAATACGCGATATTAAGAACTGGGGTATGTAAAATTTTGATCAGGGTCATTTGGGTAGTCTCTGTTGCCATTATGATTTAAAAAGAGTAAACACAGTTGATTGATAATAAATGGCTTCAGCCAAACACTAACCATGAGTGAAAAAAGTTTGTGTTCTCATTCATATTCTCTGAAAAATGGCCAAGGAATCATACATTCTGCCAGGGTAAACTCATGAGCACAAATGTATACAGTATACCTTAGTTTGTAGACTCTAACTTTCACACTGACTCAATATTGTACACTAATTTTGGTTATTTTTACCAAAAAAAGTAGCAGAATACATCTTGGCCTACATAAAGAAAGATTTAATTGAAAAATGTTATAACCGATAAAAATGAAAAGAACACTTTTTTTAATCAGCGTATAGCAACAAGTCACTTGAACTCCTGGGATATTGATCTGGTCAGTTAAGTAGCAGAGGGGGTTGATAATCAGTTTTCAGCTGCTTTGGTGTTCATGAAATTAACAGGCCCATTAGATGGGCAACAATGAGACGACCTCCAAAGCCGGAATGGTTTTACAGGTGGAGACCACTGACCTTATTTTTGCCTACTCATCTGCTCTGAAGGTTTTTGGCTAGGGTCAGTGTCCCTACTGGTAGAATGAGGTGATACCTGGACCCTATAGAGGTTGCACAGGCAGTCAAACTCCTCCAGGATGGCACATCAATACGTGCCATTGCCAGGTTTGCAATGTCTCCCAGCACAGTCTCAAGAGCACGGAGGAGATTCCAGGAGACAGACAGTTACTCTAGGAGAGCTGGACAGGGCCGTAGAAGTTCCTTAACCCATCAGCAGGACTGGTATCTGCTCCTTTGTGCAAGGAGAATTAGATTAGCACTGCCAAAGCCCTACAAAAGGAGCAGGCCCCTAGTGTGACTGTTTCTGATCAAACAATCAGAAACAGACTTCATGAGGGTGCCCTGAGGGCCCAACATCCTCCAGTGGGCCTTGTGCCCACTGGTTGGCACCATGGAGCTCGATTGGCATATTGCCGTTGAAGACCAGAATTGGCAGGTTCACCACTGGCACCCTGTGCTTTTCACAGATGAGAGCAGGTTTACCCGGAGCACATGTGGGGAGGCATATCCATGCAGGGACACACAGACCTCTACAGGCTAGACAGTGGCACCCTGACTGCCATTCAGTATCGGGATGAAATCCTTGGACCCATTGTCAGATCCTACGCTGGTGCAGTGGGTCCTAGGTTCCTCCTGGTGCGTGACAGTACCTGCTAAAAAAACATGTATAAAAAGACACCCAGGCAGACCAATAATTGGTGCACATGGTAGTTTAAAATCGGAACCATATCTTTATGCTGAAGCCCCCACCAAAATTAACAGGTATGGTTCCTTAAGGTCGTGCATAAACATGGGAAAAAAATGGGGATTAGAGATCACCAAGAAACCTTATAAAGGAACACCATGGACTTAAAAAATCTACTTTATTGAATATGGTTAAAATGAATTAGTGCAAAAAACTACCACTGATACTAACGTTAAAAATGACAACATTATCAAACAACTCAGACATGCATCTCACACAACCACCACATACAGTCCACATTGCAATAAGTCTATGGGATACACAGTCTCTTCCTCATTCAGTGGGATAAGAAAGGATGAGCTTATTCAAATGGTAAAGCCACTCAATCCACAGAGACCAAACCCCTGGTAATCTTCCAATCAAAAGGGTGTATCAATCCACATAGAATGCCGCTGAGGCTGAATGTTCAATTAAACCACAATGAGGGTTTTAATACAGGCTGGATGGGGAGATAAGGATGGGATGGAAATGGGAGTAGTTGGCTGTATCTTAGATAGGGTCCATGGATAAACGGCAGAACCAGTCACATAAGTTGGTATAAGTCAACCCCCCGACAGGAGATTCACAGCCAGATGTCGCTGGATATATATAGACTGGTGAGGATTCAACACACAAGTCCCATATAGCATTCACTGGGCAGCATATAGCCGCTGTATATCAGTATGCTCACCACCCTATGTCTCACAGAAGGGAGGGTTGTTGCAAATCCTCATGCTGCGTGCTGTCTGTGCTTGCCAACTCCTATTTCATAGTCCAATAGCCCAGAGAAATTGAAGTCCTACCAAGCCAGCCTCCTTCCCCAATAGTTGGGCAGGGTGAAAGGGTGGGTCAGGCAAGATCACCAGACTTGCGTGGTGACGTTGCGCTGACCAGTTTCGCTCGCCTATCGGCAAACTTCTTCGGAGCCAATACGTCAATACCCGGGCTCATGTGGCGAGAGTATGCAGCCAGTTCCTGGAGGATGAAGGAATTGATACCATTGAATGACCCCCACGCTCGCCTGGCCTAAATCCAATAGAACTCCTTTGGCACATTGTTTCTGTCCATCTGACGCCACTAGGTTGCTAGTCTGTTTAGGAGCTCAATAATGCCCTGGTCCAGATCTGGGAGAAAATACCCCAGGACGCCATCCGTCTCAGGAGCATGTCCCGACGTTGTCAGGCATACATTCAAGCACATAGGGGCTATACAAACTATTGGGTACCATTTTGAGTTCCTGCAATGAAATTTCAGCAAAATAGACTAGCCTACTGCATCATTTTTTTACTTTGATTTTCGGGGTGTATTTGAATTCCGATAGGTTGATATTTTCCATTAAACGATTTGGCACCCTTTTGTTCCTAACACATTATCCAGTTCATATCAGTATAGGTAACCAGCATGATATTTTTCCCCATGTGTTTTCAAAGTGTTCCGTTCATTTTTTTGAGCAGTGTATAATGACCACTTCAAAATAAATAGAAAGACACCAGAGCATCAAGCAATAACGAAGAATGGTTGGATTGGTGCGTTTTACCCAGAACGGGCTTCCTCGAGAGCCACTTCATTTTACAATCTTTGTTTATAACTGATAAACAATACAAGCAATACATTATTCTACTATACTAAAGTAATACAAAATATATATTGTATACATTTAAATTTTATACACATATAGAAGGAATACAGTCAATTAACCACTTCCCGACCGCGTCATGGACAAAAGACGTCCACAGAGTGGTCGAGTTATCCTGAGCTCACGTCCCTGGGACGTCCTCGTGCATTCGCGCTTCCCGCGCGCCCCCTGGTGCGCGCTCGCGGAAGTGTCCGTGCTCGCCGAGTTCACGGCTCCCACTGCAACAAGGATCGCGGTGAAGAGCCAATGATAGCGGCTCTTTACCACCTGATCGCTCCCTCCAATGAGGGAGCGATCAGAATGTAAACAAACTGGGGTCAAACAGAGGTCCAGCTCTCTTCTCTCCTCACACCGATACAGCGTGTGAGGAGAGGAGAGATCCTTTTAACAGTGAGTGTCTCATATATATTCAGCAGTGCCCTTAAGTGCCACACAGTGCCACACAGTGCCACACAAGTGCCAATCTGTGCCCCACACTACCCATCAGCGCCCCTACAGCTCCCCTACAGTACCCATCTGTGTAAGCAGTGCCACAAAAATACTCATCAGTGCCACTACAGTACCCATCAGTGCCACCAGTGCCACCAGAGTACCCATCAGTGCCACTAGTGTCCATCAGTGCCACCACAAGGCTGATCAGTGCCACCACAAGGCTGATCAGTGCCACCACAAGGCTGATCAGTGTCACTACAAGGCTGATCAGTGTCACTACAAGGCTGATCAGTGTCACTACAAAGCTCATCAGTGCCACCAGTGCTCATCAGTGCCACCTCTGCCACTTCAGTGCCCATCGGTGCCGCCAGTGCTCCACCAGTGCCACTACAGTGCCCAGTGCCACTACAGTGCCCCATCGGTGCCATCAGTACCACATCAGCGCCACTATAGTGCTCATCTGCACCCTCATCAGTTACCAGCAGTGCATCCTCATCAGAACCCAGAAGCACCCTCCTCAGAACCCAGCAGCACCCTCATCAGAACCCAGCAGTGCAGCCTCATTAGACCAGCCTCATCAGCACCCATCAGTGCAGCCATATCTGTTCCAGTTTTCCTACCACAGTTTGTCACCACAGCCCACAGTCACCAGTATGGCGAAAAAAATGTTTTCCGCTGAGGAGGCATACCAACAGCTTTGCTTGACTGACGAGAGCAGCGACGAGCTCTCTGAGTCTGATTCTGGTTCAGAATATGAACCTGTTATAAGCAGTGGGTCTTCTACAGATTCAGAGGAAGAGGAAAGTGTGCCCAGGAAACGAAGGCGTTCTGACATGGATCAGCAGGCTACCACAAGTAGTGCTGTGGCATCAACCAGCAGCTCAGTGCCATCCACCAGTAGCACAGTGCCATCCACAAGAAATGAAGTACCACTACAGCAAAGGCCAAGAACTAGCGGGGTGTCATCTCAGCCCCAAAGGGTTAGGACCCATGCCAGCCTTCCCTATGCCCTTGAAAACCCTCTGTGGCTTCCCCCCAATTCAGGAGCAGCAAACATCCCCCCTTTCACCGCCCAGCCAGGTGTTCAGGTGAACACAGAGAATTTTGCCCCTATTGATTTTTTTAATTTAATTTTTACCCAAGACCTATTATCCTCCATCGTGACCCAGTGCAACCTCTTTGCACAACAATTCATAACTAACAACCCTGATTCAAGTTATGCCCGTCCCTATGTGTGGAGAGAATTGACAGTGGAGGAATTTAAATTATTTTTAGGCCTAACGTTCAACATGGGGCTCTCAAAAAAAAATGAAGTATACTCCTATTGGTCCTCCAAACCCATCCAGCACATGCCAGTCTTTTCATCCATTATGTCAAGATCCAGATACCTCATGATAATGCGCTTTCTCCATTACAATGACAATACCCAGTGCCCTCCCCGAAATGACCCATCACATGACAAATTATTTAAAATTCGGCCACTTCTAAATTTTTTCTCTGAGAAATTCCCCCAGTTATATATCCCCGACCAAAATATATCCGTGGATGAGTCATTGGTCCACTTCACAGGCAGGCTTGGCATCAAGCAGTTTATTCCAAGCAAAAGGACCCGATATGGGGTTAAAATCTACAAGCTATGTGACCGGGTCACTGGCTACATTTACGCCTTCCTGGTGTATGAAGGGAAGGACTCCCAACTGCATCCCCCTGAATGTCCTGAGTACATCGGTGCCAGCGGAAAGGTTGTTTGGGAGCTTATATATCCACTCCTTGAAAAGGGTTACCACCTTTATGTGGATAATTACTATACCAGCATCCCCCTCTTCCGCAACCTTTACCGGAAGGGCACTCCAGCGTGTGGTACAGTGCGAGCCAACAGGAAGGGTTTCCCGCAAAGACTCGTTACTGAAAGACTACGAAAAGGGGAGACAGCGTCTTTGCGGAATGAAGAGCTATTGGCTATCAGGTGGAGGGACAAAAGAAATGTCCACATGCTCTCAACGATACATAACGACACCTACGTGGAAATCCCCAAAAGAAACGGCCCTATCCAAAAACCAGCATGTGTTCATGATTATAATTTGTTCATGGGGGGAGTCGATTTTAATGATCAGATGATTGAACCCTATCTTCCCACAAGAAAAAGCCGCTATTGGTATAAAAAGGTCTCCATATATCTTTTCAGTATGGCCCTTTACAATACTTATGTCATTTACCGTAAATCTACAAGGACCCCCTTATCTTATTTTCAGTACCAAGAAGAAATTATCGAAGCCCTTTTGTACCCTGAAGACCCACCAGAAAGCATTCGCTCAGATTCAGTGAGCAGACTCCATGAACGCCACTTTCCTGATAAACTCCCCCCCCATGAAACAGGCCGAAAACGTCAGAAGAGATGCCGGGTGTGCTCCAAAGAAGGAACTAGAAGAGACACTGTGTATTATTGTCCCGATTGTCCTTCCCAACCAGGCCTTTGTTTTGGTCGATGTTTCCGTCGTTACCATACTTTTCTACATTATTAGGAAAGTATGGTAAACCTAATTGTCATTTACCGCCACACCCCTTATGCCACTGTACATACCGCTGCCTTCTCCGGAACTGACCCTGACCTGCTAAACGACCACGCCTCTGCCTAACGCTAAACTGTACCTACCTCTGCCTGCCCTGGAACTGACCCTGGCCTGTTATACGACCACGCTTCTGCCTAACCCTAAACTGTACCTACCTCTGCCTGCTCTGGAACTGACCCTGGCTTGTTATACGACCACGCTTCTGCCTAACCCTAAACTGTACCTACCTCTGCCTGCTCTGGAACTGACCCTGGACTGTTTGACCACGTTTTTTGCCTGCCTCTTGGATTGATCTTTTACCCTGCTATGCTAATGGGGACACAGGGGTCTCACATATGTGAGGGGCTCCAGAATTGTTTTTCTGGATGAAGAAAACAAATTTTTTAGTTTTCTCATTCCCGGATTAGGGTCTGGAGACTCGGAGGCTTCAAAGAGATTTGGGTGGGAGAAGCCTCTACCCCTGTCCCCATTCTTTCCTGGCCTGCTACTTGGACCATGTTCCTGCTTACTACCAGGACCAATATTTTGGCACTGCTGGCAATGTCTCTACTTGCACTGACCTTGGACTGTATATGGACAGTATCTCTGCCTGTACTGACTATGGACAATATTCCTGCCTGCTGCCTGGACAATTACATTCACTGACGCTGACCACGTCCCTGCCTGCTGCCTGGATCAGGGCTCTCCTTCTGTGGACAATTGCACTACTAAAACCACAGGTAATCTTTTGTTTACCATTTACTCAGCAGAATGTAGTTCAGGGTGTAATTCTTGGTATGTACATGCTATATGCTAGAAATATGAAGGGCCTTCAAAAATGTGATAGATTGTAAGGAAATTAGATGCGTAATTTATGTCCCTAGGTCACCTGATGGTGCTTCCTGGATATTGGGCCTCTATGTGGCCAGGCTGTGTAAAAGTCTCACACATGTGGTATCGCCATACTCAGGAGGAGTAAGAGAATATATTATGGGGTGTCATTTTTGCTATGTACATGCTATGTGTTGGAAATATCTTATAAATGGGCAACTTTGTGTAAAAAAAATGTGTTTTTATTTTTTTTCCACATTTTCCAAAAACTTCTGGAAAAAAATGAACAGTTAAAAAGACTCATAATGCCTCATAGATTATACGTTGGGGTGTTTGCTTTCCAAAATGGGGTCACTTTGTTGGCGTTTCCATTGTCCTGGTGCTCCAGGGCCTTCAAAAGTGTAATAGGTGTTTGAGAGATTAGATGTGTAATTTATGCTCCTAGAACGCCTGAAGTTGCTACTTCAATGTTGGGCCTCTGTATGTGGCCAGGCTGTGTAAAAGTCTCACATATGTGGTACCGCCATACTCAGGAGGAGTAGGAGAATATATTTTGGGGTGTAATTTTTGCTATGTACATGCTATGTGTTGGAAATATCTTATAAATGGACAACTTTGTGTAAAAAAAAGTGCGTTTTCATTTTTTTTCCACATTTTCCAAAAACTTCTGGAAAAAAATGAACAGCTCAAAAGACTCATAATGCTTCATAGATTATACGTTGGGGTGTTTGCTTTCCAAAATGGGGTCACTTTGTTGGCGTTTCCATTGTCCTGGTGCTCCAGGGCCTTCAAAAGTGTAATAGGTGGTTGAGAGATTAGATGTGTAATTTATGCTCCTAGAACGCCTGAAGTTGCTACTTCAATGTTGGGCCTCTGTATGTGGCCAGGCTGTGTAAAAGTCTCACATATGTGGTACCGCCATACTCAGGAGGAGTAGGAGAATATATTTTGGGGTGTAATTTTTGCTATGTACATGCTATGTGTTGGAAATATCTTATAAATGGACAACTTTGTGTAAAAAAAATGCGTTTTCATTTTTTTTCCACATTTTCCAAAAACTTCTGGAAAAAAATGAACAGCTCAAAAGACTCATAATGCTTCATAGATTATACGTTGGGGTGTTTGCTTTCCAAAATGGGGTCACTTTGTTGGCGTTTCCATTGTCCTGGTGCTCCAGGGCCTTCAAAAGTGTAATAGGTGGTTGAGAGATTAGATGTGTAATTTATGCTCCTAGAACGCCTGAAGGGGCTACTTCAATGTTGGGCCTCTGTATGTGGGCAGGCTGTATAAAAGTCTCACACATGTGGTACCGCCATACTCAGGAGGAGTAGCAGAATATATTTTGTGGTGTTATTTGTGGAATGTACATGCCATGTGAGAGAAATAACCTGTTATAATGACAATTTGGTGTGAAAAAAAATAAAAATAAAAAAAATCTTCATTTTGCAAAGAATTGTGAGAAAAAATGACAACCTCAAAAAACTAACTATGCCTCTTACTAACTACCTTGGAATGTCTACTTTCCAAAAAGGGGTCATTTGGGGGGTAATTGTTCTTTTCTGGCTTGTTAGGGTCTCAAGAAATGAGATAGGCTGTCAGTACATCAGGTGTAATCAAATTGATACATTTTCAGTGATTGGCACCATAGCTTGTAGACCCTATAACTTTCACCCAGACTAAATAATATCCACTAATTTCGGTTATTTTTACCAAAGATATGTAGCAGTATACATTTTTTCCCAAATTTATGAAGAAAAATTACTTATTTGCAAAATTTTATAATAGAAATTAAGAAAAATTCATTTTTTTACAAAATTTTCGGTCTATTTTCATTTATAGCACAAAAAAAAAAAAACCCAGAGGCAATCAAATACCACCAAAAGAAAGCTCTATTTGTGTGAAAAAAAGGACGAAAATTTCATATGGGTACAGTGTTGCATGACTGAGTAATTGTCATTCAAAATGTGAGAGCACCGAAAGCTGAAAATTCGTCTGGTTAGGAAGGGGGTTTAAGTGCCCAGTTGTCAAGTGGTTAAACAATCATAGGGTCACCCAGGAGTAAAGAGGAAAAAAAAAAAGGTGGGCAAACACATTGAACGAACTCCATGAAGAGCCCACAGGATCAACAAATTGGGGGGTTAAGTGGCAAGACATTAGAGCAAACAAACCCACACGGGATACTCATCCAGAGGTAAAATTAGGAAAAGGAGCTAGCACCAGCAAAATGGCAAGTGTGGTCTATGCTCTGATAGTCGCTCAGGAGTCAAGGGAGTAAATTATATCTGTATAATTTGAAAAAACCCAAAATAGTCGCTAGCCAAATAAGGCTGGGAAAGAAAAAAAAAAAACCACCCCATTAATATGTATGAAAAGAAGGGGGTATAGAAGAGGAATAGGAAGATGGCTGATATATTCAAAACTAGATTGACGCAACAGCCAAGCATGTGCATAGCCCTCCAGCTGTATACAAAAGATAAAGGCAGAATCTGCCAGAGACCACAGTCGGATAAAGGGGAACAGGCTAATGGCTATTAGATATACAGATCCACCAAGGGCAGGTGTAGCGTGATGTGATATAACTTACCCATGTGCTATTAAAGGGGTTGTAAAGCTTTGTGTTTTTTCACCTTAATGCATCCAATGCATTAAGGTGAAAAAACACCTTGCAGTGTCCGGCCCCCCCGAGCCCCCATTTTACTTACCTGAGCCCTGTATTTCTGAGGGCGTGATCCCGCGTCGTTCTCCCCATTGCTGATCGGCTCTTTATTGGATAGATTGATAGCAGTGCAGCCATTGGCTCCTGTTGCTGTCAATCAAATCCAGTGATGCGGCCGCCGGGGTGCTGGGGCGAGTCATACAATCGGCGGCTATGAACACCGATTGTATGACATGGGAACATGCCCGCAAGGTAACCCCCGTGGGGAGAGAGCTTCCCAGAGGGGGTTAGCTCTTGCGGGGAAGAGCCGCCGTGGGACACCAGAAGAGGACGATCGGGGCCACTCTGTTCAAAATGAACTGCACAGTGGAGGTAAGTATGACATGATAAAAACAGCATTCATATAAAAAGCATCCGTAATGTAAATGAGCCGGCCGGCATGCGGGCGCCCGTCCACTTGCGATGACGTCAGCATGTCAACCTACCAACGTACGCTTCGTCTCTCATAGACATCATCACTGGGGAACGGGCGACTCACTGACTCATCGCAATATATGGTAACATGGAACCATGCCTCGATCTGACTCTCTGGCAGCGGGACCATTTTACTTCCTGGCAAAGATAAGGAAATACACCCTAACATAAGACTAACAAATTCAATGAAGCGGTAGACAGAGAATTTAAGACTATAGATTAACTAAACCTAATACTAAGAAATAGCTGGATTATCACAAAAACTTGATTACAAAGCCGTTGTGAACAAATGGGTATAATGTAATTAAACTATACCTTCTATGGACAAAGGAGAGAGAGAAACGGTGTACACGGTGTTACTATAAGGATATCGCAACAGGCTAACCTAAGGGGCTTATTAACTTTGAATAGGATTTATATCAAAATTGTGCTATGAAGCTAAGAGGGGACAATAAAATTAACATATGTGTTATTCAATTATGTGCAATGAAGGGTCCATGGTTATGCTGCCAAATAATTCACACCAAGTACACACAAACAATGCAATATGAACAGTGCTAACTTAAGATTCCCGTGAAAGGCTTTCTAATGAAAATTTATTTTAAATTTAAAAATAAATATTATATCAAAAAGGTGCTATTAAAGCTAAAAAGGAAGATAATGAATTAATAGTGCTAATGAATTAAATATAGTGAAAATACTAATAAATGTGCTACCAAAAAATCGCATCAAATCCATACAAACAATATAATATTAGAAAAATTGTATAAACCTAAATAAACCACCCTTAGGAGTTATCAATAAAAGCATTGAGGAGATTGACCTTTTACATTACGGACGCTTTTTATATGAATGCTGTTTTTATCTCTTCAAATTGTAAGTGCACATCCTTACTTTTATTAAATACTTGTGCAATACTGTATCACACTATGTGAGTATTCTTGCATTTGGGTATACGTCTGATGATTCCCCAGAGTGTTTGAAGTACATCCAGTCTATTTTCATCCTTCCCCGTTGATGGAGTGTGCCTGACACCTGCAGTTATCATACAGGCTGGTTTTTAGCTTGCCTCTGGCAAGCAGGATTTTATGTGGTGGTGGAATACGAGTGTTTGCGGTGATTAATTGGGATTCATTTCCTCTGTTGGCACCCCCAAGTGTGTGACCCATTTCATCTTTGGACCCCCTACATGGACTTTCAGATCTCTTCCTAGAGACTATTCAATTATGTGTTTTTAGGAATTTTATATTTACATTGTTTTTGGATTGCGGGACTGCCATCCTCCTCCAATTTTTTCACCAATTTCATTATATCTAGTTACGATCACTCTTAGCGCAGCCTTTTATTATTATTATTATTATTATTATTATTATGGTTTATTACGGGCTGTCTTGCGTTTTTTTTAATTTTATTTATAACTTATAACAGAGGAGTCGATCCACACGGACCCCCATAGTGAATAACAGACATATACATCCAAAATAAAATCTGGCACAGCAGTACAGGAGTATCCCCTCGGAGCTCAGATCTCCTAGTGGTCGATCATATAATTAAATTCCCCAGTGGGGGGGTGAAGCTCCCACTGGTCTCCAGTGCATCTCTCCGCCGCCAACTTGAACATGTCCGTCAGAATACCATTGACGTCAGAATGCCCGGGTCCTGTTGAGATCGCCTCCCCTCTAGTTTTATCCAGATAGTATAGAAACAGGAGGTATAGTACCTCAGGTAGAGAAGAATTGGGTCGAACCCAGAAAAAAAAAAAAAAGGAAAAAGAGAAAAAGGAAGGGACATAGACAGCGATAGAAGGAGAGGGTAGGGAATTAGACAGGGAAGGGCAGAAGGGGAGGGTAGGTGGAGGAGGAGGGGTGGGGACCAGGGAAACTTACATCTAGGTGATGGTGACTAACTTATCAGGATGTCGTGACCCCGGCGTGTCGCCTGCGCGTTGAGGACTGATTGCAAACGAGACACACCTCCGGGGGATGAATAGTCCGGGCACAGACTCATGTGGGCAACTCAATCCCCCTAAGGGTCTGCCCTTCGTCAGAATATTTAAAAATGTTCCATAATTGCCAGGTCCTGGAGTATGTCTCGCGTCTATGCTGGCTAGAGAGGATCAGGTCTTCCATGAGGCTGATGTCGTCAACCCTGCGGAGCCACTGAGCAATGGATGGGGGGGATGTGGATTTCCAGTTGAGGGGTATGCAGGCCCTAGCTGCGTCCAGAAGATGGCGGACCACCGATCTCTTATAGATTTTTGCAGGCATATCAGTCACCTGCAGGAGGAAGTAGGCTGGCGTATCCGGTACGGTACGATCAGTAAACTCTTGGGTCACCCTCCTTACCTCCTCCCAAAATCTCCGCAGCCGTGGGCAGGACCAGAAGACATGCAGTAGGGTCCCCTCTCTCCCACACCTCCAGCAACGGTCAGAAGTATCGGGGAACATTTTGTGTAGAAGGGAAGGGGTCCTATACCAGTGTGTGAGCAATTTGTAGTTCGCCTCCTGGGTCCTAATGCAAAGAGACGACTTGTGAGTGTAACGGAGTATGTGCCGCTTCGTGTCATCGGAAAATTGGCAGCCGAGCTCCCGCTCCCACCTAGTAAGACAGGGGACCTGGAGGGGCCCCGGGGGCTCCATCAACTTGCCATAACACCACGAAAGCGTGTGCTGAATCCTACCCGACTCCGTACATAACTCCTCGAGAGGTGTAAGGGGGTGTGTTGAGTCGCTGGGCGGGGGCGGTATGGTCGAAAGGAAGTGGCTGAGCTGCGTGGCTCTCATAAAATCTAGGCCGTACGAGCCCCTCGGATCCGATAGCTCTGCATATGACCTCAATCGCCCCCGTACACTAAAGTGGGACGCCTGGTGAAATCCCGCCTCTCTGAGTGCGAGAAATCTCCTGTCCTGCAGTCCCGGGGAGAACCGGGGTTGACCCAGCACCGGGCGCAGAGGGGAGAGCGGGGACGAGAGCGAGGGTCGCTTCAGTAGGGATGAGCACACACCCAGGGTATTGCCTATCAGGGGATGTCTCTTCAGTGTGGGTGGAAAATCCGAATGGCACCAGGGGGCTCTGTCTAGGGGTATGTCACTCTGCTCTTGTTCGATGCTTGTCCATAGTTTGGTGCCCCTATGTCTGCACCAATCCAGGAGCTGGCCGAGGTGGGTCACCCTGTAGTATGCACGGATATCCGGCATTGCAAGGCCCCCATGTGATTTCGGGAGGCAGAGTAAAGTCCTGGTAAGGCGTGGGCGTTTCCCAGCCCAAAGGAACCTGGTGAAGGCCGCGTGGACTTGCCTAAAATAGGTCCCAGGGATGGCTATCGGGAGGGCCTGTAGGAGGTATAGGAACTTAGGTAGTATTGACATTTTGAGGATGGCGCATCGGCCAAACCACGAATGGAGGCCGCTGTCCCACCCGTCCAGAAGCTCCCGAACTGCCTTTAGTAAAGGGGGGAAATTTAATGCGAATAATTTGGTTAATGTCATGGGTATGAATGTCCCCAGATATCTCAATGCCACGTCGGTCCACTTTAACCTAAATCCGTATTTAAGTTGTTTAAGTTGGGCCGCCGCTATCCCCACGCCCATCGCCTCCGATTTGGTGAAGTTAATCTTAAGATTGGAGAGGGAGCCGAAAACCTCAAACTCTCTCAAAAGGTTCGGGAGGGATACCATGGGGTTTGTGAGGGAGAACAGAAGGTCATCGGCGTATGCCGACACCTTATACTGTGTCCCATTCTTTTCCACTCCCGTGATATCCGGGTTCCGGCGTACGTGACAGAGAAAGGGCTCCAGCGTCAGGGCGAACAACAGAAGGGACAATGGGCAGCCCTGTCTGGTCCCATTCCGAATGGGGAACGCCTCTGACATGACCCCGTTCACCCTCACCCTGGCCGTCGGCGCCGTATAAGCAGCGGTCACCCAGTTCAGCATCGTCTCCCCCAGCCCTATGTGTCTCAATGTCGCGAACAGGAATCCCCAGTGAACCCGGTCGAATGTCTTTTCGGCGTCGGTACCGAGGAATATGCAAGGCGTCTTGCTTTGAATTGCAATATGTAACAAGTTAAGGACTTTAGTGGTGTTATCCCTGGCCTCTCTAAACGGAACAAACCCCACTTGGTCTAGATGTATCATGTCAGGGAGGTATGTTTGCAGTCTAGTGGCCAAGATCTTAGTAAAGATCTTGAGATCTGCATTCAGCAGGGATATCGGGCGGTAACTTCCACATAGCCCCGGATCCTTTCCCTCCTTCGGTATCACCGAGATCTGGGCCAAAAGCGTGGAGTCGTGGAAACGCTTCCCTGATCCAATGTCATTGAAGAGATCTGCCATATGTTGGCCCAAGGAGGGCAGGAGGGCCCTGTAGTAGGCGGTGGTCAGACCGTCTGGGCCGGGGGCTTTGCCCGGTTTGGTATTCTTAAGTGCCATCTGGATTTCAGTCAGCGTAATGGGTTCCTCCAGTGCAGACCGCGTCTCTACCGTAAGTGAGGGCATGAGGGACCGGTTCAAATATTCCCGCGTGGACTCTAGTATAGGTCTCGTGTCAGGTATGTTGTAAAGGGAGCGGGAAAAGGCCCCAAACTCTCGCGTAATATGTTGGGGAAGGCTAGTCTTCTGCCCAGTAGCGATCTGAATGTAGGCAGCCGAACGCTGAGTCTGCAGCGTTCGGGCCAGGAGTCTCCCACATTTGTTGCCCGACTCATATGATTTCCTGCGGCATATCTGTATCGCCGCCTTGGCTTTAAATTGAAGAAGATCTTTTATCTGCGATCTGACTGTATCTAGGTCTAGACCCAATTGTTTGGATGGAGAGGCCTTATGGGCCACCTCCAGGGCCCTCAGCCTGGTGAGGAGCAAGTCAAGTTGCGCCGTCCGCTCGCGTTTGAGTCTGGAGCCGTGCCCTATTAAGGACCCCCGAATTACAGCTTTGTGGGCCTCCCACACCACCCCAGGGTCACTGTCGGTCATTTTGTTTGTGGAAAAATAAAATCCCAATTCCCTGACTAAGTCAGCCAGGACCACCGGGTCCTGGATGAGGCTCTCATTCAGTCTCCACGGAGCACGTTGCCCCGTCATTGTGGCGGATAGCGAGTACCGAAGCCCGATCGGCGCATGATCCGACCACGTGATGGATCCGATGTAAGTCTCCCGAATCGCGTGTAGCTGTCCATGGGGTATCAGAAAGTAGTCGATACGCGAGTAGGACTGGTGGGGTTGTGAGAAGAAGGTGAAATCCCGTACACCCGGGTGCATAAGGCGCCAGGCGTCAATCAGTTGGGCAGAGTGTAGCGCATTACCAATGCGCTTACGTATGTCTCGGGTGGTGGAGGATATCCCAGAGGAAGTGTCTTCAGACGGGATCAGTGGCATATTCAGGTCTCCCCCCACTATCAGTTGTCCCTCAGTGAAGCGCAGGAGGTGTTCCATGCGTCTCCTGATGAACGCATTCTGTTGTTCATTCGGGGCATAGAGATTGGCCAGAGTAATTTTCCTGTCCCCTAGCATACCCTTCAAGTATAGGTAGCGGCCCTCCGCGTCAGTCAGTGAGTCTATAAGTTTCCATGGGACCTTGGCCGAGATAAGAATGGACACCCCTCTGGATTTAGCCCTTGTGTACTTAGAGTGGTAGACCATGGGGAAGTGTCTATTTTTAAGTATTGGGATGTTGTCCTCCCGGAAGTGTGTCTCCTGTACAAAAACTATATCCGCCCTCCCGCGCCACATGTCCTGTAGCAACATCAGTCTCTTTTCCGGGGTATTAAGCCCCTTAGCATTAATAGACACAAAATGGATGTCCCCCATATTTAAATAGGGATAGGATCAGGGAGGGTATTGAGGGTAAGGGAGGGAGTGGAGGGGTAGGGGGGAGTGGGTGGGAGGTTGAAGTAGGACCAGAAAGTGGAAACGAGATAAGAGGGTAGCAGTATAGATAGAGCAAAGAAAGGAAGAGTACTCCCTATGAAACGAAGAAACAGAAAGTTAGGAGGCTGGCACTAGAAGGTGCCGCTACTGAAGAGAAGCTAAATTAGCCCTAAAGGCTTGGGTGATCCCCAGGACAGTCCCGGGATTGGAGCACAGTCCTAAACGGGGAAGTGGACAGACAGAGCTAGAGTGAGAGCCCCCAGCCCTCTCCGCCCCCCCCCTCGGCAAACTATCAATGTAGGATAATTAGTAAACCAGTACAGCTACACAGGCAATACATAATGCATCACATAAAACATATAGAGCAGAAAAAGTGCAAAACAGATCAACAACATTACAGACAGTGCAACACAGCTTGGGGCATAAGCCCCAAGTACCTCCCCGACCTACAGCAACTTGACCTCCCCTCTGTCCGACCCCCTCCCAACAAAATGCATGTCTCCAAGAGGCACAGCAACCGTCCGGTGCATAGGACCTGAATTCCAATCTGGAACTGGGATTGGCTGCACTTCCAGGAATTGAAACAGGGCAGGGAGGTCAGCCATGGTCTGGAGGGTAAATGTTCCAGAGTCTCTGCGAAACGTCACCGATAGTGGATATCCCCAGCGGTAGGTGATGTCCTTTTGTTTGGCCACATCCAGGACGGGGCGCAGCAGGGCTCTTCTCCGTAGGGTTGCCCTCGATAGATCCGGCAGAATCCGGATCCGTGCATCGCCTCTTTCCACATCTCCATGGTCCCAGGCCGCCCGCAGGATCGACTCTTTCTGCGCATATCTGTGGAGCCTACAGATCACGTCTCTCGGCCTATCCGGATCCAGGGACCTGGGGCCCATGGCTCTGTGTGCCCTGTCTAAAATGACATCCGCGTCGGGGTCACTCAGCACCGTCCGGAACACCTCCGTCACAGCTGCCCCGACATCCTCCATTGACTCTGGGACACCTCTGAGCCGCAGATTGTTGAGACGGCTATGGTCCTCGATGTCTTCTAAGTGAAGCTGAAGATCGATCGCGGTGTCCCGGTGCTGGTCCCTCGAGCGCTCCAATTCCGAGACCCTGTGTTCCAGGGAGGTCAATGATGCCTCACCCGTTCCCACCCGATCCGTCAAGGTGGATACCTCCCCTCTCACCTCCTGGATGTCCCGTCTGTGGGTCTCCTCCAGGCGAAGGATCAGGGCCTCTATAGCTGTCCGGGTCGGTAGGGCCTGCAGCATCTCCCGAATGTCCTGGTCCAGGATTGTTACTTCCGGAGCATGCGGGGGAGACATCCCGGCTCCCCGGGGCTCGGTTAACACGTCCTGAGAGCGGTCTGGAGTCCTAGAGGTCCCCGGTTCAGACGTCCCGAGGCCAGGCGCCTGGGCCTTCTGTAGGCCGCCACGTGCAGAGCCACGCGCCGCCGCCACCGTCGCTCCGGGGGATGTACCTGTGGGGTTAAAGAAATGGCGTATTTCTCCAGAAGTCTTGCCTGTCGGGGTCCCCCCTGTCACTGCTCGTGTCCTGTGCCTTTTAGTCTGGCTCATACCGGTTTACGGCTATGAATTTGCCGAGGTGTAGGGGATCAGGCCGGGAGCTCAGGAATAGCACAACCTCACACAGCCATGTCCAGGCCACGCCCCCCTGTCTTGCGTTTTAACCACTTAACGACCGCTCACTGTATATATACGTCAACAGAATGGCACCGACAGGCACAATCGCGTGCAGTGTACGTGACTGCATTTGTATAGTTGGGGGGTCCGATCGGACCCCCCTTCTATACAGTGAGTGGTCGTTATCCGTTGGGGAGCGATCCGGGATGAGGGGACGGCCGTTCGATTCCGGGCACCCCCTTGTGATCGCTCCCGACGAATGAGAAAGCTTCCTCTGCTGTGTAATGTTTACACAGGCAGAGGAAGTGATGTCATCTCTCATGCGGCGCTCACATATACCGAGCGCCGTACAAGAGAAGATGCCAGGTTAGTGCACAAACAGTACACTGACACCAGGACACATAGGAACATAAATCGCCCCCCCCCCAGATCAGCCCCCAGTCACAGTGTCACTGATTGCAGTGACCATTTACTTACTGATCACTGCAATCAGTGACATTTGTGACTGTAAAAGTGTCACTACAGTTAGTTTTAGGTCCAGTGTAGCCCCCTAACCCCCCCTAATAAAGGTTTAACCCCCTGATCACTCCCCAGATAACCCTTTCACCCCCTATCACCACTGTCGCTAAGCGATCGTTTTTCTGATCGCTGTTTTAGTGTCGGTGATGTCGATAGGTAGCCAGTTATTTTTTTTAGGTTCGCCGCAGGTTTTTATAGCGTCAGCTACCCCCATATATTATCTAATAAAGGTTTAACCCCCTTGATCGCCCCCCAGGTAACCCTTTCACCCCCTATCACCACTGTCGCTAAGCGATCATTTTTCTGATCACTGTCTTATTGTCAGTGATGCCGATAGGTAGCCAGTTATTTATTTTTTTAGGTTCGCCGCAGGTTTTTATAGCGTCCGGTACTCCCAAATATTACCTAATATTGGTTTAACCCCTTGATCGCCCCCCCCCAGGTAACCCTTTCACCCCCTTTTGCCAGTGTCACTAAGCGATCGTTTTTCTGATCGCTGTATTAGTTATGCTGGTGCTGATTTTTTTTAGGTTCGCCGTAGGTTTTTATAGCGTCAGATACCCCCATATATTATCTAATAAAGGTTTTAACCCCCTAATTGCCCCTAGTTAACCCTGCGTCACACCCCGGGCAGCGTCAGGTTAGTGCCAGTAACGCTAACACCCACGTGTGAAGCATACACCCCCCTTAGTGGTATAGTATCTGAACAGATCAATATCTGATCAGATCTATACTAGTGTCCCCAGCAGTTTAGGGTTCCCAAAAACGCAGTGTTGGCGGGATAAGCCCAGATACCTGCTAGCACCTGCGTTTTGCCCCTCCGTCCAGCCCAGGCCACCCAAGTGCAGTATCGATCGATCACTGTCACTTACAAAACACAACACACATAACTGCAGCGTTCGCAGAGACAGGCCTGATCCCTGCGACTCCAGTGCTGTAGGAGGTGATTTCACCACCACAGTTAAAAAAAAAAAAAGCATATATGCCGAAGCATTGGGGCAGAGGAGCGGAGGAGCGATTTTGCTCCTAATGCCGCATACATACGGTCAAAATTCCGACGGAGGCTTGCCCGTGGAAAAGTCCGACCATGTGTGTGCGGCATAATTTTTGCGGGAGGATGCCCCAATGCTTCGGCATATATAAATGGTGCATGTATGCCCATCATTAGAAGTGGGTGGATGAATGGCGGTATTCTAATGGTGGGCATACCCACCGATCAATCTTTTTTCCGTTCAGCCAACAGGCTGCATGAAAAAAAAGATTACAATACATGTCCAACAAGGACCAGCAACGTACTGGTATGTTGCTGGACTTTGAATGGTTATACCAGATTGATGCCTGCGGGTTTAGGTATCATCTTGGTATCATTCTTTTCAGCCAGCGGCCGGCTTTCATGTAAAAGCAATCCTAGCGGCTAATTAGCCTCTGGACTGCTTTTACAAGCAGTGGGAGGGAATGTCCCCCCCCCCCCGGATATAAAAAGCGCCATTGGGAAATTGGGAAAGTATTTTATCACACCGATCTTGGTGTGGTCAGATGCTTTGAGGGCAGAGGAAAGATCTAGGGTCTAATAGACCCCAATTTTTTCAAAAAAAGAGTACCTGTCACTACCTATTGCTATCATAGGGGATATTTACATTCCCTGAGATAACAATAAAAATGATAAAAAAAAATCGAAGGAACAGTTTAAAAATAAAATAAAAAAGCAAAATTACTAAAAAAAATTAAAAAAAAGCACCCTTGTCCTGCCCTGCTCTTGCGCAATGGCGAACGCAAGCATCGGTCTGGCGTCATATGTAAACAGCAATTGCACCATGCATGTGAGGTATCACCGCGAAGGTCAGATCGAGGGCAGTAATTTTAGCAGTAGACCTCCTCTGTAAATCTAACGTGGTAACCTGTAAAGGCTTTTAAAGGCTTTTAAAAATGTATGTAGTTTGTCACCAATGCGCGTTTGTGCGAAATTTTAAAGCATGTCGTGTTTGGTATGTGTACTCGGCCTAAGATCATCTTTTTTATTTCATCAAACATTTGGGCAATATAGTGGTGTTTTAGTGCATTAAAATTAAAAAAAGTGTATTTTTTCCTCAAAAAATGCGTTTGAAAAATCGCTGCGCAAATACTGTGTGGGGGAAAAAAAAATGCAACACCCACCATTTTAATCTGTAGGGTCTTTGCTTTAAAAAATATATATAATGTTTGGGGGTTCAACATAATTTTCTTGCAAAAAAAAAAATATGTTTTCATGTAAAAAAAAAGTGCCAGACAGGGCTTTGTCTTCAAGTGGTTAGAAGAGTGGATGTAAGCTTCCTAATGTTGTGTATAAAATGCCAGAACAGTTCAAAACCCCCCCCAAATGACCCCATTTTGGAAAGTAGACACCCCAAGCTATATACTGAGAGGCATGTCGAGTCCATGGAATATTTTATATGTTGACACAAGTTGCGGAAAAAAGACAATTTTTTTTTTTTTTTTTGCACAAAGTTGTTACTAATGATATATTGCTCAAACATGCCATGGGCATATGTGGAATTACACACCAAAATACTTTCTGTTGCTTCTCCTGAGTACGGGGATACCACATGTGAGACTTTTTGGGAGCCTAGCCGCGTACGGGACCCCAAAAACCAAGCACCGCCTTCAGGCTTTCGAAGGGTGTAAATTTTTGATTTCACTTCTCACTGCCTATCACAGTTTCGGAGGCCATGGAATGCCCAGATGGCACAAACCCCCCCCCCCCCCAAATGACCCCATTTTGGAAAGTAGACACCCCAAGCTATTTGCTGAGAGGTATGGTGAGTATGTTGCAGATCTCGCTTTTTGTCACAAAGTTTTGAAAATTGAAAAAAAAATTAAAAAAAAATTATTTTCTTTCTTCATTTTCAAAAACAAATGAGATCTGTAAAATACTCAACATGGCTCTCAGCAAATAGCTTGGGGTGTCTACTTTCCAAAATGGGGTCATTTGGGGGGGTTTTGTGCTATTTTGGCATTTTATGGCCTTCGAAACTGTGATAGGTAGTGAGGAGTGAAATCAAAAATTTGCGCCCTTAGAAATCCTGAAGGCGGTGCTTGGTTTTCGGGGGCCCGTATGCGGCTAGGCTCTCAAAGTCCCACACGTGGTATCCCCGTACTCAGGAGAAGCAGCAAAATGTATTTTGGGGTGCAATTCCACATATAACCATGGCATGTGTGAGCAATATATCATTTAGTGACAACTTTTTGTCATTTTTATTTTTTTTGTCATTATTCAATCACTTAAAACAAAAAAAAATATTCAGTGGGCTCAACATGCCTCTTAGCAATTTCCTTGGGATGTCTACTTTCCAAAATGGGGTCATTTGGGGGGGGGGGTTTGTACTGCCCTGCCATTTTAGCACCTCAAGAAATGAGATAGGCAGTCATAAATTAAAAGCTGTGTAAATTCCAGAAAATTTACCCTAGTTTGTAGACGCTATAACTTTTGCGCAAACCAATAAATATACGCTTATTGAAATTTTTTACTAAAGACATGTGGCTGAATACATTTTGGCCTAAATGTATGACTAAAATTGAGTTTATTTGATTTTTCTTATAACAAAAGTAGAAAATCATATTTTTTTTCAAAATTTTCAGTCTTTTTCCGTTTATATCGCAAAAAATAAAGATCGCAGAGGCAATCAAATACCATTAAAAGAAAGCTCTATTTGTGGAAAGAAAAGGACGCAAATTTCGTTTGGGTACAACATTGCATGTCCGCACAATTTCCAGTTAAAGCAGCGCAGTGCCAAATTGTGAAATCACCTCTGATCATTAAGCTGCGTAATGGTCCGGGGCTTAAGTGGTTAAGCTGCTGCTGGTTTCAATTGATTTTTTTAATACTATATTTGTTAGTGCGGTATCACTTTGCATATCCTTCTTGTTATTTGATAATTTCTATACTGCTACTTTCACACATTAATTTGTGTTCTTACTTTTAGTTTTTCTGATATTTTTTCTTTCCATTTTTCTTTCCTACGAAACATGGATATTTTTGAGTACAGAGCCACTAGGGTGGTGAACACTGAGGGTGTCTTTGAAACATATAAAAATTATGAAGGTGACCTCAGTGGGTTGTTTATGAGACTCAAGAACCTCCGTGTCCGAGACTCATACTCAATGGGACATTGCATACCTGGAGACATACGTAAAAAATTGTATGGTCCCCAGAAGCCTTAGGTGGGGGGGTCAGCCCCCAAAAAGGTGATGTCCAGCTTGAAGACTGGTTTAAGTATTTTAATACTGAAGGGGTTAATTTCCTCATATTTCAGATCGAAAGGAAGAACACCAAACTTCTAAGATTGGATGAGGAAAAAAAACGATTAAAGAGAAGCTTCACCCATTCAGTGAGAGTAGGGAGTACAAAGATAAATCAGTCTCTTTTAAAGATTTTAGAAAAGGAGGACAGAGAACAAAAAGAAAAAAAAAAAGAAAAAATATAATAGGGATCTGGTCGTCTACCAGGGAGGGGTAAAAGAAGCTCTTAGCTGAGCAATCAAATCTTGCTAATGGAGAGATGGAGGTTATGGTACCTCCAGATGAGATCAGAGTTCCTCCCCTTCCAGTGTCTCAGCCTACTAACAAACCTCTTGTAGGAGGCCAACATGGACCACCCCCTAGAGGGAGACGTGGTTCCTACCAGTCCCCTCAGACAGGGAGGAGGTGGCAGAGGTGGACCTGCAACTAGGTTTGGACCATTGCCACACGACACCCCCGAAGATGAGGCCAGGCTCCTGGTGGGGGCCGTGGTCGTGATACAGGTTATTCAAATCCAGGGTTCAACCAAAGTAGGCCTTATGGTTCTAACCAAGGCCACTCAGGTGGTGCTAATAGGGGTGGTCCTCTGCCTCCCCGTGGTTCCAACCAGGGGTGGTATCAGGATTACAACTATGGCCAGCAATTTGGACCTAGGTCCAATCAGATTGATAAACCGGGTTTTGCACCGCACCATTTTGAGCTCCCGAGTTCATTTGATTGAAGGAATGAGTCGGAGGACAATGTTGGTACATCTAACAAGTTTTCCCCCCTATGTGATAGAGATGGTCCTCCAAGTGATTACGACCTGGTGAGTAGGGATAATTATCTCAATTCCCTCCAACATTATAACCCTGGAACAGAATATCTTGATAGCCCGGGGCCATCCAATCAGGACAATCAGCATTGGGGTTTTTACAAACCCAATCAGGGCATCAAACGATCGGGCGATCAAATAGAGGAACTAGAGGGGGCAAACGGCTACGAGCTAAAAAGAAAAAAGCTCTAGTAGGCGCCGGTATATTCAACCTAAGTTCAGTGGTTTTGTCTGATGCTGAAAAACTTGTGTTAGACAAAGGCTTGAAGTATGCGCCTCCTCGTAGGTTGAATAAATTTCAAACCTACATGGATGTCCACATGTTCATTCGCAGGTTGAATATTAAATGACACATGACCCTAAATCCTATCCCGACTACTGCCGTTGCATCTGGAAGTTTTACCCATTCAGGGCTTTCCAATGCCTCGCTTTCTAACCCACCAGGGGCTTTGGCTCCATCCCTGAAGGTATTTAAAGACTTACTACTTAGGGATTTGGATTCTTTGCCAATTAAGAGGATTTGCACAGATAAAACTATGGTCGCTGGTCTCGACTCCTTGTGTAAGAACAAGGAGTTGGTTGTCAGACCAGCTGACAAATGGGGGGGGGGAATCATTATCCTTGATAAAAAAGATTACTTGGCAGAGATGCATAGGATCTTGCGTGATCGGGACACATATATACACCACTTCCTTCGGATCCGAAGGCAAACTATAAGAGGGAATTGGAGATTCTGGTTTAGAGGGGCTCCAAATTGGGCATTTTGAATAAGAAGGAAAAAGTATTTAGTGCCGGCGGCACCTCGCATGCCGGTAATTTTACTATCTGCCTAAAATACATAAGCACCCTACCTGCCCCCTGGGACGCACTATCACATCCCGGGTGGGCAGGTACATTGATTTTTACCTACAGCCACTGGTAACCAAAATGCCCTCACATATTAACCACTTAACGACCGCCCCATGTACATATACGTCGGCAAAATGGCACGGACAGGCACAATCACGTACCTGTACGTGACTGCCTTCGTATGGGTGGGGGGTCCGATCGGACCCCCCTCCGGTACATGGAGCGATCCGTGATGAGGGGGCCGCCATTAGTTTCTGGCCACCCCCTCGCGATCGCTCCCGGCGAATGGGATGCTTCCTCTGCCTGTGTAATGTAAACACAGGCAGAGGAAGTGATGTCATCTCTCCCTACGGCGCTCTATTCGTCCAGAGCACCGTGGAGAGAAGACATCAGGTTAGTGCACAAACAGTACACTGACACCAGCACACATAGGTACATAAATTGCCCCCCAGATCAACCCCAGCCGCCAGTCACCGTGTCACTGATTGCAGTGATCAGTTATTTTCTGATCACTGCAAACAGTGTCATCTGTGATAGTAAAAGTGTCAGGGCAGTTAGTGTTCGGTCCCTTTTTAGGTCCAGGGTAGCCCCCCAACCCATCCTTAACAAAGGTTTAACTCCTTGATCGCCCCCCAGGTAACCATTTCTCCTCCTATCACCACTGTCACTAAGCAATCGTTTTTCTGATCGCTGTATTAGTGTTGGTGGTGTCGATAGGTAGTAAGTTATTTTTTTAGGTTCGCCGCCAGGTTTTTAAAGCGTCAGGTACCCCCATATATTATCTAATAAAGTTTTTAATCCCGTGATTGCCCCTAGAGTTAACCCTTCCACCAGTGATCACTGTATAAGTGTCACTGGTGACACTGGTTAGCCAGTTAGTTATTTCGTCATTTAGGTTCCCCGTCAGGTTTTTATATAGCGTCAGGTACCCCCATATATTACCTAATAAAGGTTTAACCCCCTGATTGTCCCTAGTTAACCCTTTCACCAGTGATCACTGTATAAGTGTTACGGGTGACGCTGGTTAGTTAGTTTGCTTTTTATAGTGTCAGGGCACCCGCCGTATATAACCCAATAAAGGTTTAACCCCCTGATCGCCCGGCGGGTGATATCAATTATGTTTTAGCGTCAGAGAGGGTCTACGTCGCCCCAGGCAGCGTCAGGTTAGTGCCAGTAGCGCTAACACCCACGCGTGAAGCATACACCTCCCTTAGTGGTATAGTATCTGAACAGATCAATATCTGATCTGATCAGATCTATACTAGCGTCCTCAGCAGTTTAGGGTTCCCAAAAACGCAGTGTTAGCAGGTTCAGCCCAGATACCTGCTAGCACCTGCGTTTTTTGCCCCTCCGTCCAGCTCAGGCCACCCAAGTGCAGTATCGATCGATCAACACAACACACATAACTGCAGCATTCACAGAGACGGGCCTGATCCCTGCGACTCCAGTGCTGTAGGAGGTGATTTCACCACCACAGTTAAAAAAAAAAAAGAGCATATATGCCGAAGCATGGGCGCAGCAGGGGCGAAGGAGCGATTTTGCTCCTAATGCCGCGTACATACGGTCGAAATTCCGACGGAGGCTTGCCCGTGGAAAAGTCAGACCGTGTGTACGCGGCATAACTTTTGCGGGAGGATGCACCCATGCTTCGGCATATATAAATGGAGCATGTATGCCCATCATTAGAAGTTTGTGAATGTAGGGAGGTATTCTAATGGTGGGCATACCCACCAATCAACCTCTTTTTTTCGTTCAGCCAACAGGCTGCATGAAAAAAAGAGATTACAATACATGTCCAACAAGGACCAGCAACGTACTGGTATGTGTATGTTGCTGGACTTTGGTTATACCAAAATGATGCCTGGGGGTTTAGGTATCATCTTGGTATCATTCTTTTCAGCCAGCGGCCGGCTTTCTTGTAAAAGCAATCCTAGCTGCTAATTAGCCTCTGGACTGCTTTTACAAGCAGTGGGAGGGAATGTCCTGCCCCCCCCGGATATAAAAAGCGCCATTTTGAAATTGGGAAAGCATTTTATCACACCGATCTTGGTGTGGTCAGATGCTTTGAGGGCAGAGGAAAGATCTAGGGTCTAATAGACCTCAGTTTTTTTTTTTTAAAAGAGTACTTGTCACTACCTATTGCTATCATAGGGGATATTTACATTCCCTGAGATAACAATAAAAATGATATAAAAAAATGAAAATATGGAAGGAACAGTTTGGAACAGTTAAAAAAAATAAAAAAAATAAATAAAAAAAATAAAAACACCCCTGTCCCGCCCTCCTCTTGCGCAAAGGCGAACGCAAGCGTCGTTCTGGCGTCATGTAAACAGCAATTGCACCATGCATGTGAGGTATCACCGCGAAGGTCAGATCAAGGGCAGTAATTTTAGCAGTAGACCTCCTCTGTAAATCTAATGTGGTAACCTGTAAAGGCTTTTAAAAATGTATGTAGTTTGTCGCCACTGCGCATTTGTCCGAAATTTTAAAGCATGTCGTGTTTGGTATCCATGTACTCGGCCTAAGATCATCATTTTTATTTCATCAAACATTTGGGCAATATAGTACATTTTGATTTCACTCATTTTGATTTCACTCCTCACTGCCTATCGGTTTCGGAGGCCATGGAATGCCCATATGGCACAAACCCCCCCCCCCCAAATGACCCCATTTTGGAAAGTAGACACCCCAAGCTATTTGCTGAGAGGTATGGTAAGTATTTTGCAGATCTCGCTTTTTGTCACAGTTTTAAAAATTGAAAAAAAATAATTTTCTTCATTTTCAAAAACAAATGAGAGCTGTAAAATACTCACCATTCCTCTCAGCATTTTATGGCCTTCAAAACTGTCATAGGTAGTAAGGAGTGAAATCAAAAATTTGCGCCCTTAGAAATCCTGAAGGCGGTGCTTGGTTTTCGGGGTCCCGTACGCGGCTAGGCTCCTAAAAAGTCCCACACATGTGGTATCCCCGTACTCAGGAGAAGCAGCAAAATGTATTTTGCGGTGCAATTCCACATATAACCATGGCATGTGTGAGCAATATATCATTTAGTGACAACTTTTTGTAATTTTTTTTTTTTTTGTCATTATTCAATCACTTGGGGAAAAAAAAAATATATTCAATGGGCTCAACATGCCTCTCTGCAATTTCCTTGGGGTGTCTACTTTCCAAAATGGGGTAATTTGGGGGGGGGGGTTGTACTGCCCTGCCATTTTAGCACCTCAAGAAATGAGATCGGCAGTCATAAATTAAAAGCTGTGTAAATTCCAGAAAATGTACCCTAGTTTGTAGACGCTATAACTCTTGTGCAAACCAATAAATATACGCTTATTGAATTTTTTTTTACTAAAGACATGTGGCTAAATACATTTTGGCCTAAATGTATGACTAAAATTGAGTTTATTTGATTTTTCTTATAACTAAAAGTAGAAAATATCATTTTTTTTTCAAAATTTTCTGTCTTTTTCCGTTTTATATTGCAAAAAAAAAAAATCGCAGTGGCAATCAAATACCATTAAATGAAAGCTCTATTTGTGGGAATAAAAGGACGCACATTTCGTTTGGGTACAACATTGCATGTCCGCACAATTTCCAGTTAAAGCAGAGCAGTGCCAAATTGTAAAATCACCTCTGCTCTTTATGCTGCGTATTGGTCCGGGGCTTAAGGCTCCATGTACACTGAAGCTGATAAACTGCAGTTTATTGGCGTTTTGGCGTTTTTTTAAAAAGCCCATTAACTGCACTCTATGTTGGCCTATGTGTTCATGTACACACAACGTTTTTTAGCGTTAATGAGCAGTGGAGTTAATGGGCTTTTTTCTGAACGCAAGAAATTTGCGTTCAAAGTGCCGTTTTTTGGCGGGAAAGAACGCAAAAAAACGCAAAACGCTCAAACGCTGGTCGCCAGCGTTTTTTTTTGCGTTTTTTGATCCATTGAAAAAATAATAAAAAAAAAAGCTAAAAAACGCAACACTGAAAAACGCTAATAAACGCTAGTAAAAAACACTGATAAAAGCTATATTATTAAAGCAGCTTTTTCTGTCAGAAATCTGGCGTTCAAAACGACCGTTTTTGAGCTTCTATGTACATGGAGCCTAAGTGGTTAAAGATTCACGGCATGTAATTAACCTACTAGCTGGACTCACACCCAGAGTAGGATTATGACTGGTGACAGCTGATGTCACTTCTTTATATGCAGTCATCCCACACAACCTGGGACTGTTTGCCATGGACTATTTTCTGAGATGCGATTTGGGGCTTTTTGACAAGCAGATTTCATATATTTTAGAGCTGCTCTTATTTGCAGCCTCGCATTGCTATATTTGGTTTAACAACCAGTTTTACAGGCAGGACAGAGGGGTTGCTATGGGGGCCAAGTATGCCCCCAGCTTGGCCAACCTATTCATGGCCCTATGGGAGGAGGACGTCGTCTATGCCCAACAATGACCCCAGGTGGTGTTGTGGGCCCAGGTATATAGACAACGTTCTCCTATGGGATGGTGACCGAGCTGACTTGAATGCCTTTATGGAGGAACTCAACAGAAACAATAGAGGTGTTTTTCTCAATTTTGAGGCCAGCCAAAAGGAAATTTCATTTCCTGGACCTCAAGGTTGGGATTAAGGATGACTGTTTCGTGACTTCAACTTTCTTCAAGGAGACAGACAGGATCTCTTATATTCCTGTCGGGAGTTGTCATCACGAGGCATGGTTAAAGTCTGTCCCTAAGTCAGTACATTCGCCTGAAGCAAAATTGCTCTGACCATAAGGAGTTTCTTAAGCAGGCGAATATTTTGACCACACGGTTTCTAAAAAAGGGCTATTCAAGTGCTTCTCTTAATGAGACGTTGGTAGAAGTGGCCTCAATCGATACAAGGCACCTCTTGGGTGATAGATCACCGAGAGGAGACAATATACCTTCCATCCCTTTTTATTACCACATATTCGGTTCAGCATATAAGTGTTAAAAAACTCATCAATAAACATTGGCATATTCTCACCAATGACCAAGCCCTTCACTCCATCCTTCCTGGTGGGCCTCAGGTCATCTACAAAGGAGCTTCGTCTCTCAGAAATCGAGTGGCACACAAGATTCTAGACCCCCCCCCCCCATTAGGAGGGGTTTCTTTGAATACCTGACCGGTTTCTACCAGTGTAGGAAGTGCAGGGTGTGTACTTTGAGTGGCTTTACCCATAGGCGCACCCACAGATTTACATCGTCCAGCACCTCAATGGAATTTGAGATCAAATCTTTCATCACCTGTACTATGGTAGGTGTCGTTTACCCGCTCCATTGCCCGTGTGGGCTGCAATATGTGGGCAGGACTAAGCAACCCCTCCGTGTCAGGTTAAATGAACATATAACCAATATCCTCACTGGTTTCCCAAAACACCCAGTGTCGCAACATTATTTGGAGGCCCATGATAAGAACCCTGCCAAGGGGCGTGGTTTGCCTTGAGAGGAAATGGCCGCTTAAACCCTGAGCTCCGTCAAACCAGTGCCTATACTTCACTAAACCAGGGGATTACTGCTAATACCTTAACTCTCACAATGGGGACTTCATCCCGCTCGACCTCGGCATCAAGATCCCGCTCACCGAGGGACGAAAGCGGCCGAGTAGGCCAGAATATCCCGGAGATATTCCGGACTCAGCGCACTCAGAGGGCCAACATGGCGGCTTCTCTTCCCGCCTCGACACCGACTCACGGTCCCAGTGAGAATGCTAACACCCACGGACCAGCTACTCAATTTGACAGGAAACACCCGATCGGAACCCCAGCAGCTAAGTCTTAATGACCTCAGAACTGTAGCTGCGGATATAAAGGACACGATCTCTGCGGCCATCTCTGACCTCCGCCATGAAATTCTGGTCATATCGGGGCGAGTCCAGAGAGTGGAGACCACAGCCGCTCAACAGTAGACAGCGATCCGGAAGATTCACGGCCGAGTGAACACCCACACCTTACAGCTCCGTGACATCCAGCGCCATGTCGAGGATTTGGATAACAGAGACCGGAGACATAACCTCAGAGTACGAGGCATCCCTGAATCTGTCGACCAGGACCAGATCCTCCCCGCTGTTACCTCCATCTTCAACCGCCTCCTTGATCGCACGCCCCAAATGCCTATTGAGATGGAGCGCATACACAGGGATCTGCGACCTAGAGGCAGGGAAGCGGACCCTCTGAGAGACATTATTTGCTTCCTTAATGACTACTCTCTCAAAGAAAATATCCTCAAGAAGGCCCGGGGCAAAGACTGCATGGAGTTTGAGGGCCACCCAATTCACATTTACCAGGACCTGTCGGCAATCACACTGAAACACCGTAGGGACCTGCGACCCCTGCTTGAAGTACTGCGTGATAGAGGCATTCGTTATCGCTGGAAGTTCCCGTTTGGCCGCCTAGCCACCCACCAGGGCCGCTCAGCCTTACTGAGGGTCCCCGAGGAAATGGAGGCTTTTTGCCGGATCCTAGACATACCATATGTGGCTGTGCCGAATTGGTATGCAGACTTTGACCTCATAAACCCTCACCTCCACTCATCCAGTGAAGAACCAATGGAGGCGCAGGAATCAAGATTCCGGAGACACCGTTCCCCATCTACCACCAGATCCAACTCAGCAACACGCGGTCATCCTCAGCATGCGAGTCCATCAACTGCCCCCTTGTCTCGCAGGGAACGCCGAGACCGCTAACCTGTTTTTTGCCTTACGTACCCAGATGTGTACACCTGCTGTGTTCTTTCTGATCCCACCTTCCCCTTTGGCTTATCCCTGACTGGTACGGCATCATTCCTCTCAGCGGCTGCTTGTAGTGCCACTCGGTGACTCCTGCGCATTCAACACTCTTCTATGACGCCCTGGGTTGCAACGGAGCTCTCTCACCCCACATAGGGCGAGTACTGCCTTGTGCCCGGTACACATCCTCTTGGTCAGCCACTCACCTGCTACGGTCTCTGGACCCGGGGCCATCTCTGTGCCTACCGAGAGGACTTCCTACCGTTGTGGAGATATTTCCACCTGCATTCCGCGACTCATTGACCCCACGCTGTTCCGCCTACCATCGGATGTCAGCCAGGAAGAACGATTATCTGACCTGACTCACCGCGGCTTCCTTGTTATTGGGAACTCTTTTCTTGCCCCCCCTCAGACTGAGTCCAGATTCACTTCAAGGGACTACCTCTGCCTCTTTCCTCCCTCCTGGTCTCCCCATACCGGGAACAACGGCGGTCGTTTGAAGCCTCCATATGGACTGCACACGTGAACTGCCTCCTGTGCCTGCCTATTGGTATTGCGCTAGGTAACTTGCTGTGATTCCTCCCTCAATGTGTATGTATGCTCCTTTGCTTAGAATCCCCCCCCCCTTTTTTTTATTTTTTCTCATTATTTTGTCAGTTTAGCAGACATGCTGGATATTCCATACACAACAGAGATCACATCACATCACTAGACGCTCAGTAGCAAGGCTGACATACCTCACGCCCCTACCATCTCACCCTGGTTGCTTTTTCTGTTTAGCATCCCCCACATCTATCAGGACCCGAACGTTCACGCTGCTGCTTTCAATATCGCCCTGATGTTCGGTCCTTTAGCGCCACCTTGTGTACCGCTGGGTTATCTACCGAATTAATCCTTAGCCTTAGTAATGGCTACTGCCCTTAGTACTCCTCTGTAATATATGCTACAATGGCTACCTGTATCCTAGCCCCATGCTATGTTCACCTTGCTCATCTGACCCTTCCACACCACTGATAATACGGCCTGTACCTTTCCTCATTCCTCACACGCCTAACACATTTCCTGTCTGCACCCAGGTTGCGGGTAACAATCATTTTGATGTCTCTCCAGTCAACTCTTACCTTTTCTCCCCGTGGTTCACCGCCTCTGCAGCACCTGTTGTAGCTGCGACCCTGTTCTTGAGACCCAGGTGTCCTGTTGACAACCGTCCATCTTCCCCTACTGTAGTGTCTCCCCCCTTCTAGATCACTCCTACTCCTTGATTATAAGAAAGTGATGATATTACTATATGTTATGATGATGGGGCTCTGTTTTATGCTCTGTGTTTTATCTTTTATGTTGGTTCCCTAGTTACTTGTTTCATTGTTGATTTGCCACGGATCTGTTGCCTTGTATTATTCCTGTATGACACAAAATTCCAGGTAACTGTTACCTTTCCCAGGCTGCCCTGTTTATGAAACATTTGAAGAAAGATCACATTAGGACTACCCCCTACACACTGACACACAATGAACTGATCCTCTGGCCCGACACATAATTTAATCGCCCTCTTCTGCTTTCCCCATTCCCAATCCACTACCACTCTTGCACGATGCACTGGTTTGATGGTTCACATGGTATTTCTGTGACTCTTTGACGTACTTTACCCTTCTCTATACAGCTTTTTTACATCTTCTGTTCTCCATTGCTCTCTCTCGACAAACCGACTCCCGCACAGTGGATTCTGATACAGCCCATCTCTCTAGTGCACATAGACTGATCTAGCCACTGACCTTTTCGGAATACCCACGTTGCTGGGACTCTCCCTTTCAGACAGGTGAGCGGGTACTCCCTGCCACCGGAACTCCCCCCCCCACCCCCTGTTCTCCGCCTCCCCCTCTATCCTTTACGGCCCAACCTACACCTTCTACCCTCCTAGCTGGTAGCGCACCTCAGTTACACATAACTACTCATTAAAGGCTACCTCTACTCTGACCCTAACCCGCCCCCTTCGTCCTCCCTGCCACTGCTCTAGAAATCTTATTGACTAAACGACCAGACGGTATATTGACAGCCGTCAATAATGTCATCGTACCTTTAAGTAACACCGCGCCTCCTATAAAAATTGTTTCTCTAAACGTAAAAGGGCTTAATATCCAAGAAAAACAAACCCAACTCCTTAGCCATGCACCGCAGCAGGGCGGATATTATATTTTTGCAGGAAACACATTTCTGTACTGATGCTACACCAAAACCATCTTTCTGGGTATCGATAAGTATACCCCACATTGGAGGGGGGATTCGTTGGTGCGTAGCATATCCAGGCTAGAAATGGCCTGGATTCATAAGATTAAATGCTACACCCCCTTCGGACTAAACGTGTAGGTCGATCTCAATGCTTTTATTGATAACGCCTAAGGGTGGTTTATTTAGGTTAATACCATTTTTCTAATCTTATATTGTTTGTATGGATTTGATGCAATTTTTTTTTTTTTTTTTTTTTTGGTAGCACATTTAATTTAATGATTAATTGGGATTCATTTCCTCTTTGTTGGCACCCCCAAGTGTGTGACCCATTTCATCTTTGGACCCCCTACATGGACTTTCATATCGCTTCCTAGAGACTATTCAATTATGTGTTTTTAGGAATTTTTTATTCATTGTTTTTGGATTACGGGACTGCCATCCTCAAATTTTTTCACTAATTTCATTATATCTAGTTACGATCACTCTTAGCGCAGCTTTTTATTATTATTATTATTATTATTATTATGCTAAGTATGACATGGTTGTTGTTGTTGTTGTGTTTTTTTTAAGTGAACCTTTAACCACTTCAATACCGGGCTTTTTTTAAAACATCAATGCCGGGCCTATTCTGGCACTTCTCTCCTACATGTACAAATCATCATTCTTTTGCTAGAAAATTACTCGGGACCCCCAAACATTATATATGTTTTTTTAGCAGACACCCTAGGGAATAAAATGACGGTCATTGCAACTTTTTTTCTTGCACGGTATTTGCGCAATAATAAACGCCCTTTTTCTGTAAAAAAAAATGGTTTCATGAATTAAAAAATAACAAAACAGTAAAGTTAGCACAATTTTTTGGGAAAATATGAAAGATGATGTTACGCCGAGTAAATAGATACCTAACATGTCACGCTTTAAAATTGCGCACACTCAGGGAATGGCGCCAAAACTTCGGTACTTAATCTCCATAGGCGACGCTTAATTTTTTTTTACAAGTTACCAGGTTAGAGTTACAGAGGAGGTCTAGTGCTAGAATTGTTGCACGCGCTCGAACGCACGCGGCGATACCTCACATATGTGGTTTTAACTGCGTTTACATATGTGGGCGGAACTTGCGCGTGCGTTCGCATCTGATCGCGAGCTACAGGGGACAGGGGCGTTTTAATTTTTTTTTTTTTTTTTTTTTTTTCATTTTACTTATTTTATTATTTTTTAACACTTTTTTTTATTTTTTTGTATCACTTTTATTCCTATTACAAGGAATGTAAACATCTCTTGTAATAGGAATGTGTGTGACAGGTCCTCTTTATTGAGAGATGTAGGGTCAATAAGACCCCACATCTCTCCTCCAGGCTGGAAAGCATGAGATCAGTGAATTTTTTTTCACTGATCTCATACTTACTAGCCGCAATGGCGGCTTTGTTTACATCTGAGGACCCGGGTGTGACATCATCACATCGCGCCCGGGCCTCCGACGATCGTAGAGATGACTGGTGACCATCTTGTCACCAGTCATCTCTATGCTCGTCACGTGACCCAGCGCCGGACGATTCTCTCCGGGTCCCCGATGGCACGGGAGAGCCCGGAGAAGCACCGGATGGCGGCTGGAGGGGTGGGGTGTCCCCTCCCGCCGGGGGGGGTGTTCCCTCCCGCCGCCTATAAGAACGATTAAGCGGCGGAACCGCCGCTATGATCGTTCTTATGGTGCGCAGAATCGCTGACTAAAGAAAAGGATATCTGAATGATGCCTCTAGCTGCAGGCATCATTCAGATATCCCCCCACAAAGCCAAGGACGTCATATGACGTCCACCCAGGATGGGAGATCCCATCTGTGGACGTCATATGACTATGGGCGGTAGGGAAGTGGTTAACCACTTCAGCCCCGGACCATTTTGGCTGGTTTTTGACCAGGCCACTTTTTGCGATTCAGCACTGCGTCGCTTTAACTGACAATTGCACGGTCGTGCGACGTGGCTCCCAAACAAAATTGACTTCCTTTTTTCCTCAGAAATAGAGCTTTCTTTTGGTGGTATTTGATTACCTCTGCGGTTTTTATTTTTTGCGCTATAAACAAAAATAGAGCGACAATTTTGAAAAAAATCTATTTTTTACTTTTTGCCATAATAAATATCCCCCAAAAATATATAAAAAAAAAATTTTTTTTTTCCTCAGTTTAGGCCGATACATATTCTTCTACATATTTATGGTAAAAAAAATCGCAATAAGTGTTTATTGATTAGTTTGCACAAAAGTTCTAGCGTCTACAAAATAGGGGACTATTTTATGGCATTTTTATTAATATATTTTTTTTTTTACTAGTAATGGCGGTGATCATCGATTCTTATCGTGACTGCAACATTATGGCAGACGCGTTGGACACTTTTGACACCATTTTGGGACCAGTGTCTTTTTTACAGCGATCAGTGCTATAAAATTGAACTGATTACTGTGAAAATTACACTGGCAGTGAAGGGGTTAATCTGTATGGGGCGCTGGAGGGGTTAAGTGTGACCTAATGAGTGATTCTTACTGTGTGAGGGCGTGGCTTGGCATGTGACGTCACTGATCGTCGTTCCCTATGACGGGGAACAGACGATCAGTGACACTCTCACTAGGAAGAACGGGGAAAGGTTTGTTTACACTCTGTGACCCGATCGCGGGACACCGGCGGCGATCGGATCCCGCGGGCGCGGTCACGAAGCTCAGGACCGGGTCGCGAGCGCGCTGGCGGCGGAACGCGCGACCCACGGCTGGGCATCTTAAAGAGGACGTATATATACACGTGCTTATGCCCAGTCGTGCCATTCTGCTGACGTATATGTACAGGCGGCGGTCCTTAAGTGGTTAATATCACTTTAAGCTCCCATCTGCTTCCACCAAAGTTTGCAGACTCAATAAAAGTAAAATAATAAAGTGTCTCAAAAAATGATACAAATGTCATTTGGGTACAGTGTTGCATGACTAATTGTCATTCAAAGTGTGACAGCAAACTTAAAAATGGCCTGGGCTGTGACCTAAGTTCATCTTTCCCCCTCCCCCCCCTAAATTCCAGCTCCCCTATGCACCAATATTGCATTCAGTACTTTTTTTGCAAAAATATCAAAACTTTCCATTTAAATCTACAAACCACTTGCCTTACTGTTCTCGTCCATGTTTCCAAACGTATCTATTGCTTCTGCCTTACTTCCTGCACAGACTATAGGTCATGACACAGGAAGGAGTTGACCAGCTGACCTCATTAGCATACACCCTGCATCATCTACCCAGAGGCGTATCTAGTGAAAATGGCGCCTATGGCAAGCACTGAAACTGCGCCCCTGTCAAAACATTTGAAACCCATCTTTCAGATAACCTTAACAAAAAAAAAGCACCAGAACCCATAAATGCAGTAACATCAGCACCCATAAAACGGCCTTACCAGAACCCATAAATGCAGTAATATCAGCACTCATAATTGCAGTAATATCAGCACCCATAAAAGCGGCCTTACCAAAACCCATAAATTCAGTAATATCAGCACCCATAAATGCGGTAACAGCACCCATAAATGCAATAATATCAGCACCCATAAAAGCGGCCTTACCAGCTCCTATAAAAATGAAGCCTTACGAGAACCCATAAATGCAGTAATATCAGCACCCATAATTGCAGTAATATCAGCACCCATAAATGCGGCCTTACCAGCACCTATAAAAATGAAGCCTTACGAGAACCCATAAATGCAGTAATATCAGCACCTATAAATGCAGCCTTATCAGCACCTATAAATGCGGCCTTACCAGCACCCATAAATGCGGCCTTACCAGCACCCATAAATGCGGCCTTACCAGCACCCATAAATGCGGCCTTACCAGCACCCATAAATGCGGCCTTACCAGCACCCATAAATGCGGCCTTACCAGCACCCATAAATGCGGCCTTACCAGCACCCATAAATGCGGCCTTACCAGCACCCATAAATGCGGCCTTACCAGCACCTATAAATGCGGCCTTACCAGCACCTATAAATGCGGCCTTACCAGCGCCTATAAAAATTAAGCCTTACGAGAACCCATAAATGCAGTAATATCAGCACCTATAAATGCGGAGGAATCGTGCAGTGTATGGGCACTTAGCAGGAGGAAGAGAGAGCGGCCTCCATGGGGGCGGATCATGCGGTGGACGGGCACAGCACTGGGCAGAAAGGCAGAGTGGAAAGGAACATCAGAGACAGTGACTGCGCGCAATGGTACACAGACAGGTCACACTCACTGGCAGTGGCACGGTGATGATCAAGGACACACAGCGGTGCAGGGGATGTTTCCTCATAATGGATACAGTCCTCCGCCACTGCTGCTCCAGCACCTCTGACACTGTACAGAGGGAGTAGGATCACCAGCGGCCCTGTTTGCTTAGCACACATGCACAATCGCACATGATGAAGACTTTAAGGCCTCTTTCACACTGGGGGGGTGAGGGCGTTGGCGGTAAAGCGCCATTATTTTTAGCGGCGCTTTACCATAGTTTTCGCTGCGCTATTCAGCCGCTAGCGGGGCTCTTTTAACCCCGGCTAGTGGCCGAGAAAGGATTAACAAAACGCCTGCAAAGCGCTGCTTTGATTTCAATGGGCAGGGGCGCTTTAGGAGCCACTCCTACAGCGCCTCAAAGATGCTGCTTTTTTTCAGGGAGCTTTGCAGGCGCTATTTTTAGCGTTCTAGCGCCTGCAAAGCGCCTCAGTGTGAAAGGGGTCTTAGGCTACTTTCACACTGAGGCGCTTTGCAGGTGCTACATCGCTACAAAATAGCGCCTGCAAAGTGCCCTGAAAGAGCCTCTTTTCTCACTCCAATGTGAAAGCCCGAGGGCTTTCAGACTGGAGCGGTGCGCTGGCAGGACGCTCAAAAAAGTCCTGCTAGCCGCAACTTTGAGGTACTGTAGGAGCGGTGTACACACTGCTTCTAAAGTGCCCCTGCCCATTGAAATCAATGGGCAGTGCAACCGAACCGCCAGCAAAGCACTGCTGCAGCGGCGCTTTGCGGGTGGTTTTAACCCTTTTTGGGCTGCTAGTGGTGTGCTAGCAGGATGCTCAAAAAAGTCCTGCCAGCCACATCTTTGAGGCGCCCTGCTAGCGCCGCGAAAACCATCAGTAAAGCGCCGCAAAAATATCGACGCTTTACCCGCGACGGCGCAACGCCCCAGTGTGAAAGTAGCCTAAGTCATCATGTGCCAGGCACAGACCCAAACAGAAGCAAGCAGCCAATCAAATATAGTGCTCAATATGGATTAAATAAATTGAGTTATTCATAGCCATAGATATAAATAAAGTGATTTGTGCAACAGCAGGTACTACTTGCACAAATAACTTTATTTATGATATCTATGGCTATGCATAATTATAATTTTTTTTATTCCATATATTAAGCACTATATTTGGCAGTTGGCACACATCATCATACTGTACACGATGATAACATAACACAGTACACGTGTGACTATAGAATATAGTACTGTCCGTACATGCTGCAGTGCTGCCTGCCTGGCTGGGGGTTCCAGGGACTAGTCTCTTCTCTGTCAGACTCAGACTAGCCAGTTCTTCTCCTCAGTGACCTGACCTCACAAGTGACGACGGTGACGTCACCGACCCGCTCGGGGAGAAGATGAAGCTGCGATGCGAAGAGGACTGGAGGGTAGGCGGAGCTTTAGGCGGAGCCTCCGCAAGTTAGCTGAATGACGGTCTGAGCAGTGGGCGATACCACTCATAGACAAGCATGGGGGCGCCCACGGCCCGCGCCTGTCACTCTCCTACATGCCAGCCAGGAAACATTTACTTATAAGTGAATTGCCGTGCCGCCGCCGGCACCGGGACTATAGTGCAGGATGCGGCCGCAGGAGAACGGGTGGGAATTTTTTGTCGTGCAGGGAGCGTTTTTTTTGGCGCCCCCCCCCCCTACGGCGCCCATGGTTCTTGCCATGCCTGCCATACCTTGGATACGCCACTGCATCTACCCACCCATTCCTAGCGGCACTCTTTTTAAATGAGATGCAATCAGTGATCACCCTTCTCACTAAATACAAAATAAACAATCAGATTTTATAGTGTATGACCATCTTTATACAAGTACTTGGGAGGGAGTGGACAAACACACATCTGTCAAGCCCCGTTCACAACTTGCATTTGGAGCATTTTCACTCATCACACATAGGGCAGCCCATCCACCTGAATGGGCTGCCCTACACACAGCAATTGCCCCAAATAAGCTTCAGAGCTTTTTTTTTTTAAAGTGGAGCTTGGCGCGTGTATTTTACTGTGATTTTTGGTGTAGCACATTTCTGAAATGCAAGGAAACGCACAGATTTGAATGGAGCCTCATTGTTCTTGTGTTAACGCACCAATTTCACTTTCAGGACCCATTCACATCTAGCATAGTGGGAGCGCACATTTTGTCTCGTTTTTCCTGTGACACACATAGGCAGCCCGTTGATTTGAATGGGCTGTGCTGCATGTGGCTTATGGGACATTTTGGCATTTTGTGGGTTGCATGTTTTTCACTGTGCGTTTTGTTGCATTTGCCAACTGTTTTTTTTTCTTTCATATTGCAAAATGTGTGTTATATAATGGAAACGCCTTTCTAGCCAATCACTCTGTTTCCAATCAGGCAGGCCCTTGCACTACATAATTGATGGCAGATCTAAAGGAGATTGTACAATCTGATTGTATAGTGTATGGCCATCTTTATACACCTAAAATTACTAGTTGCGCTTTCAGTGCCATTAATTGTTAAACACACACCAAACACAGAAGCAAACACACGTTTTGCCATGTGAAAAAACGAGTGGCAAACGCTGCAAAACGCATAGTAAAAAAAAACACGCAACCCACAAAATGTCCTATAATACCACATGTAGTGCAGCCCATTAAAAGCAACGGGCTGCCCTATGCAAGTCAAAGGAAAATGAGAAAAAAAATGTTAACGCCCACGATTTTAGATGTGAATCGGCCCTGAAAGTGAAATTGAGGCTCCATTCACATCTGTGTTTACTTGCACTTCAGAAATGCGCTGCACCAAAAAACGCAGTAAAAAACGCAGCAAACTCCATGCTAAAAAAAGAAGGTTCTGAAGCTTCTTTGGGGCGATTGCTGTATTTAGGGCAGCCTATTCAGGTGCATGGGCTGCCCTATGTGTGATGAGTGAAAATGCTCCAAAACTCCTCCCCCCTCACTAAAAACAAAAAACACATGGGAATGCGAGTTCTCGCTATGCAGAGTTGTGAACGGGGCTTGACCGAGTGTTTCTGTCAACACCCTCCTATGTACTTGTATAAAGATGGCCATACACTATGCAATCTAAATGTATATTGTGTATTTAGTAAGAAGGGTGATCACTGATTGCATCTCATTTAAAATAACATACATCTGGGAATGGGTGGGTAGATGATGAAGGGTGTATGTTAATAAGGTCAGCTAGTCAACTCCTTCCTGTGTCATAACCTATAGTCTGTGCAGGAAGTAAGGCAGAAGCAAGAGATACGTTAGAAAACATGGATGAGCACAGTAAGGTCTGTAGATTTAATGGAAAGCTTTGATATTTTTGCAAAAAAGTACATGAATTCTCTATTGGTACATAGGGGGGCTGTAATTTGAGGGGGGGGGGGGGGTGAACAAAGGTGAACTTCTCCTTTTTAACTGCTGTGAACTGTGGCTTGCCTTATTTACTGTCCATGCGGTTTTTAAAGACATTTGCCTGTGTGGGGTGGATTAGCCAGCAGGGCTGCCCTGTGCAGCAGATTAAAATATTATTTAGACAGGTTGTATGGGACCCCACGATATCCAATGGTGGTCCTGTTTAGAAATATATTTTAGTCTGGGTTTGATTTATGAATGTGATTGAGTAATTTCATGTTAGTCTACTGGTTATCTTGGTGTCAATTTATTTTTGTGCAGCAAATTATAAAATAACTGCCTGATTTAAACATTTGTTGATTACTGTGAACTGTATATGATTAACTAAATGTTTCTTCTCCACCTTTTTGTACAGTTTCTTCTCAAGAGCTCACAGATGCTGAGAAAGCAATCATAACTTTTTTTTGTGAAACTCGGCAGTCGGGTTTATGGATGAAGGTCTTTTTCTACTGCCTCTGCACTGGAAAACACTTTTTGGAGCAAATACTGGTCAGTCATAATTGTCACATAATTATAATATTCTATTTGTTGCAATGAGTCAATTGTTGATGTACAGTATCTCACAAAAGTGAGTACACCCTCACATTTTAATATAATAATATATTATCTTTTCATGTGACAACACTAAAGAAATGACACTTTGCTACAATGTAAAATAGTGAGTGTACAGCTTGTCCCCTCAAAATAATTCAACACACAGCCATTAATGTCTAAACCGCTGGCAACAAAAATGAGTACACCCCTAAGTGATAATGTCCAAATTGGGCCTGTGACGGAACGTCCCACACTGAGTGCTTCCTTCAGTATATCGCTTGCTAAGTCCTGGAACACGAGCCCAATGGATCTGACTATAGTAACCCCCAGTCACCAGACAACACCAGTCTTGGAGTACATCAGGCAAAGTCTGTTTTATTTGAGATCCCACACAAATAAATACACAAGGATGACAATACAAACTGTAACCAGAAACCTAATTAACATGAGCTAATTACTAATCGTTTAGACAGCCTAGGTGACTCAGAAGCATGACCTTTAGGACAGACTTGCCATCCTTTAGCTCAGAAGATGCAATCAACCTTATCAAATTAACACAGAACTCCTTCACACAATAGCAGAGTTAATTAACACAAACAACAATGGGTGGAAGACTCTTGGAGCCCACACTAGCCTTATTTACAATAAACACATTACAGCAGACAACAGACAGGTGGCTGGAGTTGATGACATCAGCATCTTCTATGAGCCCCAACATTATGAAGCAGTCACTATTTATAATATGGCATATACAGGGTTACCAGAGTTTTGTGTTTTGGGGGGACATGGACTTGAATCCAAAGTAAATTTCTTCAAGGTCCCCCAGGCATACACCTCGCAAAGAGTATTTTTCCCTTAAAATCCAGGGCCAATAGGCAAGAGGCTAGCATTCATTCCTCTCCAAAAGCCTCTGTCCCAGGGCCCAATTAGCCATTTTCCCTCCCCGGTGTCATGTGACTCGGTGTCACAAGGTCTCAGGTGTGAATGGCAGGTGGCAAGCACAGGTGTGTTTAATTTGGTGTTATCGCTTTCACTGGTCACTGGAAGTTCAACATGGCACCTCATGGCAAAGAATTCTTTGAGGAGAAAAGAATTGTTGCTCTACATAAAGATGGTTTGGGCTATAAGATTGCTGAAACTGAGCTGCAGCACGGTGGCCAAGACCATACAGCGGTTTAACAGGACAGGTTCCACTCAGAATTCCTATTGCGACAAAGCTGGTTGGGTAAAGGCATTGTTTCCCGGTTTCATGTTTGGATTGAGCCCGTTGTTTTGGCTGATGACTTTTCTCTTATCGTCCATGGACTGACACAGCCTCTCTTGCACTTTACACGTGGGTTATGTCCCTGCTTGCAGGAGAAGACCTAAGCAGAATGTGAAATGTTATACATACATTCTAAAAAGCCAGAGCTGAACAGCCCCGCCTAGGGGGGGGCGGTCCCTCCGGACATAACCGTTCCACTGCAGTCAGCAGACCTCAGTTTGTTTTTTTCTGCCTAGCAGAAAGAGAAGACGTGGCTCTCTCAGGAGCCAGTCTCCTGGAAGATTTTATTTTTAAATTTTATTCCTTTGGGAATTTTATTATTTTATTTTTGAGACCTTCAACTGTCGGCTGGGCAACAGGTTGGGTACACTGGTATCCTCGAGCGTGCTGATCCTCTCCTTGTGTGCGTGAGACTCAGTTCACGACATGCCCCATGACTCCAGGGGTGGCCGGGTTGCTTTTATGCTCCCGCGGTTTTCTCAAGTTTGAACAGTACCTGTCTGTATCTTTCACAGTGGACCAGGCCGACAGCTACTCAGTACTACTCTGTGATAGGTCTGTCTGAAACACCCATCCCAGAGGGACCCACTGGCTTAAGTAGTCTCTCCTGCTGCAGGTGAGTACATGCTGGCTGTGTTTCTTTATATGGTGGGTTTCTCCCTGCCTCCCCCCTGTTATGCTGCTCTCTGCACCCTGTACTGGTGCTGTGCTGTGTGGGGGTACTTGGGGGTCGCTCTGGCCTGGCGGGGACGCTCATGTCTGTGTAGTGACTCTGGGAGAGGAGCAGTGTTCTGGTGTGTGAGTGTTTGACTTTATTGTGTGCGCCATTAGCGCTGTGTGGTGATTTAAAAAACATGCTCGGCGGCCATCTTGCCGTGGATCAATGGCGCAGTAATGCATGCGGCCGGCGGCCAATTTCTTGAAGCCGCAGCGCTTTCACTTCGGTTTCAGCCTCTATCGGCGCTGCTGCGGCGCGATTCTCCTCACAATCTCCTCACACTCTCCTCAGGCTTCACTCACGCTACAGCGCGGTTTCATACAGCGGAACTGAGCGGTCTTTAAGGGTTGGTGAGTCCTCTGGGTATCCCCTCCTCAGCCTCAGCGCAGCCAGTGGGTGTGACTGTATTATTCACTGTAATAGTGTATAAGGTCTCAGAGGGTGGCAGTATGGAGTCTAGTTCACCTGCTTCTCCACACTTGTCAGAGGCAACTGGCAGTGCTCCTGCACCTGCGGTCCCTAGCGACTAGTTGTCGGCAGTCCTGTAATCATCCTTGTCAGGATGGAAGCGGTGTGAGCGCAAGGGAGCTGTAAAGCGCCCCCTCCCCACACATTCTCCTGTAGGGGAGTGCTCTGTCTCAGATATGGGCCTAGCTACTGCTGCTCAGGACCCTAGCTCTGAGGATTTTCATGTTTTTTGAACGGGATATTCCTTGTGAGGAAGACCCTAGTTCTGAATATCTGACAGGGTGCTTGTAAGTGAACTCATTGATGCTGTGAGGGACACTCTCAAGCTGAATGTTGAGGCTGAGGAACCTCAGGTGGAAGCTGCCTCCTTTTTGGTTCCTTTCAAGCCGTTTCTTCAAAAAAGGTCTTTCCATATGTGCCTTTTTTTGATACATTCATTGACCAAGTCTGGGATAAGCCGCAGAAGATTTTGACGGTCCCGCGGCGCCTAGCCTTAAGGTACCCCTTTGTGGAGGCCCTGGTTAAGAAGTGGGCTCTCCCCCCAGTGGTCGACCCCCGGTCGCCCGTTTGAATAAGGCTACCACGCTCCCAATGAAAGGGACTCCTGCATTTAAGGATCCCACTGACAGGAGGTCAGAGGTGGTGAGTAGAACTATGTTTACCTTATTGGGGTCTGCCTTACGCCCTATAGGGCAGCGACACTTGTGTCTCAGACACAGAGGATGGGCAAAGATTTTGCACCAGACAGTACAGGAGCATAATCTCCCTCCTGAGACCATTGCCCTGGCTCACCAACTTGCGCAGGGTTTAGTCTCTGTGTGCTATGCCACTTTGGATGCGGCCCCTTTAATATCTGGGGCCTCTATCTCTGCTGTGGTGCTGCGTCGCCTTATCTGGCTGAAATGCTGGATGACATTATTATGGATGTCACAGGGGGTAAGAGCACCTTCCTTCCTCAGTCTGTTAAGGAAAAGGAGCCCCCCCGTAGGCCGGGCCCTTCCTTTCCGGCGAAGAAGTTTTTTCGTCAGTCAGAATCCACGGGTAAGCCCGCCCATACTGAAAAGAGTGCGGCTGGGGGACATAAGCATCCCTGGGTGCGTAAACCTGCCAAACAAGCTCCCAAGCCCGCCGCCGCATGAAGTCTTGCCCCTGCCCGCCTCTGGGGTGGGGGGACATCTTTGCAGGTTCACGGTTCGGTAGACCTCCCGGATCTCCGACCGGTGGATGTGCGAAGTGGTCACCTCAGGATAGAGTTCCGTTCCTGGCCCCCAGACAGATTCTTTCCCTCAAATCTCCCTCTCCTTCCTGCCCGTCGGGCCGCCCTCTTAGGGGCCGGGCCGTACAGGATTGGTCAGGTCTGGAGTGATTGTGCCGGTTCCGTCACAGGAGAGGTTTCAGGGGTTCTACTCAAATCTGTTTGTAGTCCCAAAAAAGGACGAGGTTCGGCCAATCCTGGGCCTCAAGGCCTGAATGCCTTTGTGATGGTACAAAAGTTCCGCATGGAATCCATTCGCACGGTGATCGCTACACTCCAAGGGGATTTTCTGGCGTCCTTGGACATCAAGGACCCCTACTTGCATGTTCCGATCTGCACAAGTCACCAGAAGTTTTTGCGATCGGCGAAGTCCACTATCAATTTGTGGCTCTTCCCTTCGGCCTAGCCTCGGCACCAAAGGTGTTTACCAAGGTGCTTGCCTCGGTTCTAGCTTTGCTGACACAGCGAGGCATTGCTAGAGTGGGCTATCTGGACGATCTTCTAAGAGCAGACAATGGCTCTGAATTAGAAGAAAGTGTGACTATCGTCAGTCAGACCCTCAGGGACTTCGGGTGGCTCCTGAACATTCAGAAGTCGGTCCTGGTCCTGACTCAGCATTCGGAGTATCTCGGTCTGACACTGGACTCCTTGGAGGCGAAGGTATTCCTAGCCCTGGAGAAGTTACTGACATTTCAGTCTGCAGTGCGGGTCCTGACGTCCCGAAAATGGTCGTCAATCCATTTTTGCATGAGAGTCCTGGGACTCATGGTGGCCTTGTTCGAGGCCGTTCCATATGCCCAATCACACACACACAGGCATTACAGTAAGAGATCCTATCCACTTGGGAAACATCCCCGTTGTCCTTTGGATCTTCGATCCAGATGAGTCACCCAGTCAGGGCGTCCCTGGCGTGGTGGTTGAGGTCCCCGGCTCTTCGGTCCGGGAATCGTTCCTCCCCATCCAGTGGACGGTGATCACGACGGACGCCAGCCTGACGGACTGGGGTGGAGTCTGGGGAGTCCTGTCAGCCCCAAGGGCTTTGGACTCCGGACAAAGCCCGTTTACCGATCGATTTTCTGGAAATACGGGCAATCAGACTGTGCCTCTCCTCGTGGTCGGAGAGACTACAGGTTCGCTCCCTCATGATCCAGTCGGACGATGCCGCGTCGTATGTCAACCATCAAGGGGGGACTCGGAGCTCAACTGCGGCTTCAGAGGACGCCCGCATCCTAAGGTGGGCCAAAAGAAGCGTGCCGGCTCTGTCGGCCGCCTACATTCCGGGGCATAGACAATTGGCAGGCGGACTATCTCAGTCGCCAAATGCTGGACCAGGGAGAGTGGTCCTTGCACCCAGAGGTTTTTCAAATTCTGTGCCGGCGGTGGGGCATGCCGGATGTGGACCTGATGGCCTCTCGACTCAATCGCAAGGTGTCAAGGTTTGTGGGCCATGTCCAGGGATCCTTGGGCGTATTCATCGGATCCGTTGGTGGCCCCATGGGGTCATTATCACCTGATATATGTTATCCTCCACTGCAGCTGCTTCCTCGCCTGCAGCGCAGGGTGGCGGCCGAGGGGATTCTGGTGATCCTCTTTACGCCAGATTGGCCTCAGTGTCATTGGTACACCAATCTGGTAAGTCTCATCGCGGACGTTCTTTGGCGGTTGCCAATGAGAGAGGACCTTCTGTCTCAAGGTCCCTATTTCTCATCCAGTTTTACAGTCTCTGGCTTTAACGGCATGGCTATTGAAAGCCAGGTGCTGAGACCGAGGTCTCTCGGATCGGTCATTTCGACCAGGTTAAGGGCACGGAAGTCTTCCGCCAGTAAGATATATCACCGTACCTGGGAAGCTTACATTGCTATGTGCGAAGTGCTGGACTAGCGTCCACGGACGTATTCCGTCTCCAGACTCCTGCGGTTCTTGCAGCATGGTGTGACCCAAAAGCTTGCTTTGAGTACCATTAGGGGTCAGATTTCGGCCTTGGCCGTCTTCTTTCAGCGACCGCTAGCGGGTCATTCCTTGGTTAGCACCTTTGTGCAGGGGGTTCGCCATGTGCTCCCTTCTCTTAAACTTCCTCTCCCTCCTTGGGATCTGAATTTGGTGCTCTCGGTTCTCCAGGAACCTCCCTTTGAAAATCAGAAAGATTCCCCTCTTGACCTTGTCTCAGAAGGTGGCCTTCTTAGTGGCCATTACTTCTGTTAGACGGGTGTCTGAGTTGGCGGCCTTGTCCTGCAAGTCGCCCCTATTTGGTCATCCAAAGGATAAGGCAGTGTTGCGTCCGCGACCTTCTTTTTTGCCAAAGGTGGTCTCCGCCTTTCACCTAAATGAGGACATTGTCTTCCCGTCCTTGTGTCCTCACCCATCGCATCCCAGAGGGTTTGCGCTTCACACATTGGATGTGGTACGTGCGTTGCGGGTGTACCTGTCTGCTACTACTTCTATTCGGAAGTATGACTCACTGTTTGTGTCTGTCTCTGGTCTAAAACAGGGCCAGGCGGTTTCGTCTGCCACCATTTCTAGGTGGATCAAACAGGCCGTTATACAGGCCTATGCCCTCAAGGGGCGGGCGCCTCCCCTTCCGGTTACGGCACATTCCACCAGGGCAATTGGTGCTTCCTGGGTTTTCCGGCATCAAGCGTCGGTTGCACAAGTGCGCAAGGCGGCGAGCTGGTCGTCCGTTCATACCTCTTCTAAGTTCTATGAGGTTGATGTGGCTGCATCTTCGGATGCTTCCTTCGGCCTCAAGGTGTTGCAGGCCGCTGTTTAAGGTTGTAACTCCTCCGTTGAGAAGCTCTGCCTTGTTTGGAGTGAAGTTTTTGGTTTTCCATTTATACTGCTCCCATCCCTCTTGGCACTGCTTTGGGACATCCCACGTGTAAAGTGTAAGAGAGGCTGTGTCGGTCCATGGACGATAAGAGAAAATAGGATTTTTGTACTCACTGTAAAATCTGTTTCTCTGACGTCCATGGACTGACACAGCACCCACCCTTCTTTTCAAGGTTTGTACTGCTTTGTTACGAACTGAGGTCTGCTGACTGCAGTGGGAGGGTTATGTCCGGAGGGACCGCCCCCCTGGGCGGGGTTGTTCAGCTCTGGCTTTTTAGAATGTGTGTATAACATTTCACATTCTGCCTAGGTCTTCTCCTGCAAGCAGGGACATAACCCACGTGTAAAGTGTAAGAGAGGCTGTGTCAGTCCATGGACATCAGAGAAACGGATTTTATGGTGAGTACAAAAATCCTATATTTTTTTTTCTTAAAATGTAATGGCATGTCCGTGCATTATTTGAATAAAACCTAATTTTAAGGATTTATACTATGTGCGTTTATCTCTTTGCTGATGCATTCCACTGGATACACTACGATCAGAGATCAGTGGAGTATCGTTTTCCATGTGACAGTTGGAAGAAACAACTGTGGATGGAGCATATGAGATTTATGAGCTCCTTTTGACCACTCGAGTTGTCAAAACACTCTGGTAAGAGTACATCCTAACTTATGGTGGTGGTCTGTTCACGGAGCTGAGTGAATTAGAACTTCTACACATATTCACACTATGAAGGCATTTCACTGGTGCCGTTTTGAAGATGCATGGTCTGATTTGCATTTTTTATTTTCAAGCGCAACATATGTTTTTTATTGTCTTGTTTATGTGATTATATCTCACGTTAGTGGTGCTGCTATTTACACGTCTAGTTCGTTTTGTCTTGTTTTTCATTCCACTCGGAACAGGCCTCGCCATGATCGACCAAAGAAGTTGAGTGCACATGCTCAGCATCATACCCAGAGGTTGCCTTTGGGAAATAGACGTATGAGTGCTGCCAGTATTGCTGCAAAGGTTGAAGGGGTGGGGGGTCAGCCTGTCAGTGCTCAGACCATATGCCGCACACTGCATCAAATTGGTCTGCATGGCTGTCGTCCCAGAAGAAAGCCTCTTCTAAAGATGATGCACAAGAAAACCTGCAAACAGTTTGCTGAAGACAACTAAGGACATGTATTACTGGAACCATGTCCTGTGGTCTGATGAGACCAAGATAAACTTATTTGGTTCAGATGGTGTCAAGCGTGTGTGGCGGCAACAAGGTGAGGAGTAAAAAGACAAGTGTCTTGCCTACAATCAAGCATGGTGATGGGAGTGTCATGGTCTGGGGCTGCATGAGTGCTGCCGGCACTGGGGAGCTACAGTTTATTAAGGGAACCATGAATGCTAACATGTACTGCGACATACATGCTGAGGGTAAAGATGATGGACTGGCCAAGCATGTCTCAAGACCGCAAACCTATTAAGCATCTGTGGGGCAGCCTCAAACAGAAGGTGGAGGAGCGCAAGGTCTCGAACATCCACCAGCTCCGTGATGGTGGTGGCAACCTTTGAACCTCTGGTCAACTCCATGCCCATGAGGGTTAAAGTGGTTGTAAACCCACTTTGAAAAAAAAAAAAAAAACACCTGCAAGACAAAGGCATAATGAGCTAGTAGGCATAGCGTACTAGCTCATCATATAATACTCACCTGAGATCGAAGCCCTCGCTGCGGTGCCCGTACACAGCATCGGCCGGCGACATCACACCCGGGGGTTACTTCTGGGTATCGCAGCTCCGGTGCTGTGATTGGCCGGAGCCGCGATGACACCACTCCCGCGCATGCGCTCGGGAGCAATCGGTAACGGCACACTCACTGAAGCAACGGCACATGCGTGCCATTGCTTCAGTGCAAATGTGCCGATGACGGGATATCTCCTAAACCGTGCAGGTTTAGGAGATATACTGCGTAGCTACAGGTAAGCCTTATAGGCTTACCTGTAGCAAAAAGTGGTCTGTAAGGGTTTACAACCACTTTAAGGCAGTCCTGGATATAAATGGGAGCCACGCAAAATATTTACACTTTGGGCCCAATTTGGACATTTTTGTTGCCAGCGGTTTAGACATTAATGGCTGTGTTGCATTATTTTGAGGGGACAGCAAATTTACACTGTTATACAAGCTGTGCACTCACTACTTTACATTGTAGCAAAGTGTAATTTCTACGTGTTGTCACATGAAAAGATATAACAAAATATTTACAATATTTGTGTGTGTGTGTGTATGTATGTATGTATGTATATATATATATATATATATATATATAATATACACACACACACACACACACACACACACACACACACACACACACACAAAAACTCGCAAGCATACAAGGATAAAACGCATGTTATATACAACTCCAGTAATGAGTGTGACCCATCTCTACGGTTGGAAAGCTGACTCATTTCAGGAGGCAAGCTCCCTTCCTCAGAGCTAATCCAACATGCTAAGGCACCATATTTATATGCTATTAATGAGCCTAGATCCTTTCCCTTCACAGTCTGCACTGGGGGGGGGACCAAACACCAATGAGATCATGGTGAGACGTGTCCACCAACAACATAGAAGAAGAAAGACTGTCAGTCGTCCTAAGTAATGTTGCTACACATCTATGCCACAGGGATCCCATAATGCTAAGGAATTATTACAAACATGTCTTTAAGTTATTCTCTTGCCAAAGTGACAATATTACAGTGATGGTTTACCTTTAGACGGGTCTTCCCAAGAGTGTTTAATTCCAAAACATTTCTGCATTCCAAAAGCCTGTGTTAAATGGATGGAACACACGCTAACGCCATTCACTGTGTGTCTACAATGTGCGTCAGGTGTTTGGAAAGCATGCTCTCACTGGGCTTCCGGGTCTCTCCGCCAAAGGTGTGTCCTGCCCCCCGTGCGTGACATGGTGGAGCCAGGCCTACGTGCCCAATACACTTCTCTGTTACTATGGACACTGCTGATCGCCCCACAATGGAAGGACAGTCACAGTAACCATGGATGCCCACCCGCAGTCTCTCCCCATAGAGAGACACATAGCTCCCATGGGAGAGGCTGCATGCTGACTCCCTAGCTCAATATGAAAATAAGAAAGCCTTGTAGCCACAACTATATATGCCTCTGCACATTGGTGATCAAGCCACATCTCCCCCAAAACAGACCTCATATACTTGGCCCAAAAAAAAACAGACCATGATGTGGAAGGGATGCATGCAGTCATTGCCCACCCACAACAACAACAATGGCAGCACAGCTGATGTGTGTACCCTAGTGTAAAGTGAATCATAGGATCACACATCAACACCACAATACACAAATGAATACTAGCTTGCCATATATTGTCCGTGTGAGAGGCAAAAACCTTTTTGTTCATCAGTACACAAATAAACATTCAATCTTATTGGCCCCATTTTGCCTTTGGGTCCCAAACATTACCCTTTAGGAGTATGATATATTTTGAATTAAAAACATTTTTGGTAAGAAGCATATGGAAATCTACCATTCTTCTTAAGTCAAAAGGTATAAAGAGTGGGGGGCGCATGCACGGCGCAAAGAGACAGAAGCTTCTGTAAGAGCTCTGGCTAAAAGAGACTGTAATGGCTCCCACAAGGCTACCTCGCCACTTTTTTTCAACCCACAATACCTCACACCCCTGTGGGACTACAAGGTATGTCATCCAGCAAGAAATCTGAAGCCAGCATGACTAAAGATGGCGCCCAGGCCCAGCGCGACTCCGAGCCTCTGGCTTCACCACCTCTGGCAATCGATCAGCAGCGGGAGAATCGTGTGTACCCAATGCAGTTAACTAAAGCAGATTTTGAAGACAGCCTATCTGTTATGTATGAAAAACTGGCTGAGAAGTTTCAATCAGAACTACGTAAGACTACCAACACACTGATACTTGAAATCACAACATTGGGCATTCGCACTAATCTGAAAAAAAAAGACAATGAGTTGACTCTTGCTCACACAGATCTCCGTAGGGATTTTGAATCGCATTCATGCAATCCAAAGTGGAGGACCTGGACAATCGCAATTGCAGGAATAATCATTGGCTGAGGGGTATCCCTGAAACGGTCACAGACCTTGTGACAGCAGCGACCAAGTTATTCCATGCCCTCCTCCCTGACACCCGTACAAAAGCCTTTGTATGTGACAGGCTTCACTGGGCTTTGCGGCCAAAACCTCCAGTGGATAACCCCCCCTGTGATGTGATACTCTGCATGAAAGACTACCTAACTCGTGCGAAGTGAGCGAGTTACTGGGTGGTGATGGTGGTGGTGAAAGTAGAGTGTTAAAAGTAGAGAAGAGACGACGGGCACTAGAGGATAGAGTATTAATACGGGTGACAAAGTAGGTTTGTTTGGCAGCATGGAGGGAGGTATTTGTATTTTAAGAAGGCAGATTTATATTGGGTGAATGCATGCTGGGAGTTGGTGTTACGCAACACTCGCGCCAGTGCTATGTTTTAAGGTTTCTGGTGTTGTCGGTCTGCCAAGGTTGTAATAGTTGGGGGCCTGACATTTTGTGTGGTGAGAGGTACAAGAGAGTCCAGTGAGGATGAAAGTGAACTGTTGTAGATGGAGGGGGCAAGACGGGGGTGAGATTTTGTCATGGAGGTGGTCAGTTGCATAATAGAAAAGAGAAGGAATAAAGTGGCGAAGGATTCTGCGGGTAATTGTTTTCCGCTTGGTGGGACAGGTGGTTGGAGACAAGCAAAGTAATGAGGTTGGGGTCAGAGAGGAAAGGGGGTGTTGGTGAGGTTGTAGGGGGTGCAAAGATGGGAGCAAACAAGGTTGAGGGTATTACCGTCAGAGTGAGTGGGGGACTGTGTCCATTATGTAAGGTCAAAGGATGAGGTTAAGTTGAAAAGTTGGGATGCGGTTGGGCTGCTAACATTGGTGGGGATGTTGAAATCACCAAGGATAATGGTGGGTATTGCAGAAGAGAGAAAGTAGGGTAGCCAGGCAGAGAAGTCATCAAGGGAGCGTGACACTGGTCCAGGAGGCCGTTGGATCACGGCAATCCCTAGTGAAATGATAGAAAACAGACGAATACAATGTGTCTCAAAAGAGGAGTGGTAGACAGGACTTGAAAGGTGCTCAGTGGGGATAGACGCAAACCAACTCCACCTCCTTTCAGTCCACTGGGTCTGGGTGAGTGAGTCCAGTGGAGGCCTCCATGGGAGATGGCTGCAAGTGAGGCAGAATCTGTTTCTTGAAGCCATGTTTCTATGATTGCAAGAAGGTTAAGGGAATGGGAGACAAAAATATCTTGGACAGAAGTGAGCTTATTGCAGACAAAGCGGGCATTCCAGAGGGCACATGAGAAGGGCAGAGTGGTTTTTAGGAGAAGGGGGATCAAGATAAGAAAATTGCGGCTGAAGCTGCAGGAGGGAGGGTGCCGGGTGTGGGGGTGAGATACTGGAGGACTGGGATTAGGGGAGACCTCCCCAGAGGTTAGCAGAAGGATGGTGAGATGAGCAAGATGGGAGTGGGAGGTGTATGAGTGCACGCGCTTCCCTGTCTGTGTGTGTTTGGGTCAGCAGGAGGTGATGAGAGCAGTAGTAGGGAGAGGGTAGAAGTGATGGTGATGTGTACAAGTTTTGGGGTGGAGAAGAGGGGAGAGGAACTGAGAATTTAAAAGCAGAGGATACTAGTATGAGAAGGCAGAGTAGAGGGGACATATTAAAGAGTAGTGGGGATAGGATTCAGACTTGCAGGATCTCTTCCAAGGTAGTGGTTTGTGGTCAATCCAGAGTGAAGCAGAGTTCTTTGTGATCATGTCTTGCTGCTTTTGTGATCCTGCTTTAGTAAAACTGCTGTGTTCAACTGCTAATTACTCCTGCATAAAAATTACTCATGGCTGCAAAAATTACTCTGTTTAAACCCCCTGTCTCTGACTTCCCCCATGGGCCCAACTCAATTTGTACAGAGATGATCAAATGAGGAAATCTTTCACACCCCAATTAGGGACAGATGAGGAACACATGAAATTGGGGGGAGGAATGGCCAGAGAGACACAGGCCACAGTCATAAAGAGGAGTATCTCTTAGGTTCCAAAAGGAGGTGATAATCCATCTAACAAGTGGCCAAGTTACAAATTAAAACAAAAACTTAGATGCATACCCCAGTTAAAGCAAAGTTTTGCAAAGCTGAGAGACAGTTTTGAATTGCTTGATAGAGTGCTGCATACCTGTGTAGAAGCAGAAAAGGGTGTTGCGATGATACTGCTGTGTTCAACTGCTAATTACTCCTGCATAAAAATTACTCATGGCTGCAAAAATGACTGTTTCTGCTTGGGGCTATGAGGTTCTTTAAGTCTCTGGGCTTGTGGTAAAATGACTCTGGGTTTGGCTGAAAATGTCCCCGATAGGAGTGGGTCCTGTTTCAGGATCCCCCAATGCTTTTTTAAGACCTTTTCGATTAGCAAAGGCCTTATGATTTATATTTCATACAAAATGCTACTTGATAGTCATCCCTGCTCACACGGTTAGGCCGATGTTCCTCTCTACAGGCTTCCTCACTAGCCCCAATGGAATTTTTCTTGTAGGTGCTTCTGTCTGTACTTCTCAGACCATATGGATATGGTCATTATCATAACCTTTCTCCAGGAACTTTTTCCTCAATACAGCACTCTGCTCATCATAATCCTTAATTCACGTGCATCTAAGCCTACAAAATTGCCCCAAGTGGAAATTATGTATCCACCTGGGCTGATGGTTGCTGCAGGCGTGGAGATAAGAATTACTCACTGTGGGCTTAAAATGAGTCTTGGACACTATGGATGAACCCATGTCAACCATAAATTCCAAGTCAAGAAACACTAGGCTCTTTGTCAACCACATAGGTGAACTGAATCCCATAAGGATTACACTGGCAGTGCTGTGTGAATCCTTCCAACTGGGAATCCGTTCCTTTCCAGATAACTGTCATCAATGTATCGAGCAAAAAGAACCAAGTTCGCCCCATATGGGTGGTTGTTCCAAATATGGTGATGTTCCCAAAAACCCAATAAAAAGATTTGCATAGCTAGGGGCAAACCTGGCTACCATGGCTGTACCCTGTACAATTCACCTATCATGGAAAAATAATTATGAGTCAGTGAACTCAATGCAACAAACTATAAAAGCAATCTGGGCATAATGTAACTTCTTTCAATAGGAAATGCTGTACAGCCTGTAGCCCATACTCATGATTTAATAGATGGGTATGGGTATCCCTTGATGATTCATCTTTATACACATCTATAGCCATCTTGCCACTCATAGTTGGAAAGTACCTCTAGAATGGCCTATATGAAAAAAAAAAAAGCATTCCTGTGTGGTAAGGACTTTGATCCTTTTAGGGCCTGATCTAGGATTCCTTTTTAAGAGTCTCTTTGTATGATTCCACCGAGCCTTGAATTTTCTTTTGTCTCTTTAAAGACTGTCTTCAGGGGGCATGGCAGCAGTTTGGTCCCCTAGCTTTTTAGCAGATTTTCCTAAAATCAGAATACACAACCTCATGAAAGGTAGAGATGAAACTACCTCTTGCCCAGTGCGGGTGGAATATGGACTTCGGTTTAAGGCCCCGTTTATACCTATGCGAATTGGTTGCGGCTTAACCACTTAACGACCGCCCACTGTAAAAATACGTCGGCAGAATGGCACCGACAGGCAAAGTCACGTATATCTACGTGATTGCCTTTGTATAGTTGGGGGGTCCGATCGGACCCCCCTTCTTTACAGTGAGCGGTCGTTTTCCATTGGGGAGCGATCCGGGATGAGGGGACGGCCGTTCGATTCCGGCCACCCCCTCGCGATCGCTCCCAGCAAATGATATGCTTCCTCTGCTGTGTAAATGTAAACACAGGCAGAGGAAGTGATGTCATCTCTCCTCGTGTCGGTCTTTAAGATCCGGCGCGAGGAGTGAAGACCTCTCACAGTAAGTGCACCAACAGCCCACTTACACCAGTACACGTAGGCACATTTTTCACCCCCCAGTCACCCCCAGATCACCCCCAGTCACAGTGCACCGTTTGCAGTGGTCATTTTTTTACTGATCACTGCAATCAGTGTCATTTGTGACAGTAAAAAGTTGCAGGGCAGTTAGGTTTAGGTCCAGGGTAGCCCCCTAACCCCCCCTAATAAAGGTTTAACCCCTTGATCGCCCCCCAGGTAACCCTTTCACCCCCTAACGCCAGCGTCACTAAGCGATCGTATTTCCGATCGCTGTATTTAGTGCCAGTGGTGCCCTAGATAGCCAGTTATTTATTTTTTAGTTTCGCCGCAGGTTTTTATAGCGTCAGGTACCCCCATATACTATTTAACCCCCTGATTGCCCCTAGAGTTAACCCTTTCACCAGTGATCACCGTATAAGTTTTACTGGTGACACTGGTTAGCCGGTTAGTTATTTAGGTTACCCGTCAGGTTTTTATATAGCGACGGGTACCCCCATATATAACCTAATAAAGGTTTTAACCCCCTGATTGCCCCTAGTTAACGCTTTCACCAGTGATCACCATATAAGTTTTACGGGTGACGCTGGTTGGTTAGTTTGCTTTTTATAGCATCAGGGCACCCGCCGTAAATAACCCAATAAAGGTTTAACCCCCTGATCGCCCGGCGGCTGATATCAATTAGGTTTTAGCGCCAGAGAGGGTCTGCGTCGCCCCAGGCAGCGTCAGGTTAGTGCCAGTAACGCTAACACCCACGCGCAAAGCATACATGTCACGTACCTGACGGTGACGAGCCCGGTTAGCAGAGGGAGGCCTCCCTTACGGCTCCCACCGGCGGCCCCTGGTGGTATAACAGGAAGCACGGAGGTGGAAGGGGTACGAGTGCCTGGCAGGATCAAGAACTACCGCAGGTGATCAGGAACCAGCAGGTGAGGAGGCAGGAACCAGGAACTGCAGCAGGTGAGTGGACAGGAACCAGGAACTACAGCAGGTGAGTAGACAGGAACCAGGAACTCAGAAGATGACCCGGACCGGGAGGCACAGCAGGTAGACTGGAACCACTGGGCAGCAGCAGGTGAACAGGAACCAGCAGATAAGCAGACAGGAACCAGCAGATGAGCAGACAGGAACCAGCAGATGAGCAGACAGGAACCAGGAACTCAGCAGATGACCCGGACCGGGAGGCACAGCAGGTAAACTGGAACCACTAGGCAGCAGCAGGTGAACAAGAGCCAAGGTCAGGCAGGATCGTCAGACAAGCCGGGGTCGGGTAAACTGGCAGGCAGCGAGGCACAAAAGGATCAGGCAATACCAAAGTCAGAAAACAGGCCGATGGTCAGGTACAGGCAGATAGCAGGAGGGTCACAGGAAGCCGGGTCAGATACAGGTAAACAAGGCAGATCAGGTCACTTGGGATAAACGCTGTAGAGCAGACAGCAGGGACTGTCTGCAAGTGAGGAGTTTAAATAGCCCTTCGGGCGTCACCTGCGGGGGCGGGAACCAGGAAGTCAGAGCGTCTGTTCCTGACAGTGTTTCCATGACAATACACCTCCCTTAGTGGTATAGTATCTGAACAGATCTATACTAGCGTCCCCAGCGGTTTAGGGTTCCCAAAAACGCAGTGTTAGCGGGCGCAGCCCAGATACCTGCTAGCACCTGCGTTTAGCCCCTCCGCCCAGCCCAGCCCACCCAAGTGCAGTATCGATCGATCACTGTCACTTACCAAACACAACACACATAACTGCAGCGTTCGCAGAGACAGTCCTAATCCCTGCGATCGCTAACAGTATTTTTGGTAGCGTTTGATACATTTGCTGACAGTCAGGTGCTTTTTTTACCTGTGAATCTTACTAGTGTACCCCTAAATTTAGAGCCCAAAATGGCAAGACGAAGGTACACTAGTAAAGAGGCCTACGAGATTCTGAGCATGACAGATAGTGAAGAGGAGGTCACGCATCTGTCAGATTCAGGCTCAGAATATCTTCCCGTAGAAGACAGTGAAGTCAGCGGCTCCTCGTCAGATAGCTCTGACGACGAAGTGGAGGTCCCTGCTAAGGTCAGGCGTACCCGATCCCGATCTTCTGAGGTTGTTGAGGAGCAAGAACCGCAGGTCTCTCGTATCATGGAGCAGAGTAGTACTAGCGCCGCTATTCCTTCTGGTGAATTGGCAAGCACCAGCGGCCTAGTACAGCCTGGGCGTACATCCAGCACTGCAGTATCACATGGTGACGTGGCGAGTCCCATAAGTGCAGTTCAAGCTGGCGAGGTGGCAAGCACAAGTAGTGTCCCGCTGCCACCAAGAAGACAAAGGCAGGCCCGTCGTGCCCTTCCTGCAGAATTCGCCTATCCTGATTGGGTCCCCACCACTTCTGCAGAACCCGTACTTCCCCCATTCACTGCCCAACCCGGTATTCAGGTGGAAACAGCTGATTTTATGCCAATTGATTTTTATTCGCTGTTTTTCACGGAAGATCTCTATAGATCTATTGTGGACCAGAGTAATTTATATGCTGGTCAATTCATCGCCGCTAACCCCCAGTTGCCTTCCATTGCCAAAGATTGGAAACCAATTACGGTTTCTGAATTTAAGACCTTTCTGGGCCTTTCCCTCAACATGGGCACACATAAATTCCCGTCATTGCGTGCTTATTGGTCCACGCACCCAATTGACCACATGCCCGTGTTCTCTGCCTCCATGCCCAGGACACGATACGAGCAGATTTTGCGGTTCATGCACTTCAACGACAATGAACTTTGTCGTCCACGTGGAGACCCTGAAAACGACCGGCTCTATAAAATTCGGCCCCTCATAAACCACTTCAACGAATGTTTTGCAGCCTTGTTTATTCCCGATCAAGTTGTCTGCGTTGAAGAGTCCCTGATTAAATTTTCTGGCCGCTTGTCTTTCAAGCAGTACCTTCCCAGCAAGCGTGCCAGATACGGGGTCAAGCTCTATAAGTTCTGTGACAGGGCAACAGGCTATGTATGAAGCTTTACGGTTTATGAGGGAAGAGACAGACAGGTTGAGCCGGTCAACTGCCCGGATTACACAGGGAGCGCTGGCAAGATAGTGTGGAAATTGGTGTCACCCTTATTCGGAAAGGGGTACCACTTGTATGTGGACAATTATTACACGAGCGTGCCACTGTTTAGTCATTTGTTTGATCATCAGATTGGAGCATGTGGCACCGTGCGACCTAATCGCCGGGGCTTTCCCCAGCGGCTTGTAGATGCCCGTCTTAAGCTGGGGGGAGAGAGCCTGCTTGAAGTGTAATAACTTGCTCGCTATGAAGTGGAGGGACAATAAGAATGTTTTCCTTCTTACCTCCCTTCATGCAGACACGACAGTCCAAATTCCTACGGCGACTGGTGTTGTGGAGAAACCCCTCTGTGTCCACGAATATAACCAAAATATGGGAGGGGTGGACCTCAACGACCAGTTGTTGGCGCCGTATCTAATTGACCGTAAGGCGAGACGCTGGTACAAAAAAGTGTCTTTATCCTTATTCCAATTGGCTTTGCTGAACGCTCATGTGCTATACAGAGCTTCAGGCAGGACTTTATCTCTTCTAAAATTCCAGAATGAGATGGTCACAGACCTCCTGTATCCAGGCGGTTCTGCACCTCACCATCCCCAACCAAATGCAGTAAGCCGGCTGCATGAGAGGCATTATCCGTATGCCCTCCCGAGTACCCCTACCCAACGAACCCCCCAAAAAAGATGTGTCTGTAGCAAGCGCAGATTTAGGCGTGACACCTGTGTTTTTTGTCCACTCTGTCCTGACAAACCTGGCCTTTGCCTTGGTGAATGTTTTGAACGCTACCACTCAAAAGTGAAGTTTTAGCGTAGGGTACAGCATTTCACAGACTAGGACACACTTACACAGGGTCTCCCTAGATGCCATTACATTTTGAGAGACCCGAACCATTACAGTTGTTAAAGTTACAAAAAAAAGTGTAAAAAAGAAAAAAAATACGTAAAAAACAAAACACAAAAAAAATTTAAAATAAAAAAACCAAAAATAGTTGTCGTTTTATTGTTCTCTCTCTCTCTCTCTCTCTCTCTATTTTCTCTCTATTGTTCTGCTCTTGTTTACTGTATTCTATTCTGCAATGTTTTATCATGCTTGCTTTTCAGGTATGTAATTTTTTGTTTTCAGGTGCACCATTCAGCTGCAGCGCGGAATTATTTATCTTGACAGCAACAGCGTTTGCTCCCACGATACATAAATCCGTGACTCCAGTGCTGTAGGAGGTGATTTCACCACCACAGTTAAAAAAAAAAAGAGCATATATGCCGAAGCATGGGGGCAGCAGGGGCGGAGGAGCGATTTTTGCTCCTAATGCCACGTACATACGGTCGAAATTCCGACGGAGGCTTGCCCGTGGAAAAGTCCGACCGTGTGAACGCGGCATAACTTTTTTGCGGGAGGATGACCCCATGCTTCGGCATATATATATATTTTAGGCACAGGTTGCGTTAAAAAAATGTTTTATTTTTTACTAGGTTTTGTTTTGGTATTTGCTTTGCAGGTATGGTAAGGTCTTACTGTTGTACTGTAATGTTACTTTGTTTTAATGTTAACCATCATTTGCTTAGCAGGTACGCCATTCAGTTGCAGAGCGGATCTATTTATCTTGACAGCAACAGCGTTTGCTCCCACGATACATAAAGCCGTGACTCCAACGCTGTAGGAGGTGATTTCACCACCACAGTTAAAAAAAAGAGCATATATGCCGAAGCATGGGGGCAGCAGGGGCGGAGGAGCGATTTTGCTCCTAATGCCGCGTATATACGGTCGAAATTCCGACGGAGGCTTGCCCGTGGAAAAGTCAGACCGTGTGTACACGGCATAACCTTTTATGCCGCGTACATACGGTCGAAATTTCGACGAAGGCTTGCCCGTGGAAAAGTCAGACCGTGTGTACGCGGCATAACTTTTTTGCGGGAGGATGCCCCCATGCTTCGGCATATATAAATGGTGCATGTATGCCCATCATTAGAAGTGGGTGGATGAAGGAAGGTATTTTAATGGTGGGCATACCCACCGATCAATCTCTTTTTTTCGTTCAGCCAACAGGCTGCATGAAAAAAAAGATTACAATACATGTCCAACAAGGACCAGCAATGTACTGGTATGTTGCTGGATTTTGAATGTTTATACCAGAATGATGCCTGCGGGTTTAGGTATCATCTTGGTATCATTCTTTTCACCCAGTGGCCGGCTTTCATGTAAAAGCAATTCTAGCAGATAATTAGCCTCTAGACTGCTTTTACAAGCAGTGGGAAGGAATGCCCCCCCCCCCCCCGGATATAAACCGCGCCATTGGGAAAGCATTTTATCACACCGATCTTGGTGTGGTCAGATGCTTTGAGGGCAGAGGAAAGATTTAGGGTCTAACCCCCCAATTTTTTTCAAAAGAGTACCTGTCACTACTTATTGCTATCATAGGGGATATTTACATTCCCTGAGATAACAATAAAAATGGTAAAAAAAAAAAAAAAAAATATGGAAGGAACAGTTTAAAAATAAAATAAAAAAGCAAAATAAATAATAAAAAAAAAAAAAAGCACCGCTGTCCCCCCCTGCTCTTGCACAAAGGCGAACGCAAGCGTCGGTCTAGTGTCATATGTAAACAGCAATTGCATCATGCATGTGAGGTATCACCGCGAAGGTCAGATCGAGGGCAGTAATTTTAGCAGTAGACCTCCTCTGTAAATCTAACGTGGTAACCTGTAAAGGCTTTTAAAAATGAATGTAGTTTGTCGCCGCTGCGCGTTTGTGCGCAATTTTAAAGCATGTCGTGTTTGGTATCCATGTACTCGGCCTAAGATCATCTTTTTTTATTTCATCAAACATTTGGGCAATATAGTGTTTTTTAGTGCATTAAAAATAAAAAAAAGTGTGTTTTTCCCCCAAAAAAATGCGTTTGAAAAATCGCTGCGCAAATAGTGTGTGGAAAAAAAAAAATGCAACACCCACTATTTTAATCTGTAGGGCCTTTGCTTTAAAAAAATATATAATGTTTGGGGGTTCAACATAATTTTCTTGCAAAAAAAAAATGTTTTCATGTAAACAAAAAGTGTCAGAAAGGGCTTTGTCTTCAAGTGGTTAGAAGAGTGGATGTAAGCTTCCTAATGTTGTGTATAAAATGCCAGGACAGTTCAAAACCCCCCAAATGACCCCATTTTGGAAAGTAGACACCTCAAGCCATTTGCTGAGAGGCATGTTGAGCCCATTGAATATTATTATTTTTTGTCCCAAGTGATTGAATAATGACAAAACGAAAAAAAAAAAATGTACAAAAAGTTGTCGCTAAATTATATATTGCTCAAACATGCCATGGGCATATGTGGAATTGCACCCCAAAATACATTCTGTTTCTTCTCCTGAGTACGGGGATACCACATGTGTGAGACATTTTGGGAGCCTAGCCGCGTACAGGACCCCGAAAACCAAGCACCGCCTTCAGGATTTCTATGGGTGTAAATTTTTGATTTCACTCCTCACTGCCTATCACAGTTTCGGAGGCCATGGAATGCCCAGATGGCACAAACCCCCCCCAAATGACCCCATTTTGGAAAGTAGACACCCCAAGCTATTTGCTGAGAGGTATGTTGAGTATTTTGCAGATCTCGCTTTTTGTCACAAAGATTTGAAAATTGAAAAAAAATAAAAAAAATAAATAAATGTCTTTCTTCATTTTCAAAAACAAATGAGAGCTGTAAAATACTCACCATGCCTCTCAGCAAATAGCTTGGGGTGTCTACTTTCCAAAATGGGGTCGTTTGTGGGGGTTTTGGGCTATCTTGGCATTTTATGGCCTTCAAAACTGTGATAGGTAGTGAGGAGTGAAATCAAAAATTTGTGCCCTTAGAAATCCTGAAGGCGGTGCTTGGTTTTTGGGGCCCCGTACGCGGCTAGGCTCCCAAAAAGTCCCACACATGTGGTATCCCCGTACTCAGAAGAAGCAGCAGAATTTATTTTGGGGTGCAATTCCACATATAACCATGGCATGTGTGAGCAATATATCATTTAGTGACAACTTTTTGTACATTTATTTTTTTTTTTGTCATTATTCAATCACTTGGGACAAAAAAAATAAAAATATTCAATGGGCTCAACATGCCTCTCAGCAATTTCCTTGGGGTGTCTACTTTCCAAAATGGGGTCATTTGGGGGGGGTTTGTACTGCCCTTCCATTTTAGCACCTCAAGAAATGAGATAGGCAGTCATAAATTTAAAGCTGTGTAAATTCCAGAAAATGTACCCTAGTTTGTAAACGCTATAACTTTTGCGCAAACCAATAAATATACGCTTATTGACATTTTTTTTACTAAAGACATGTGGCTGAATACATTTTGGCCTAAATGTATGACTAAAATTGAGTTTATTCGATTTTTCTTATAACAAAAAGTAGAAAATATCATTTTTTTTCAAAATTTTCGGTCTTTTTCCGTTTTTAGATCGCAAAAAATAAAAATCGCAGAGGCAATGAAATACCATTAAAAGAAAGCTCTATTTGTGGGAAGAAAAGGACGCAAATTTCGTTTTGATACAACATTGCATGTCCGCACAATTTACAGTTAAAGCAGCGCAGTGCAAAATTCTGAAATCACCTCTGGTCCTCTAGCTACCAAATGGTCCGGGGCTTAAGTGGTTAAACCGCATCCAAGTCGCAAAACATTTTAAAATAAAATATATTGATTTCAATGAGGCTAGTTCATATATGTGCGATGCATTCGCACTGCCCAAAAAAGTGTGCATTTTCTAGGCATTGTGGTGCGAATTGTCTGCCCATTTATGTTCTATGGGAACGCATCTGATTGGCAGATGTGTTGCGTTCTGAACACAGTACGTATGAATCATGAGGGGGAACTCCACGGCAAATTTTAAATAAAAAAACCGGCATGGGTTCCCCTCCAGGAGCATACTAGGCCCTTAGGTCTAGTATGGATTTTAAGCGGAACCCCTACGCTAAAAAAAAACGGTGTGGTGGGTCCCCCCAAAATCCATACCAGACCCTTATCCGAGCATGCAGCCTGGCCGGTCAGGAAAGGGGATGGGGACGAGCGAGCGCCCCCCTCCTGAACGGTAAGAGGCTGCATGCCTTCAGCATGGGGGTGGGTGCTTTGGGGCAGGGGGGCCCCCTGCGGCCCCCCATCCCAAAGCACCTTGCCCCATGTTGATGAAGACAAGGGCTTCTACCGACAACCCTGGCCGTTGGTTGTCGGGGTCTGCGGGCAGGGGACTTATCGGAATCCGGGAGCCCCCTTTAATAAGGGGGCCCCCAGATCCCATCCCCCAACCTTAGTGAATGAGATTGGGGTACATCGTACCCCTACCCATTCACCTGGTGGACAAAAAATGTCAATAAAAAAACACACTACACAGGTTTTTAAAATTTATTAGGCAGCTCCGGGGGTCTTCTTCCGACTTTGGGGTCTCTTCTTCTGCTCTCTGGTGTTGTCTCTGCGCTTTTTGGTTCTTCTCCCGCTCTCCGGTGCCTTCTTCCTTCTGCCGTGCGCCTCCACTATCTTCTTCCAGCTCTTTTGCTACCGGCGGCCCGGTCTTCTCCGTAGTCTTCTTCCCTCTTCTCTTCTTCGATGTTGACACGACGCTGCCTCTCGCTGTAATGCCGTGTGTGCGGTGCGCAACGACTTATATAGGCATGGGGCGTGGTCACCGGGTGATGCCACCTGGTGAACCCGCCCCCGTATGACGTCAGTCCCATCATTCCCCGGAACTGTAACGTCACCGAGGGGCATCACTCGGTGACCACGCCCCATGCCTATATATATCGCTGCGCACCCGGCATTGCAGCGGGAGGCAGCGTCGTGTCAACATCGAAGAAGAGAAGAGGGAAGAAGACCGGCCGCCGCTAGCAAAAGACTTGGTAGACGATGGCGGAGGCGCCCAGCAGAAGGAAGAAGGCCCCAGAGAGCGCGGAGACTACACCGGAGAGCAGAAGAGACCCCCGAAGTCAGAAGAAGACCCCCAGAGCTGCCTAATAATAAATTACTTCAAAAACCTGTGTAGTGTGTTTTTTTTTTATTGACATTTTTTTTCCACCAGGTGAAAGGGTGGGGGTACGATGTACCCCATACTCGTTCACATAGTTTTGGGGGGCTATTAAAGGGGGCTTCTGAATTCCGATAAGCCCCCCGCCCGCAGACCCCGACAACCAACGGCCAGATTTGTTGGGTAGAGGCCCTTGCCCTCATCAACATGGGGGCAAGGTGCTTTGGGGTGGGGGGGCCGCAGGGCGCCCCACTGCCCCAAAGCACCCACAGCACCCACCCTCCCATGTTGAGGGCATGCGGCCTGGTACGGTTCAGGAAGGGGGGTCACTCGCTTGTCCCCACCCCCTTTACTGACCGGCCAGGCTGCGTGCTCGGATAAGGGTCTGGTATGGATTTTGAGGGCACCCCCATGCCGTTTTTTCGGCGTAGGGGTTCCGCTTAGCATAAAATCCATACCAGACCTAAGGGCCTAGTATGCTCCTGGAGGGGAACCCATGCCGATTTTTATTTAAAATTTGGCGTGGAGTTCCCCCTCATGATAACAGCGGCTTCCCTCCCCTCTCCTCTCCCAGGTCAGCAAATCCGCAGCTAGAACGCAGACGAACCGCTGAACCACTGATTGATATCTTGCCAATGACTCCAGAGCTCAAAAACGCAACGCACAAGTGTGAATCCAGCCTAAATGAGGTGTGTTGGGTGGGACCTGTACTCACTTAGCCCAACCCTTTAAAACCTAGGTTGCTTTCATCTCTTCCTATGCCTCCCTCAGACCAGAGTTCTTCTAACATGAGTAGCGCTTCCTGAAGTTCTACAGGCTCTGCCCTTCTTTTTCTCCTTTGTGGCAAAAAATATTACTCTTTCATTCATGGACGGACACAGCTTCCTATTAACACGTGGGTATTATCCTTCATTTAGGAGTGACTAGACCGAAAACGTATAGAAAGTGTTAACACACCACACCTTATACAGCACCGCCCAGGGGTGGACCCTCTGGGTATAATCCCTCTCTGCACCTCGCAGATCAGTTTTTTTCTGCCTAGCATAGGAGAAGGACATGGCTCCCTTCAGGCCCATTGGTCCCGGGGTTTTTTTTCTACGTTTTCTACGTTTTTTTGTTCCTGGGATGTTCGATCAACTTCCGACTGGGTGACAGGCTGGATCCCCGATCCTTGTAGTCTCCCCAGTTTCGGCCATCGAGCGTGTGCCGACCCTAGCTACACGCTGGGTTTTCCACGACATGCCCGTCGCTCCACGGGTGACCGGTGAGCTTCGCGCTCCAGGGCATGCATATGATCAGTCTCTATGGCGCAATCACAGCATGCCGGGCCGACAGTCACCTCCGTGTGCGGATGATGATTTGTCCTGAATGTCTTCCAGCATAATCCACGCAGGAAAGGTAAGTAGCTCCCCTGCTTCGGCAGGAAGACTTGACTGGACATTCCTGGAGAGATCAAGTAAGTGGTTTTACCCTTTCTTTCCTCTCTCCCTGCCTTCCCTCCTCCCTGGGGGGCTCCATCTGGAGCGGGGCTGCGCTGTAGACTGTCATTAATATGTCAATGTGCTGCTTTACCTGTGTGTTTTCTCCCTCCATGCTGTCGGCGGCCATTTTCTTGTGGTCCACGCCGGTTTTGGCCTCTATCTATAGCTCAGCGGCCATTTTCTTGTGGTCCGCTCCTGCCTCTGTCGTCTGTTCGGCGGCCATTTTCTTGTGGTTCACCTCCTGTATGGATCTACCGCCGCTCGGCGGCCATTTTCTTGTGGTTCGCGGCCGCTTTGGCCTCTGTCGACTGCTCTGCGGCCATTTTCTTATGGTCCACACTGTTCTTCAGCACGGCCACTCGGCAGCCATTTTGTGGAACTCTTTGGCCTCTAGGGTGCCTTCTACAGGCACACAGGTATACAGACACATGCTGATGAGATCAGACTGACACGGGCAGTGGTGGGAGAGCATCTCTGGCCGGAGCAGACGACAGCAGTAGCGGTACCGTTCCAAGAGTGGTGACTCCTCTGGGAGACCTCTGCATCTCTGTAGCAGCTAGGAGGGTGTCCTATGGATACCTTGCCTGGAGTCCCTGTGTGTGTCAGCGCGTGGGTCAGCATGACGTCAGAAGCAGACATCTTTTCCCCTGAAACACCTGAGGGGCGCTATGTCGGCAATCCTGTAGGCTTTGTTGCCAAGGTGGAAGAGGCGCATGAGAAGACGGGGGGCAGGAAACTCCCCCTTCCCCCGCCATCTTCTGGGGATAATTCTGATGCAGAACCAGGCCCGGCTGTAGCTCATGGAAAACGGCGGTCCCCTTTGGGTTCCGTAAGCCGGCCCGCACTGCTATGGTGATTCCTTGTGTGTCTTATCTTGATAAGCTTTTATACAAGGAGTGGGAAAACCCACTGAAGGTTTTTTTGCAGCCCCGGTACCCCTTTGAGGAGAGTTTCCTGGAAAAATGGTCCTCTCCCCCGATAGTGGACCCCCTGTGTCCAGACTTATCAAGGGGGCTCCTGTCTTCAAGGACCCTGTGGACAAGAAGGCTGAGGCACTTGCTCGCTACCTATACACTGTGGTGGGTCCAGCATTGGCTGAAGCTTTGGTGTCTCAGACACTTGAGTGGGCAAAGATGCTACTCCAGGTGTTTAAGGCACGGGAGGCTCCTCTGAATGAGGTAACTTTGGCCGACCAGTTGGTACATGTCCTTAAGTTTGTCTGCGAATCAGACATGGATACTATCCCCTTGCTGCCTAGAGCCTCGGGTTATGCGGTGGTGTTAGGCCACCTGGTTTGGCTAAGTGCTGGTCTACGGACCAAAAAACATCCAAGAGCGTCTTATTGGACCTGCCCTTTAGCGGTGACAGTCTTTTTGGAGCCTCTCTGGATGACATTAAAGATGCCACAGGAGGTAAGAGCTTGCTGCTCCCGAAATCCAAATAGAGGTAAGGAGCCACACCATAGGCTAGGGCTCTCTTTGACTGCGCACAAGTGGTCTTTTGTCCGCCTAGTGCGGCAAGTAAACAACCCCAGGCCGATAAAGCGCCTGCTGAAGGGCAGAAGCATCCCTGGGTTTGCATGCCCAACATTGCTTGACAGATTTTTTCCCTTTAAACTGCCAGCTTCAGCCAACTCGTCGAAGTCCTATATGGAGCGGTTCAAGACCTGCTGATACGGACGGTGGTCCTTCCTGTCTCGGTACAGGAAAGGACTCAGGGGTTCTACTCTAATCTGTTCGTAGTGCTGAAGACGCTCTGTTGTCGCTGCCCTCCATCTATGGGATTTTCCGGCATCCTTGATCATCAAGGACGCATGCTTGCATGTTACCATGTGCACCAGACATCAGAGATTTCTGCATTTGGCGGCCGGGGAAGACCACTACCAATGGTGGCTCTTCCCTTTGGCCTGGCATCGGCACCAAGGGTGTTCACCAAGGTGCTTGCCCCGATTCTGGCCCTACTACTAAGACAGCGTGGCATCGCTATCATGGGTAACTTGGACGTTCTTCTGAGGGCCGCCTCAAACTCAAAAATAGAGGTGAGCGTGTCTATAACCTGTCAGTCCCTCCGTTTCTTTGTTGGGTGCTGTACACTCAGAAGTCGGTATCGCTACTGTCTCAACTCCTAGTGTATCTAGGGTTGATTCTGGCAAAAGTTTTTTTCTCCCTATGGGAAGGTTGCAGACCCTTTCGGGCTGCGGTGCGGCAGTTGACATCCCAAAGAGGGTTGTCACGCCACTTTTTCAGGCGAGTCCTGGGCTTCATGGTGGTCTCCTTCGAGGCAGTACCATATGCACTATTTCATACGCAAGTGTTACAGAAGGTAATTCTGTCCAGAGGGTCAAGTGCCCTTCATCCCTGGATTGTCAAAATCCGGGTGAGCCACCTAGTCAGAACCTCCCTAGTTGGTGGCCGAAATCACCGGCACTTCAAGTCGTTCCTTCCTTTTTACTGGATGGTCGTCACGGCGGACGCCTGTCTTTCCGGTTGGACAGGAGTCTGGGGAGCTCAGTCAACCTGGGTCGCTGGACTCCGGAGGAATCCCACTTGCCGATCATTGTCCTGGAACTCCGGGCGATCTGGCTTTGCCTCTCCTCATGGTCTCAGAGGCTACAGGGACTTCCAGTTGGACAAACACCACAGTGGTGGCGTATGTCAATCATCAAGGAGGAACAAACCGCTCTGCTGCAGCATCGGAGGTCGCTCACCTCCTAAGGGGGGGCAGAAAGGAGCATACCAGGCCTGTCGGCCATATACATTCCGGGTGTGGGAAACTGGCAGGTGAACTACCTGAGTTGCTAGATGCTGGACCAAGGAGGCGTTTCAGCTCCTTTACCAGAGGGGAGGCACGCCAGTCGTATATCTCCTGGCTTCTCGACTCAATCGGAAGGTATTGAGGTTTGTGGCCAGGTCAAGCGACCCATGGGTAAACACGACAGATGCGTTGATGGCACCGTGGAGTCAGTACCGGCTAATCTATGACTTTCCTCCTCGGAAGCTCCTTCCTCAGCTGCTTCGCAGACTGGAGACAAAGAGGATTCCAATGGTCACAATTGCTCTGGATTGGCCTCGACGTCCTTGGTACGCCGATCTAGTGCATCTGGTAGCAGAACGCCTTTTTGACATCTACCGCTAAGAAGGACCTGCTGTCGCAAGGTCCCATACGCCATCCTGTTTTTTACAGTCACTGGCTTAACGGCATGGCTTGAGAGCCAGGTGCTAAGAGACCGGGGCCTGTCAGACTCGGTGATCTCTACCATGAGGAGTGCTCGGAAATCATCCCCTAGGAAGATTTACCATCACACTTGGAAGACCTACATATTCATTTGTGAGGAAATGAGGTGGCATCCGCGTACTTATTTGGTTCCAGAGTCCTGCTGTTCTTAAGCAGGGAACAGTCCAAAAATGTTACTTTAAGTACAATTAGGGGGCGGGTATCTGCCCTGGCTGTCCTTTTCAACGACCCCTGGTGGCTCACTCTCTAGTGAGAACGTTGGTACAGTGGGTTCGGAAGCGTCCGGTCCACCCTCCACTACCTCCGTGGGGCTTGTGTAGCAGACGTCCTTTTGGCGACTACCACTACGAGAGGACCTGCTGTCGCAGGGTCCCATATGCCATCCTGCTTGCAGTCAATGGCTTTAATGGCATGGCTACAAGGATAGGTGGTGCTGCGTCCCCAGCCTTCTTTTCTTCCTAAGGTAGTTTTTGACCTTCCATCTCCAGGAAGACGTTGTACTGCCATCCTTGTGTCCTGATCCGTCGTATCCTAAGGGGACAACATTGTATTTCTTGGGCGCTGTCCGAGCTCTGAGAGCATCAAGCGTCTGTTTCACAAGGTGTGTAAGGCGGCGACCTGCTCGTCCGTTCACACTTTCACTAAACTTTACAAGTTGAGGTGTGTGCATCTTCGGATGCTTCTTTCGGCCGCAAGGTATTGCAGGCGGCTGTTTAGAGTTTCAACTCCTCTATTGAGGAGCTCTGTCTTGTTTTGGGGTGTTTTAATGCTGTTCCCACACCTCGTTTTTGACACTGCTTTGGGACGTCCCACTTGTCAATAGGAAGCTGTGTCCGTCCATGAACAAAAGAGTAAATAGGATTTTTGTACTCTCCGTAAAATCCTTTTCTCTGAGTTCATGGACGGACACAGCACCCACCCCTCCGTTTTTAAGTTTGTACTGCTTTTTGATGAACTGATTTGCGAGGTGCAGAGAGAGGGATTATTCCCAGAGGGTCCGCCCCCTGGGCGGTGCTGTATAAGGCATGGTGTGTTAACACTTTCTACAAGTTTTCTGCCTAGTCACTCCTAAATGAAGGATAATAGCCACTTGTCAATAGGAAGCTGTGTCCGTCCATGAACTCAGAGAAAAGGATTTTACAGTAAATACAAAAATCCTATTTTTCAGTGTTAACGTGGATGTAAACTTTTACATATACCCAGTGAAGTGAACAGCCTCAGATGATACACAGAGATGAAACAAATCCTGCAACATAAGTTTTACATGTATATCGGCTGTCTTTAGCTTTATATACTATTTAGAAAGTGCACGTCACGTTGGCTTTGTAGCAAAATGACTTAGGACTGACCATTTTTCTTTTCCTTTGTTGTTGGTGGACACATGTCTCCCCATGACCTCATTGGTGTTTGGTCCTGCCCAGTGCAGACTGTGAAGAGGAGGGATCTATACTCACTAATCGCATATAAAAATGGTCCCCTCAGCATGTTGGATTAGCACTGAGGAAGGGAGCTTGCCTCCTGAAACGCGTCGGCTTTCCAACCATAGAGATGTCCTCCTCGTTACTGGAGCTGTAAATGACATGCGTTTTATTTTTCTATGTTTGAGTATGCATTTGCCGTTTTTAATAATTTCTAAGGTGTCTTGGGTAATGCACTAGATGTTTGTGCCCTTCTTTTATCTGTTTTTAGTGTTTTGGAATCTCCCTGCTCAAGGAGAGCAGGATCACTTAATTACCAGCTTCAACAGAGTGTGCTCTGCGGTTTGACAGTCTTTTGGATGTGTGTGTGTGTGTGTGTGTGTGTGTGTGTGTGTGTATATGTGTGTGTATATATATATATATATATATATATATATATACTGCTCAAAAAAATGAAAGGAACACTTTGAAAACACATCAGATCTCAACAGGGCAAAATCTCATGCTGGATATCTATACTGATATGGACTGGGTAATGTGTTAGGAATGAAAGGATGGCACATCATTTGATGGAAATGAAAATTATCTACCTACAGAGGGCTGAATTCAAAGACACCCCAAAAATCAAAGTGAAAAAAAATATGCGGCCAGCTAGTCCATTTTGCTGAAATTTCATTGCAACAATTCAAAATGGTCCTCAGTAATTTGTATGGCCCTAAGTGCTTGTATGCATGCCTGACAACATCAGGGCATGCTCCTAATGAGACGACGGATGGTGTCCTGGGGTATTTCCTCACAGATCTGCACCAGAGCATCACTGAGCTCCTGAACAGACTGAGGTGCAACCTGGCGGCACCGGATGGACTGAAACATAATGTCCCCGAGGTGTTCTTTTGGATTTAGGTTAGGTGAGCGTGGGGGCCATTCAGTGGTATCAATTTCTTCATCCTCCAGGAACTGGCTGCATGCTCTCGCCACATGAGGCCAGGCATTGTCGTGCACCAGGAGGAACCCAGGACCCACTGCACCAGCGTAGGGTCTGACAATGGGTCCAAGGATTTCCTCCCGATACCTAATGGCAGTCAGGGTGCCATTGTGTAGCCTGTAAATGATATGCCTCCCAGACCATCACTGACCCACCAACAAACCGGTCATGCTGAACAATGTTACAGGCAGCATAAAGTTCTCCGTGGCTTCTCCAGACCCTTTCACGTCTGTCACATATGCTCAGGGTGAACCTGATCTCATCTGTGAAAAGCATGGGGCACCAGTGGCGGACCTGCCAATTCTGGTGTTCAATAGAAAATGCCAATCAAGCTCCACAGTGTCCGGCAGTGAGCACACTAGAGGACGTCGGGCCCTCAGGCCACCCCCATGAAGTCTGCTTCTGATTGTTTGGTCAGAGACATTCACACCAGTGGCCTGCTGGAGGTCATTTTGTAGGGCTCTGGCAGTGCTCATCCTGTTCCTCCTTGCACAAAGGACCAGAATACCGGTCCTGCTGATGGGTTAAGGACCTTCTACGGCTCTGTCCAGCTCTCTTAGAGTAACTGCCTGTCTCCTGGAATTTCCTCCATGCTCTTGAGACTGTGCTGGAAGACACGGCAAACCTTCTGGCAATGACACATATTGATTTGCCATCCTGGAGGAGTTGGACTGCCTGTGCAACTTTTATAGGGTCCAAGTATCGCCTCGTGCTACCAGTAGTGACACTGACCCTAGCCAAATGCGAAACTAGTGAAAAACAGTCAGAAAAGATGAGTAGGGAAAAAAAATTACAGACACCTCCACCTGAAAAAACATTCCTGTTTTGGAGGTTTTCTCATTGCTGCCCATCTAGTGAACCTGTTGTTAATATCAATTAACAGCAAAGCAGCTGAAACTGATTAACAACCCCCTCTGCTACTTAACTGACCAGATCGATATCCCAGGAGTTCTTTTTTTTGAGCAGTGTATATAAAATGTGTGTGTGTGTATATGTATTTAAAGGTAAGGCAAAACAGCACAGCTGCAGTCTTTCAGTACATACAATCAGGCCTTCTGTCAGGGAAATAGCCGAAGAAGGACTGGCAATTCTGCCCAAGACAATCATGGCCGCCATGGTGCACAGCATGACTAAGGTGGGCGGTACTTCCTCCTTGTAACCTGAACAGATCACATGACTAACTTCCTGGTCTATTTAAGCCTGCTGCTGGAGCTGCTCATTGCTGGATTATCTCTTCAGTCTCCTGTGTACCTTGACCTTGTCTCCTGATCAGTGCTTATCCGTTGTGACCCGGCTTGCCTCGACCTTGCTTCCTGATCTCCTGTGTTTGACCCTCGGCCTGCTTCTGGACTCTGCTTCTGCTTCCTGACCACCCGGCTTGACCCTCGGCTTGTACCTGGACCCTGCACGTGTATGACCTTGGCTCACCCCTGTATATGCTCTGGACTGATCTCCTGTGTTTGACCCCCGGCCTGGCTTCCTATATCTCCGTTCATCTGAATATAACAAGCTCAGTTCTGCCTGCCTCCGCCATCCCTCAGTGGCTGAGCTCATCAGACTGCAAGCAAGCACCTGGCCAACCGTGCTTCTCTGGGCACCGCGCTCCCTGTTCCCAACTCCAGGGTCGCGCTGCACTCAGCCGCAAGGGGAGCCCTCTTAGCATCTCGATCTCCATACTCGTTCCTGACACCTTCCCAAACGGCCATATATAGACGAGTTCAAGGAATGCTGTACTTAAAATGATTAATTCAGGTATATTCATATACAAATAAATTACATATCGTCCAGTAAAACAGTTTTGTGCTGTAAAGCTTGCGCCCTTCTTCAGGTTAGAACAAATATGTAATGGCAATAGATTTACATCTTTATATAGACACATTGCACACACCATAAATCAATTAGGTAGTCATTAGACAATTAATACGTCTATTTCCCAAAGACAACCTCTGGATATGATGCTGAGCACGTGCACTCAACTTCTTTGGTTGACCATGTTGAGGCCTGTTCTGAGTGGAACTTGTCCTGTAAAACTGCTGTATGGTCTTGACCACCGTGCTACAGCTCCGTTTCAGGGTCTTGGCAATCTTCTTATATCCTAGGCCATCTTTATGTAGAGCAACAATTTTTTGCCATGAGGTGCCGTGTTGAACTTCCAGTGACCAGTATAAGAGAGTGAGAGTCAGAGTGATGACACCAAATTTAACACACCTGCTCCCCATTCACACCTGAGACCTTGTAACACTAACGGGTCACATGACACCAGAAAGGGAAAATGGCTAATTGGGACCAATTTGGACATTTTTCCCTTAGGGGTATACTAACATTTGGATATGATCCATGGTTGTGAGGTCCTAAAAAGGTTAAATTTAAAAAAAAAGTAATTTTTTTTTTTTGTATTTATTATTGATCTGATCAAACCAATCTGTTATGTATGGTTCTACCCTTACGATGTGAGGAAAAAAGGAGGATTAATCAATTCAGTAGTTTGAGAAAAAAATATATTTAAATGTGCGCCAATGTTTTTTAATATTATGTACTCAAAATTAATGTGAATGATATTGGGCCTATTTGCCATTTGGTAGGCTTTTAGTGATTTATACACAAAACCTACTGACCGTAATCACCTTTTCATTATCAAAGTTTTCAACCCCCTGGGTGTTTAAATCTCTCCCAGAAAGCCAGCTAGTAAAGGTTAATAGAATTGTCAGTGATCAAGCAGACCAAGAGAAACACCTTGATGAAATGGAGAGTAAGTGAAGACAGAGGGGTTATCCATTGCAGGTTACAAGAGGAGAGAGGGTTGAAATGGCCAATAAAAGAAATCTTGTATGGATGTCTCTCTGAGAATAGGAGGAAGCTATGATTTTGATTTAAATTTCTAATAACTACCTACCGTATATACTCGAGTATAAGCCGACCCGAATATAAGCCAAGGCACCTAATTTTACCACAAAAAATGGGAAAACGCATTGACTCGAGTATAAGCCTAGGGTGTCCATCTGCATGCCTCACTGTGTCCATGCCTCAACTGACGTTTAACATGGGAGTCTATGGAAGGGATGCCCGGCTTTGAAAAATCGGTGCTCCCCAGACGTAGGTCCCCCGGACAACAAACTTTGCACACTTCTAGAGGGGGGCTACATGTGTGCCAAGTTTGGGGTCTAGGGGACCTACGGTCGGCCAGTACCAGGTCCCCAAATTCCGGGAGATAAGGTGCAAAAAATAGGATTTTTATAACAGCTTACCTGTAAAATCCTTTTCTTGGAGTACATCACGGGACACAGAGCGACATAGTCATTACTAATGGGTTATATAGATACCGTCAGGTGCTGGCACTGGCAACTTCCAAAACCGGAAGTACCCTCCCCTATATAAGCCCCTCCCATCCGGGAGCACCTCAGTTTTGTAGCAAAGCAATAAGTGTCCCTAAAGAGGGGCGGGAGCTCTGTGTCCCGTGATGTACTCCAAGAAAAGGATTTTACAGGTAAGCTGTTATAAAAATCCTATTTTCTTTCTCGTACATCACGGGACACAGAGCGACATAGTCATTACTAATGGGATGTCCTAAAGCAATGCCAAATGAGGGGGGGGGATACACCATATATAAGCTGAGCGCTATCAGACATGAGGATCTTTTGCGGCCTGCAACACACTGCGCCCAAAGGCGACATCCTCCTGACTTCTAACGTCCACCTGGTAGGACCTAGTAAACGTGTGTACCGAAGACCATGTTGCGGCCTTACAGATTTGAGCCAGGGAGGCCTGGTGATGCACTGCCCATGAAGTTCCAACTGCTCTCGTGGAGTGCGCTCTAACTTTGAACGGAGGCGGTCTCCTTCTCAAGCCATACGCTTGCATAATGACCTGTCGAATCCACTTGGCTAAAGTAGACTTTGACGCTGCCTGACCCTTTCTGGGGCCTTCCGGCAGAATAAACAAAGTATCCGTTCTGCGAATCTGAGCAGTGGCTTTTAGATAAGCTTTAACTGCTCTTACTACATCCAAAGAATGCAATAACTTTTCCTCTACCGAAGTAGGTTTGGGGAAAAAAGAAGGAAGAACCACATCTCGGTTCAAATGAAACCTCGATACCACCTTAGGAAGAAAGGCTGGATGAGGACGTAACACTACTCTGTCCTTATGGATAACCAGATATGGCTCCTTACAGGACATAGCTGCTAATTCCGATACTCTTTTAGCCGAACAAATGGCTACTAGAAAAATCAATTTCCTGGTGAGAAGCACCAAGGAAATATGCTGTAATGGTTCAAATGGTTGTTTCTGTAGAACCGACAGAACCAAGTTTAGATCCCATGGACATATGGGAATATTAACCGGAGGCCTAATACGCATCACTCCTTGTATAAAGGCTTTGACTAGTGAATGCGAAGCCAAGGGCCTTTGAAAAAATATTGACAAGGCCGAAATCTGACCATTGATAGTACTCAAGGCAAGCTTCCTATCTACAGCCCACTGTAGGAAGTCCAGAATCCTACCTATTACGTACTTATGTGGATGCCATTTCTTGGCCTCACACCACGCGATGTACGCCTTCCAGATTCTATAGTAGATCTGCCTGGATACCGGCTTCCTGGCATTGATCATGGTAGATACCACAGCATTAGAGAGCCCTCTCTTTTTTAGAATGTGGGCTTCAATAGCCAGGCCGTCAAACCTAGGGCTGGTAAGGAAGGGTGGTATATCGGTCCTTGCGAAAGCCGGACGACGTGGGAGAGTCCAAGGACTCCCCACTGAAATTTTACAATCTCCGCGTACCACGCTCTTCGGGGCCACGCTGGAGCCACCGGAATCACTGGTTTCTTTTCTACCCTGATTCTGCGGAGTAATCGAGGTAACCATTGTGGCGGTGTGAATGCATATATCAGCTTGAACTGATCCCCAGGGAACACTAGGGCATCCGAGCCGCAAGCTAGGGGATCCCTTGTCCGAGAGACAAACCTATCCCCCTTTGCGTTGAATCTGGATGCTAGAAGATCTACATCCGATGTTCCCCACCGCTGACATATTGTCCAGAAAACCTTGGGGTGAAGGGACCCTTCCTCTGGGCCTAATTGCTGGCGACTTAGAAAGTCCGCCTTCCAATTCTCCACTCCTGGAATGAATACCGCAGATATGGCTGGGACATATTTTTCCTGCCCATTTCAGGATGTAATTTACTTCCCTCTGGGCTGCACGACTCCTGGTGCCCCCCTGATGATTGATATATGCCACTGCTGTGGCATTGTCTGATTGAATTCTGACAGGGGACCCTTGGAGTTTGGATGTCCATGCTACTAGGGCATACCGGGCTGCTCGTATCTCTAAGAGATTGATGGGCAGGGCCTTTTCTGCATCCGACCATCTGCCCTGGAGAGACTATTGCTCCAGTACTGCTCCCCAGCCTATAAGGCTGGCATCTGTAGTGACCACCTTCCAAGAAATCGGACTGAAGGATTTCCTTTTTTCCAGATTCTGGGGAACCCACCACCAACGGAGGCTCTTGCGAACGGAAGGGGACAAGGACATTGTAAGTCTAGGGCCTGAACTTTTTTGTTCCAGGCTGACAGTATGGCCCCTTGCAAATTCCTTGAATGGAATTGACCGTAGGGTACTGCTTCGAATGATGCCACCATTTTTCCCAGCAGCCTCATATACAGGCGTATGGACGGCTGTCTTTTTTGTACCCACTAAGTGGATCAAATCTTTCAAAGACAACACCTTTCCTCGAGGCAAGAATATTTTTCTCTGGCCTGAATCCAACCTTAGCCCCAAGTATTCCAGACTTTTGACTGGTTTTTAGGGCTGACTTGTCTCGGTTGATAATCCAACCGTGAGATTCCAGATACTTGATCGTCTTGTGAACGACCACGTCTAGTTTTTTCACTGAGTGGTCTATCAGCAACAAGTCATCCAGATATGCCATTATCATTACACCTTGTGTTCTTAGATTGGCCAATAAAGGGCCAGAATTTTTGTAAACACTCGTGGTGCTGTGGCTAAACCGAAGGGTAAGGCTCTGAACTGAAAATGGCGCCCTTCTACTGCAAAGCGTAGACATTTTTGGTGGACTGGAAAGATGGGAATGTGCAAATAAGCATCTTTGATGTCGATCGTGGCTAACCAATCCTCCCCTTGTAGGGCAGTGGCCACCGATCGGATCGACTCCATCGGAAAGTCCTGATATACAGGAATTTGTATAGCCCTTTTAGAATTAATATGGGCCTCCCGACCGCGTTTGCTTCGGGACTGTAAAGAGGTTTGAGTAAAACTCGAACCCTCATTCTTCCAGGGGAACCTCCATAATTACTCCTTGGAGCAATAGTTGTTCTAGTGCCAACAGGAGGGACTCTCTCTTCCGGGGATCCCTTGGCACGTTTGACCTCAAAAATGGGAAGGAGGAGAGTCTCTTAACTCCAAACTGTATCCCAAACCTACTGCGGAGAGCACCTATCTGTCTTGATCGTGTCCCGCCAGGTCTCTTGCGAACAACTGGAGTCCTCCCCCCACCCGACTGAGTGGGGGCTTCAATGAATTTCACTTTGGGGGAGGTTTTGTACCTCCCCTGACCCAGGGTTTCTCATTACCCTGCTACTGTCCCTGTTTTTTACCCCCGGGATTTGACCGAGGAGGCCGTCGGAACTGTTACACAGCCGATGCCCCAGGGACTGGAGAAGCAGGCCTCTTAAAGAGGGACCTCTAACTCTGCTTTTAACCGGTAAGAGCGTATTTTTACCGCTGGAAATTTTCTGGATATATTTGTCCAGGTTTTCCCTGAATAAGCGTTCACCATGAAATGGGACGCTAACCAGCCATTCTTTACAGGGAGCTTCAGCAGACCAGTTTTTGAGCCATAGGAGCCTACGCATATGTACTATAGACAGCGTAAGGCGGGAGGCCTGATGGACTGAATCCTCTATGGCGTCAACCGCAAAGCCTAAGGCTCTAGGTAGATCAGCTAGGGCAAAGCCTGCTGATCTGTCAAGTCCCTCAAGACCTGTTTCAACTGATCCTTCACTGCTTAGCAGACCCCAATAGCTGCTACTGCTGGTTGTATCACCAAGCAGATTTTCATAAGGACTCCAATCTTTTATCTATTGGGTTCTTGAACATTTGGACATTATCCACTGGACATGTCAGTGATTTATACATACAAGAGATGGCTGCGTCCACTGTAGGGACCTTCCATTTTTTTTTTTTTTTGATGAACTTATCCTCCATGGGATAGACCACCGGAAATCTCTTGGGGGAATAAATATTTTCTCAGGACGTTCCCAATCCTGGTAAATGAGCCCTTTCAGTAAAGGGTGAAGTGGAAAAGAACAAACAGTCTGGGGGCTTCTAGCGACCCCAACGAGGATACAGTAGTGGTTGATGGTTCCGCAAGGTGCATTTTTAAATGCTGATCGGACCATGTTAGTCAGAGACTGAACCCATAATCTTTCAGCTTAAGATGCTGAGAAAAGGTTCCCCCACTGTTGATTCCTCTATAACAGAATCAACCTCATCCTGATCCCCTTCAGGCAGGTCGATCCCTGTATGGGACTGTTGCTCTGCTAACAGGCACTCTGAAGGAGGAGACGGAGATCGGGCGTGCTTTCCCTGACAGGGAGGCAGCGATAAATGTTGACAATCTCTCTCTAATCCTCCCAGAGCTGAGGAAAAAACCTCCTCTGTTACATACACAGGAGCAGGTGAACTGAGGACAGCCACAGTACCAAGTACCCTGCGGGGTCTCTACGGTCACTTACCTCTGAACTTCAGGGGAGACTGGTGCAGCAGGAGTATGCCCAAGATCCTCCGAGCCCGATGAGACCCCCTTCGCTTCCTGGAAGATTCAGTTCCGGAGCTTCTGGACGGCATATTCCTAAGCCTAAAGCTGAGGTATTCCAGCCGTAATACACCACTTTTACTGAGAATAGTCTAGCACAATTGCTGCTATATCACAGTTGGTGTCTACTAATGTGCCTTTCTAGGGGATGCCTGTATCAACCGCTTGCTGTATGCCTTTAAATGTTGCCAGCTCTGTCTCTGTACTTCATAGCCAGCTCACTACAATATTGTGGTTTTTTTAAACTGCTGGGACGCCCGCACATGCGCAGAAGCGCTGCGGCGCGCACAGAGCGTCATCCCCCAGGCTCCGCCCCCTTTCCCGGCTCACCTCTATATATAGAGGCACGCGCGCGGGCACGTGCGCCTTCGGCGCTAATTTCAAATATGGTAACAAGGGACAGGAGCCAGGGCCCCTCTTTGCCGCAGGCCGGGGGATGGACGAGCACTGCAACATGGCAGAGGAAGCAGTTTCCTATAAGAGAACTCACCATCTGCCTGGACTTTGCTCTGCTGAGAAGAAGCTAGTCCACATGACAAGAAAACATTCCACAGCGGCCTCTAGTGGACAAACACAGGTACCGCAGTCTAATATATTAAATATATATAAAAAAAATTTTTTTTTTTTTTCTTGACCACCATTAAAAATTATTACATTTTTTTAGTAGTTACAGGCATGCACAGAATTTTGCGGGAATACCATTAGGTAACAGACAGAAAGACAAATTAGGCTTGGGGGTCCCCCAATAGAACCAAGTTCCTGGGGGGCCCCCACTTACCTGTTCCCCGCCGCAGGACTTTGTTTGGTCCACAAAAGCCCAAACTTCACCTATCACGGCAGGCATTGTAATCAAACCTTCAGGGACCGGGTTCCCAAGGATTCCACTCCCCTGGACCTGTATAGCACCCTGCACAGAAAACATCTTGGTCGTGGGTATGACCAGAGCTCTGGATCCCAGGGTCCAGCTCTCCTAAGAGAAGCATTACAGGCAAAACCTTGCTCTTCTCTGCAAGGCCCGGGTACCGACCGTTTAGCTATGAAGCTTTTTTGGTCGGATCCGGAATAGCTTACTGAGGCCCAAAAGAACCTGTACGCAAGCTCAGTGAAAAACACATGTTTCTTCTTGGCCAACACCTTAGACACTGGCAAAAAACTGAGGTGCTCCCGGATGGGAGGGGCTTATATAGGGGAGGGTACTTCCGGTTTTGGAAGTTGCCAGTGCCAGCACCTGACGGTATCTATATAACCCATTAGTAATGACTATGTCGCTCTGTGTCCCGTGATGTACGAGAAAGAAAGGAGACTCGAGTATAAGCCGAGGGGGCCATTTTCAGCACAAACAAATGTGCTGAAAAACTCATCTTATACTCGAGTATATACGGTAATTGATTCCTAGTGTGTGAAATGTGTCTAAATAAAGAGATGTAAATCTATTGCCATTACATGTTTGTTCCAACCTGAAGAACGCTATGCAATTTATTTGTATATGCATGCACCTGAATAAATAATTTTAAGTGCAGCAATCCTTGGACTTGTGTGTATCTCATTCGCTCTTGCTCTCTCTTTTATATTTATATATCTATATCTATATATCTCTCTCTCATATATATATATATATATATATATATATATATACGTGTGTGTGTATTTTTATCAAAAGTAAAATTAATTTTAGGGTCATTATTTTGTAACTACATAGAGGAGTTGCAGCTGTGTTTAACCTCTTCCCGCCCAGCTCCAGCACCTTTAACCACCTGCTTACTGGGCACTTAAACCCCCCTCCTGCCCAGACCAATTTTCAGCTTTCAGCGCTGATGTACTTTGAATGACAATTGCGCGGTCATACAACGCTGTACCCAAATGAAATGTTTATAAAATTTTTCCCACAAATAGAGATTTCTTTTGGTGGTATTTGATCACCTCTGCGTTTTAAAAAAAAAAAATTGTTAAAAAAAATTAAGGCCGATTTAAAAAATAAATAGAAAATTATCTTTTTTATATTTTGCAAACAGGTAATTTTTCTCCTTCATTGATGTACGCTGATGAGACTGCACTGATGGGCACCACTGGGCGGCACTGGTGGGCACAGATAGGTGGCACTGGTGAGCACTGAGAAGTGGCACTGATAGATGGCAGTGATGGGCACTGATGGGTGGCAGTGATGGGCACTGATCGGCACTGGTAGGTTAAACTGATAGGCAGCATTGCTAGGTGGCACTGATGAGGCACTGATTGGCACCACTGGTGGGCATTGATAGGTGGCACTGGCAGGCGGTATTTCTGGGTACAGATGAGGCAGAATTGCCTCTTCCTCTTCGGGACCGATGTCCCTTGCAAACAAGCCGGTGATCAGCTTTTTTTTTCTCCTCACGCTGTCTCGGCCCGTGGCTTCCGGTTCCGCCACATTAAAAACGTGTCAGGCGCAGGCTGGAGCGGGGCCACATTGCTGTAGAGACAGCATGGGCTCCGGTGGTGGCACTAGAATGTCGGAAGCAGAGGGGAACCAGGCTTCTCCAGCCACACCAAGGTAAGGGGGACCTAGGGAGGAGCTCTGCTTACCCTATCAAGGGGCTGGGTGAAGGGTCGATTGGGGGGGGGGGACCTCTTGGTGCCAGAAGGGAGAAATATGGGTCCCCTGGGGAGGGAAGGCCACATGTTTCAAGACTGCGTCACTGCAGTTTACTGGCGGGGGGGTTGTTATGAAGTTGCATTTGATACCTGGTTGATTTATGTCTTTTAGAGCAAACCCACAGGACCCCCCCCCCAATCATAGTTCTAAAAATAGGTGTCCTTCTTCTAAGGCTACTCTTAGGGACTCCTGGGGGAAGACTTTATGCAAAGAATGTATTGACAAACTAGTCCAGGAACATTCTGCTAAACAGGGTAGTAAGTTAGCAGCCTCAGTTAAGGAGCTCTCTAACACCTCTGAGTTCTTTAAAAAAAGAATTTGCGGGTTATCAGATCCTGCAGCCTCGGACTGCTCTTCTGCCAGTTCAGCAGGTAACACAAGCATTACCATCCACCACTGCAGCCCCTCCAGAAACCTCTAGGGAGGACGACGAGGAGGAGCCAGATAGTGCAGCCTCCGAATCCCAGGAATCGGGAGAAGCTCTGGAAGGGGATTCCAGGAAACCTCCCTGGTACAAGCTTTCACTCAAGGAAGTAGAAAGCCTCCTGGGGGGCATCCATACCACACTGGGTATTCAAGCGGAGAAAAAAAAAACTTTCACTACACAACCAAATGTACCAAGGTTCGGGAGAACAAAGGAAAGTTTTCCCAGTCCACAAGGTCTTAGTGGAGGCAATAAAAAAGGAATGGCGGGATCCTAAAATGAAACCCTTTTCAAAAGTGTTGAAGCAGAGGTTTCCATTCTCAGATGATCCAGTGTCGGTTTGAAACAAAATCTCCAAACTGGACAAAGCATTCTTCCAAGTCTCGAGGCATACCGACCTAGCCTTTGAAGATATGGGTGCTCTATCTGAGGCAATGGACAAGCTAATGGACTCCCTCCTGAAGAAATCTTGGGATTCCACAGTGGGAAGTCTGAAACCAGCTATGGCAGTAAATGTAGTGGCCCAAATATAATTAACTCGGGTAAAGACCCACGTTAAGGAAGGAACACTGAAAGAACAGATCTTATCCTCCTTTCCTATGCTCCTCCGGGGTATTGCTTATATCGCAGATGCATCCGCGGAATCAGTCCGAATGACCGCTCAGTCCTCGGTCCTATCCAATTCCGGAAGCTCTTTGGCTAAAAACTTGACCGGGAGACTGAGCATCTAAAGCCAAACTTCGTGGGATCCCGCTTTCAGGGGCCTTACTGGGCCAGGGCTGGAGAAAGTGCTGGATCGCACTGCGCATAGGAAAAAATCATTCCCACTCAAGCGTAAACCGACCTGGGGACAACCGCAACAAAGCAAGAAAAGGCCAAGAGCACAAACCTAGGGCCGAAAACTAAAAGGAGGAAACATTTTTCATCCTTGCGAACAAGCCCGTAACAAACAGTGACAAGTCAGTCACGGTGGGGGGAAGATTGGGGGCCTTCCTCCCACAATAGGAAGTGATCTCCTCCAGTCAGTTCATATTAGGAATTGGGAGGAAGGGGTATCACTTAGATAATTTTCAAGATCACCCCCAAATAGACAACCTACTTCTCTTTGAAGCCTCTCTGGAGAAGTCCGCAAAAGATCTGAGGTACACAAGTTTTTCTAGGAAATCTAGGCTGGTTGTTGAACATAGAAAATCCAACCTGATCCCCACTCGGCAGATTACATACTTTGGGTACATCCTGGACTCAACACAACAAAGTGTTCCTTCCCAAGGAAAAGGTACAAACGATTCAAGATGCTATGAAGATGTTGCAGAACATGCTCAATAAGATGGGCAATGTCAGCAATTGGGGTTACTGATATTTTCGTCCTCTACAGATGTTCGTGTTAAAGGTGTGGAACTGCAGACACGCAACGCAAGTGCATATACCAACACAAGTGAAGAGGTCCTTGTGGTGGTGGAGAAGATCTGAGAACTTAACCAAGGGACGGCTGTGGATCCTACCAATCACCAGGATAGTGACTACAGACGCAGGCAGCGTAGAGTGGGCTGCACATCTAGGCCCCCGGATAACAGAGTTTGAAAAAAGGAGGAAATGCAGAGATCATCGAATTGAAAGGAATTAAGGGCAGTTCTTCTAGCAATCATTTACTTTAAGAAAGAACTGGGTGGTC